>CM055436.1:10017152-10227278 GCA_029228465.1 Salix viminalis | reverse complement strand
TTATGATGGTAGTGATTCCAGCTAGCTGTGATTCATTCCATAACAATCTATTCGTCTGCATCCTTGGGTTGTTCTGTAATAGTAACAAGCTGTCCTGCATCAACTAGGGTTGACCCTATATGAGTAGTCTCCAATTCCAGGATCATCAGCTGATCTCCACGATGTCAGGAACCGGTCAAGACCTTTTTTCAGATCCAGCCCAAGTTTCATTCCAGGCAATACATAGTGTGTTGGATAATCAAAGCTTTGCCATAAGATATTTCCCTTTTCTTGAACCAAAACAAAATTTCCCGAATCCAAAAGCTGAGCTACAGAAGTATCAGCTTCCTCCCCTGAAACATTTGTAGGACTTTTGTTCTTCTTGTACAAGAACTTGTCTCCATACTGGCGAGGTGGTCCATGGAATGGCCACACTCTAAGTGGCTTACCTGATGTAGGCAATAGGCTAAAATACAATGATAATGATTATTCCAAAGAGATCGATCTCTTCATTTATTCTTTTGAGAACAATCAGAATGAAAGCTCTGTTTCTTTCAGTGCAAGAAATGGCACTGTTCCTTCAATTCTTGTGCTAGAACCCAGGAACGGTGCAACTGCTGATCTGGTGGGAAAGGGGAAACAGTAGAAAAACAGTAGAGGACCTGTGTGATGGGTATGCTAGGTGAAGCCCATCAACTATCTGCAAAACACAAGATGATGTGCAGTGCACATGCCTGCCTGGATTTAAGGCATTCTATCGTCATGATTGGTACATGTACTGTGAAGAGGTGAGAAAGGGCAGATGTGGCAAAGGCAAAGGTGAAGGCTTTTTGAAATTGGAAAATGTAAAGATTCCAGTCGCTAGGTTTACAAGAGTGTACGCAAACGTTAGCCTTAAAGAATGAGAGATAGAGTGCTTGAAGAGTTGTAATTGTACAGGATATGCTAGCTCAAATGTTACTATAAATGGACTTGGGTGCATTGCTTGGTGTGATGGTAAGTTAACAGACATTAGAAAGTTCGTAGATGAGCAGGACTTTTGTTTACGGGTTGATGCAGAGGAGCTTGGTAAGTAAATTATTTTCGTTTGGAATTTCCCTTCAACGTTTAAGAGCAGAAGAATGAGAATTTACTGCTTCAAACTTTCAGCAGCTACTTCAATCTCGAGCAAGGACTCCTGTGTTCGTTGGAGTGCCGGTTGCTCTTCTTGTGTTTGTCAAAAAAAGCTGAGAAAAATTATGAAATCAACTTTTTAGGTAAATTGTCGAGAACTTCAGCATGGAAAATGCATATAATTTCTAAAGGCCTTCGTTCAAAGCATGCGACTCATAATTTCAAACATATCTTCAATGGATTATAGAATTACAGCACAATCAAAACAACAATTCCTTCATTTTGATCACTATAGCCAGCTTGATTTTGGTTCCTGCAACAAGTCTGCATTGTAGAAATTTCAGAAAATATCAAACTTCTAATCTGTATGGACAGATTGTTAAAAAAAACCTGAGAACAGGTACTGTTGAAATCAAGAACTGGATTCGGGACTTTTTCCAGAATTTTGAAGTATTTTTCCAGAAAAGAAAGAACAATAAGCTTTGTAATTTTCAAGCTAAAAGAACATCAACATTGGCAGAATTTCGTATATGGTTACTGCCATCCCACTCATTTTATTTATAGAACCAGAAACTTACAACGGCTATAACCAACAACTATCAACGGTAATATTTTCTAAAATCAGTTATTTACAAGATTTCCTGACAGGACTTATAACTGATTTGACAGACTTTTGATTCCTAAACTCTAAAGGATTTATAATCATCCTGAATACAAAAGGATTACTAAAACTTAAACAATAACCTTCAGTCTTCGAATCTTCTCAGCTGCTTCAACCTGTCAGCTTTGTTGTTGCTGCCGGTCGACCGGTTCACCCAAGTGGTCGACCGGTACACTAGAGCAGTTCTGGAATCACCTCAGGTTTCAACACTCCCCCTTGATTCCTGAGCTGCACATTCCCACCATGTTCCTTAGCTCCTCAAACCTTTCCTTTGGTAGTGTTTTGGTAAACAAGTCAGCCAGTTGCTCCTTAGAACAACAATACTTCATCTCCAGTTCTCCTTCTTGCTGGAATTGCCGAATAGCATGAAACTTGATTTTCATGTGTTTTGTTCTATCATGGAACACTGAGTTTTTGGAAATTGCAATTGCAGACATGTTGTCACAAAACAACTCAGTAGGTTCCAGTTGATCACAATCCAAATCCTTCAAAATTTTTCTCAACCAAACAAGTTGATTGGCAGCCACAAATGCTGCAATATATTCAGCTTCAGCAGTTGAATGTGCAACTACTGATTGTTTCTTTGAATTCCAACAAAAAATGCATTCCCCCATTGAAAAACAATACCCTGAAGTGCTCATCATCTCTTCATCACTTCCACCCCAATCAATCGTCACAAAATCCTTTCAATTTGATGGTGTTCATCTTGCCAAAAAACATGCCAAATTCCAGTGTTCCCCTTAAGTATCTCAGCACTCTTTTGGCTGCAATGTAGTGCATTTGGCTGGGATTTTGCATGAATCTTGAGAGGTAGTTGACAGTGAACACAATGTCAGGTCGTGTGGAAGATAAATACAATAAACTTCCAATCAAACTTCTATAAACTCTTCCATCTCGCAGAGGGAGCCCCATCGACTTTTTGTGAGCTTCATACCTAGCACCATTGGGGTGCTAATCGGTTTGCAATTTTCCATTGCAAACTTGTTTAGCATCTTAGTTGTAAATTGCTTTTGACATACAAAGCAACCTTCCTTGGATTGTGTTATTTCCATTCCAAGAAAATATGCTAATAATCCAAGTTCATTCATCTCAAACTTGTTCTTCATGTTCATCTTGAATTCATCAACAAATTTCTGATTGTCACCCGTAATTAACAAATCATCAACATATACTGAAATTATCAAGATGTGATCATCCACCTTCTTCACATATAGAGTGGCTTCATTCAAACTCTTCACAAACCCCAAACTAGTCAAATAATCATCCAATTTGCTATACCAAGCTCTAGGAGCTTGTTTCAAGCCATACAAAGCTTTCTTTAGAAGGTACACTTTGTTCATATTTGATTCATCCTCAAAACCTTGTGGTTGTTCCACATATATTTCTTCATCCAAGGTGCCATTCAAAAATGCTGATTTGACATCCATTTGCCAAACCAACCAATCCTTTTGAAGCAGCCAACATGAGCAGCAACTTGATAGTATCCATCCTTGAAACAGGGGCATAAGTATCATGATAATCTATCCCTTGCTCTTGTGAGTATCCTTTAACAACAAGTCTAGCTTTGTTCTTATTGACACTTCCATCAGCATTTAATTTTGTCTTAAAAACCCATTTAACACCAATGACTTTTCTATGCTTAGGTCTGTCAACAAGCTGCCATGTTTCATTCTTTTCTATCATCATTAACTCCTCCTTCATTGCTGCCACCCAAGTTTGAGAATCCATGGCTTCTTCTACATTATGTGGTTCCATTTCAACCAAATTACATCTATCATGGATGTCACTAAGCAACCTAGTCCCCCTCATCGATTGGTCTTCATCCTCGATTCACTTTCATCGAGTCTCGGGTGCATGATCATCGGTTTCTTCATCATTGGTATTTTTCAACTTTCTCATCATCCCAATTCCAAATTTGGTTCTCAGCCACCTTAACATTCCTAGCTATTACAGCTTGGTTTGTTTTCAAATCAAAAACCTTATAGCCCTTAGAGTTTGAGCTATAACCTATCAAAATCCCAACCTCAGATTTTTGGTCCAATTTCCTTCTCTTAATCTCAGGTTGAAGCACATAACGTGGGGCTGCCAAATGCCTTTAGATGATCTATGCTTGGTTTATGTCCATGCCACTCCTCATAGGGTGTTTTATCTCCTAATGACCTTGTCATCATCCTATTTAGGAGGTAAGTGGCTGTGCTCACAGCCTCAGCCCAAAACTTCAAGGGCAATTTCTTCTCATAGAGAAGGCACCTTGCCATCTCCATCAAGGTCCTATTTTTTCTCTCACTTACACCATTTTGTTGAGGGGGTGTAAGGGATGGTAAGTTGGTGCTTAATACCCTCTTTAACTAGGTATTCTTCAAATTTATGGGAGGTAAATTCCCCTCCATTATCGGACCTTAAAATCTTCAAGTCAGCAGTTTGGATTCCTTCTCAGCATGACCTTGAACCTCAAAAACACTTCAAAAACTTCCCCTTTGGTCTTAAGGAAATAAACCCAACAAAATCTACTGAAGTCATCTATAAACAACACAAAATATCTAGCACCATTCAAAGATTCATTATGCATAGGGCCACATACATCACTATGAACAACTTGCAGACTTAGTGGTAGATTTGCATGCACTTTTATTGAACTTAATTCTTGCTTGTTTTTCCTAGTTGGCATGCTTCACAAACCTCATTTTGTTCATGTATACAGGTAATCCTTCTACTACTTGTAGTTCAGCCATTTTTCTTCAATGTAGCATAGTTAAAATGTCCCATTCTTCTATGCCACGTAATTGAATTTTCGTGATGCATTGATATTCATGCTTATGTGTGCTTGTTTTTCTTCAATGCTAAAGCACCTATTATTCATCTTAGCAGTAAACAAAGGTATTCCTAGATCATCCTTTATTGTGCATATGCCATTATCAAAGAACAATGAATATCCAATTTCCAGTAGTTGACCTACACTAATCAAGTTTTGGTCAATTTCTGGAACATAAAGCACATCTTTAAAATTTCTAGTTCCAGCCAAGGTTTCAATATCAACTTCCCCTCTGCCTTCTACACTTACATATTGTCCATTAGCAACCTTCACTCTAGATTTGTACTTTTCATCAAAGTTATTAAACATGCTAATTTCAGTTGTCATGTGATTTGAACACCCACTATCAATTAGCCATTTTAGCTTACTAACCTCAGACTTGCTGCAGCTGTGATCCATGATAGCAGTGAACAATTGCTCATCCTTTGGTTCCACAGCCTCAGCTACATGTGCTTGCTTCCCATTTGAGGTGTTGTTCTTGCAAAACTTTTGGATGTGTCCAAATTGCTTGCATTTTCGACATTGAGCATTCTTGAGCCAACAAAATGACTCAAGATGGTTAGTTTTCTGACAGTACTTGCATGCGGGAAATTGCTCTCTCCTTTCCTTCCCTTTTGCATTGAAATTATTTGCATGTGATTGATTGCTTTGCCAGTTTTTGTTCTCGCCCATCGCTTTTCCGTAACTTGAACTTGCTCTTGGTTCCGAAGTTCTTGTAGAAATTCCGAGTTTTTGATCTTCCTTTGAACCTTGCTGCAAATGCCTCTTCACCGGTGTTTTCTTGTCCGATTTGTCTGCCTTTGTTCCACGGCTTGGAATGCATTTATCAACTCTTGAAGACTCATAGACGTGAAGTCCTTTGAATCTTCCAAAGAGCATATTTTGTTCTCAAACTTTTTCCGGCAGTCGACTAGTACTTTCTCCACAACCCTTGCTTCTTGAATTTCTTCTCCAAGTAGAGTCATTTGGTTGACTAACTTGGATACATTTGATGAAAACTCTTTGATGGTTTCAGATTCTTTCATCCTCAAGCCTTCAAATTGTCTCTTCAATGTCAAAATCTGCATTCTCCTAGACTTTTCATCACCTTGAAATTCAGCCTTCAATTTGTCCCAAGCATCCTTAGCCGTTTCACATGCCATGATTCTTGAGAAGATTTCCTCACTTACTGCATTGTGAATGCAAGTAAGAGCTTTGAATTTCTTTGCTCTTTGTTCATGGAAATACTTGATTTGGGTCATTGATGGGTTGTTGTTCAAGGGAGCTGGTTCCCTGTCATCTTCCACATCTTCCCATAGGTCAAACGCTTTCAAGTATATCTTCATCTTCACTGCCCAAACTCCATAGTTAACTCCTGTGAAGATTGGTGATTTCTAAGAGAATGATGCCTCCATCTCTGTCAAGAACTGTCAGCTGGAGAATTTTTCTTTTTCTTGTGATTTGTTTCAAGACTTCACAATATGGAGAGCAAGATTTCAATTAAAGAACAAACCAAGGCAAATTCCTTGATTTCAAAAAAACTGCAAATTCTCTCGGAAAATTTTGGAAAAAAAATCTCACTTTTTCTTTGATCACTCGTGTTTCACTCAAATCCCTTTTCAAAGACCTAATTCTGCTCTGATACCATGTAGAAATTTCAGAAAATATCAAACTTCTAATCTGTATGGACAGATTGTTAAAAAAAACCTAAGAACAGGTACTGTTGAAATCAAGAACTGGATTCGGGACTTTTTCCAGAATTTTGAAGTATTTTTCCAGAAAAGAAAGAACAATAAGCTTTGTAATTTTCAAGCTAAAAGAACATCAACATTGGCAGAATTTCGTATATGGTTACCGCCATCCCACTCATTTTATTTATAGAACCGTAAACTTACAACGACTATAACCAACAACTATCAATCGGTAATATTTTCTAAAAATCAGTTATTTACAAGATTTCTGACAGGGACTTATAATCGATTTGGATGGACTTTTGATTCCTAAACTCTAAAGGATTTATAATCATCCTGAATACAAAAGGATTACTAAAACTTAAACAATAACCTTCAGTCTTCGAATCTTCTCAGCTGCTTCAACCTGTCAGCTTTGTTGTTGCTGCCGGTCGACCGGTTCACCCAAGTGGTCGACCGGTACACTAGAGCAGTTTTGGAATCACCTCAGGTTTCAACATGCATTACGAGGCTACAGAGTTCTTTATGCAGTTTTTACCTGTGGAGAAGACATGTCAAAAAGAACATATTGCATCAGCATGGGATAAATAATCTGGAGTAGCACCTTTGCATCAGCATTCTCTGCCTGTTCCTCGGATAGCAGAACATATTGCAGTGTATAATATATCTATATAAGAAACTTGTTTTAGCCATTGACATCCAGAAACAAAATCTTCTACTAGAAAGTGAAAGTACAATCTGGGCAAAATGAAAATCTTGCAGAGCCATATAGTTCAGACTTCAGAGATCCAATGACCGTATCTGCAAAATGTGTTGAAATGGATGATCTGAACAGTAACTGTTTATAACAGTTACTGTTTGGATTAAATTCTGGAAAATGCGAAATTTGAAGAAATTGAAGACTTGCAAAGCAGAGCAGAATTGATGAATTGTATTTGCTTAATTTTATTCAAAATGGAAATGCCTAATATATAGGCTTACAAAACATGAATTATAATCAAAATTAAACTCTCAACTACACTGAGAGATTTATAGAAATGAAATTACGAAATAATAGCACACAATCTGCTATTTGAATTCAAAATTGAAAAACACAAAAACAGGACATTATCTTGACTTCAATCTTCCTTCAAGGCAGCATCTCACACGTGTTCCAACACTCCTCCTTGAGACTTGCCTTGAACATTCCTAGCTTCATCCTAAGCATCTCCAGCCTTGATCTTGGAAGTCCTTTAGTCATTAAATCTGCCAATTGAACTTCAGTTGGACAGTGAAGAATTTTGATGAACAAATTCTTCTCAGCTTCCCTCAATGCATGAAACTTGACATTAATGTGTTTTGTTCTCCCATGCTGGACTGGATTTTGTGCAATTGCTATTGCTGACTTGTTGTCACAATAAAGCTCGGTTGGTGAGCTTTGCTTATGACCCAAATCTGCCAAAACTTTGCTCAACCATATAGCCTGATTTGCAGCAGCTGCCATAGAGATGTACTCAACCTCTGCTGTCGATTGAGCAACCACATCTTGCTTCCTTGCATTCCAGCAAATTGCACCTGAACCAATGCTAAAAACATAACCATAAGTACTCTTCATATCATCAACACTTCCAGCCCAATCACTATCTGCATAGCCAATCAAGCATACTCCTCCTGTTTTTGAGTACCTTAGGCCTAAGTCAGCTGTGCCTTTGATGTATTTCAGTACTCTTTTAGCCACTCCCATGTGAACACTACTAGGTGAACTCATGAATCTTGACAGCAAACCAGCAGGGAACATCAAGTCTGGTCTAGTTGCTGTCAAGTATAGCAAACTGCCCACCAAGCTTCTAAAAACAGAAGGATCTTCTAGCTTCTCACCATCATTCTTCGAAATTCTTTCATTTTGTGCCAAAGGTGTTGCTACTTCTTTGCATGATTCCAGTTTGAACCTTTTAAGCACATCAATATCATACTTCTTTTGTGACAAAAAAATCCCTAAGTTGTCTTGTTGTATCTCCATTCCAAGAAAATAATTCATCATCCCCAAGTCACTCATTTCAAATACATCCTCCATTTCCTTTTTGAATTTTGCCAGCAATGAAGTATTGCTTCCAGTCACCAACATGTCATCTACATAAAGTGAGATTACTAACTGCACTTCATCTCCTTCTTTCTTTAAGTACAATGTAGCTTCATTTTCACTCCTTCTAAACCCCAATTGGATTAAATAGGAATCAATCCTACTATACCAAGCCCTTGGGGCTTGTTTCAAGCCATAAAGAGCTTTGTGTAGCTTATACACCTTATGCTCATGGCCTGCCACTTTGAATCCTTCGGGTTGCTGCACATATATGTCTTCAACTAATATACCATTTAGAAAAGCTGATTTAACATCTAAATGGTATACCTTCCATCCAAGTTGACCAGCAATTGCAAGAAGGAGCCGAATTGTATCATGCCTAGCAACTGGGGCAAATGTGTCCCCATAATCAACCCCAGCCACTTGCGCAAATCCTTTGACCACCAATCTAGCTTTGTGTTTAAATACAGAACCATCAGGATTGAATTTAGTCCTGAATACCCACTTAACACCAATTTCTTTCTTGTTGTGAGGCAGCACTGTCAAGCTCCAGGTTTGATTCCTTTCAATGGAATCAATTTCTGATTTCATGGCTTCTATCCAAGCTGCATCCTTTGCTGCTTCAGCATAGCTTGTTGGCTCGGCATGCACCAAATTACACCTCTCATATACCTCAGCTAGGGGCCTAACTTTAAGAACATCTGCATCTGAAGTTCCATCAACATCAAACTCAGTTTCAGTGCTTGTTTCCCCTGCTGCAGCATCAAGGATTGTGCTCTTCTGATCCACCTCCTTCAAGTCCCAATTCCAGCATGCAATTTCATCAAAGTGCACGTCTCTACTGATCTGAATTTTGGACTCATTCAGGTTGTAAATCCTGTAACCTTTGGATTCAGTTGAATATCCCACAAAAATTCCCTTGACTGCTGTTTCATCTAGCTTCCCTCTTTTGACAGTGGGCACATGAAAATAACACAAAGAACCAAACACCCTTAGATGGTTGGCAGTTGGCTTTCTTCCTGACCAAGCTTCTATGGGTGTTTTTCCATTGACAGACTTTGTGGGAAGCCTGTTTAGCAAGTAAACTGAGGTGTTTACTGCCTCTGCCCATAGAAACTTAGGCAACCTCTTCTCAAACATCATGCACCTTGACATCTCCATGATTGTCCTATTCTTCCTCTCCGAGACACCATTTTGCTGAGGAGAATAGGGCACTGTCAACTGGTGCACAATTCCAGTTTCAAGGCGAAAATTCTGGAAATCCCTTGAAGTATATTCTCCACCATTGTCGGTTCTCAGCACCTTAATTCTTTGTCCACTTTATGTTTCAACCATACTTTTGAAACTCTTGAACTTTGACAGTGCTTGAGACTTGTTTTCCAGAAACTGGACCCAAATCATTCTGCTATGGTCATCAATGAACAAAATAAAGTAAAAGTTATTGTTCAAGGAGGTTGTCCTCATTGGTCCACAAATGTCAGAATGGACCAATTCCAGCCTTGATTTTGCTCTATTGGCTGTTGCACGAGGGAATGAAGCCCTATGGTGCTTCCCTAACTCACAACCTTCACACAAATGTGCACATTCAGAAATGGCAGGCATCCCCTCTATCATGCATCTGTCATGCAACAATTTCAAAGAATCGAAATTGTAGTGCCCAAACCTCTTGTGCCAAACAACACTCATATCAGAATTTGCACTTAATGCATGACCTTCAATGACATTTAAATCAAGATAAAAACTATTTCCATCCATTTTTATCTTTGCTACAGTAGAATCCTTTATGTCAACAATGAAGCAGCAATTATCTTTAAAGGTTACTTCATAACCATTCCTAAGCATTTGAGGAACACTCAACAAATTTTGATCTAACTCAGGAATGAAGAGGACATTTTTGATAGTTTTTGTACCTCTTGAAGTGCTGACCGTGACAGTGCCTCTTCCTTTAGCTTGCACAAAGTCACCATTTCCCAATTTAATTCTTGGCTTTATTGATCGATCAATTGAAGAAAAAATTGACAAATGCTTTGTCATGTGGCTGGTGCAGCCACTGTCAATAAGCCAAGTGTTCTTCTTGGAGAAGGTACTGGTCTGCAAGGCCATGAATAACTGCTCCTCAGTTTCTTCAAGGTCCTTGTCTTCTTCGGATACATTTGCTTGCTGCTGAAATCCTTGCTGCGGCTGTTTCTTCTTCAGCCTGCAAAACTTTTCACTATGGCCATTTCTCTTGCAAAAATCACAGTGAATGAGAGTTTTGCCTTTGAACCAGCAGTCAGCCTCTGCGTGATTTGTTCTCTTACAATAAGAACAAGGGGAAAATTGTCTACTGGCAGGGACAATAGCTTTACCTTTTGACAGGTTTGATTTGCCAGTACTGAAATTTTTCTTGGGAAAACTTCCAGATTTTTTCCCTTTAAAGCTTGCTTGAAATGCTCCTTCAACAGCTTCATCATCTCTCATTTGAACCCTTTGCTCCTGAATTTGAAGCTTGCTGATTAACTCTGCTATAGATAGAGTTTGCAAATCGCAAGACTCTTCTATTGCAGAGATTTTAGCCTCAAATCTTTCTGGAATTGACATCATAAGCTTCTCCACTATCTTATGATCTTCAAATGTCTCCCCAAGGAGTCTCATTTGGTTGACAGTGTTCATCAATCTGCCGGAATAAGACTTGACATTTTCATTGTCCTTCATCTTTATTAGCTCAAATTCTCTCTTTAATGCAAGAAGTTTGATTGTTTTAACTCTATTGCTGCCTTCAAATTCAACTTGAAGTTTGTCCCAAATCTGTTTTGGTGTCTCAAGATTCATAATCTTGGTGAAAATGTGGTTTGCAATTCCGGAATGCAAACATGTAATTGCCTTGTCTTTCTTCAATTTTTCTTCTTCATGAGCCCTTATTTGCGCCAAAGTTGGATTAGCACGTAGTGGATATGGATCAGCATCCGTCTCCACAATGTTCCATAAACCTTGTGATCGCAAGAAAAACTTCATTTTCACAGCCCAAATGTGATAGTGCTCACCATCAAAGATTGGAACCGAAGAGTGTGAATGTGCAGAGGATGATGACGAAGCCATTGATTTCTTAGAAGATTAACTCTCAGTTTTTCTCTCAACCCCCCAAGTGTTTTACACTCACAATCTCTCGTGTTTCACTCAGTAAAATCACCCTCAGTCCCGTAGGAATTTTGCTCTGATACCACTGTTGAAATGGATGATCTGAACAGTAACTGTTTATAACAGTTACTGTTTGGATTAAATTCTGGAAAATGCGAAATTTGAAGAAATTGAAGACTTGCAAAGCAGAGCAGAATTGATGAATTGTATTTGCTTAATTTTATTCAAAATGGAAATGCCTAATATATAGGCTTACAAAACATGAATTATAATCAAAATTAAACTCTCAACTACACTGAGAGATTTATTGAAATGAAATTACGAAATAATAGCACACAATATGCTATTTGAATTCAAAATTGAAAAACACAAAAACAGGACATTATCTTGACTTCAATCTTCCTTCAAGGCAGCATCTCACACGTGTTCCAACAAAATGTAGCCCTTATCAAGTAAACTATGATCATTTTACTTAAAGGTCCATTGTCCTGTTACATCCTGCTTTGATTGACCCTGGATTAACAGGAAGCAAAAGATAGCAGTGTCATGGATACTTAACTGAATATTGCATGACTTTTGTTTTTGTGCCCAATGGCTACCATTTTCAGCCATGAAAATGAAGCAAAAACACCGAGAAATTTTATTTTCGGATCCCACAAGTAATTTATCAGAGAATAGAGATTCTCCCAACACTAAAATACATGAAAGCGGCCTAAATGTGGATGTGACATTCTTCGAACTAAGTGCTGTAATTGCAGCAACAAACAACTTTTGCCCTGCCAATAAACTTGGGCAAGGAGGTTTTGGTTCTGTCTACAAGGTAATGTGCCTATCCATAGACTACTATTTCTATGATCCTTTGATGCTTTTCTCAAAAATTATGCCTGGATGGAAGATTTGCTATTTCTGATGCCAAATAAGTGGTGTAAGTCGACTGTATAACTTGAAATTCTCAGAGGTGATAGTATGTAATGTTGAATTTTGAAGAAAATCTCAAATTTCTGATAAGAACATGTACTGTTCAAATCTGTACGGACAAATTGTCAAAAACACGAGAGCAGTACTCGTAGAGATTGAAATCACGGGAGCGTGAATTTTTCCGAAGCTGAAGGGAAAAATTCCCTGAAAAATAAAGAACTTGAATACTCTGAATTTTGAATCAAAAGAACGTGAACATGGGAAGAATTTTTCGTATGGTTACTGCCATCCCATTAACTTTATTATATGAATCAAAATATTACAACGGCTAGAATTACAAAAATCAGTTACAATTGAAACTTATCCAAACTTTGACTTTTAACTGAATTAACTGAATAATGTTGACTTCTTATCTATTGGATGTTAATCATCCCGATTACAATGAATTTAAAACGAGGGAAACAATTAAACTTGACTCTTCAATCTTCAATTCGTCAGCTTCTTCTCCTGTCAGTTTGGCAGACCTGGAATCAATTCCAGAATTCAGAATTCAACACTCCTCCTTGATTCCTGGACTGCGCATTCCCACCATTCTTCTTAGTTCTTCAAACCTTTCCTTTGGTAGAGTTTTGGTAAATAAGTCAGCCAATTGTTCCTTAGAACAACAGTACTTCATCTCCAATTCTCCTTCTTGCTGGAATTGCCGAATAGCATGAAACTTGATTTTCATGTGTTTTGTTCTATCATGAAACACTGAATTTTTGGAAATGGCAATTGCAGACATGTTGTCACAAAACAACTCAGTAGGTTCCACTTGATCACATTCCAAATCCTTCAAAATTTTCCTTAACCAAACAAGTTGATTGGCAGCCACAAATGCTGCAATGTATTCAGCTTCAGCAATTGAATGTGCAACTACTGATTGCTTCTTTGAATTCCAACAGAAGATGCATTCCCCCATTGAAAAACAATACCCTGAAGTGCTCATCATCTCTTCATCACTCCCACCCCAATCACTGTCACAAAATCCTTTCAATTTGACAGTGTTCATCTTGCCAAAAAACATGCCAAATTCCAGTGTTCCTCTTAGGTATCTCAGCACTCTTTTGGCTGCAATGTAGTGTATTTGGCTAGGATTTTGCATGAATCTTGAGAGGTAGTTGATAGTGAACACAATGTCAGGTCGTGTGGAAGATAAATACAATAAACTTCCAATCAAACTTCTATAAATTCTTCCATCTGCAGAGGGAGCACCATCAGATTTTATGAGCTTCATACCAAGCACCATTGGGGTGCTAACTGGTTTGCAATTCTCCATTGCAAACTTGTTTAGCATCTTTGTTGTAAATTGCTTTTGACATACAAAGCATCCTTCCTTTGATTGAGTTATTTCCATCCCAAGAAAGTATGCTAATAATCCAAGTTCATTCATCTCAAACTTGTTCTTCATGTTCATCTTGAATTCATCAACAAATTTCTCATTGTTACCCGTAATCAACAAATCATCTACATACACTGAGATTATCAAAATGTGATCATCAACCTTCTTCACATATAGAGTGGCTTCATTCAAGCTTTTCTCAAACCCCAAGCTTGTCAAATAATCATCCAATTTGCTATACCAAGCTCTAGGAGCTTGTTTCAAACCATACAAAGCTTTCTTAAGAAGATAAACTTTGTTCAAATTGGATTCAATCTCAAATCCCTCAGGTTGTTCTACATATATCTCTTCATTCAAAGTTCCATTTAAAAATGCTGATTTGACATCCATTTGCCAAACCAACCATTCCTTTTGGGTAGCCAATATAAGCAGCAACTTGATAGTATCCATTCTTGAAACAGGGGCAAAAATATCATGGTAATCAATCCCTTGCTCTTGTGAGTATCCTTTAAATACAAGTCTAGCTTTGTTCTTATTGATACTACCATCAACATTCAATTTTGTTTTATAAACCCATTTAACCCCAATGACTTTTCTATGCTTAGGTCTGTCAACAAGCTACCATGTTTCATTCTTTTCTATCATCATTAACTCCTCCTTCATTGCTGCCACCCAAGTTTGAGAATCCATGGCTTCTTCTACATTATTTGGTTCAATTTCAACCAAATTACATCTATCATAGATGTCACTAAGCAACCTAGTCCCCCTCACTGATTGGTCTTCATCCTCAGATTCTGTTTCATCATCAGTCTCGGGTGCAGGTTCATTGTTTATAGCTTCAATTTTCTCATCATCCCAATTCCATATTTGGTTCTTAACCACCTTAACATTCCTAGCTATTACAGCTTGGTTTGTTTTCAAATCAAAAACCTTATAGCCCTTTGATTTCGAGCTATAGCCTATCAAAATCCCAACCTCAGATTTTTGGTCCAATTTTCTTCTCTTAATCTCAGGCTGAAGCACATAACAGGGGCTGCCAAATACTTTTAGATGATCTATGCTTGGTTTATGCCCATGCCACTCTTCATAGGGTGTTTTATCTCCTAATGACCTTGTCATCATCCTATTTAAGAGATAAGAGGCTGTGCTCACAGCCTCTGCCCAGAATTTCAAGGGCAATTTCTTCTCATAGAGAAGGCACCTTGCCATCTCCATTAAGGTCCTATTTTTCCTCTCACTTACACCATTTTGTTGAGGGGTGTAAGGGATGGTTAATTGATGCTTAATACCCTCTTTAACTAGGTATTCTTCAAATTTATGGGAGGTAAATTCCCCCCATTATCAGACCTCAAAATCTTCAAGCTGCAGCTGGATTCCTTCTCAGCCGCAGCTTTGAACCTCAAGAACACCTCAAAAACTTCTCCTATGGTTTTAAGGAAATACACCCAACAAAATCTACTAAAATCATCTATAAACAACACAAAATATCTTGCACCATTCAAAGATTCATTATGCATAGGGCCACATACATCACTGTGAACAATTTGCAGCTTAGTAGTTGATCTACATGCATTTTTATTGAACTTAACTCTTGCTTGTTTTCCTAGCTGGCATGCTTCACAAACCTCATTTTGTTCATGTATCATAGGTAAACCTTCTACTACTTGTAGTTCAGCCATTTTCTTTAATGTAGCATAGTTAAAATGACCCATTCTTCTATGCCACAGTATTGAATTTTCTGATGCATTTATATTCATGCTAATGTGTGCTTGTTTTTCTTCAATACTAAAGCACCTATTATTCATCTTAGCAGTAAACAAAGGTGTTCCTAGATCATCCTTAATTGTGCATATGCCATTATCAAAGAACAATGAGTATCCTACTTCAAGTAATTGACCTACACTAATCAAATTTTGGTCAATTTCTGGCACATATAACACATGCTTAAAATTTCGAGTTCCAGCCAAGGTTTCAATATCAACTTCCCCTCTTCCCTCTACACTTACATACTGTCCATTAACAACCTTAACCTTTGATTTGTAATTTTCATCAAAGTTTTTAAACATGCTCAATTCAGCAGTCATATGATTTGAACACCCACTATCAATTAACCAATTTTGCTTACTAACCTCAGACTTGTTGCAGCTGTGATTCACAATGGCAGTGAACAATTGTTCATCCTTGGGCTCCACAACCTCAGCTACATGTGCTTGCTTCCCATTTGAGGTGTTATTCTTGCAAATTTTTTGAATGTGTCCAAATTGCTTGCATTTTCGACATTGAGCATTCTTGAGCCAACAAAATGACTCAAGATGATTTGTCTTTTGACAGTACTTGCAGGTGGGAAATTGCTCTCTTCTTTCCTTCCCCCTTGCATTGAAGTTGTTGGCATGTGTTTGATTATTTGGCCAATTTTTGCTCTGCCATGATTTTCCAGAATTTGTTCTGTTTTCTGGGTTCTTGAAGAACACCTGCGAATTCTGGAATTTTGTTCTTCCTTTAAATCCAGCAGTGAAGGCTTCCTCACTTGTGTTTTCTTGTCTAAATGCCTGCCTTTGTTCTACAGCTTGCAAGGCATTGATTAACTCTTGAAGACTCATTGAAGTGAAGTCGTTTGAATCTTCCAAAGAACATATCTTGTTCTCAAATTTTTCTGGTAAGCTGACAAGTACTTTCTCCACAACCCTTTCTTCTTGAATTTCTTCTCCAAGTAGAGTCATTTGGTTTACAATCTTGGACACATTTGATGAAAATTCCTTGATTGTATCTGAGTCTCTCATCTTCAAGGCTTCGAATTGCCTTTTCAAATTCAGAATCTGCATCCTCTTGGATTTCTCATCACCTTGAAACTCAGCCTTCAATTTGTCCCAAGCTTCCTTAGCTGTTTCACACGCCATAATTCTTGAGAAGATTTCCTCACTTACTGCATTATGAATGCAAGTAAGAGCTTTGAATTTCTTTGCTCTTTGTTCATTAAAGAACTTAATTTGAGCATTTGTAGGGATTGTTATTCAAGGGAGTTGTTTCCCCTGTCAAACTCCACATCTTCCCACGAGTCGAAGGCTTTTAAGATAAATCTTCATTTTTTACTGCCCGGACTCCATAGTTTACTCCTGTGAAGATTGGGGATTTTGGCGAAAATGATGAATCCATCTCTGTCAAAACTCATCATTTCGAAATTTTTTTTCTTTTCTTTTGCAATTCACTTTCAAGACTTCACAACACAGAGAACAAGGATATCAATTGATGATTACTGTCAATTGATTATCCTTTTAAAGAACAAATCAAGCCTAATTTCTTGATTTGAATAAATCTGCAAATTCACGAAAAATCCCTTCTTTCCCTTTCAAGATTAATCAACCTTGAATAATCTCACTTTTTCTAATCACTCGTGTTTCACTATAAATCCCTTTTCAAAGACCTAATTCTGCTCTGATACCATGTTGAATTTTGAAGAAAATCTCAAATTTCTGATAAGAACATGTACTGTTCAAATCTGTACGGACAAATTGTCAAAAAAACACGAGAACAGTGCATCGTAGAGATTGAAATCTAGGAACGTGAATTTTTCCAGAACTGAAGGGAAAATTCCCAGAAAATAAAGAACTTGTATACTCTGAATTTTGAATCAAAAGAACGTGAACATGGGAAGAATTTTTCGTATGGTTACTGCCATCCCATTAACTTTATTTATATGAATCAAAACATTACAACAGCTAGAATTACAAAAATCAGTTACAATTGAAACTTATCCAAACTTTGACTTTTAACTGAATTAACTGAATAATGTTGACTTCTTATCTATTGGATGTTAATCATCCTGATTACAATGAATTTAAAACAGGAAACAATTAAACTTGACTCTTCAATCTTCAATTCGTCAGCTTCTTCTCCTGTCAGCTTGGCAGGCCTGGAATCAATTCCAGAATTCAACATGTAAGACATAAAAGGCTATTTCATGGAAACTAATACTTACTGCTTTCTCAATAACCATTTCACGGCCGATTATCTCATGGAAGGTGTTAAAAGAGCAACTTAATACATGCAGCAGCCCATAAACAGTAACAGCTCCCTACAAACATAAACAGTTCCATAAATAGCAACAAATCAACAATCAATGCAGGGAATCAACCAACGGCAACAACAATCACATGGTGCAGCAAATGAGTGAATAATCTGCTCTCTAATCAACGGCAGATTCTCACATTAAAAAGATCTCGTAAAACAGCAGCAGAAATATAAAACGTGCAGATCCTCCTCTGTTTTCTCCTCTGTTATCTCCCTTATTAATTCAACGGAAACACTAAGTTTCCTTTCTTGTAAACTCAACGGTAGCATTCCTTTCTCCTCTGTTTCTTTCCTTGTTAATTCAAAAGGAACATTAAGTTTCCCTTTCAACAAAACTTAACGGTAGCATTATATTTGTATAAATGCTCTGCATGTATAAGCCTAGTCTTCACGGTTCTGTAATACAATCTCAACAGCAATCAATATACACTCAAAAAATTTCCCTTCAGCTTAGTTTCTTTTTTTCTTTAGAAGGGAGATAGACGTGAACAAGTTATCAGAAACGTCAAGATAGGGGGTTGCGGAGTGTTAAAATGAGGTCATTTTGATTGCAAAGCTTCAGCACAGAAATCCCGAAAAAAATTTTATATGTTCCGTATAGGGTTTGATTTATGAACTCATCTAATTTTATTAAGGCCTCCAAACGAGTTATGTAAATTATTTTGAAGTTGATTTAGATTTTTTTTCTATTTACTTCAGAGTATTTTTTTTTAATTTTAAACTTTGTTTAGGTATTTTTCTAAATATATAAGCATTTTATAATAGCTTTAATATTTAGTTTTGATTAAAAAAATATTAAGTAATAAAAATTTCAATTTAAATTCTATCTCCCATCGTGTTTATTGTCTTTTTTACGTTGTTTTTGTATGCGTCTACAACCTCCTCATATTTCCAAAACTAGAGGACGGAGTAATTTCCAAGAAACTCTGGATTGATATTTTAACAAAAACTAGTGGTCTAGATTTTGAAGGTTGAAAAGAGGAACTCGTTAGAGAGAAAGAGATTCCACGTTAAGCGAAGTGGATCCCAAAATAACCACTTTCATCACGTAACTTCTCTGGAGACT
Organism: Salix viminalis; assembly: GCA_029228465.1. Taxonomy (NCBI): domain Eukaryota; kingdom Viridiplantae; phylum Streptophyta; class Magnoliopsida; order Malpighiales; family Salicaceae; genus Salix; species Salix viminalis. The sequence goes on along the minus strand of CM055436.1, from coordinate 10,208,434 downwards.
TATCTAATTCTCCACAGAGCAAAATATAACACTTTTCCACCAGCCAAGATCCAGTTTACTCCGTCATGGAGGCAGAAAAACTGTTCCTGCTTTTTTCTCTTATAATGCTCCAATTCTCATGGTGTGCATCCCAAGACTCCTTAAAATCAAACCAAACCATTAAAGAAGGTCACCTTCTTATCTCCAAAGGAAATAATTTCGCACTGGGATTTTTCAGTCCAGGTAGTTCTAGCAATAGATATCTTGGAATCTGGTACTATAAAGTGCCAGAGAAAACGGTGGTGTGGGTTGCAAACAGGAACGATCCAATTATTGGTTCTTCTGGATTTTTCTTTATAAACCAATATGGAAACCTCGTTCTCTATGGTAACGATGACCAAAAGCTCCCAGTGTGGTCTACACATGTTTCAGTGGAAGAAAATGATTCCTGTGAAGCTCACCTCTTGGATTCAGGAAATTTGATAATCGTAACGAAAAGAAGCAGAAGTATTATATGGCAAAGCTTCGATCATCCTACAAACACCCTGCTACCTGGAATGAAACTGGGGGTCGATCGAAAATTAGGAATTGATCGGTTCATAACATCATGGAGATCAGCTGATGACCCTGGGATTGGGGACTTTTCAGTTAGGATCAACCCAAATGGCTCACCACAATTCTTTTTGTATAAGGGTAAAAAGTCAATTGTTAGATCTCTCCCTTGGCCATGGAGAAGTGAGATTGGCTTATGCAAAAGCACATTTGTAAATGATCCGGACGAAATGACCTCGTTCTACACAGTTACTGATGATTCTTATCTGCTAAGAATAATAGCGGATCATTCAGGACAAGCAAAGGCGTTATCATGGCGGCAAAGTGATGGTCAGTGGAAGGATTACTGGAAGTCCCCTCAGTTTCAGTGCGACTATTATGGACATTGTGGTGCTTATAGTACGTGTGAATATGCCATTCTAAATGAATTTGTATGCACCTGTTTACCTGGGTTCAAGCCCAAGTACCCAGAGCAATGGTCTGCGAGAGATGGATCGGGTGGTTGTGTCAGGAAGCGCCTGCAGACGTCTTCGGTGTGCGATCATGGAGAAGGGTTTGTAAAGATAGAGAATTACTGTCTTCCGGATACTTCTAATGCAACTTGGGTGGACAAGATTAAGAGTCTCGCAGCCTGTGAGATGGAATGCAAGAGGAATTGTTCATGCTCTGCATACTCAATCATTGAAATTCCCGGAAAAGGGGATGCTTGTTTGACATGGTACAAGGAATTAGTAGACATTAGATATAATAGGGGTGAAAGTTATGATCTTTATGTTCGTGTTGATGCATATGAATTAGGTACCTTTTTTCATTACAAATTTCATACAATTTTCGTTGCAAATTTTGATTTAGAAGAGCTTTTCTATATTTTTTCACAGCTCTAGGCTGTAGTTAACATGCTCCGTACTGCATCAAGAAACCATTGATAATGGTACTTACTAGGTGCCGAAGGGGCCAGCCTTTGCCATATGTATTGTCACGTTTCCATTGGAAAAAAAAGGTAGTTTTTCCTCTGCTGTTAATCTTTATTCTTTTCACTCTCATGCAGCTAAAAATTCAGGGGAGTCAAATGTTTCTCATGAAAAACCGATGGCATTAGTACCATCAATTGCATCATTCTGTCTTCTCATTAGCCTATCTGCTTATTTGTGGCTCAAGAAGAGAGCAAAAAAAGGTACGACAAGCCTCTCTGCTAGATATTTAAGGTATTTTTTCTGCTTTTTTGTGGGGAGAAGTTCACATTTTGATTGGAAAATTAATTAGGTAATGAGCAGCACGTAAACAGCAATTCTATTGAATTGGAATATTTCAAGCTCAGCACCATAACGGCGGCCACTGACAACTTCTCTCCAGCTAACAAACTCGGCCAAGGTGGTTTTGGCTCGGTTTATAAGGTAGAGATTCTTATTGCATCTCAATTCTACACATTTGAATAATTGTAATATCTAGGCTTGCCCTTGTTATATGATCTTAGGGTCTGCTAGCTAATGGACAGGAGGTTGCAGTAAAAAGATTATCAAGAAGTTCAGGTCAAGGAACAGAAGAGTTTAAAAATGAAGTTATGGTAATTGCAAAGCTTCAACACAGAAATCTTGTGAAACTTCTAGGTTATTGCATTCACAATGAAGAACAAATGTTAATCTATGAATACTTGCCAAACAAAAGCTTGGACTCGTTTCTTTTTGGTAAGTCTTTTTCTGTGTTTATTGTCATGCTTTACACTACTTGTCAAATTATAGCTGGCTGAAGAGTAATTTTATTAACAGATGAAACAAGAAGATTGTTATTGGATTGGCGAAAACGCTTTGATATTATTGTTGGAATAGGTCGTGGGATTTTATATCTTCACCAAGACTCCAGGTTGAGAATCATTCACAGGGACTTAAAATGTAGCAATATTCTATTGGATGCAGAGATGAATCCAAAAATATCAGATTTCGGAATGGCAAAAATATTTGAAGGCAACCAAACTGAAGATAGGACAAGGAGAGTTGTAGGAACATAGTAAGTACCTTTGCAGAAAACAAAGACCGAGTGACAGAGTACTATCACTGATTATCAGGAACACTAAAACTTAAGATTCTTGTTTTTCTGCTGCAGTGGCTATATGTCGCCAGAATATGTTGTGTTTGGAAACTTTTCTGTAAAATCAGATGTTTTCAGTTTTGGGGTCATGCTGTTAGAGATTGTGAGTGGCAAGAAGAACAATAGATTTTATCAACAGAATCCTCCTTTGACCTTGATTGGATATGTGAGTTATAAGAGAGCCATTTGTGCTCATTGCTGAATTTCACAATTTTAAATGTCGTCTACTCTAATATCTTGTAAGTTAATGATTTATATGAACATCACAGGTATGGGAATTATGGGGACAAGAAAAGGCATTGGAGATAGTTGATCCATCACTGAAGGAGTTGTATCATCCGCGTGAAGCCTTGAAATGCATACAAATTGGTCTACTGTGCGTGCAAGAAGATGCCACTGACAGACCATCTATGTTGGCAGTTGTTTTTATGCTGAGTAGTGAAACAGAGATCCCTTCTCCAAAACAACCTGCATTCCTGTTTAAAGAACCTCATAATAATCCTGATATAGCATTAGCCGTAGAAGATGGACTGTGTTCTGTAAATCAGGTCACAATTAGTGAAATTGCTAGTCGCTGAAGCTGCACTGTCTGAATAATCTCTGACGAAGCTTAGGAGATAGTTGATTCATCACTGGAGAGTTATATTTTTCCCTAAAAGCCCTGTAATGCATACAAGTCGTTCTCTTGTTTTTATGTTATGTATTGAAACAACAATTCCTTCTCCTAAACAAACTGTACTAGCTTTCATATAATTAGAATTTTTCATGTAATATTTTTTTTTTATAATACTTATGATGGTAGTTTGGATGGCTATGATTTGTTGTTTTCAAGGGCTCGTTTTCCATCCAAGTATCTTTAATGGTACCGATTTCAATGATGGGAAAACGTTAGTGAATGCCTTTCCTACAGATCAAGTTTTTCTCCACTGCTAAAATTCCCAACCTGATTCTAAATAATCCCAGCATAATGTTTCTGAATGAAAATCTTATTCAAAATCAAATCAAAAGGTGTCCGCTTGTATTTATAAGCTGCCAATGCCAACCCTAATCCTACTAAAACAATGATTTACGGAATTAAATAGGAAAAATAGGGGTAACAGGAAAATCCCCACAAACACATTTGACAGCAAGTTGTAATTCAGTCCCATAGCAATCTCTTCGTCTGCATCCTTGGGTTGTTCTGTAATAGTAACAAGCTGTCCTGCATCAACTAGGGTTGACCCTATATGAGTAGTCTCCAATTCCAGGATCATCAGCTGATCTCCACGATGTCAGGAACCGGTCAAGACCTTTTTTCAGATCCAGCCCAAGTTTCATTCCAGGCAATACATAGTGTGTTGGATAATCAAAGCTTTGCCATAAGATATTTCCCTTTTCTTGAACCAAAACAAAATTTCCCGAATCCAAAAGCTGAGCTACAGAAGTATCAGCTTCCTCCCCTGAAACATTTGTAGGACTTTTGTTCTTCTTGTACAAGAACTTGTCTCCATACTGGCGAGGTGGTCCATGGAATGGCCACACTCTAAGTGGCTTACCTGATGTAGGCAATAGGCTAAAATACAATGATAATGATTATTCCAAAGAGATCGATCTCTTCATTTATTCTTTTGAGAACAATCAGAATGAAAGCTCTGTTTCTTTCAGTGCAAGAAATGGCACTGTTCCTTCAATTCTTGTGCTAGAACCCAGGAACGGTGCAACTGCTGATCTGGTGGGAAGGAGAGATAGAGTGCTTTTGTATCAAACTGAATGTTCAAAACTTTATTTGATATCATTACAGGAAACATCTCCTTCTGTTTTCTATCATCTACTCTTTGGTGATGTTCTTGAACAGAGAGTTGTTACACTAGGATTGAACTAATTATGTTGTAGTGATGGTTAGATTGATGATGTGGAGAGGTTAATGGAGATAATAAAACAAGCAGCAAAAGAAGGTGCGATGGTGGTCTACAACCCTCCTACATATTTCCATAGTAGAGGACGGAGTCATTTCCAAGAAAATGACATATTGTAAAGACATGTGAATGACATATTGCTCATAATTGATGAGCCTACAAATTACTTGGAAGTAATAAATGATATTTATTCCAAGAAATGACTTGAGCTATAAACTTCATTTACTAACAAAGTTTAGAGCTACCAACGGGGGCGTGGGTCGACTGGTAGGGGGTCGTCCCAGCTTAACCAAGGTCTCGAGTTCGAGCCTTGGGTATGCAGCTGCTTTAAAACTCGCTTGGGAGAGCTTTGCCGCCCTTAAGGGTCCTACCCGGCTCGAATCCGGATTAGTCGGCAGTGGCCGGATTACCGGATGGTTTATACCAAAAAAAAAAAAAACAAAGTTTAGAGCTTGATTGATCCACTTGAGGAAATAAAACTCAATGGATCTAGATGGATCAGTAATACAAGAGGTAATGTATAAAGTATTGTTTTTATCATATTATATGTAAATGATATATTATTATTAATAAACAACATATCTTTACTTTAATCAATCAGGTTTTGGCTATTCAAGAACTCTCCATGAAAAAACTAGAGATGCAACCTATATATTGGATATTCCATGAAAGTATCTAATATTGAATTCTTATCTATTTGACATGAAATACCTTTCTCTAAAGACATGTGCTCTAAGACACAAATTGAGAGAGATATTATGAAAATAGTATCTTGGCTATAGGATCAATCAATAAAGAAGATAAACTAGAAGCTCAAAAATATTCAAATTAAGATTTTTTAATCAAATGTTGGAAAAATAGTGCTTTGAGTTGACAAAATTCCAAACAAGAAAACACAATTAACTCTATAATTAAATAAGAGTACACCTCCATTTTTTAGAAAACAAAAAGGTTGTTTGAAACAAAAAGTTCATCAATGAACTAGGTTGGTTCCTAATATTGTTGATGTAGTTACTCTGCACTTCAATGATAATAGTCACTGCAATCGCAAAGGAACCAAAGTCTCATCAATGATCCAAACAAATGCTCAAAAATCTCAGTAATTTGATAAATCAATAAAATAAAAGATATACAGATAAAATAAGTGTCCACCAAAGAGAATTTAGAATATCCTCTTGCTAAGTCACTACTGTTACATAGAGAAACATAGTATTTAGATTGATGAGCGATTAATTTTAGTGCAAGTGAGAGATTGCTAGTTTAATATGTTTTGTAGTCTATTAATTTGTTAGACATGACATTATTATATTCATGTAAATACATATTTATTACTAATAAAGACTTCATTTATCTTTAATATTCATATAATATTAGATTAATGAATTTAATATTTGATTTATGAAGCCGGAGTAAATATAAAGTTCATGAGATAAACATATTTTACAAATAAAATTATAAAGTTGTTGTAATTATAGGATTCTTATTGCATTAAAGCACTGAATTTAAAATGTTCTTGATCAATACTCTCTTAAATACTGGATATTTATTAGAGCTTTAGAGATAAGCACAAATTATATATTTTTTCTTTATAAAAGAGACTAGTTGCTGTTATATGTTGAGTTATAAGAGACATATAAAAATAATATGTAGGTGTTCGTCATAATAAATGTACATAGAGCTGATCCACATTAGAATTCCTAGAGAGATCATATATTTCTATGGAAAAGCGTAATGATAGTTGTGTTAATGATCTTTTAGACTTGAAATTACTAAGTTATCTTATATAAAAAAAATATTATGTTTTGATCCTGTTACGTGTTATCTTAATTAAGGTAATGAAATGGTAGACATCAAGTATAACATAAACTATAAGAAGGTACTTGAGTGATCAATAAAGGATTCATCACCCTAGGTGTATTGACTGATAAATCCTTGACCAAAATGAAATGAGATTTGAAAAGAGTTTCAAATTTAATTCAAACAATCAATGACTATTATATAGAAAATAATATTTAACATGAATCAGAACATTATTCATGAAAAGCATATCAATTACACTGAGAAACTGATTATTCAAAGGTTTATTCATGAAAGCATATCACTTTTCTAATATTTGGGTGATCATGACTCATTGCTAAAAGATGCACCTGATCTTCAAATATATATTAATCAATTATTAAATTAATAATAAATTAAAAATTTTAATTTATTCAATTCTAATGAATTATGAATTATAATTTATATTTGGACCAACATATTTGGGTGATCATGACTCATGTGTATTATTGTTCAAAGCTAAATAATTGGATGGTTTGTGGTTTGTGACAACTCAACCATTAAAAAATTATTTAAAAAATTATTAAAAAAACAGATTTTTCAAATAATAAATCTCTAAATAATTCTAGACTGAATTCTTGGCACTTCCAAGTATTTTTGTTTTATTATAAACCCAACCTCTCATGCATGGACAAACCTTTTTTAAATTTTGAGATTGGACAACATTGTTTTCAACCTTGGACGAATTGATGAGCTAATCCTGTCTCTTCATTTCATCTGTTTATCACATGATGCATCATAGCCGCCATGGTCCTTGACAATCCACGTGAAGTCAGTCTGGAATTCCCTTAGCTACACGATTTATGGTACAATTTTGTTAGAAATAATTAATGTCGAAGTTATGCGAACCATTTGTGATCGGAGATGTCACAGTTGGCTTTACATACTATTTAAGAGGAGATGATTGTTAGAGAATAATATAAATCATATTATGAGGCCTCACCTACAAGTTTAAGCTTTTAGGTGAGATGGTTCCTTAATATGGTATCAGAGCCTTGTTGACCCAGCGGTCACGAGTTCGAATCTCACCACCCCCATTCTATTTGATAAAAACCAAGCACAAGGTAATGTGGGCCTGTGCAAGTTTCAAGCCCAAAGGGCTTTCACTTGAGGGGGTATGTTAGAGAATAATATAAATCATATTATGGGGCCTCACCTACAAGCTTAAGCTTTTAGGTGAGATGGTTCCTTAACAATGATTGTGAGTATAAAAGAATGTTTTTAAAAATAATTTTTGTTTAAAAATGTATTAAAATTATTATTTTTTTATTTAAAATTTATTTTTATTTTAAAAAAAATTAATTTTCAATACTAACATATTAAAATAATAAAAAGGAAATTAAAAAAAAAACTCAAAACTTAATAGAAAGTCAATTCAACCCCACATCCCCGAGAGGCTGAAATAGTAAACGATTGAATTAAAGCACTTATCATACAAAGCACACAATTGCAACTATGGAGTGTTGATTCTGGTTTGTTCTTTTATTGGAAGAATCATCATCATCTTCACACAACAATAAAATACGATGAAGTCACTGAAAACACAAACTTTGAATTGGAATTATCTTAAAAAGTTAAAAGAGCTAACGGATTTCAATAGTAATTTATAATGTTCATCTAGAAATCAGATGCACCGTGAATTTCAATAGTGAAATTACATAATAATATTATTATTATTTGTATAGCAGAAAATAAACAACGAAAGTCTCTTTGACTAAATGGTTAAGTCTGTTATGCATGGCAAAAATTTCAGCACGTAAGCCAACTTTTCCATGCTCCTGCTAGTGAGATCAAAAAGTTATTTCTCAATTCAAAAAAAAAAAAATTTATTTCAATGAAAATTAATATTTTTTTAAAAAACCTTGATAGGTAAAATAAACAAAAGTTAGTCAACTAGACTTAAGGTAATCTAGTGCACATGAACTTTTTTCTTCCACTCCATGTTAAATAAAAGAGAGATGTTTTGTTGTTTATTGCAGTAGCTGACACATCATTTATTTATCTACTTTTTTTTGACAACTAAAGATGTGATAAAAAAATTAAGCTGAACTTTTTTTACTCAAGATTTTTAACCTATTTTCACCTAATAAAACACCCTTTTCACCTAATATACACTTTTATAATATCAATAAATCAATTTCTTAACCCAAAATACCCCAAAACAAATTGAAAAAACACTAAACAAGATTGATCGACAAATCACCTCTCAATCCCAATCTACTTTTTAGGTAAGATGAAAGGGAAAGGAACCTTAATGAAAGCTCCTTACATTAAATAAAACCATTGACAATGAAACTGATTATTTTCATGGCTAAAATATCACCAACTAACAACTTCCTTTCTCTTTCATCATTTTCTTATAACTTTCTCTATCATCTCTCAAACTCAAGGATTGAAAAATAAACAAAATAAATTTTTAGATCAAAATAAAAATTATAAAAACATGGATGTATACCATGTATTTTTTCCATATCTTACATTATGGTCCTCTCTCTTTTAGTTTTTTCCTTTCTACTACAATCAAAAGTGCCCTCATCTTCATCGTCATGAGGTCCATAGTCATTATTAATGTATGCACGATTATACATACTTTGATAATCTCTTCTTATAATTTTATGTATCATTATTGATGTATTGAGGGTTATACATGTTTGGATGATCTCTTCCCATAATTTACTTCTACTTTATAGTATATGAGGATTTCACTTGTTTATATCAACAATTTAAGTACAAATCAATGTACCCATTTTAATTCCTTTTTTGGAAGAAAATATACCAAACTACTGGTACTATAGTAAATATAACATTTTATTATTATTCATCATTTTGATACTAAAAGAAAATTTCTATCTCTAAAAATATGATGTTTTGATATTATCTACCTTGTTTATTGGAGCTATAGAATACTTTTTAAAACAATTCAATCAAGAAAAATGAATTTTATTATATTATCCAAACTATTAATTCCATCTTTAAGTCTTTTGCATCACAAATGCACATACAACCATAATTGCCATCATTAAAAGTTACCATTATATGTTAGATATTTTTATTCCTTAGATATATCCATATAGACAAAAAAGCTTAAATCGTTCTGGAAAAAAAAATATCAAGTTTTTATATGTTCTCCCTGGGCTCCTAGCCTAAATTAGATGAGCCATATATTTAACTCAAATTCAACTCATTATGACACATGATGAATGGTTTGAGAATTAAAATAGATGCAGAACAAGCAACCAAGGTTATCAATTTTAGTTTGTTTTGACAGAGATCACAAATATACTTTATACCATTTGGAAAAAAACAAAACAAAATAGAAAAAAAAATCATCTCATTAGGATATTGAGTCATTTTGAATTTCTCATCCCAAAATCTAGATGAGATGTTTTGGGTTTACTTTATTCATAAAAATTTTTGACAAAACTAAAGTGTGGTTTATTATCTAAAGAGTAAAGTAAAGAGATTTTGTCAGTTTTTTCATTGCAATTTGAGGATTCAATAAAGGTAAAATATTAATAATATCATATAAATAATAATATTGAAAATAATTATTACTACTTTCATTAACATTGGTATTAATTTATTTAAAACTAAATTTGTCATTAATATACATTGTTTGTATTCATGTTATTTTCTTTCATGTTTATACTTTGTACATAACCTAATCTTCTTGATGAAAATGATTTAAGTTGGTGAGAATATTGAGGTATCTTTGTCTAATTTGATTTTAGTGGATAAAGGTATCAATTTTGATGATGATGATGAATTTAATGGAAGTGGCAATCTATTGGAAAGTATATTTGATAACTTACCACTATTGCATGTGTGCATGAGACATTGTGGCGTCGGGATCAATTAATCGCCACCTAGTTGTTTGGTTTAGAGTCACTAGGAGATTTAGGTGGATTGATCTTATCTAAAATTCAAGGGTAAGAGACTAATTGTGACTAAGAAAGATATTAGTATCCCTAGAGCACCTTATCCTAAGATAAATTGTATTGTGTGTTCTAGATTTGGTTTAAAGGTTTTAATGGGTTCCTGACTGATGGTTTGTCTATGACTCAAAATAAAGATTTATGCTTATGAATAAACCTAACATTTGAATTTATTATGAGATCTTATGCCCAAGTAAATTTTTATAGCAAGAATTAATGCAAGTGCCCTCACCAAGTTCACCTATCTTGGAAGGTGAAAGTGTTTTCTATAACTTGTATAATATGGTGAAAAATACTTCTAATTAAAATTGATGAATTTCCAAAATAATTTTGAGACTTTTCTACTAAACTCCTCGTACTTAGATATCAACCTAGTGGTAGGTTTAACATTTATACTAGGATATTGACCAATAACTTTCGGGAATTAAAATATTTTGGGTTATTGAAAAATTGGAACCCAAAAAATTGGCCAAAATCCTTTGGAATTTTATAAACTTGTTTTAAAATCTATGCAATATTTTTTTTTAAAACATGCAAATATATATATATATATATATATATATATATATATATATATATATATTTTAAAAAAACTCAAATAATTTTAAGAATTGTTTTCCATATGCAATCATCTTTTATAATCTTTTAGGCTTTGTTTGGCAAAAAAGTTTTTTTTTTCTTTGTATTAAAACAACTAAAATAAAACTAAGAAGGTGTTAGTCAAACACATCTTTAAATAAAAAAACACTTTAGGAAAAAGATTTTAAGCCAAATAGGATTGTAAACTTTGCCCTGATTTTGACCTGTCCAGGCTGACTCGATTAGGTTGACCTGCAATTTTTGATTTGACCATAAACCAAACTGAATGCCTTGGTTTGACTAAAAAATAATCCAAAATAAAATATAAGAAAAACAAAAAAGATTAATCATCAAAGAACACAAAAAAATCTTAAACAAAACGGATCAAATGTTTGTTCTCCTATGATTATTTATCCTATCATTATTTATTTAATTGCTAGAGCGAACTCTAAGTTATTATTGTAGACAATCTATTGCTAAGTTTTGATATCAAAACAAGAGTTGTGGTATATGTACTTGTGAAACAACCGAGTTAATAATTGTGGTAGATCTACGTTATTAATCTTAGGGAGAATATTCAATCAAATCAAACATAGATTTCAGATAGTTATGTTTCTTGATTAATCAACTTATCTAGTTCTTAAGGCTGTCATTGAATTAAATTACTGGTGCAGACACTATGGTTGCTTGATGGTAAGATAAAGTTATATGACGGATCCATTAACTAACCAATATTAAGAAGAGATAAATATTCAGAATATAAATTGATGTTTTATTTTCATGACCATTTCTGATTTATGTAGGTGGATGTTTACTTACGACTAAGGTTTGTTTTATTGATAAATTATGGTTTTATTGATAAATTTTGGTTTTATTTAATTTTAGCTTAGTTTTCTTTTTCCTTTGCTTAAGACTAGACAACTTCCAACCCCCCCTCCCCAATTGCATAGCATATAACACAAAAATCTGAACTAAAACATCCTCGTGTGATCTACCCCTTGCTTGCTCTATACTATCTTATATGATTTATTTTAAGCTATGATAATTAATTTGTGCAACCCAGATATCACAACACTATAATGATTTAAATGAAACCATTGTTGATGAAAAGGATAATAATAACACTAAAATATAAAGTCAAATCACTTATGACTTTTCTAATATTTAGGGTGTTATTACAAGTTGTCAGACATTGTATTTGATTTTCAAATATAAATCAATCAATTGTTGAGTTTATAAGAAAAATAATATTTATTTAATTATATTTTATTTAGAATTATGATTTATGTTTAGGCCAAATTATTAAGAAACTTAATGGGTCACACATATAAAAACCATTGGTTAGAAATTAAAAATATGATTAATCAAGTGTTACTTAATTGTAAATAAATTTTAGAAATTAAGAACTACAATATAATAAATATAGGGTATTACAGTTTCTTAGACCTAGAAACAATCAAAGACTTGAATGGATAAATTTATAAAATTTGCCTAAAATAATATTTATGATATTATTGAAGGGGAAATTGATATTTTATCATTAATAAGGATTTTAGGTTTTTCTATAAATAAAATATTATGTCTCTTATTTTCTATGATGGGAAATGAAAAATGGGTGAGAACATTACAATATTTAAGCACCTAAAACACAAGAGAGATAGCATTATAAGATATAGTAATCCCCTTCTTCTAAAAAGGTTTATGAGGTTTCTAATTGGTGGTTCGTATGAATTATCATTAGAGATCAAATATTTGAACAACTTGTGGTTTGGTAACAACTTAGTCTTGAAGAAAATACTCAAAGCTAAAAAATATATTTGATCTTCAGGTAATATTTGTATAAACACTAAACAATTCTACATCTATCTAAAGGGGTACTTGAGACTCTAAAAATGTTTAAAAATTTATTATTTTTGTTGCGTGTGTGTTTTTCAAGAAACCCAACAAGATCATGCTAAATGTCATACAAAACTGAAACAACAAAATAGATTTACATTGATTGCCTAACCATTTTACATGGAATGTGTCATGGAAAAGATTATAGAAAAAAAAAGTGAAGAAGCTTAGCATGCCAAACACACAGTTTGACGTAAAGCAACCATAACCTTTAGATTTGATTGTTGGACTAGACATAAATATTTCTAAATGATTTTAAAGAGCTTAGTTTTATAGGGGACTAACTTAGTGTAATTATTTAAAAAATTATGATATTGAATGTAAAAAACACTAAACACAAATATTTAATCTTTCCAAACCCTTATAAATTGTTATTCAACACACATTTAAAATTTTGCATACATTGACCCTTATATTTATAATAAGATTGCAACCCTTAACTATCATAATCCAATAAAAATTCTAATTAATTAGTTAAAAAAGGATTATAAATATAGATCCATTTTGATGAATCATTGTTCTTAAACTGATGTTATGAAATACTCATTTTAACAATGAGAGACTTTCTTCTAGCCAGGGTCTTCATGTAGAAAATCTAGCTTTACATTGAATAAAGGCCATGAATTTTAAGTTGTCAAAAAAAAATAATCAATTTAATTATACCATACCTTGCAATAGGAGCAATACCTTATTTGTAATCGACACCATACTTTTGTAACCCTTAACTACCAAGTGTTTTATATTTGTCAACTTCACCGTTCTTTTTTAATTTTATCTTACAGTCCCATTTTATACTATTGACCTTTTATTCTTTTGGAAAACTTATCAAATCCCAAAGTGTTGTTTACTTTAATGACATCAATTTCATTATCCATAACCTTTTTGCCATCTAGTTTTTTTTTAACGACAGCACAATATGACCATATGAAAATAAAGTAAAATGAGAAAATGGATCATTATAGTAATCAATTCCAATTATCTTATAGTCAATCATTCATATAGGCATTTTTCTAACATGTGATTTTTAATTATTAGGTATACTTTGATCATTTATCTTTCGTACTCTTTTTTTTTCATAATTATTTCCAACTAAATTCATTAGAATATTTTGTTTACAATCATTATTATTCTAGGTCTAGATTTTAGCTTTACAAAAAATAACATCTCAATAAATAATAAATTTCTTGATGTTAAATTGTATAGTTTATAAACTTTTAAATAATCAATAATACAAAGAATAAATCATTTTTGTCCTTTATCATCTAGATTTTCCTTTTTTATTTTGGAATATGAGCATTAGCAATGCATCCAAAAATTCTTAGAAGATCTACTCTAAGCTTTCTTTGGTATCTTACTACAACTAGTGTCTAAATCCCATAAATTTTGATGATTTTTCTCATTTATATGATAAGCTAGCCATCAATAATTACATTTCATATTTCTTTTCTAAGAAAATCAGATTTTCTACCACCATTTATATTCAAATTAGTTTGATATTGTAATTTATATCGTCCATACCTAGGACACCTGAAGCATTTAACATTTGGTTTGTTTATTGGTTTTGGCTTGTAACAAGTGGAATCATTATTGTGATATCCTTTCCCTCTTACTTGAAAATTATATAATTGATTCTCCAAATTTCTAATGTGAGAATATATCATTATTATAGCTTATACTTCTTCCTCTTCCTCACCTTTGTTTGAGGTAGAAAACAATTATTAGATGAAACTTGTAAAACTTGTTTCTTCTTGTCTTGTTGATTCATCTTTTGCTCATGGAATATCAATAACTTTGTAATTCATCAATGGAAAGTTGATCGATACTTATATTTCTTTATTGAACACAATAAAATTGAATTTTGGTGTAAATGATTGAACGAATTTTCTCAATGATGGTGTCATTCTCCATTTTATTATCGATTGTCATCATTCATGAAAAATAATTTGTGATCAAACTCTCCCATATCTTTCCTTAGAAATTTGATATTACAATCTTTTTGCTAGCTATTTCTCATACCTCGTTTTCATTGAGCCTAAATATATCTCAAAATAATTTGTGATCAACTCTCCCATATCTTTCCTTAGAAATTTGATATTACAATCTTTTTGCTAGCTATTTCTCATACCTCGTTTTCATTTAATTATACCATACCTTACAAAGAATGGTTTCTAAGATTGAGTAGCCAATTAATTGGAAAAGATAATTTTTTACCTTGAGATCTTTTAATTGTTATTTTCATATTTTATGCACATTTGTTGTTGTCGTTTTATGCACATTTGTTGTTGTCGTTTTGAACGGTGGTTCAAATATTCATTGAAAAATAATCTACCAAAATGCTTCCACAATCATAATTACCATCAAAGCATGGAGAATGATCGGTAAAACAAAGTTATCAAAAACAAATTCTATTTTATTGAGCTGACATTGTTGTTGTCATTGTAAAGACTTTTTTTTGCTGCCACAACAGTTTTAGGTTCTTTTCTATCATGAATTAATCCTAAGGGCAAGTTCAATAGCAAGAGCTATTTTGAAGAACCAAATCATAAAAATAGCTTTTTAAATAGTATATAAATAATTTTTTTATTGATATGCTCTCCAATGGTAAAAGCTATTTTGGAGAGCCATTTTTTTTATCTTATTTTAAATAAAGTTCAATTATTTTATATATAGTTTAATTATACAATTAATAGGAATAAATTATATAATTAAACAATTGCTTTTAAAAAACCCTCCAATAATAAAATTATTATTTTTTATTTATATTTAAATTAATAAATAATAATAAAAATAAATTTAATTATAATTAAACAATATGTTCAGACTCACTTATAAGAAAGTTGGTGAATGAGTTTGGTAAATTTAAGTCCATCTGCATAAAAAATAAAATAAAAATTTAAAGTAAAAATTAAGAATAAAAAATTTTCTATTTCAAAAATACTTTCAAAACACATTTCCAAACACACTTTTAGAGGCGTGAACACGACGAGATTGATCAGAACCGTGCCTATGTCGACCAGATCTCCAAGCTACAATTTCACATCCACAGGAAAAAACAAAATTTTTTGTTTCAGAGAAGAGCAAGAGCATGGTGGTGGAAACTTGAAGAGTGAATCAGCTTCGAGAGGCAGATTCTAAGGCCCATTCGCTCAACTGATGGTAAGACTATTTCAGAAAAACAAAACAAAAAGAAAAACTTGGAGAAGGAGAAAAGAATAACATCAATTTCAATCGTCTGTTATATTTCTTCAAAACACACAGCTTTTGCACGCATAGATTCATGCATACATATGAAAGCAATCTGAAGGGCTTGAAAATGAATAAAGCGGAAATACCAACAATTTCTGAAGCATCCATTGCAAGGAACGTATTCGTTCGTTCATGGATTGCTGCAATTTCCCATCTTCGTTTTCCTGTTACCAAAATAACCCCTGATATCAATGATGTGCATGCCAGTCACTGAAAATTGGAAAAACGGAAAACAATTGCAGAAGCCATCAGCGAGGGTTAATTTCTTCATAAACACAAAATAATCTGCATTTTGAATTTTGACAGAAGTGTTGGACGTGGGATTATACATTCACTCACCATCCTCACACCACCCTTATGGGGAGGATTTAAGCAAAGTTCTTACGCCAATTAATAAATCATTCATACGCAAGAAGATGGTTAGAATGAGAGAATGCAAGCTACGTGGATGACATATATAGCTGGAAAGAATACATATGCAAAACCAAATATCACTAAATCAAAGCCTTGCAGGATGATATAATTTGAGAGATGCAGTCCACATCAAATCTTCTAACATTGAGATTCTATCAGAAACTCATTTTAAGGCAACCAGGCTATAAAATTATGCTAAAAACTACCTCAAATCTGCTGAAAGGTAAGCCCGTAAACTTTCTATTTCTCCGTGAACATACTTAGTTTGTCCATTGAATGTGGGGCAAGGAGATACCGATATTAATTGCAGAAGGCTACGTACAGGTCTGTATGAGTTATTGATTCGAAACTCAGCAGAAGGAATCTCACCCTTGCTGCCCATGTTCTTGTCCAATGAAGGTAGCATTGCAATCAGCAGTTTCTACTTCCCTCAACTTTGAACAAAACATCTTCCCGGTGGTCTTTTGTTATAGTTTTGACAAAACCTAAAGCTATTTGACAAAGTCTTTGGCACATAATTGATGACAAGTGACTCAAGAATTTCCTAAACTACCCCTAAGTTAGCTCTTTAGAGATGACAAATTTACAGTCTACAACTTACAAACGTTTAGCAAAATCATCATCCATAGCTCTTAACAATGATTTGGAGTACATTCTTCTAATTTAAAAGCAGTCGGGGAAGTGAATAAAACCTAATAAAAACAAAGGTAAACTCAAGACATGCATCGGAGGAATCAGACAAGATAGATAAACGGTAGCATGTACGAACGAGAACACCAGTTCACCATGATCAAATCTCTTTAAACCTTAAAACCTCCAAACGATTCTCATTAAGGGTAATAGAGACTCCACAACGCACATACAAGACAGAAAAGTTAGGGAGGAGAATGAGCTCTAACCCACTTCATTACCCTCCCCATCTCTCTGAAACAAACCATATTTTGGCAAACCAGAGTACCCTCATCATGCTTAACCACCATTTCAACACTGGTTCAGTCTCAGTCTGCGATGAAATAGAGTCAATTATCTCTGAACCTAACGACTATGTTTTGAAATCTTGCCTTTTGGAAAGTTCTTTTTCTTGCTGTTCACATACAAACAATCTCTTGCTCTTAGAAAGAAATCTAGAGTTAAAATCATGTAAATAGATTCGGATACTATTACACAGAATATATAAAAATCTTAATTTTTAAACGAGTAGAGCTATATTTGTCCCCCTTTTTTTTTCAATGCACAGAGCCATTTAACAGATCACTCTTTGTTTGAATACCTGTTATTCGGGATGATTTGATCTTTGGAGAATGAAATGTATAATAGGGTACCAGTCTATTCATATTCGATAATTGGTGGAATTTGTTCAAACGTTAATTTCTTCACAGTATATCAAATGCAAAATCTGCCTATGAATACAACTATATATTAAAATGTATGGAAACAAGAGCGCTATGTGAAGCATCTATAGACTTATCCATGATGCCAATGGCTTTATTTGGGAATGCCTTGTGCATTGGATTTAATATTTTAAATTTCTGCTGGGGATTTTTATTGAAACAAAATTATCTAAGGTCTGTGGCATTATTAAAAAAAAAAAAAAAAAAAAACGTTGGGTAATTGTTGCAATGACTGGACAATAATAACCTTTATATGCATCCATGCAACATGACTCATGCACGTTTGATTTCTGTTTATAGTCCAAATTCTCAAGTCATGGTTAAAAAGTCGAACAAGGAATAGTTAAAAATTGGAACAAAATAAGGGACTGTGCATGCATGTATGTATCCAAAAGCTAATGTGAATAGTGAAAAGAAAGCCCTCCTTCCAAGTAAGGCAACGCAACACAAACAACGTTTAAAAAAAAAAACAAAAAAATGTTTTAAAGCTATTTAAAATGCAAATATTAAAAATATTTGTTTTTAGAAAATATAATTTAATATATTCTTTCCAAGCAAAAATAATTTTTAAAAATTAAACACTACCACTCTCTCAGCACACCTCCATTATACTCTCCACTATTATATTTCTTATCCTGCAATTTTTGTGGCGTGATTGAAAGAAGGTTGTGCCAGGCTACGTGCATGGTTCTTACGATCTTGCCAGGCTTGATCTGAACCAGCAGCAACTGAAACCTTAACTAAAATAGACAGCCCTACGATGATGCGTCGATTCATTGCGATGTGGTCAGGTTTTGAAGGCAGAAAAGAAAATTGGGATTTTAAAGCTGTTAAGGTTTCAAACTCTAACCCAAAGAGAGAGATGAACTCCTGTTCCCGTTAGCTGCCAACCACATGATGACTCTAATTCTAACTCCTGTCATGTCCTAACATAATGTTAGGGAGAGAACAATCAAGGAGACAACCAGCCTATAACCTCTGCGCAGCTGTCCTTGCAGAAGCAAATGAAAAAATAAATACATAAAAATAACACACAAAAAATCATCCAAAGGTTAACGTAATTTATGGTTTCCAAGAAAGAAACTTATATATATGATAGCTTCTATCTCTAATGGAATAACAATATGCAGTCTGCATATATCCAAGAACCAACAAGAGAAGGGGGAAGACCATAACAAAGAAAGAGGCAGATTAATAATCGCAGCACCACTAGAATGGGGAACAAATGTAACATGGGATCTAAATTATCAAAGGAAAAGTGAAATGATCGTAAGAGTAATTGAGAAAGATTGGAATGCTCTTGTGTTACCTGAAAGAAGATGCCACAAGAAAAACAGACGCCCACTGGCATTAAATCAGTTCTTCCCCTTGCCTTTCTGGTCAGAATGCCTGGTTCCATCGCCATAGCAGAGCTGCAACCCAGGAGGGAACTGGTGGTGGTGGTGGTGGTGGTGGCTCTCCATAGCTTGTGGTGTTGCAGCACCGATAAAGAAAGGTAGATTTGTGGTAGATCCGTCTATGGTAGAAGACGTAGAAAACCTCTGGAGGTGAGGCAAAAGAGACGGTGATGATGAATTGGACTGAAGGGTCCCCCTATTGAAACCAGCAGCAAGGCCTGAAGATATTGTGAAATTTAGGTTATAGTCCACACTGGATGCCGGCGGCTGTGCTGTGGCGGCCACTGGGATCAAATGATCGGAAACAAAAGGAAAATGTTGCAAATGCTCCTGCTGACTCTCCCCCGATAAACAAAATGGTGGGATCGACATTGTCATTGCTTGCGGGATTGAGTTCCCTAACTGGATTTGCCCTGGAAACCCCGATGAATGATGAGTTGACCGCGACGAGGATGGCCCCTAAAGAATCCTGAGCCGAAATAGTCCATTGGGATCGAAGAAGGCCACTGCCTTGCCGCGGCTACTTTCTGGAACAAATTATTCGCCTCGTGAGAACCAGTAGGACTACCATTACTGTTATTGTTGCTGTTATTGCTAGCACCGCCAATCCCACCAGTTAAAAGCTCAGTAAATGTCGAGCTTTGAGAAATGGGGTTTATGCTGCTGTGATGTGCCATGCGTGAATCATACTCCTTCTCCTTCTCCTTGGCTGTTCTCTCCCTGGCTCTCTCACGAGCCTTTTCACGACTATAACGCATATCAGAACGCGAAAGTGATAACCCTGAACCCTTGCTTGTCTCTGAAGTGCTGCTGCAAGCAGATTTAGACAGCGAGAGATTCTGGTTCTGCCTGAAATTTGGGTCTTCAAGCTCGACATCAGCTGAGTCGAACCCTTGCTCGGTGCCATCACTCGATTTTTTCTCATCGCTCAATTGCTTTGGTGTGTCAGGAAAACAGTGATTGAGCGAAGGGAGCTCGTTAATTGCATCTTGAGATGCTTTGATCAGCCATTCTACAGCTTTACTTGGCTGATCATAGCCCAGCCGGTCCTGGAGATCGTAGAATTGAATGGCGGTGGTCACCGATAAACGGACTCTCCGGTCTCTTAACCCTTTCGAAGTCCATACCTTGCTGTGCCGATCTTTCCCACCAGATGCTCTGGAAACCCTAATTATGCGCGACGAATGGTGCCACGCGCGAAGACCGGTGAAGGTCCCGCCGTCAACACCAGCAGCATTGATACCGCCGCAAGCACCGTTGCTAGAATTAGTCCTCTTGAGCACACCATCTTCTTCATCATCGGGATATTGGTGGTCTGTGCCGTTGCCTTTCTGAGCTATTCTGCTGCTGTCTTTTATGCCATTACCACCAACTCTAGAGAACTTACGAGGCTGCCTCTGAATCTCTTCCGCCTCCATAGCACTACTTTCATGCCTTAACAAAAACAAACTATTCAAAAAAAAACAAGAAGAAGAAACCCAGAAAAACCCACAAATTCTTCCTCTTTTATTTTCTAATTGCCTTTGTTATTTATCATTTACTTTTTTCCCACCCCACCCGTCTTTCTTCCTTATCTTCTGTACTCTTATGGCAGCTAGGAAGACACAGGAAAACTTGAGAGTGGGTAGCTTATCAGAGAGGAGCGCAGGTGGGGCTATGTGTTCTGTGCATTGATGACGATGACACAGAGAGCTGAGAGAGAGATTACTTTTACTGGGTGTTTGTTGTTATGAAAAAAGGTTCCTTTTTTTATATAATTTTATTTATTTCTTACAGCTCGATATATCACAATCCAAGTCAGAAGAGACCCTCCCCTACCCCTTCTCTTGTACGTTTAAAGCTTTCTTCTTTTTGCAGTGCTGGTTCTGCAACACAATGTGCACTTTCTCTCTAAAAGCATAAAAGCCTGTAATGGCAGCTACCCTCTCATCAGCCCTGCAAACCCAAAACCCACAAATTACTGCCATTCATGAGAGAGTAAAATCCAAAGCCTATCATAATAGTCAAAACAGCATTACATATAGTAGATCTGGCTCATTAATTACAGCACTGCCACTAGAGTATAGCTAGGGTTTCAGTTATTAAACACAAGCAGCTAGCTAAGCACGATTGATTTGGTTTAACAGTCAAAAGGGCTTGCTGGTTATGCTTCAAGCTGAAAAGCAGCAGCCAGAAATGGCGTCCAGGTAGCCCATCGCAGCGATGGTTTGTATTTAAAGCTTTCGCCGACCCTAAAAATGGCAGACACCACCGCTCACTTCCTCATTAACAACATTATATGACGACGACAACAACAAAAAAACATATATATTAAAACAGTGTTTCAAAATTACCAACAAGGACCTGCACTGATGTTGTCTGTGTCTACAGGTGTCAGCCTCTTAAAACATAACAAGTTAACAACCATGAAAGCAAACAGGCACCATATGGTTGAGAAGAAGAAAAATACTTTTCAAACCACACAGATCTTAATTTACCTCCTAACAACCAGAACTCGCAGATCTACTCTTTTTTACTTCAAAACAACATTCTTGTCAAAAGCACTCAGCTCGTTCGTTTTACTAATTTAAAATGTTAACCTGCAAAAATCAGCTAGCTACAAACTTTCCCAGATCAGCTTCTTTCATCGTTGATGCATCAAAGATGAGAGAAAAATATAAATACTTCAAGATAGCTTGCTTTAATATCAAGAACAGACATAACAAAGAAATTCAGACTCACCATCTCTGTCATTACGTAGCTCTAAATTTCAAGTAAAACAAACAAACTTGTTGGGGCTTTAGCTTGCAAGAAATTGTAGCTTTCTTTTCTAGTTATTATACAGTTTTCAACAATCTCTGGTATTACGTACGTAGCTCTAAAATACGTGTACATAATAATGCATAACTTAAGACTCACCATTTCTTATCAAAACCTACAAAGTAGAGCAAATCACAAGAACTTGAATTCAGACAAACAATCAGTAACCATGATGTTTCTCCTCCACGAGTGTCCTTAGGGTTGAGAATAAAACGCGAGGAAATTTAAAAGGGCCAGAAATTCGAGAGAAGATCTAGTCGGAGAGTGAAGAGTTGTTTAGCTGAGAAGGCGTGGAGGTGGGGTTGAAAGCACGAGGAGGAGGAGGAATTTGCTGAGTGTTTCTTCGTACCCACGACGAGCAAATCACCGGGCTTATCGGCAAAGGACAGACACTGCGCCGTTCCTTCATCCCTTTATTATTTTTATTGATGTTGTTATTATAATAATAAATATCTCTCTTTTCTCTTCTTCTTCTACCCTCTTTTCACATCCTTTTTTACACTCATTTGCCACTCTTCCTTTCTATTATGTAGTATCTACCCTCAGAAAATGAAGATACACCTTTATTTAATTATTTATTTATTCCTCCACCTTTTTCTCACACAAATATAAAAAAATATAATTCGCAACCTACTGGCTACTACCTACATTCCCATTCCCGTAGTACAACTAGAATTCTGTTTCTTTTCATGAAAGTGTTTTTTGAATTTTTAATTAAGAAGATTAGTTGATAAAAAACACTTTTCAATGAAAAAAATGGTTTGCTTTTCAAAAATATATATTTTATTTTGAACAGAAATATTTTTTGAAAGTTATAATATTTTAATATTTGTTAATTATATCAATTTGGTCATTAATCTTATATATTTTGTTTTAATTTTATCCTTTAAAATTTGATTTAAGTTCATTCTTATACCAATTTCTTCCTATCTTTCATCTATCAATTTTGTTTTCATTCTTTTAAGTATTATTTATTTTATTTGAAATAATTTGTAAAATTGAGTTTTTTTTTCAATTTTACTCTCCTTCAACTTTTTTATATGTCAAATTTGATCCTCATTTTTTTTATAAACTTGGGAAAGAAAGAAATTATAAGGGAATATAAAAAAAATAATCAAAGTAAACTTGAATTTATATTTGAAACACGGGTCATAAGGTTAGAACTAATCCTACGAAAGACAATCCAAAAAAACATATGAAGTCAAATTCTTATACAACCAAATATATAGGGATGAAATTGAAAAAAAAAATCAATACAAAATAATCCAATACAAAACAAATAGAAATTAATAAAATGAAGAACATATTTCAAATAAAAATAAATGAAACCAAATATTATAGGATGAAATTAAAAAAAATAGACGAACAAATTTCATATAAAAGTTAAATGAAACTAAAGGTTAAGAACAACAATTGAAAAAAAATCAATACAAAATAATCCAATACAAAACAAATAGAAATTAAAAAAATAAAGAACATATTTCAAATAAAAATAAATGAAACCAAATATTATAGGATGAAATTAAAAAAAAATAGACGAACAAATTTCATATAAAAGTTAAATGAAACTAAAGGTTAAGAACAACAATTGAAAAAAAAAATCAATCAAAACAAAATAAATATCAATAAAGAAAGATCAAAATTGATATAAAAAAAATAACATGATACCTTTCATTTGTTTTTTTTTGTTTTTTTGCTAGGTAAAACCCATCTTAAGGAGATAAAAGATGGAATAGAAGAAGAAAGGTCATTATTGGCCCTTCACCAAGTCGGACCAATAAGAAAAGGTGGTGTGCCACTTCCAAATCCATCACATAAGTTTCCATTTGGTCATCGAGATAAGCTAATTTATCGTGCTAGTTTACTCGAGTTTCCATGTTTTTTTTTAATTTTAATGTTAATATTGATCCTTTAATACTTAATTGTTTTAAATCTATCGAATTTTACTTTATTTTCCAAAACTTAGCATTTTCCCTCAATATGCAAGTATATCAAGGCAACCAAAATAAACTACCAAGTGAAATCCCAAACAAAACTAATGTGAAGGGATCAAATTGGAAAAAAAAAGATTGAAATTAAAAAAAGGAAAGTAAACTTCTCCTTGATTATGCAAATCAATTTCTAATTTTGGAAAAAAATGGCTAGACATTTTTTTAATCTTTGGTTTCGCCTTTTAAAGCTCTAATTATTTTAAATAATTGAAATTGAGTTTTTCCAATTCGAGAATCAACCAAGTGATAAAACATTTCCTCGACACCCTTATATACACACATAAAAAACTAATCACCAATATCAATTACAAATCAATGCAATTTAAAGGACTGAATAACAAGACATGGAAATTAAGGGACCAAAGTGTAAAAGATACTAGGAACCAAAAACAACAAATATATTTTGAATGAGCATTGTTTCCCCCTCACAAGAAACACTAAACACCTTTAATTTTTATACAATTAGATAACCAACCCACATTACTCTACGAGTCTAACCAAAAAACTTTTTAATATAAAAACAAATGTCAAGGCAATAGAAACTCTTTGAAAATGTCATTAAACCTGATCTAATATATCTACTTGAAACTTCATTATTCGATTATTTGCCTAGTTAAGGCTTCAAATCATTTAAAGTTGTATCAACATAACCCATTCAACTTACTATGTCTAAAATCAAACCCAAACAAATCATGAAACTTAATTTTTAATATATATTTTTTTAATTAAGAAATGAAAATATGTCATTGATGCTTTTAAAATAAATTGAGAAATATATAAACTAGTAAATCAAAAACAATGGTCATTGTCTTATCTCTTACCCCTTTCAAATATCAAAACAAATATATTTCAATAAAAATATTCCAAAAAAAAAAGCATTAGGGATGGAATAAAAAAAATATTGAGAAAAAAACTAAAATTGGATTAATAATTGAAAACTATAAAGCCAATGATTGAGTTGAAAATATGACAAAATCTAAGGACAATTTTAATGCAATCAAAGACATAATTGAGAAGATATAGGTTGTGGTTGGAAAAAAAAATCAAAAATCAAAAATCAAAAATCAAAAATCAAAAATCAAAAGACCAATAAAAAGATAGACAAATAGAGGGACTTCATTGAAAATAAAATAATTCTTTTTAAATCAAAACAATGTCATTCCATTTAAATGTAATAACATCATTTTGTTTACGTAAAATAAAGAGTTTCACTCTTTAATGGAACAATGTGTCACAACCAGATTCCCGGATCCATGACCGGCATATAGGCATGGTCCCTCTCAAAGGTTCCACACCTATGCGAACCCAAACTTACACAGAAATTTATCATTCATATTCAGAGTTCAACGCAGCGTAAATAACAAACTAGACTTTATAATATAGTCTGATTGTTTTAATACAAGAGTCGAATACATCTTGTTATAATTATGGAGCGTTAACTAGACATAAAAACAAAAGTGTCGATTCCAACCAAATAATAAGTTCTAAGATTTCAACGATAATGACTTGCTAACAAGCTACAAGCCTGAAAATAATATACAAGTGAGTGAGAATACAATAATGAGAAATATATTATCGAATCGGCTCGGAGTTCTTACAAGAAGTTTCTCAAATAGGTCATAACAAGAATGTAATAGGTAAAGCTCGTCAGAAAATCAGAATGCAATGAGCATGAGGCTCCATACTATGGGATGATTAGTCCGCACAGGTTGGTGACTCCCCCGACCAACTAGGGTTTCAGATACGATGTGCACAAAGACTAACACTACCCTGTTAGAATGTGTATTCTGACTGACATACCGTAGGTATATATATCATAATCAAACAAACATATTCATATCTCAAGGCTCAACTCATGACATCAATAAAATGAGGAACTATCAATTCACAATCATATATTGGCTCACATCAACAATTGATTATGCTTTATCGTAACAAAAATAGTAATCAACGTATATATTATCAAGAAGCATAATCCAAATACTAGCAAATCAAAAATTTATAATATTTCTCATGCATATTAAATATTATCCACTCACCTGACTCAAAAGCGAATAGAATTCAAAAGCGGAATATTGACGAAATTCTACTAACGTACCGCAGGCAGAATATCATGATTATCTGAATATATAAAAGAAGACATACTCAAAAATGACTCAAAAGAAGTAAAATATCTTTATAAAATATATCTAAGAGTTCAACTCATAATCCTATGTGTTTTGAATCAAACTATCTATTTTTCGCAAAACCTAAAACAATGGTTTCTTCCGTAGTCTAGTTCAAAATACACACTTTATAAAATTGATAATAATTCATCAAATAAGCTTCAATTATCCATCAAACAATCTGAAATACTAATATTTCACTCCAGGGACCAAACTGTAAATTTCCAAAGTTCAAGGACTAAATTGTATTTTTCCAAAGTTTGGGGACCAAACTGTAATTTTCATAAAAAAGGACCAAAATAAAATTTCATCATCTTCAACCTCCAACCCAGAATTCCAGGAAGGGTTTTTCACCATTTCTCAATATTTTCTTACACCAAACACATCAAATAACTTCAAAATCATCTAAAATCAAATCAATTAAACCAATACCCAATACATTAAAACCTTAACATCTCAATCCATTCATCAATCAGACCCAAATAAAATCTACAAACCCTAATCACCAATACAAACAAAAAGCTTAACTAATAAACAATATTTTTACATAACAACACGTACACATTACCTTAATAACTTATTTCTCCTTTCCTCTTCTCTTCTTTTTCTCCTTTCTTCTCTCTTCCATTTCTCTTCTCCCTCAAATTTTTCAGATTTACTTGTCTTATTTTCTTTTTCTATTTATATTTTACAAGTTACAACTATACCCTTAATTCATTTATACCTAATCTTAAGCCATTAAGGGTATTAATGCCTTTTTCTTATTCAAAGTTTTCAAAACCCTACACAATGCTTCTTTACTTTAATAAAATTAAAAGAATCACAAAACATCATATTATGTATGAATTTAAAAAAGTACCTTTTAAAAAAGTACCTTTTCTCATGCATGATTTGTGAGTAACTTTTATTTATCATGGCTTATAGCCCAACTGTGGCTACAATTTGATATCTCTCATGCCTCATAAAAATATTAAACAACATATCACTTCCCTCCCTTATATATGCACAACATGTTGAGCCAGAAAAAAAAAACATTTTAACCCTCTAAAGTGGCTACAAAAATAGGCCAACCCACATAACTTATGTAAAGGAGAACTATAATAAAGGGTTAAAATTAATCTAATGGAACCAATGACATTAAGACAGGTTCTAAGAGCTTTTTTTTATATATAAATAAAGGAGTAAAGCAAGAAATAAGTGGAACCAAACTAGAAAGAGAAAATGATGAGATAGAAAGAGAGTTTAGCTTAAAGAAGTGAGTTAAAAAGTGGAAAAGAGAAACAAGATAAGGGAGGAAAAGAGAAGGAGACAAAGAAATCAAAACTACAAAAAAAGACTAAAAAAGAAAGAATGAAAAGAACAGCTTTTAGTTGAAAATGAGGTTGTTGTTAACTAGAAAAAAGAAGAAAGGGGTAAGGAAAAAGAAAGAAAAAACAAAGAGAGAAAGAGACCCAAATTAGAGAGAGAAAACCACATCACTATCAACACATTATTGTCTTCACTGCCACAATAGATCATCCCCTCTTTCTGTAACTAGCCTTAAGGTAAGCGAAGTCCTTTTTCCTTTCCTTTTCTTCTTTTCGAGTAGGTATTGTTACAAGTATTAATATTCACTAAGCAAAAATAATGAACATTTCATTATTCATGCTTGGTCACTATTTATCTATGCATTTTTATTTTAGTTTTTTTATTGACTCTGCCTTCACATGAGCTTCATTTCTTAAAAATCATTATTCTTTTCTTATTATGTATACATGTGCATGTAAAAAATCATTTTTAGGACCTGTTAGAAGAGTTGGATAAATTACATATGGAGCTCAGCAAAAACAAAAGTCGTCAAAAATTTCATGAAGATTAGTTGCTGAAAGAAGAAAAGATGAAGGCCTTCTTACGCCAACAAGTGAAGGAAAATGATGAGCATATTATTGAGTTGGAGTAGGGGAAGAAGCAACTAAATTAAAAGAGTTCCCAATATGATGACCTCGTGAATAAGCATATAGCGATGGAAAAAGAATTGGTCACTCTAGAAAAGACTTCAGAGAGTACAAAACATGTCGACTAGGAGTTGATAGCCTCTTTAAAGAACAAAAACGATAATTACAGACTAAAGTGAAAACCTAGAAAGGAAAAGAACAAGTTTGATGAAGAAAGAGATTTGAAAGCTCTATACCAGGCTTAGGCTAAAGATGAATGGGAAACAAGAATGAAAAGTAAATCAAATATGAAAATATATTTAGACAAAATAAATGTCTTAAGGGAATGAGTTTTTGTTATGCAAAGTGAACTTGAATCTTGGTAAAAGGAACTTAAGAAAACGCAAGAAAAGTTAAAGAATGGCAAGACTATATCAGCAAGTTCAATGTTCAACTAAACACAAATGTAGTAGAACTCAATAAAGAAAAATAAAAGGAACTTAAGAAAACACAAGAAAAGTTTAAAGAATGGCAAGACTATATTAACAAGTTCAATGTTCCACTAAACACCATTGTAGTAGAACTTGATATAGAAAAATAAAAATAGCAAAGGGCTAAAAAACATATCCAACAACTATAGAAAATAGTTCAAAATGTTGGAATGAAACAAGGACTCTTGGCTGCCATTAATGAGCATTGCTTTAAGAGTATATTCCATTACAATATGAATAAAACAGATAGGTTGATGATATGGTAGCCAAAAAACAAATGAATTACAAGTAAAAGCCTTCAGAATTGGCAATAATGTCCATATGCAAGACGAATAATTGAATGAAGTCTCATCTTTCATAAAAAATATAGCCAATAAAGGAGTAACAGTCAATTAAAATCCTTTATAACCTGTTTTGATAAATAAATGGACAAGATCCACCATTTGTGTACTTTTTAATATGAATGAGATTCAACTGATTAAAAAAATTGGGTAAAATTCCTTTAAATTTATTTGACTGCGGATTCTACCCATATCTAATAAGGGAGTCATAGATTGGTCGACTCATATCTAATGTGTATTTGCATCCATATCGATACATACATGCATACATTTCACTATAAAAAACATACATGCATATAAAAAATTGAAATATAAGTCCTTGAAGAGCATTAATTTATAGAATATACAACACACGACTTTGACAAAGAATTAAGGAGGATGAAGAGCACATATACCATGATATTGTCTCTCAAGAACAATTGGATTCCTTAAAAGTTAGTGTGGCTTGACTCACTAGCTTACTTGAGCAAGCATTGAGGAATGCCTTTGTTGAGGGCCCTTCTAATAGACCATTACATCCATTCAAACATAAACAACATATCAATCAAATCAGCCTAAGGAAATATAAGGAGTTTAGGATCGGTAACCTTATTTGACATTCATGCAATCAATAATGCACTAACACTTATAGTCGTAGAGGCATTTGCAAATGAGTCTCACAAAACTATATCATTAGTGATGTTGATTAAGATACAATAGCAACATTAGAAACCAAGATAAAGGCTATCAAATGAGTGGACTTATACGATCTAGTGAAGGCCATATAGATGTGCATAGTTCTGAACATTGTAGTTCTAAAGAAGTTTTGTGTTCCTAAATTTATTGAATACAGTGGAACACAATGCCTTGTCCCTCATCTTAAATCTTATTGTAACAAAATGGTAGAGTTGGTATATGGTGAAAAATTGCTAATGTATTTTCTTTCAATATAGTTTAAGTGAGTTGACTTTAAGTTGGTATATAAAATTAAATAATACTAAGATTCGTAGGTGGAAGGATTTAGTAGTTTCTTTTGTCAAACAATATATATAATATGGATATTGCTCCTGATAGGACTAACTTATCTAACTTGCAAAAGAAGATAAAGAAAGCATATGAGAGTATGTGCAAAGATGGAGGGACTTGGCAGCACATATGTGTCCTCCACTTTTAGATAGAGAAATGGTCACCCTATTCATTAATAATCTCAAAGCATCATACTACGAGCACCTGATGGGTAGTATGACACAACAGTTTACTAACATTGTAGTTGTGTCAAAGCATATAGAACAAAGGGTAAATAGTGGTAGGATCTTTGCGCCAATGGAAAAGAAAGGATTTGGTGGAAAGAAGAAGGAGATCAATCATATTGAAGATGATTATAGGGGTAAAAAAATCTGGCACCAAATTCACAATACTCAATCCCTATTGTCACAAATCACCAACATCAATTTCAATTCCTTATTTCCTACCAAAAAACCCGACTCCTAAAATAACCAAGACAAATGCCATACTGAAAGTTTTCCAAAAACAACTTATCAAATAAACTAAGAACAATTTTCCCCATTACTGTTACCCTTGAATGAAATATATCAGAAGTTATTGAGCATTGGACAATTAACATTTGTATCTTTGGCACCCCTACAACTACCTTATCTTAGCTAGTATAAGCCAAACCTCACCTGTGAGTACCATGTTGGTGTTGCAGGTTATAACATTCACCTTTGTAATGCTTTCAAAAGAAAACTCTTGCAATTAATCAAAGCTTAGTGGATAACATTTAAAGAAACCCAAAATATCAATACTAACCATTTACCTAATCATACTTCAAGCAGGGGGTTAATAAATATGTTATAGTATAACATCCGAAGAGCTTCAGGGTGCCAATGAGAAGAATTTATCAAATATCGATAGATGTAAGGTGTAAAAGAGATGTCATGAAATGCTAAAAATATCATAGCCAAGAAGACCATTCACGGAAATATGATGCAAATGATGAATAAAGGATTGTTTCAAATGGAGAGAATGAATGGTGATGAGGTGTATATGATAGAGACACCTAATAAAGAAGTATGTCAAATGCACATAAAGAAAACTATAATGCCCAAGCGGGCCACCCAAATTGGTTTTGTCTAGACCAACAACAGCACATAAAGGAAACTATAATGCCCTACAACAAAACTATGAATAGTCCTTTCAAAACATAAGACAACCACCTACAACCAATTATGAATAGTCAAGGGCTTAACCCAAATCGGAATATGTTTTAACCTAGAATACCTAAGGAAAGTAAATGGGATAGAAGTAATTGACGTGACATATGAAATAAACAAACCCTTCACTAAAAAATAAACCAATGAATTCTTAAAGCTGATGAAACATAATGAGTATAATGTTATTAAATAATTCAACAAAAGTTATGAAATAAAAAATCCACATTGCTTTCTTTGATATTGAGCTTGAAACCTTATTGAAAGGCTCTATAAAAGGTGATAAATAAGGCTTAAGTGCCTAAAGACATAATCAAGAGATCATAAAACACTTAATGAGGAGAAAACAAACTTTAAATTAAGTATACTTTTGAACATCAATTAGGTCTTTACGGTACTAGGCACAATAAGCCATTATACTTCATGGTATGGTGTAAAAATTCTATGATTGAAAATGTGTTGGTTGATAATGTCTCTACATTAAATGGATTTCCAAGACATGTGTTAAAGAAATGCCTATTGATGAATCACACATGAAGCTAAATACCATGGTGGCGATAGCATATGATGGTTCACCAAGACAAACAATAGGGACTCTAGAAGTGGAGTTATACATAGGACCATAAATATTCTTAGTGACATTACAAGTAATGAGTATCCATTCATCCTACAAAATACTATTAGGAAGGCCATGGACACATGCAACTAGAGTAGTGACTTTTTCACTATATCAATGCTTGACGTACATTATGAATGGGATGTTAATAACTATCAAGGCTGAAGAGACAACTTCCATGATCATAAATGTGGCCATACCTTTCATTGAGGCAAAAAGCTGTAGAGATAGGAAAATTCACGCATTTAAAGTTGTGAATACTCAATCCTCAAAACAATTAAGTATTTTTTTGAGCCCATAAAAATCTTTTTTTTCATATCTAAAAACCAAAACCTATATTGCACACCTTATAAAGCCTTTTCTAACCAAAAATAAACAATTTGGATTGATAAACAATGTTTTTCCATTTCAAAACAACCCTTATGAATGCTTCATAAGACTTTATTCAAATCTTTCCGACCTACAAGACATGAAACAAACATTAATTCACCAAAAATAAGACCAATTATTTTGGACCTACATGAAAGCTTGACAATGGGGATTACTTGAACTCTTTTAGAATAAGCATTAAAATGCTTTTTGTGCTTGAAATGACTTTGAAATTCCAAAACTTTTCAATGAAAGCAATCCTTGTAAATAACAAAAATTTGTTTGTACATATCTTATTTCTAAAGAAAACTCAACTCTAGAGCACTTAGAGGCATGATCAAACTAGGGAAAATAACAAAACACAATAGGACTGACTTTATGGTTCTCTTTATGAGAAAAAAAAGGATGTTGAACAAAACTAAAGGTCTTTAAGTAGGAGGGCATATGGATACAATCTAAATGTCTATGACCCCTAAAAGTTAAAATCAAGTTGTGTTTCAAGTAAGCAAAAGAAAAAAGCCACTAATATTAGTTATAGGGATCAAAAGTCTAAAAGGGAAGTGAAGAAAAAAAGAACTATATTTCTCAGGTAAAATATACATGTATCATCATGCATTACATTTGGATTCCTATTGAGGATTTAAGGAAAAATGTTTTGGTGGGATTGGAGTTTACCAGCCCTCTCTTATCTATTTTTAGTGCGCCCTAGAGCCCTCACCTTTCTCATTTCTTGAGTGTGTTTCTTGAGCCCTCATCTCTTAGATTACTTTCTAGTCTTATCTCTTTCTCATTTAAGTACGTTTTCCCGCCCTCAATCATCAACTCATATAATATGTTTTTCGACCCATCCCTCCTCTTTTTTTGGGTTGCTTTTCATCCTTCAACCATCAACTCAGATAGCTCATTTTCTAACTCTTATCTCTTTTATTCTTGTTTTAATGAGCTTTACAACCCTCAATCATAAACTTTGATAGTGTGCTTTTTATCCTAATCTCTCCCATTTAGTGCGTTTTGTAGCCCTTAATCATATTAGATAGTATGTTTTTTCAACCCTATCTACCCCTCACATCCTAAATAGTATGCTTTATATCCTTATCTTCCTCTTTGTTTGAGTGCATTTTCTATCCCTCAATTATCAACTCAAATAATGTGTTTTTAAAGCTTCAAATAAATCAGATAGTGTGTTTTTAAGCCCTATCTATTTTCTCTCAAAATGCGCTTTCTAGCCCTCAACTGTCAATTCAGATAATGCACCTTTTTAACCTCCAACCAAATTAGATAGTGTGTTTTCCAGCACTATCTTTCTCCTCTCTTAGTGCAATTTCTAACCCTTAATCAACATCTAAGATAATGCATTTTCTTTCCTTATTTGTTCTTTTATTCCACAAAACATTCATATCTCCTAGGTAGGTCTCCCATTATAATAAAATCATCTTCATCTTTTTCACTTAGGTAGGTCATCCATTATAATGAGACCACATTTGCATTTTTCACTATCTTTATCTTTTTCACCTAGACCATATCTATGTTTTCTATTTAGGAAGGTCACCCATTAGAATGAGACCATTTTCCTATGTCTTTCAGCTCTTCATAAACATCATTTTTTCGTTCATAAATTCATCATTTTCTCCTTTGAGTGAGATATGTGGCCTTTAATATTTAGATAATGCACTTTTTAGCTCTCTTTTATCCTTCCCTTCCAAGTGTAAAGACGGGACAACTATCATAACTCATTTTTAAGTTATTCCTAAGAGAAATTAAAAATAAAATAAAAAAGGGGCTAACTTGGTGCAAAAATCAAGTTTGAAATTTTGTAACACCTCTATTATGTCCAAGAACGAAGAGACAATAAAGATCCAAGATAAAAAAAAATGATTATTGGACAAATCTACATAAAAATTAAGTCGAAGAGCATAATTAGATTTCAATAGGTCAATTTGATTTAATCATGGGTTAAATTAAAGTTTAATTATGTTTAAGCACTATATTGTGATTGGAAATGATAATTTGTAATTATAAGTTAATTGTGGTATAGATGACATGATTAGAGATTTAATTGATGATAATTAAAAACCAATGAAGAAATATTAAAGCATGTAATGGCCAACCACGGTTAGGGACTTAGAGATATAATTTAATTGGGTTGATTTTGGTATTTTAATGATGCTGGGATATTTGAAACTGGTTATGAATATTGTAATGTGAATTACTAAGAATCAAATGATGGTTTGTATATTTTATATAGGTAAAGAGTATGTAACTTGATGAAATGGTGTGAATTTTGGTGTTTAAATGATGTTATGTTTAAATTCAATTGGTATTATAATGGTAGTGTGTTGTGCTTAATTGTAATTCATGTAAAATAAATTATTTAGATATTGGTTTATGTTTGCTCAATATGGGAAAATAAAAGTATAGAAATTGGTGGAAATTGTGTAAGTTTTGGTGTTTTATACGATTTTAATATGCTTAAATTGGATTGTGTAATGATAAAATTATGTTTAACTAGATTGTTATTCATGCAAATAGAATGTTTGGATATATGATAATGTTTGCAAATGTAGAAGGATGGAAGTACGAGAATTTATAATTTTGTGTTAATGTTGGGCATTTGTAATGATGCTGTTATGGTTAAAAATGGATTGAAAATTGTGATATAAATTGTTGTGTATATTGGGTTTTAGTTGTCAAGTTAATCAATTGTAAAAATAAGAAATTATAAGTTATATGTATCATGGTAATAAGAAATGTGAAATTGTATGCTATATACAAGTTAGAAATATAGGAAAAGGTGATATTATCTTTGAGATACAAATTATATGTATGAAAAAACATAATGATGTGTTTGAATAACTATAAACAATGGGTTGCTATGATATGAGTACTAATTGAGAATGTTTTCTTGAAATTTTGGTTGAACTTGAGGGAACGCATGTTGCAAAAATGTTAGGTAAGTGTCCATCGTGTAACCCTTTTATTTAAATATATGTTATTGTTAGAATTTTCTTTATACATGCAAATGAGTTTCAAAATGGATTACAAATGAAATAAATTATTTAAAGTTGACCATTTGAATGTATATTGATTATTGTATGTTAAAGTTAGATTTAGACAAAAAAATGATTATTACATGACAAAGTTGATTGTTTTGATAGAGATTGATTATTATATGTTATATTTGACCGTTTGGACAATGATTAATTATTATATGATAAATTCAATTGTTTTGATAGATATCGATTATTATATGCTAAATTTGATCATTTGGACATAAACCAATTATTGATATGTTATATGTTGAAGTGGATATTTTGGATGAAAACTGATAACTATATGTCAAAGTTGACTGTTTTGACATAGAATGATTATTATATACTAAAGTCAGATGTTTAGATTAAGTTAGTTATCTATTATGGAGACTAATTGTTATACATTAAACTTGACCAGATTGGAAAAAACATTAATGGTGTACAATTGAGGAGGTCATGTTGATGAGGACTAATTATGTGATGTTGAGTTGACCATAATAACAAATATTGTGTTACAGGAGGTTTTTAATCCTAATAATGGATCTTGTAGTTCAAAAAGAATAATTGGAATGAAGTGGAACCATTGTAAATGCATTATGCTAAGATTTAACATAATACATATGTGTAAGGTATAATTACATGTTTTCATTCATTGTCTATACTATTATGTGCTTCAGGTCCATCTTATCTAGCCTTACAACACTGATCCTATGATTAGGACATTACAAAAAAAAATTTGTTTTAGGTAAAATTTTATGATTCTCAACTTATGACATGTAGTTTAACTAATGCATATGTTACATTTAATATTTTGAAATTATAAGCAGATTCTATTTTATATGTATGTATGTATGTATGTATTTAAAGAGAGAGAGAGAGAGAGAGATGACTGCATATATCCCGTAAAATATTATAAACACTCGTTATTGATGACATGGTTGAGGCTGCTTGTGAGCATCAATAGTGGAAACCGAATAGGGGTTCGATTGCAGTTGTTGTTGTGTAGGTATTAATTATAGGATAAAATTTTAGGTAAGGCCCCATGCAAGGGAGACTTTACCAAAATTTTGTTAAACAAATTTATAAATCCTGTAATTTAAATGGAAAACCTTATGCATGATAGATGTGTATATTTATAATAAATTTTGTGTTTGGTGTGATGTAATAGGGCTTTTGTATAGGACATACTCTGTCCTTTATAAAAAACATATCACTCCTATGTATGGTTAATGGAAAAGTCAAATCACATTAGAAAACATATGGTGTTACACTTTAGAACCAAAACCTATTTTAGAATTTCTAATTTACTTTAATTACTAAGTTGTCAAATCTATATTTTCCCATGTTTTTTCTTTAATTTTAAAAGTTTTAATATCATATTAAGTTCGATTGAGAGAATTTAGATTACCAAGTAATGGAATTGACAACCAAAATCATAAAATTAAGATTAAAAGCCTATCAAATTTATATGGATGTTTAAATCATCATAAGTCTTTATATCTTTAAAAATAGTTTAAATATGTCATATTGTTTTTTTTTTCCATCCTTGAGTCTTTAACTTAAATCACATAGTTTAATTTCTTTTTAATCAAAATTGATTGCTTAAACTGACAACTCACACCATCAAATAAAAAGAGAAAAAAAATGTTTTCAAAATTAAATGGCTAACCTATTTATGCATTATATAATTTTTATGACATTAAATCACATGTTATTAATAAAGAGTAAGAGAATAAATGAAAAAAAAAGAGGAAAAACTATATTTTAAAGACTAAGCAACGTATTTGCACCTAACACTCTTGAAAAATAAATATTTATCTTTATTAAAAAATCTCATCTAAGCTATTTGATATCTAAAAACGTTTAAACAAACATAAAGCAACTTTTTTATTTTTTAACCATATCCTCCATTCAAGTCTAAAACACTCCAAACTTCATTAGAAATAATTAAAAAACTTAAGGTGAATTACATCCAAGCCATTACATGACATATATGAATATTGGCTTACTAATCAACCACTTTATTTCTAAAGAATCATTTATTTATCATTAGTTATTTAATGAATCATTTATTTTACAAAACAACTCTTTTTTTTCCAAAGGTTTATCTTTAAAAACATCATTTTATTTTAAAAGCACAAGCAAAAAATTGATTATTTTTAACTTGATCATTACATTGTTAATATGACCATTTCAATTATAGTTTAAAAATTGGTCCCCTCCCCACATGACCATTATATATATATATATATATATATATATATATAGAAGTTTGTTGCCTCTCAATATGGTCATCTTATAATTAAAATATATTTTTAAAAATAATTTATGTATTTTCTTCATAATCTCACTAAGAAGTTAAAAAACGTAGAGTTCATAACTCATTTTGACCATAAATTTTAATACATTTCTTAAAATTAATAAAACAAAACCTCCAGAAACTTCATTTTCATACTATTTCAACAATTTTTCAAATTTCATTTCATTTAGTGATTTTACTTGATCTTTAAATTATTTTACGTGACTTTATAGTTTTAAAGGAGAGGAACAATTAAAAATAGGATAGATAGATTTTTTTTTGAAAAGAGAGATTATAGAATAGAGATATGAAAAAGTAAATGAAAAAAAAAAGAGAAAAAGAAAATGTAAGTGCAAAAAAAGATTGGAAAAGTAAACATTAAAACTGGAAAAGATACAACCTTATAAACTCCAATCTTATTAAGTTAATAATCAAACACCCTAAATCCAAGTACAACTTGAAACCTATCCAAAGAAGCCTTTTAAACCCTTAATATAAAGTTCCATTTTCTCTCTAAAAACAACAATAAGCAATTTATCTTAAAAGCCTAACTCTAAATCTTTTTATCTCTAAGAAGTTAGAGTAGCCTAAAAAAAGACAAATAAAATAAAAAATTGATCTTATCTTTTTTTTATATAAATTGAAACAAGAAGGTTATACATACTCTTATAAATTAGTTTTATAGTTTTAATTTCTAGTTTTCTATTTATCAAAATTTTATGGAGAAGTAACATAACATATTTATTAGACAATTTTTTAAAAACATTAGAAAAAAGAGTTTGTTTTGTTTAAATATATACATTAAAAATAAATGAATATTAAATACTAAATAAACCAAAAAAGTTCTTATTTTTAGAGTAGAGAATTTGAAAAACAATTATTTTGGTGTTTTCTAAGTTTTTGAAAAAGTAAAGAATTAGAAAACACACATTTCCATGAAAATTATTTTCATTCTAAGTCTCTAAACATATTTTTTTAGTTTTTTTATTTTTAATTTATTTTCTAGTGAACAAAAAATTTCACATAAGTACGTGCATCCTTAGCCTATACTCTTTTATCTTTTAAAAGCCAACTAGCCATCAAAAAGTTTCACCCTTCAATCTCTCTTTTCATAACAACCCTCATCCTTCATCCTATTTCTCCTTACAAACCTCATTCTATTTTGTTAGTTCTTTTTTTTTTTCAAGTTTCATTATAGTATTCCATTACTTTAATAAAACAAATTATATATACAAACAAATAAGGCCAATTGTTTATTTGTAAATCATTAACTATTTTTCGTTTTCAACAATTCCATTTTTAAAAGACCAATTGAATTCTTTTACTTTAATAAAATTTCAACAGAGTTTCCTCTTGATTTAAGTTACAAAATTTACTAGTTGAACATTTTAAAAAAAAACCCTTATCTTAAATGATTGGCCTTAAAGAGGTCCACCTTCATCTTTATTTGGAAGAGGTAGTTTGGTATAAAAGATACATGCTCATTCCTTTTCTCAAATCCACATCCTTTTGTCTCATAACCATGAGTTTTTATTCTCAAAGTCTTTCCAAAAATCAACTTAACCTAGCTCCTCTCCTCCTCTCCTATTCTTTAAGTCTTAATAGT
The DNA here is from genome assembly GCA_029228465.1 of Salix viminalis. Lineage (NCBI taxonomy): Eukaryota > Viridiplantae > Streptophyta > Magnoliopsida > Malpighiales > Salicaceae > Salix > Salix viminalis. The sequence goes on along the minus strand of CM055436.1, from coordinate 10,169,421 downwards.
ATCCCACCAAGTCTGAGCACTATTAGAGAGTAACTATGCCATACAATTTACTCTAATATCCTTACACACTTATTTTGTACAAATAACTCTTTTATGTTATGAAGCTACTACCATGCAACCACTGCACACTTATCCCCTAAATATAACACACGTCTAATATCTCTCATACGTTTTACCTAATAAACTAATGAATGAAGAACTTCTTTACTAGCTGTATTAGTAGTCCCTGACCTTTTTAATACAACAACTCTAACTATCTGTCATAAATAAGTAGGATCAAAAGTGGGAGGTGCCCCTGGAGATGCTAGAAAAGAAGCCCACCAACTTCTAACCTCTATGATACCTCTAATTGTGGCATCTCTGCTACAATTAACAAGGAAACATCTTTAGGTATAAAGGGCTCTCTCTAGGTAGGTTAAGATTATATATCAAGTGCATGTGATACCATGTCTTCTAAAAAATCATCCTTCTGATCTCCCACTCTCTCTTGTCTTTGTCTAGAAGATAAGGTGATTCTTGTTGCTTAATGCATACACACCATCATGTAATGAAATTCAATTGTCATTAACATAAATTCATTCTTCCTCTTAGATCATTACCAAATGCTTTGATACTAAAATATAACATCCTAATTTTTAACATATGTTGTGTTTGAATAATATGCCTATACAAAAAAAAAATAGATATAAATTCTTTTGAAGTCTTAATGGTGTTTCTCTTATACTTAGAGGGTGCCAAGTTATTGAGATTAATCCGAACTCAAACAGCACCATAAACATACCAATCCTTTTGGACCCTATCCCTTCTCAACACAACTTATGACTGACATATAATATTTTTTCCCCATGAATTATGAATAATAAAGCTAAAAGAAGAAGAAAAAGGACAAGAATATAAAACATTCCCTCATCACACACTAATTATCTTTTCTTTATTATAACATTTTCCCCCCTTCTAATATTAATTTTCCATTTCTTTATAAGCATAATCTCATTTCCATCCCAAAAATCATATTCAACATTCATAACACTACATCTTATTGGTTTCCTTCTAACAATGAAAATGGAATATTATTGACTTTTATCCAACCATGAAAGTAGTAGATAGTAACTTCCATTCAACGATGGAAGTTACAAACATGACTTTTATCCATGTATGAAAGAAATATAACACTCACTAAGTGGGATAAAACAAAGTTTCACACATGTTTTGTTTTTCATAATTTCTATAATGTTGAATTTGAAACAAAGGTTGGAAATTAGTTATTGTTTTCATTCAGCCTAAAACCAGCAAAACTTTGTTCATAATTGCAGTCATAACCATAGTTGTAGCTTAATTTTAAGAGTGGTTTGTTTAGTTGGAAAGCTAAGACATAATTTTACAACTTTTACAGCACAACACATAAGATAATATAGACCAGGAAAGAGGTCAATCCCACAATGAAAGTTCAAGTCATATTTTTATGCTATATGATATGTGAATTGAGGGGTTTGGAAGTTGTCTACGCTAAAGAAAAAGAAAACAGAAAACTATCAAGTGAAATTAAATAAAACCAAAATTTATCAAGAAAACAAATCTTGGTCGCAAGTAAATATCCACCAACAGAAATCAGAATTGATCATGGAAACGAAACATCGATTTATATTCTGAATATTTATCTTTTCTTAACATTGGTTAATTACCAGATCCGCCATATAACTTATCCTAACCACCAAACAACCACAATGCCCACATTAGTAATTTAATTCAATAGCAGCCTTAAGAACTAGATAAATTGATTAATCAATAAAACATAATTGTTCGCAATCTATGTTTGATTTGATTCAATGTTCTCCCTAAGATTAATGACATAGATCCATCATAATTGTTAAAATCAGTAGCTCGTTAGTTCATATATCACAACTCCGGTTTTGATATCAAACTTAGCAATAAATTGTCCACAATAATAACTTAGAGTCTGTTATAGAAATTAAAATAAACAATCATAGGAAGAATAAGCATGGGAGAACAAACACATTCATCATATAATAATAAATAAAAAAAAGGTAAAATAAATCTCACAATTCTTGAAATCTGAAGGTTACTGTGTCCATACAACCAAGAAAAAGAGTTTAGCTTTGCATGTTTGGTGAACAACTAATCAAGAACAAAGAAAAAAACATGATTTTTTGGGTTTGTGAAGGAGAATGGGCATTTTTTTCCTCTTATTTTCTGTTCTAGCCATCACTTCTCTCCTCCTTCTTTATATATGCTAAGAAACCCTAGTTCGTATTTTACAAAATAGTTCTCCTTTAAGTTGGGAGAATTAAATTGTCATCTTAAAAATATCATATCTCCATCATATGATAACGTTTTGGGATGAAATGTGGATCGATGATAGGTCTATGAGTCTGGAATACAACAAAATTAAGTTTGCATCAATTGAACTTTTATAGCTCTAGATATTTAGGTTGGAATGTTAAAAGGTCAACATTGACAAATTACAAGATTTGACTTTGAAAGTTGCCCATGCTCTTTATTTATTTATTTATTTATTTATTTTTGTTTCCATATATTTATAGAAAGGTATGTGTTTATCTTTTTAATGCCAGTAGAATAACCTTATTTCGACCTGTAGAGCTCACGATTTACACAAAACATTGACTAACGGTCAAATCTGTCAATTACCTCCACTTTACTCCTTTTTGCATCTTTCATCCAAAAGTTCCTTCAAAACATAAAATAAAGAATATCTAGACATCTTACATATAAAAAATTAGCAAAATACTAGTTAAATATGGGTGAAACTATCGAAAAATATGGTTGCATCAATTAAGGTTCATTTATTGTGTTTTCTTTTTTTCTTTTTCAACTCATGCTTTTTAGTTTCATCATCTGACATTTGAGTTATTTGGATATTTGAATTTGTAATTATTTTTCTTTGTATAGGATGTTTTACTGATTTTAAAAATAATCGGGTTATCTTGTATCTTTTTAGTTTTTGTTCTTTGTTGGGTTTAGTTTTTTTTTTAAGAAAACAAATATTGTGTTTTATATTAAATTAAACTAATTGCTCAATATATATTTTAAAAAATATATTGTCCAATATATCACCATCTTTATTTATTTTAATATTGTTTTAAGATTAGAAAACAAAATGCCCTTTAATGTAGAACCAAAAAATCTTTTATTTTTTTTCTTTTTAAGCTCATGTTTTTGTAGTTTTATCTCTTAGCATTTGATTTTGTTGAAGATTGAGCTTTTTTTGTTTCTATATTATTGTTTACTAATCTTGAAAATAAACCCAGTTATATCGAACCTTTTTATTTATTGTTCATTATTAATTTTTGAAATCATCTTATTTATTATTTTTTTCTTAATGGATCTAGTCAAGTCAAATACGTGAGTCTCAAAATTGTTTTTCTTCTTTAAAAACATTGGCATTGTTTGAGTATTTTTTTTATATTAGAAATAATTTGGTCTAAGCCACTACACAGCATAAGGCACCACTCTTGCTCATGTCATATTTTTGGGTTTGTTTTTATAATTGGATGTTTCTTTGGTTTAAGGCCTTCTATATTTGGTTAATTATAATGAACTTCCTACTTTATTTTTATTTGGATTTCATGGCGTGTTCATGAGCTAATATCCCATATCATGAGCTATATCGAATATATATACAATATCATTAACCTTGTGATATGCCATTTCTAATTATTGTACATATGAATACAAGTCTATTAATAGTACAATAGAATCGAACTTTTAAATTAAGAGAATATTACATATATGAATTATTTTAACTATAGAAATTCAAATATAGAAACACATTCCTCCCTCAAACAAAGAATTAATATATAGTACATGGTTGAAGTTATGTTCGTGACTTGATTTTCTTATGAAAAAAAACAGGTATGGATACTTTATTTTAATATTATCTTTTTGATATTTGTGTGTGATAAGTGTTGTTTGGATATGTTTTATTCATATATTTTATTCATCATTTCATGTGTGGTTTTCTTGAATATGTTATGGTCAAGAAACTATTTGATATGCATTTACGAGGATTTGATAAATATCATTAAAGGGAATTAGAAGGGGGAGACAATCAACATTTTCCTTTTCAATTTAGATTTTCATGATATCTAGTATGGAACAACAACAAAGGTGTTTCATGTATTTTGTTTGCAATAGTTTCGCATAATTTGCAGTGAACTTGGAGGAAAGGTAAAAGGAATCTCTGATGAACTTAGGGTGTTGGATGCATGATTTAGTAGATTTTAATTAATTTTAATTTAGGAATCTCTCTTATTTTCCTCTTATAGATCTTGGTAGGGCTTTGCATTTGGGGTGAGCCTATATTTCTTATACAAATGAAAGATATGCAATGTTGTAAAGCAAATAAATATGATATGCATGTGAGGAAAAAAAAAGGTAAATTGAAAATGGTTCAATCTTTAGGGGTGGCAATGATCATTACCTCATGTTTTATTACATCGATGAATGAATTCATATTCATCTCAGTCAAGTTGTAATAATTAGACTCTTACAGAATCTTTGTGATGACTATTTTCCATCTAAGTAGTCTTCAAGTTTAGGATGTTACATGTTAGGCTTTTCAAAATGTAGTTTACTACTAGAACATATAACCTAAAGATAGACTTTAATCTTTAAGTGAATAGGGGTAAGCAATATACTTTGTGTTAAAAAAGGTCTTAAATCAATCTAATGATGATATGTGAAGACAATATAGAGGCGTTACGAGGAATTGCTAAAGCACGTATGCTTAGTATTACTTAACAAGCAGTCAAATATAAGTTGGGTTTTTTCACACATTTGAACCATAACCATTAATATTGGGCAAACTGTTAATCCCCTACCTAACTTGGAAACTGATGTGTACTTGAAAACTAAAACACGTGATGCATGAAAGAATGAATTAAACAATGTATGAGCAAATATGTATAAAATTTAAACCATATAAGAGATATTTATAAATGGCATGTTGAAAACAAAAATAGACTAAATAATTAAAACATAATAACTAGAAAGAAAAAAAAGAAGCTTAGTCCACGTGAGATTCCTAGTGGAGTAGCCATTTTTTTGCACATGTGTGACATCATGGTAATTGTCATCCTGAGTTAGGATGACTCTGGTAATGGTAAAAGAACAAAGAATTCTTGTTTCTCACCGGTAAAAAAGTATGGACTCGTAATCTAGTATTTTTTTCATTAGAAACTCTGATTGGTCTTAGAGTTTATATAAGAGGATTGATTGTGTATAGAGAGAATGTATTATCCCTAGGATACCAAAGGTAAGTTGTATTGTTTATTTGTCTAATATAAACTAACTAAGGTATATTTATTTTTTTAGCTGTTGGTATATCTAAGGTTAAAAAACATTTCTCTTCTGTAAAGAGATCTTTATCTTATCAAATTAAAGTTGAGCTATTCTAAAGTTAAAACATATTTCTCTCTCTCTTAATATTGAGAATATGTCTTCCATTTAAGTTCGTAATCCTTGATATTGGGACAAACAAAATCATTTCTTAGTACTTTTTAAATATAGGCTAAATTCTCACGGGCTTAATAAATCGGTTACTAAATAAAAAATGCATATAAGAAATAAAAAGACTATTTTTCATGGTTTTTTAGTATGCTAAAATATGCAAATATAAACTCTCATGAAAATTGTGTTTTTGAAAGAAAGATTTTTTGGTTGTTTTTAAAGATGAAAAACGATTTATTTAATACTGAAAAAATTCCTCACGCATAGATCACGTTCCAACTTTTAAGGCTATGCTTTTTCATCCTTAGGGGTGTTTTCCAAAGACCTCAAATAATTTTTTAATTTTTTTTTAAAATCTGGGGACCATTTTTAAACTATTTGTGTCCTTTAAGTGTTTTCCAACATATTTAACTTAATCTGGGCTTTAAATTTACATTGTAAGATCGGGAGGAATACGATAAAATGGGAATTAGAAGATTGTTGTACGATGATTCTTCTCCAAATCAGAGTAATGTCTCCCCATGGCACCCTATCACCAAAAACAATCTGTCAGTGTTTGCTGGATCAAGGAAAGAGAAACAAACTAAAGGCAAGGCGTGTTCTCGCAATTCCATGCTCGATCACTTGCCGGTTTAAAAGAAGCCAACATTAAATATAATCCAATCCCTCCACACCTAAGCCTTATAGTAATGATAATACAAGTAAACAAAACCCACCTTGTACTACTTGTTTACCCCACCACCTCCACCAAATTAGTGTTTAATTACGATGAAAAAAACTATAGAATATTGCATGACCTGCTAATACTGTTCATTAAGGTTGATTGTTAAAGTATTTTTCGTTTAGAAATTTGATATCAGCGTATTAAAATGATTTAAAAATACTAAATTAGTGTTTAATTACAATGAAAAAAAACTATTGAATATGGCATGCACTGCTAATACTGCTCATTAAGGTTGATTGTTAAGGTATTTTTTGTTTAAGAATTTGATATCAGCGTATTAAAATGATTTAAAAATATTTAATTGGTGTTTAAGTATGATGAAAAAAACTATAGAATAATGCATGACCTGCTAATACTGCTCATTAAGGTTGATTGTTAAAGTATTTTTCGTTTAGAAATGTATCAAATGTTATATCTTTTATTTTTTAAAAATAATTTTTGACCTTAGTATATTAAAATGATTTAAAAATATTAAATTAGTGTTTTAGTATGATGAAAAAAACTATAGAATATTGCATGACCTGCTAATACTACTCATTAAGGTTTATTGTTAAAGTATTTTTTGTTTTGAAATGTATCAAATGTTATATTTTTTTTTTATTTTTTTTAAATAATTTTTGACATTAATATGTTAAAATGATTTAAAAATACTAAATTAGTGTTTAAGTATGATGAAAAAAACTATAGAATATTGCATGACCTTCTAATACTGCTCATTAATGTTGATTGTTAAAGTATTTTTTGTTTAGAAATACATCAAATGTTATATTTTTTATTTTTTAAAAATAATTTTTGACATTAGTATGTTAAAATGATTTAAAAATACTAAATTAGTGTTTAAGTATGATGAAAAAACTATAGAATATTTCATGACCTTCTAATACTGCTCATTAATGTTGATTGTTAAAGTATTTTTTGTTTTGAAATGTATCAAATGTTATATTTTTTTTTATTTTTCTTAAATAATTTTTGACATTAGTATATTAAAATGATTTATAAATACTAAATTAGTGTTTAACTATGATGAAAAAAAACTATAGAATATTGCATGACCTGCTAATACCGCTCATTAAGGTTGATTGTTAAAGTATTTTTCGTTTAGAAATACATCAAATGTTATATTTTTTTTTTATTTTTTTTAAATAATTTTTGACATTAGTATATTAAAATGATTTAAAAATACTAAATTAGTGTTTAAGTATGATGAAAAAAACTATAGAATATTGCATGACATGCTAATACTGCTTATTAAGGTTTATTGTTAAAGTATTTTTCGTTTAGAAATGTATCAAATGTTATATTTTTTTATTTTTTAAAAATAATTTTTTACATTAGTATATTAAAATGATTAAAAAAATACTAAATTAGTGTTTATGTATGATGAAAATAACTATAGAATATTGCATGACCTGCTAATACCGCTCATTAAGGTTGATTGTTAAAGTATTTTTCGTTTAGAAATACATCAAATGTTATATTTTTTTTTATTTTTTTTAAATAATTTTTGACATTAGTATATTAAAATGATTTAAAAATACTAAATTAGTGTTTAAGTATGATGAAAAAAAACTATAGAATATTGCATGACATGCTAATACTGCTTATTAAGGTTTATTGTTAAAGTATTTTTCGTTTAGAAATGTATCAAATGTTATATTTTTTTATTTTTTTAAAATATTTTTTTACATTAGTATATTAAAATGATTAAAAAAATACTAAATTAGTGTTTATGTATGATGAAAATAACTATAGAATATTGCATGACCTGCTAATACCGTTCATTAAGGTTGATTGTTAAAGTATTTTTCGTTTTGAAATGTATCAAATGTTATATTTTTTATTTTTTAAAAATAATTTCTGACATTAATATATTAAAATAATTTAAAAATACTAAATTAGTGTTTAAGTATGATGGAAAAAAAATATAGAATATGGCATGACCTGCTAATACCGCTAATTAATGTTGATTGTTAAAGTATTTTTCATTGAGAATTATAATGAAGTGATATATTTTTTTTAAAAAAAATATTTTTGATATTAATATATTAAAATATTATCAAAATATCAAAAAAAAAATATTTAAAATAAAATAAAATTTTAATTTTTCTATAAGTATTTTTGAAATATAGTGACAAAAATTCCCCTAATAAATGTATATATAATAAGAGAGGGGGAGGTTTAAGGGAGAATTGGGAGATGGGAAAAGGAAAAGCGATCTTTTGTTGAGTAATTCGAGGGAAGGAGGGAGAGAGAGTGACAGAGTCTGTGCCACGCTCGTGGGAATAAGAGCAGGGGCACGTGTCATTGTCTAAGTTAGAAAGTGAAGTGTGTAGATGCAGTTGGCTGATTTCTCGATGACCAGACCACAGCACGTGTCATGGTCTTTGTGAAGGCAATAACCCATCATTTCGCCGTTCTCGTGTTTTGCCCGATGCTATATTACTAGCATTATACTATTTCTTCCTACTCATCCGATTTTTTTAATTTAATTTTATGATTATTAAAATAACAATTAGAACAAATTTAGTGATTTAAATTTTAAAATAATTGAGTCAAATTTATATCTTCTTATTTATATTTTTCTTCAGCTATTTTACTCGGCTACAATTTATTTTATCAATGGCATGAAGTTTTCAGTTCAAACAATTAAAACAAAAATTCATAAAAAAACTAAATGATTTAAATTTATTAAGTAACAAACTATTTCAACCTTACAAAACACATATACCTCATTAATTTAATATGATTTTAAGAAAATAAAATAAAAAATTAATTTCATATAAAATTATTATAAAACAATTGTTAATATTTCTAAAAAAACTATTTAATTTTATTTGAAAACTATGATATAATCAAATATTTTTTTTATTAATTTCATTTAAATAAACTAAAAAAACAAATTAAAAAAAAAGTGAAGTGGACAAGGCACGTATAGGCCCAAAATTTTACGCATGAAAAACTTCAATGGAAACTCCCAAATTTGCCCGTCTTTTTTATTTTGGTCTTTTGTCTTAGATTTATGTAATTCCTCAATTAATCATTAAACTTTTTTAATTGCTTTTAATTTCATCCCTGATTTCAAACAATTAAGTCCTCAGGGTTTAGTGTCTTTTACAAAATGGTCTATGGCTATAAATTTCTTCAATTTAGCCTCTAATTGACTCCCCTAAAATTTTGAGTTTTCATTTAATTGTTACCCTAATTGCAATCAATGGACTTGGAAAAAATTGAATTTGGTCTTTAAAATTTTCAATCTTCTTAATTCTACTCAAATTAGGCTCTCAAGCTCAAATTTCTCACCAATTAAGTAAAAAATTAATTTGACTCATTTAAAGTATAATTAAGTCCTTGCACTTAATTAAATCCTTCAATTGGACTCAAACTAATTCTTAAACATAATTAAACTTTAATTTGACAAATGAATAAATCAAATTGGCCTAGTAAAATTTAATTATGCTCTTAGACATAATGTTTACGCATACTTGTCTAATAATTGTTTATTTTAGCATTAAATCTGTATTTTCCTTCATTCTTAGGAACAATAGAGGTACGATCAAGCTTTCGAATCCATCCAAAACTTCAAACTTAATTTTTCCACCACACCATACCATTTTTTTTTGGAATAACCTAAAAATAGGTTATGACATTGTTTTCGTTTCTTGCAACAAATTTACATCATATATAACATATTTGGATGTTGTTTTATCATTTTGCATACTTCATTTCTGTTTTTTTCAAGTCTTTAGTTTCATCCATGTTTTGCTACTTGCGAAACTATCATGATGATTTTGTTTTACTAGTTTTCTGTGTATTTTTAGTCCTATACTCTTATTTGGATTGTTCTGGGAAGTTGGTTATATTTGGTGTTGGTTTCAGGTTTGCAAGAACTGCAAGAAGGTGAGATAAGAGGCGTGACATGTAAGGATATTAACAGTGGTTGAGCGAAACACGAGTGATATGGCTTTTTTTTTTACGCTAACTAGTTTTTTATAGGCATTATCATGTTAATTCAAGACAACACACGATCTCCTCCCGAGGGTGAGCTTAAGCTCCAAATGCAAGTCATGATGAAGATGATGAAAAGGATGAATTTTGTGATGGGAAATGTGTGTGACAAACTTTGTTAAGGTGGATAAATATGGTAACGAAGTTGTTACAAGTACATAAGATGCAAAAAAGGTTGGGGTTGAATCAAAATCAAACAATGACAATATGGTTAAAAGGTTAAGGTAGGTTGATTATGAGGCTTTTGAGGAGGATGTTGATGATATTAGTGATGATGGTTTTGAGGATGAGATCATAGGCCAAAGGAAAGGTTTTTAACAGCCTAGAAAGCAAATGGATTTTAGGAATAGAACTAGGGGTCAATTCAACCAAAGGAGAAACTTTTGTAATTTTAGGGACATGATAATGTAGATGATGATTTGGATGCTATCAAACTGAAAATTCTTACTTTTCTAGGTAGAAACAATCCTAAAATGTATTTGGAGTGGGGAAAAAGATAAATTGTACTTGGTTATAAGGTGTGTGTAGAACATGCAAATCAAATAAAAAGATGTAGAATAACAACAAGAAAACCTATTTCACACTCGATGTCATATACAAAGCAAGGTATGTAGTATGATAATCAATGACAATAGTTATGCTAATATATCTAGTGATACTCTTGTGAAGAAATTGAATATGATTTAGATTAAGTATCCTAGGCCTTATAGATTGCAATGGTTAAATGAATGTGGTGAAAGTGAAGATTTTTAAGCAAGTGTAAATTGTGTTTGTTATTGGAAAGTATTTTGATGAGGTTATTTATGATATAGTACCAATGTATGCTAGTCACATACTTTTATAGCATCTAAAACAATTCGATCAAAAGACGATTCATGATGAGCTTATAAATAGGTTTACTATTGTAAGAAATGGTAAAATCATCTCTCTTATATCTTTATCTCCAAAACAAGTGTATGATAATAAAAAAAGTTAAAAATGGTAATGTGAGGATGGGAAGAGTGAGAATTCATGTGAGGATAATGGTGAGAGAAGACCATCAGATTCTATTAAATCTAAATCATTAATCAAACTACTTGAGAGGGAAGGTAAAACCCGAGGAGTGAAGAAAGTAAGATTGTATGATGATAATAATGTGAAAAACTAAAGAAACAACCTAAATTTTATGCAAAAATGTTCTAATTAGATCTTTGTTTATCACTAACAAGCCGATAAACTTACTTGTGAATAAGAAGACTTTTTTAAACACTGATATTCTTGATTCTACTATTCCTAATGTGGTTGTTTGTTTAGATGCAGGGGTTTGATGATTTTTTTCTCTAAATACATTCATAGTAGATTACCACCAATAAAGGGAATTGAACATCATATTGACCTTGTACCTAAAGTTTTGATTCTTAACCATCTAGCCTATAAAAACATGAGGAATGAAAGAGTTTCAAAGGTAAGTAGATAAGTTGATAAAGATAAGGTAATTTCATAAAAGTATGATCATTTGTTCTAAAAAGGATAGAAATTAGAGAATGTGTGTTGATTATCATGCCACTAACAATATAATGGTAAATTATAGATATTTTATCCCTAAACTCGATGACATGTTGGATGAGTTGTATAGAGCATGTATTTGCTTTGAAATTGACTTAAAATATGGGTACCATCATATTAGGATGAAAGAAGTTGATGAATGGAAATAACACATGGGACTAAACATGATTTGTATGAATTGTTAGTCATATTGTTTGGGCTTACAAATGCACCTAGCACGTTTATGAGATTGATAAATCATGTTTGCATGCACTCATTAGTAAGCTTATGGTTGTGCACTTTGATGACATCCTAATTTAAAGAAAGAACTCAAATGAAATATCTTGATCATTTGCATAGTGTACTTAGTGTATTGCAAAATGAGAAGCTATATGATAATTTCAATAAGCAAACCTCTTTCATGGAAAAAAATTATGTTTCTGCACGGGGTATTAAGATGAATGAATAGAAGGTCAAGACCATCCAAAATTGGCCCATACCTAAGTCTATAATTGAGGTAAGTAGTTTTCATTCATTTGTTAGCTTGTATAAAAGGCTAGTGAAATACTTTAATACTATTGCAACACCTTTAACGAAAATTATGAAAAACTTTGTTGGATTTAAATGAAATGATGAATATATAAAACGTTTAATTTGTTGAAAGATAACCTTCGTTTGGTGCCTATTTTAGCTTTACCAAACCTTACAAAAGTTTTTGAAATTTAATGTGATGCCTTAAATATAAATATAGGAAAAATGATCTGCTAAGTATTTTTACACAATTAGATTTTATTTTTATTTTTTGTGTATCTAATAGGGTGTGGACTTTTAATGTGTAGAGACTAAAATGTTATTTTTATTTTAGTGATAGGCTAAAATAGAAGTATCAAAGGGTAGGAATATCAAAAAGGCATGAATATCAAATGATAGGAATATCAAATGGTAGAAATGCTAGAACACATGGATACCAAAGGGTAACATTCTAGTTACCTATATATATATATGATCATGATCCTCAAATTACACATATTGCTCCAATCTCATTCTGACATCCCATAATCAGAGAGAAAGTAAGGTTACAATAGAAAAAATCAAAGAGCTCTCTAAAAGAGAAATTGTTAATCTGAAAGGTCATTCGCACGTCTCTAAAAAGTCATTCTTGGATATGAATTCAGGTACACTTCCACTTAATGTTATGTATTCGTAATAATTCGACATGAATAATTTATATATTATGAAATATTAGTCATAACATTCTTCACACCTTCATTGAATTGTAGCACAAACACTTGTAAAGGATGGCAGCTCATCGTTCATAAAGATTTGACTGCGGAGATCTTCATATGTTAATTTATATATTATGAAATATTAGTCATAACATTCTTCACACCTTCATTGAATTGTAGCACAAACACTTGTAAAGGATGGCAGCTCATCGTTCATAAAGATTTGACTGCGGAGATCTTCATATGTTAATTTATATATTATGAAATATTAGTCATAACATTCTTCACACCTTCATTGAATTGTAGCACAAACACTTGTAAAGGATGGCAGCTCATCGTTCATAAAGATTTGACTGCGGAGATCTTCATATGTTGAATCTAAGCTTGATAATAACTGAAATTTTTTGTCTTCTTCAACTCTTTTTAGAAACACAACCACATCTGTGGTATATGGACAGTGCACCTCGAGCTCATTCCACTTGTTTTACATAACCAAGATTCATAGTTGAGAGAAGATATTAGGGGCTTCGATGTTTCCATTGATAAACCCGAGCTTTGACTTTCCACCAAGAGCAAGGGTAACTGCCCTCGATCAAGGAAGATAGTTGAACTCATTCAATAATATTGAGCTCAACCGTTGATTTTGGGTTGATCTCAATCTCGGAGATTAGAATTGGAGCAACAACAGAGGAGCTTTCTTCCTCTGATGCTAAAGTACTGCCATCTTAGCAAAGACGTACACTAAGGAAGGAATAAATGCAGAGTCAGGTTAAGGAATCCAGCTCTGATACTACAAAGATGAAATTTAGTAATCTTATACATTAAATTTACAGAGAGTGAACGATATATATATATAGGGGAGGAGGCACAACTAACCAAGCTGTTTTCCCCAATTAAGCTTCGTAACTTAAGGAAGAGTAAACTACAAGAAACCACAAATACAAGAAATATAATTGTATATGACAACCTAGGAGAAGTAACCGAAAGGACCTTTGTAGAAGTACTCCTCTCTGGGGCTGCTGTATATTTGACCGATCATAGTCGTCTTCAACCCAGTATCAAAGTTCACTCTTTGTGGAGCACCAGATAGGAAAAATCTTTGATTCTTTAGAGGACTCTTTCCCATGATCTGAACTTGGAGAAACTGACAATCTTCCAAGATATTTTGTTTCCTTTACTATAACGTCAGAGTTTTGTGAATCAGTTGACATTTCCAATTTACTACCCACACTCTGATTTTATGAGCATCCAACAAGATTTTCCTTCAGGAACATTGAGATCTGACAACCTGGACCATCTCACATCCACAACATAATGGCATCTTATTAGTTCCCATGAGGTTCAAAATTTCATGCAATCCACATATTAGTCAAAGGTTTCAAGGTCCCAAAATTTTACAGTCCTGTAAGCAGAACCTGTTGCAATAAGAAACTGGTGGGGTCAGATAAAAATCTATGCACTTAATAAGACCTTCATGGTACTTGAAATCGTGCAATGGTATTGAATTGTCCTCTCCACCAGATACAACCCAACGACCATCTGGGGTAATTCTGATTGCATTCACTCCTCGAGTGTGGCCCTTGTAAGTGTGAATGCAGCCCTAATTCTTACTGATATCCCATATCTCTAGACTTGTGTCCAGGGAACCAGAAGCGAAGAACTCTCCAAAGGGTCAAAAGCCCACAGAATGAAATTGGATCTGTGGGCAGTGAGTGTGCGAACAGTTTTTGCCGCCTCTAAATCCCAAATCTTGATTGTGCCACTCGCAGCTTCTGCAGCTACAATGACTTCTGAAGAATCAAAGCTTACTGAATCAATCCCACTTGTAAGTCTGGACAAACTCAGTCTAGCATTGGGCTTAGCAATAGCTCAAAGATTGATTTTGTGATATTCTCCTCCTGTCCCAAGAACCCTGGATGATTTCCAGCCCATCTTAAGGCAATTAACACTCGACGAACGTGCCACAAATCCCTGCAGCTGTAGGCGCGTTTAGTAGTCCAGGAATTAAGAACTAAGAAGAGCACAATGAACAGCACAATGCTTTAGTTTCATCATCGTTTTCAACAGGGCGTGTGGGAGTAATTTGAAAAGGGAACGAAGGCTCAGGTTGTGTGGAGAGAGAGGATTTCAGTGAGGATCATGTGTGGGTAGTAGAATGTGGAGGCTGTGATGTTCTTCCATGTTTTGTTGTTAAAAACATGGTTTAAATGGAGAAGAGAGCTGAAGTTATGGGTTGCGACTGAGCTAGAATTTTCGGGTTGTGATCTTGTTGTGACTGAGCTAGAGATTATGTTTAGATCAGAAGTTAGTATTGTGAGTTAGAAGAGTTGAAAAGAGAGAGTTCTGCCAAAACAAATTGTATTTATTCTCGAGAGATAAAAAAAAAATTAACCGTAATGGTTCCGAGCAGTGTTTTTAATATAGTTTCGTTTCACCTAAATATTTCATATCAGATAAAAAAATAAGATTAAATAGTACAGTTTTTATCTCGTTTAAAATTTCAATTTGTTATGGAAATTTCACCCAAATTTCATCTAGAATATTCCGGTTTCGTTCCGCCTATTCGGTTTTGGCCAAATAATGTTTTTTTAAATAATGAATAATTTTACAATATCAATCATATCTCATAATCCGACAGTTAGATTGAGATGAAATTTTACGAGAAGTCTCTTAACACACACACACACTACACACACACACACACACACACACACACACACACACACACACACACACACACACATATATATATATATATATATATATATATATATATTATGTTAAAATTTCAAAACAATCAGAGAATATAATGACCTTGGAAGATTGATGATGGTATTTTCATAATATTATACATGTTCATAATTTTATTCAGAAAAAAATTTTTATTATGTCTTTTTTTTAGATTAAATTGCACAATTCTAAATAATTTTATTTTTGGATTTGAACTAATTTTTTTTGAATTAATATATTTAATTTTATATATATATATAAACAATACAACCTCGAAACAAAACGCTAAAACACTTCAAAACCGAAATAATTTATTTCAATTGAAAAAACAAAACACCAAACTAACTGAGATTGGATTTGGAACAGCTTCTAACTAACATTTACTCCACGTGATTTATAGGCTAACAAGCTAATTGCTTCAATGTGCTACTCCTCGTGATTAACAAGGTTAATGAATGCAAGTAAAATCGTAGCTGTGGCTCTTCAAGGTCGTCCTATGTTGCATATTCAGTGAAAAGAATGGACCATCTGATTTAATCATGCAGTCGAAAGCCTTATCTCCTTTCTCCATGATCCTTTCTTTCCAAAACCTCCACAAGTCATATGTGGTTGGAACCGATAAAGATACCACAACTTTTTTCCCAATCTTGGCAACTGCAATTTATAGGTCACCTCCCTAATTTTTTTGAAAGATTTTATAAGGATCAAAATACCCTAATCTCCCACCCTGAATGTCATTTCTATCCTCTTTTTATTTGTCAACTGTTTCATTATGTTTGTAGCCATCTCTAGTTATCTCTACAACCCTTGTGCTAAACCCAACTAGGAATTGTAATTGTAGCACCATTGAGCTAAACCCAACTAGGAATGTCATTGTAGCACCATTGAGCTAAACCCAACTAGGAATGTCATTGTTTAGGGGATTATCCATGAACATACATCTTAAGTAGGTTTCTAGACATTGATTCACCCTTTATGTTTGGCAATCAGATTAAGAATGTTAAGTTAAGCTCATACACAACTTCAGTCTTGACAATTTGAATAATTCTTTTAAACATATGTTGGTGAACATTGTCTCTATCATCACACTTTAGCATTGCCTTCCAAATAAATAAATAAATAAAACTATTTCCACCCATTGATGGACTGCAGTTTGAAAAACTTCCTATATTTCCTAATACATCCTTGTGGATTCTCTCCATAAAATATAGGTAACTTTAATCTTGGCAAAGCTACATTATATCATGTTCTATGAATCTCCCATCAATTCCCTCTTAGTTAT
The DNA here is from genome assembly GCA_029228465.1 of Salix viminalis. Lineage (NCBI taxonomy): Eukaryota > Viridiplantae > Streptophyta > Magnoliopsida > Malpighiales > Salicaceae > Salix > Salix viminalis. The sequence goes on along the minus strand of CM055436.1, from coordinate 10,152,443 downwards.
GGTTTTGCTGCCCACAAATTACCCCTCGCGTACTGGCATAGTTCCTTTCAATTTATTTTCTTAACTATAAATGTTTAAATGGTTGTCGTCAACGTATCAATCTGTGTTTTTCATCTGTTCATTCCCTTTGGTTTATTCTTCCCATTATTTCCTATCATTCACTTGTGTAATCTTGCAATTCCCTGTTAAAGAATTTGTTCTCTATCATCCCAACAACCTGTTATACTCCTCTAGAGCTTTTAATTTGTTCTTTCTACCATTATAGATCCTTGATAATTGCCTTGGATTCAAGGCTCTGATACAAATCACCTTGAAAAATAATTTTAGATTGAAATTTAGGATTGAGTGTTAAAGAGAATAGAAAAGAGAGAGTTCTGCAAAAACAAATTATTTATTCTCAAGGTAGTTCTCTTTTTACAGTAATGGTTCTTATTAATACTGACTTTTAATCTAACTATCATTTATTCCTTGTGACTCACGAGCTAACAAAATAACTAGCTCTTGACATATTTTCCCTCCAATTGCTTCAATATGCTATATCTCCATATTTCTTCATGTCCATGTCACCTGTTCTAGTATTGTTAAGTTGCAACCATTTTAATCATCTAATAGGTGACCCAATGTTAAGAGTTTTGGATCAAGGGGTTTGCTCCCTCTATGGTTTTCTGGTTCGAGCTCTTTGGTTGCTAATATAATGATCATTGAAGGCTTCCATGGTCGTTAATTTCAAAGGCCCATGGGATTAGTTGAGTTACGTGTAAGTTGATCCGGACACCCACGTTAATAAAAAAAAACTTGCAACTATTGTAAAATTTTGATTGCTAGAATTTACTAAGCTATAGATTGAGAATCAATTAGGGGTTGATTGTTAGAGTTTTTTAGATTGATTGTATGTGATTTTGGGTTTGAATTTGTTGTGTTTTTGTCTAGAAAAGAAGATAGATAATCAAAATGATGTTGTTTTGTTTTAGAAAAACTAGAATTTAATTTAGTCCTGGACATTTTCTACCTTTTTCATTATAGTCCCAATATTTTTGGTTTTGTATTTTTTATTCAATTAGAGTTATAATATTTGATTTTCATTTCAACTTCACCCTTAATTAAATTAATTAAACCCTCTAACTTGTTACCTTTTAAATTTAGTCCTTAGTTTTCAAAATTATTAAAAAAAATAATTGTTATAATACTCAACATTATTATTAATATTTGTTAAATATTATATATCCTAGTTACAATAAATGTATAGACTAGTTACAATTTTGCACTACCCTTGAGGTAGAAGAAAAAATAAATATATAAAAATAGAATCTAAGTAGTAAGGAATTATTTAATATTATTATTAAATCTTGTTTAGCAAGTCAATCTTGAAACCTCCCTACCAAATTCTTTGCCTAGCCAAAATGTAAAATCAAATCTTGTGGGAGTTGCTTTGAGATGACTGAGTTAAATTAACAAGTCTAAAAAAATCAGGACAATATGTAAATGCATGGTTTGGGTTTAAAAAATATCAAAAATGACATGTTTTATCAAATTATTGAATTGAGATAATGATGTATAAAATCGATTCAGATTTTGCACCTTAACTAGTAAAACTTTTTATGCAAATTAGGGAATCATTGTTGGCTTTCATAACTTTTTTTATATTAAAAACTTATTTCTTTCTTAATTATAGCTCTCAAATTCAAGCACAAATTAAATATTGACATGTGTTTTTAAGATTGCAATAATTTCATAGGAAGCGAACCAAAATAAATTACAAAGATCTTAATTCAAAATTAATCAATTATTAAAGAATAAAATTAAAAACAAAAATAATGAAACACACTTAATACAAACACAATGTTGAAGGATAATTATAAAAGAAATCAAGAAAAAAAGGAATTATAATAAAATAAAGGACCTACTTCACAGGAAAAAAAAACAATTGGGTTTTACTTTCACTAAAATAAACATTGAAGCAAGTGCACTAAAATAATTTGTGTATAGTATAAAAATAGATACTAAGTTATTGATCGATAAAAAGTTTAGTTTTGGGTTAATTAATAGGTAAATTAAGGACCACCCTTCATGACTTTGTTTAAATACTATTAATTTAACACAATGGTGGTTGAGTATGAAAGACAAAGGGAAGTAATGGTAACCATTAATTCAAAGGGCTTTATTTGCATCTAAGAAAAACAGATTCCATCAGCTCCATTTAAATTTAACATGATAAAAGAAAAGGAGAAATTAAATGGAGTAGAAATATAGCAGAAAATGAAGATATTGTTTTCGATATAGGTAGGTGAGAGATCTTCCTCTAATATTGTATCTCAAGGTAGGAAATTCATGTTCTAGTTGCAATCAAAGATAAATGGATTTTTTTAGGAAGCTTTCATGGCATAGACAAATAAGAAAACATCATCGTCCATTTTCTTCATCTCCAATTTAATAGCATAATATTCCTTATAAAAGATAATTTAGTTATCTTCAACTTACATAACCGTCACATTAGTCTTTCCACATACATAAATGGTCTCTCCATATAGAATTCTCATACAGGCTAGTTCAATGTACAGGTCATCTAATAAGCTCCTACATATTAGTTAAAGGTATATCTCATATGTTAGTTTATGAGAACAACTGCTTCCTTTCACAAAGAAAAGAATATAATATGCACTAGTCTCAACAACTTTAATTGAAGTGTAGTTTTAATAAAACATTGACTAAGAACATTATTTAACAACAATGTTTTGATGTAATAGGAATTTCATAATTATAACGACTTTATATTTCCTTTGCAAAGATTTTGTGTCGTTAGGATTTTATCTTTACTTTAGATTTATTAATCAAATATGATATTCATTAATAGAATATTTGATTAATATGAAAGGTTAATAAAGTCTTTATTAAAAATAAATATATTTACATGAATAAAGTCAATATCACGTGTAATTAACTAATTGATTATATGACATATACTAACAATATCTCACTTACATTAAAGTCAACTACTCATATATTAATTATCATTTTGCTATAATGTTTTTAGTAAGACATTGACATAGTAAGAGGATCTACAAAATTCTTTTTAGTAAGCACTCGGTCTATCTTTACATATTCCTTTTTTATGATTCTATAATTAAATAAAATTGTCAAAGTATATTTTTAAAACATTGATGAGACTTTGATTCCTTTATTTGTGCAATGACTCAATTTCTTTCACACTATAGAGTTATTGGATCAAATGCTAGAAACCAACATAGTTAGTGATGAAATTCTTGGTCCAAACAACTTTTTTTGTCTTATTAATATAAGTGTACTTTGGATATAAGATGTATATGGTCTTGTACGTCGCATTTCATACACTATGGATCTTATATCTAAAGTAAACGTGTTTTGTTTGGCTAATAGACAAATACTGCTAACATGATGAGAATTAAGGATTTTTTTGGGATATTTTTAGACAATACTTGAATAAGCTCAAAAATGGGTTTGGCTGCATATCATAATACCAATTATTATTCACTACAACTTGTCAATGTCATTGAGAATGGTTTGGCTGCATAGCATAATACCATTTGTTTCACGACGAGAAGCTATGTCAATCTATTTTTCTAGTTGATGCAACAAGGCGTGGACTTTTCATTCAATCACGTGAGAAATTGTATAACCCTTTCCTTTTCTTCGCCATCTGTTGCAGAGTAGTGGTCCATGATATGATGATGTCAATTCATCCTCAAGTGCTTTCATCTTGGTGTAGTAAAGAGAAACATATTGTTATCCCTAACATTACTAGACTATTTCTTATTAAATGTGGTATATATTTTATTCATTTCCATGTGAAAAGGGGAGTCATGAAAATCATTTGTGAGAAAAATAATACAAAAAAGGAAAAACTACATTAGATAATATACAATATAAATAAACCTCCTATATCTTCCTTTATGGCAGAATTTTTATTTCTTTAACAAAATCCCTGATAAACTGTTTTTGATTTTCCTTATCAAACTTGTATTGTATAGTAGCAATATGGGAAAGGGAGAGAGTGGATTAAATTCTAGGAACAAAAACTGTGGATGTGAGCTACCTTATGCCTGTTTGTCTTCTCCCAAGGAAAAGATGGAAATGGATGTCAGATTTAGAACAATTGTCCCCTGTAATAGCACCTGCTCTTCTTACAAGGGTTCCTACTGATTTGCGACAGAAAATGCACTCGCAGCAAATTTAAGATTGCTTGATATTATGAGCATACAGCTTTTTTATACCAAAACCATGAATCATTCTAACACTAAATCAATCTGCTGTCGTCTAGCCATTTCACAAGACAAGTCAGAAATGGTGGATGCCAAGTGCAGAAAATCCATCAACAATACAACGAGGAAAAAGATATTTTTATATACCATCTGGTAAGAAAAAAAGAAAAATAAAATTGACAGCATGCATGGAATTGCCTTGCTCAACTCACAGTATTTACACTCTCAAGTGTTTTTCAAGAACAAAAGATAAACAAGATCAAAACCTATCTTTATAAGGAGTTCCATAAACAATAAGGATTGGTACATATTGCACAACTGTGTCGATTGGTATTGCAAAATTCACTCCAGAGGATGCTCCTGTCCCTGCAATAAATGTGAAACTTGGATTATATATTATGCACTTTGAACTGAAAGAATTCAGTTCTCCTATTATACAATCCATGGTGGGACTGCCATGCTTTCTTTCTTTTTACTGTCATATCAGTTTGATAAACAGTTGAGGACAATATAATTCTAAAAAGAATCAGATGACGCACACAGCTCTTATTGTTTCAACACGCAATCAAGAAAAACATCATTGTATAAAACTACCTCAATGGCTAGAATTTTTTTTTACTTTCAGCAATCAGGTGCTTAATAATAGTAATAATAATACAACCTCGCATATCATTGAAGATAAAGAGCCTGCTCCCCAGTTTATAACAGATAATTTGCAGGAATCAAGAACTCTTAAGAGGTAGTTCTCCCCCCTGTTTTCTTAACCTTCCAAGAACTTCTCACTTGAGAAATAGCATTGGCAGATTTGAGAAACAAACAAGCTCAAAACAACCATCATTAAGTCAACAAATGCCTTACTACTTACAAAATGTTAGCATGGCTTTCTTTCTTTATTTTACTTTGGGTTGAGAAGATTTGATTTTGCTAAAACTACTAAACCCTACAACTTCGGATGTCACAAAAGACAACCTTTCTAAATCAGTTTTTCAAGTCCATGCCGATCCATTTACATATTTAAGATATATGAAAAGTAATATTTATTATTAAAGCGTTGCTCAAAAGGGTGAATGAAGGAGAAACAAAAGAACTGAAAAGCATATTTTACCTTTCCGGGTGAAGGTTGCTGTGTTGACTCCAATGACATGTCCATATGAATCAATCAATGGTCCACCTGAATTCCCTGTATATGTTGAATAGATTAGAAGTGGAAGATTTGGCCAATAGTTATAATAAGAGTACGTAAACAGAAAAATAGATTGAAAAAACCTCACATTTCCAGTGAAATCAATACCACAACACTATTTAATGAAGTGTAAGAGCCAGCAAGTTTAAGTAGTGGTGAATGAAAGTTAAGTCTCACAGAAGCTACTCAAGAGAAGCCAAATTTTGCCCCCTTAAATTAGTTGCGTTCTCATTTTAGTAATTAGTGATGAATAATAATTAAATAAATGATCAAGAAACTTAAAACCAGGATTATTTCAAGTTCTTTAATTTAAAGAAATTTTAGATACCTGCATTAATATCTGCATCTGTTTGAATAGCTCCACTAATGCCCCTTCCATTTGGTGAAGGGATTTCCCTGCCCAAGCCACTGACCACCTGCATCATTGAAACTGGTTATCATATTATCATGCTTTTTATTATTTATTTGGTTAATTTCCAGCCATAAATATCTTGTGATGTGTTCCAAATGACGTGCTATATTTAGTAATCTAAATCATAATTCCAGAAAAGGCATCAGGCTATAGCTAAGCCAGAACAAAAGGAAAAAGTGAACAACTATTGCTTTTCTTGAATGCCCTTAGTAGAAAGTAGATCTGCAATGAAAAAGGCCTGGATGTTCTATTTGATGTTGCTTACAATCATGGAACTTACAAGTAGATACTGACCATTGTCCTAAAACTATCTATATAAAAAGACATGTTAATTAAGGAGTTACCCCGGTTGTTAAAGTGTTTTCATATCCATAAGGATTCCCAATGGCAAAACAACTTTGACCCACATGTAATTCCTTAGAAGTACCAAGACTAGCTGGCTTCAATTCGTATCCTTCAACATCGACCTGCAGGTGACAGTAAAATAAGCATTCCCAAACATTGCTGCATTGTGAAGTCAGTATAATTCTGAAAATTTACTAAGAAATAATAATAATAATAAAAAATATATATATATATATATATACTCATTTTTTTATGACGACCAAAAATAGGGTTGTGCAAAGAGCGTTCTCAAAAATACAGAATCAGAGCATGATAGGAGAAATTTGGTTTCCAGAATCAGTGCATGATAGGAGGAATTTGTTAAGAAACCAAAATAATAATAAAAAGTAATAGAGATGTCAAAGTAGAAAGATCACGCAGTCCTTCACAAACACAGTATCTATTTGAAACTCCTTGTGCTAAACCCCACTTTGATTGCCGAGGAATGAGTTTTCGATATACACCCACTTAGAGTGCTAAGGGATAAGTTTTCAATAAATAGAAACGCAAATAAAGCTAATCCATAAGAAGATGTACATCTTAGGGACTTTGTGCAAATCATGTTTGAATGGACTTCTACCTTGTCCTAATCTATCTAAATCGACAAGAAAGTTTAGATTCCATGAGAGCTTGATTTTTCATTATAACAGAGTATGGAGAAAAACTAAATGAAGTCTATGGTATCAAAAGGCATGTAATAGAGAATCTCATGAAATGTGATAACTCATCTCAATCTGTAAAGCACTAGTATATAGATAAGTCCATTAGCAAAGTCATGTTTTCAACAAACATTTTTATCTTCCATGTCTTTTAAATTGAAAAGAATCTCCCACCTGTCCATTAAATTCCACCTTTGAGGAACTTCCAGCCTTTCCTAATGGTATCCAATCATTTTAAAGGGATGTACTTCTAAATATAAGATTTAAGACAATGTGTATACAAAAATATAGCAACTGAAAGTACTCTCAATGTTGTTCTTATATGAATACTCTCCTTCCTTGAATGTAAGTTGTTTTTATATGAATACTCTCCTTCCTTGAATGTAACAATCACTAGAATGCCCAAGTTTATTTGAGCTATCTTGTGCATTGTAGCAATTGCACGTGGATTAAGATTTTTTTGAATGACATTGGTATGGATCAATCCACAAATACGAGTCATTACATATTTCATAGTGACATCAAGAGGACCCTAGATCATAAGGTAGCTTATGAAACTTTCCCTCACATGGCTTGCTTGATTTCAGCTTTTTCTAAAGATTTCATCATGGTAACAAAATGTACTCTGCATATATCAAGAACAAGTTTAAAATATGCTGCACATAAGTTTCATCGGATACCTTAAGGATAGCCAGGTCATAAGATGGATCAAAACCAATTATCTTGCCTTCCCTGCACAAGCTATTGCCCCCAGCATCAACTAGATATACCTGTAGGATAAGAGACCAGGGGGAATTTAATTCAGATGGTGGCCACGGCACTTGACCTCTCATGAAAAATATTTCAGTTAAATTATATATATATATAAAGGGAAGAAGAGGTAAGCTACAATTAAAGAAATGCATATTACTAAAAATGAAGAAGACCTTACAACGCTGTAATCCACTTCTATCTGTTGCCAATTTAGCTACAACATGGTAATTTGTTACCTGTAACAGATGAGAACAACATTTTTCAAGCATATCCTGATTAATACCTGTGATCTACAAGAAATAACTTCATCGAGTCATGAAGATTTTTCAAATGATTGGACAAGGTTTGAATCGAAATGTGATTTTCAGCACCATCCATGTGTAAGAATATATATTTCAGACGATAAAAAATGATGGATAGACACCCAAAAACATATTGATAATTAAGTTTCTAATCTGTATGATCGGCAAAGCAGTTTCTTTTTTAATCATTTCATTTACATGTAAACCAGGAAGAGACCACAAGTAATAGCATGACAAGTTTTAGAGTTAATAGCATAAAAGGGAATAGAAGCATACAATGTGACCAAACTTATCCCAGATGAAGCCCGAACCTGTTCCTTCAACTTTGGCATTTTCATCCTCTGTAAGCATAAATTGATCTTCACGCCCTTTAGGAACTTTGGCTAACTCAATGTCCTTGATAAAAACAACTGATGGTGAGGCTTCCTACATAATACATTTTCCAAAATGTCACTAGCATGAACATAAACGAATAATACTCCAACAATTATGGAAAAATTCAAGTCATGCGATGCAAATATTTCCCATACAACTCCGTAACCTCATTTTTTAAACTCAGTCAGCCAAGAACCTAAGTGGGTCATTAATTAGCACATCTAAAACAAAATTAATGTCCTACTCAACGATTAAAGTCCAAACCTGGAAGAGGTTAGTGACTCTATCCTCTTCTTGTTGTTGTTCATCTTGTTGTTGGGCAACAGCAGAGTGAAGCAAAGGTGGGTTTGAATTGGGATTGTGCAAGTTGAGTAGGGATGCCAGTACTGCAACACTGGAACCAAAGATTATGGTTCTTCTTCTTCCAGGAACCAGGCTCTTATTATCTGAAGAAGAAACTATCATCTTTTGGAGTGGAGAGAGAGGAGAGGGAGCATGAATTGAACCCAGCACCACCATGTTAAGTGACCTTTGCTGTCCACATGATGACTCTGGGTTTATTAATGGATAAAGAGAACTGCTAATGGTCTTTAATGTCTTTTCCTTTTTCTGTCTATCTTTACACTAGTTTAGTTTCTTTTAATAATAATTAGAAAAACAAATATTTATAGACCCGAAGAAAAGTGATAAAAAAATATATTTATCGAGGAAAAGAAAATGATAAGAGAAATAATTGATTTAAAAACACAATAATGAGGCATCTCACAGCACCATGCTAATATTTTTGATTTAAAATAATAATGATGTAAATTTTTTAAAAAAAAATGAGTAAACCAACCTTAAAAAAATATCAAAAAATAATAAAACTCAATTTTAAGACAAAATGAATACTAAAGTTAAATAAAAAACAAAAAAAAATTAGTTAATCAGTTAGCATGATAAACTCGTGATCTGATCATAAAACTAAAATAACTTCATATAAAACAAATTAGAAAAAATAATGATGTCAAATCCCCAACAATCAAAATGTAGAAACATAAAATTAAAACAAAATAAAAAATCTAAAAAAAATAATCATAAGAAAACCTTGGTAAGGTTGCCAAACCTTGCAGTCTTATCATGTAAATAACATAACCTAATAGAAATAAGAACAAAAAAGCTTATAAATTTCGATTCTCAAACAAAACATATTGAACATTGTAAATAAAACAAACATTAAATCTTAAATAAATGATCTCAAAAAAAAAAAAAAAATTGACCTAACCAAGATAAACTTGACAAGCATGTGATCTAAATTATAAAATTGAGATAACATCATAAAAAAAAATCATCAAAATTTAAATATAAGAATTTATGTAAACAAAAAAAGTAACTTGAAATCAACATTTTTACCTAAAAAAATCATGATTAATTATACATAGTAAAAACCAGAAGCTCATAGAAAATCAAATATTTGTTGTACAATTTTTTTTATTTGAGTGTTCCTCTTTAATTGTATCTATTTAAGCTATTAATTTTTTTTTTGTGTCGACTCTTATTTCATAATATGAGGTGTTGCCATGTTTGTTAGTTGTTAGCGTAGAACCAATAAAAATTTGCTTCGAAAATAAATTGGTTTTGGCTAAACATAGGCTAATAAAAATAAATAAATAAATAAATAAATAAAAAGAAAAATATTTAATAAGAACATTTAAAATATAAAAATATGTTTTATTGGTTTGCATACAACCAAATATTTAAAACGAAAAAACAATTACTAAAAGTAAAAATATGGTGTGTTTTAGTGTTTCTAAAAAAATTCAAAAAAATATAGTTTTTGCATCCATTTTAGATTTAATAACTATATTATTGAATCCATGAAGATTTGACCAATATTTTAATAATTTATAATTTCTTTTTATTTTGCAAGAATTAATGGTAAATGTTCTTATATAAATGTTAGACCTATAGACTTGATCAAAAATTCTTAGAATTATTCTCAATATTTACCAATTTTAATGTTAAGTATTTTTTTTAATCAAGATACAAGAGTCATGGAAAACTCACCCGATTTCCTGAATAAAAAAAATCCTGTCAAGGCATCTACATGGCTCTGTTCAAATAAAATTTTGTTTGAACACATAAACATATAATAAATTAAAAAACTCAAGTATATTAATACAAATAAATATGTTCCAATGCTGCGACAATACTTATCCCATAAGATTTGTTAATCATACAATATGTATACCCATACGTATTAGATAAAAAGTAATGGCACACAAACACTTTTCTACCCAGTTTATCATAGTTTATCATTGCGTTTCAAAATTATTTTTGAAAAAAATTCAAACTTTTATTTTTATCTTTTACATTAAATCAATTTTTTTATGTTTTTAGCAATGTTATCAAAAACGCGAGTTGACTCGCAAAATCATACGATTTTGCGAGTCAACTCAAGAAAACTGCTTAACTCGGGAAGAAAACTCGAAACCGGTCAAACCCGTTTAAAATCGAATCGGATCGATCCGATTTTACGAGTTTAAGGTATTCGGACTTCGGGGCTTTCATTTTCAATTTTTCATTCTTTCATTTACAAATTACATTTGGAGCAACTCAAATCAAAATCTTCTTTTCTCTTCTCAGCAAAAAAAACCCAAATCATCAACTCTCACCCCCAAAATCTTACCTAAAAATACACTTACCCACCACTTGCACACCTAACCCTTGTTGTCCTCCACATCATCTAGATGAGGAGACGAGGAGGAAGAGAGTAAAGGAGAAGAGGGTGAGGAGGAAGAAAAAAAAAATGGAGAAGAGGATGACGAGATGAGGGTGGGCAGCGGCGTGGGAGAAGGGAATTAGGGATTTAGGGTTACGTTATGGGGGGGCTTTTATAATAATAATAATAATAATAATAATAATAATAATAAAGTAGGTTTCTACGGGGGGAGGGGTTATGATAATAATATTAATAATAATAATAATAATAATAATAATAATTTGGGGGTTTATAATAATAATAATTAATAATAATAATAATTAGCTTAAAAAATAATTTTTAAAAAATCCTATTACCTTAAGATAATAAATAACATTAATTAATTTCAAATACAACAACCATAAAAAAATATACAATTACTTGAAAAACATAAAATAAGTAGTTTAAATTTCAAATCTCAAATATTGTGGGTCTTTTAATTATATTTAAATTCATTTTTTTAATTTAAATATAATTAAAAATAATAATTTTATTGTTGGAGGGTTTTTCAAAAGCAATTATTTAATTATATAACTTACTCCTATTAATTATATAATTAATTGTATAATTAAACTATATATAAAATAATTGAACTTTATTTAAAATAAGATAAAAAAATGGTTCTCCAAAATAGTTTTTATCATTGGAGATCACATCAACAAAAATGTCATATATACACTATTTAAATTTTTTTGATGTTTTTAAATCATTTTCATGTCCTGATGTCAAAATAATTTGTTGGAGTTGGAGCTAGTACTAGCAATATCGGTGTTGGTACCAGTATTAGTACTCATAATCCTTTCAATAATAATATTTTTGATGAATGTATTAAAAATAACGAGGAAAATGACGGTCATGAGATTGATTGTAATTTATATATCACATCAACAAAATATTTATTTTTAGTTTATTAATTTTTACCTAATGAAATTCTATGGACATAATTGTTTTGTAATGTATTTTTTAATTATTTTGAATCATGCATGAACCTTAACTAATGAAGTTTTATGGATATAATTATGTTATATTATATTCGAAATATTTTACTTACGATTTTACGATTTTTCTACCTACACGATTTTAGCTGTGATTTTACAATTTTTATACGGAAAAATTCAGGTATGATTTTACGATCTTACGATCTGAGTTTTCGAAGCCCCTTCCGTGTTGTGTCAAAATCGCGATTTTGACAACCATGGTTTTTAGTTTATTTTTATGTGCTGATGTCAAAAATAATTTAAACAAAAGCGTCACCTTGATGTATGTTTGAATAAAAAACATTTTCAAAATTAACCCCACTCACAATTTCAAACGGGACTAAGTTACTTACTTATTTTATTTTAATGATAGACAAATAATTTTTTATTTATTTGATTAATTATATTTTATGACTTAATTTATAAGTTTTCGGAATGAAAAGTACTTCATTTGTAAGCAAGTAAAATTCATTAGGGTGTCTGAAACTCTGAATTGTCAGAAGCTGAAAGCTAGTATTGAACATCAATTAATTAATTAATTTTTGAAATAATGAACATAAATTAAGGAACATAACTATAGAAGGAAAACAAGTTCCTACAAAGGGCAAGATTGCAAAGAGAATGATCTTTTTACTATCTCGATCCCTATTTTCTTGAATAAACCTCTCCTTGGAGCCGGATTTGCTTGTTGAACCTCTGAATGAACTCCTCGACTCTTCTATTTAATTCTTCGTTGGACATATTTGCGTACTCATTTTGATCTTCATCGGAGTCCGGTGGCTCGTGCTTTTCCGTTTCTATCCTACGTATAATGTTCTTGCTCTCATCAATCACCACCCGCTTCACAATCTCCGACTTGCTACGCTGAAAAGTTTTCGCTACCACCACCTTCTTCTTCCGACGAACAGCTTCACCATTTTTCACAGCTCTGGTTTCTAACCTCTTTCCCTGGGATTTAAGAGAGGAAGGGTTTTCATGCTCAGCAATTTCATGAACAATTGACAATTTTCTCCGGTGAGCAGCTCTTGTCCTTTCTCGACTCTCTTTATTTACTGTTTCTTCATTCAAGCTTACTGTCTTGGTAATCTCCGGGTAAGCTGATGACGGGAACGATGGAACACTTCTTTGCCTCCTCATCACCACGTACTCTTCATGAATTTCATGTTTATCATCAATGCCTTCTGACGAACGAGAGAATGAAACCCTAATCCACAGCGATGATGAGGACGAGAGTGCTGGAAATGAAGAACCAGAAACTTAGTTTTTGTTGAAGAGTTTTGAAGGGGAGAGAGTGAAAATATAGAAAATAGAGAAAAGGAAGGCAATGAATGACAGTACTCCCTTAGATTTTTTGTGGGAAGTCTTTAGATTTGAAGGCATTGATTGAAACTTGAACTAAATATGGTGGTGGTTTCTCCATTTTCAGAGGAAGAGAAGAGGCTCGGAGAGATTGTAGGAGTGTTATGCAAGGAAGGCCTTTGTTTATTATTTAGGTTGGTGAAGTTCCATATATTAATTTCTTATTGTCATGATTAGCCATTTGACTTTGGAATAATTCTCAATATAGTCCCTATGCTCTTTTTTTCTCAATTGGGTTCCTAAAGTTATACATTTTGTTCTTGGGTGTCTCATTTAAAATCAATCCATAAGAACATCATTATTCCTCAAAATTAATGTCGTAATCTCATTGCTAGTATATATATTATTTCGATGGCATGTTACTTAATATGTCTTATAGTCAATTGGTTGGTTACTCATAACTTGAATTTATTCTTGTAAAATTATATTTATTATTAATATAGGTTTTCTTTGTCTTTAATTTTTTATTTATATTTGAATAATAAATCTAGAGTAAAGACAAAGTATATGAGATAAAAGTACTTTGTAAATGAAAATATAAAGTTATTATCATTATACAATTTATATTGCATCAAAATATTGTTATTAAATATCTATGGTAAAAGTCTTATTACAACTGAATAATAATTATAATTATTGTGACTCGATACATTTTATGTTCATTCTTTTATGAAAGGAAACAAATGCACTATAAGTCAAGGTATAAGGTGTATTTAATATGTAAATGTTAGTCAGAAGACATGTACAATAGTTAATGAGTCACATGAGAATTTCATATAAAGATATAGTATATGTCTATGAAAAGGCTCACTTAAAAGTTACATAAGTAATCCTTAGATTGATATAACTAAGTTATTTTATATAAAAAGTATTATGTTTTGGTCCTGACTACATGTAGTTTAATAAAAAGTAACAAATGAACAAAAGTAAGTATATCATAAACTATATAAAGGTATTTGAGTAATCAAGAGAGAATTGTGAAATATTTAGCAATGTGGAATGAAATTTGAAAAAAGAGTTTTGAAAATCTTATTAAAAAAAATTAAAGAATATAGTGTTGAGAGCAAAAATAATATAACAAATTAGACATATATTATGTTATAATGTACAAATCATAATATTATTGGTGAAATGAAAAACTAGTCACTTAAAAGTTAAATTAAACTACTTAATATTTGGAGGATCATGTCAGGTTGATAAACACTGTACCTGATCTTTAATTATAAATCAATATATTTTTGAATTGATAGTAAATTAAATTGTTTTAGTTTATTTTATCATATTTTATATACTATTATAATTTATATATGCAATATTATCTTAGAGGAAAATTAATATTTTTACTATTTGTAGTTTTCTATAAATATAATGTTATACATCTTATTTGTTTTTGTAAAATATATTACATAAAAAACTAAAATATAGAGAAAAATAGATAATATTCAAAGGTATATCAATCCCTCTCTCTTCTAAGAGTTTAAGAGAACTTTCAATTGGTGTTCTCTTGTAAGAGTTTAAGAGAATTTTCTTTTTTTTTCTTTTTTTGAATTTTCAATTGGTGTTTATGTGTCTATATATTGTTAGAAGTTGAGCACTTAAATGACTTATGGTTTGCAATAATCCAGTTGTTGTTACCCATTTTTGACCTCACACAAATCATACATGCACAAAAAAATTAGAAAAAAAAAGTTGAAATATGAATAAGTAGAAAATGGAAAATGCCGAAGGAACTACCAAAGATTGTTTAAGAAAAATCAAAATACACAAGATTGTAAATTGTAGAAGCAGTTTTTTGATTGATGAAGGCCTTTTTGGCAAGGAGAATTCAATTCAAGAATTAAAATTCAAAAACCATATGTTTAAAGACTTAATTGGAATTACTCAGTGCAATTGAAATTATTGATGACTTGATTGCAGAGAATAACAAAATTTTAGAGTTAATTAAGTTTGGCAAGAGTGAAATTACATGAAATTAAAAATTATGAGGCAATCACAGTTGTCATTAGAAGACCAGGGACTAAATTGAACTTTGACCAAATCTCAAATTAAAAACCATAATTTATAGGGTTTTAACCTAGATAACACACATCACCTAGGTTTAATAAAAGTTGAGTGACATGTCGTTTAACCATTATTCAACTTCTTCAGCAGTTCAGGCTGACAAGGCTTTACACATTTGTGAAGGAATGAATAATATAGCGTTTCTGACCTCCTCTAAATTTGTAACCACTACCATTTAAATGATAAACACTCCCTCTATAAAGATCATCCACTCGAGTTTTTTTTTCTTTTTCTTTTTGTATAAATAATTTTCCTTGTCTCCTAAAGGGGATGATGCCTCGCATCCCTGTTCACATTTCAGCCAATGAGAACATAATAAACAAAAAAAAATGTCTTGTTTCTTCCATGTACAACTCCCATCAAAATTGGACCAAAAGATTTCGGGATCGCAAAAGGTAGGGCAGGCAAGTGTTTTATCGTCGTGGTAATCCCCTCCAACTCTGCCTTCTCTGGAGCTCCTTTCGAAAAAGTCAAGGGATGTCTGCACAGTCTGCTTGCAATGACCTGAAAAAAGAATTTCAGTTCCATTTCCGTCACCTCTCACGGGCAACATGCTAGCCGGAAAATAAATCAAAATAGAAATGTCCGCACAACCTTCTGTCTTGTTCTTCTTATTGGATGATAAGACGGAGGATTTCCACTCCTGGTAAGCAGGATTCTCCATACTTTTTGTGCTTCTTGTGACTAGAAACCTGAGAAATTTCATGCTAATTGAGTATGAAGGCAAGTGAAAAGATTCAAAGTATTTTGGTCAAAAGATGTATTTCCAGTCAGTGCGAATTCAAACTAGTTTCTATAGAAAATAAAATAAACTGTATTAGCTGAACTAGTCAAGATTACAAATTGAGATACAAGTTGATGTTCATTGCAAATCTTAATTGGAAGGAATTTTAAGGCTTGAAAATGGAGTTAAACAAAATTCCTTGCAATTGTATACAAGTCATAGAAATTAATTTGGCAGGTGTGGACGGAGTCAAGCTCAGTTGGATCATTCTCAAACATAGTCTAAAAATGAATTAAACATGAAGGGACGCAGTAATACCTCTGTTCCATCATGAGATGAAAAACAACCATCCTCAATTTTTCTTTTCTCAGGAAGCATATCCAGAAGTTCTGCAAGCAATCAATGAAAAGATATGAATAAAACTTGTATAACATTAAATTAAGTGAAGATTCCATGGTTGTATTTAGAATAGTATAATTCAAGTATTATGCCAATTCTAATGAAAACCCAGAAGCAGTTATGGCAACAAAAAGATGCATAAATTGTGACTGAATTGTACAAATCAATCAGCTAGTACCTCGATTCCCCTTCACCTCCCTAGGATCTTTCTTTTCCTTTGAGATGCCAAAAACATCAAAGCAGAGATCCTTCATGGACGCAAAAACCTACATTTTAAACCAATTCAAGTAAATCAAAACAGAAAGAAGAGTAAAACAAGAAATCACAGGTTGCACCACCAAAGAGATGTGCTCGGATGGAAACTAGAACTCTTACAGAATTGAATTCAGATTCCGATGTGCCACTAACTTCAATCAACTTCAGCTTGTCTACTTTGAGCTATCAAGTCAGAACCATTGACTTGTAAGTAAATAGACATGTACAGCGTATTCATCAAAACGCAAAAAAAATATTAATTACTTACCTTGTGTTTTTTCGCACACATGTAGAATGCAACTGCGGTAAACACAGGTCTACTGAAGTCAGCACTTGCTCGCCTTGAAGCAGGCAATGATGCAATAAACCGATCCTTATACCTAAAGGATCCAACAGCACCAAATCAGATCAGACATCAACAAATCCATTTGTGAGTCAAGGTAGCACAATCATTTCATTATTAACAAAAATATCTACGAACATAAATCAAAGACCATGATAACCATCACATAAAGCATTTCGCAAGATAAATTGAAGATGCCCTTCTGAATTTGCTTGCCAGACATTTTTACAAACACGTAGCGAGCACCAAATTACGAAAGAAAATCCCACATGTGCTCCATTGAGTTGATGAGTAAAACGCAATGAAAAACATAGAAAATGAAAAGGGAACTTACAGTGATAAACCTTTTTTGACGAAAGGAATGAGCCTAATACAACCAAATTGAATCCCCAATTCTCTAATATCCAGCTTTGTCCTACACCACCCAACCAAACACCAACAGTTCCATTATTACTACAACAGTACGTTTCACATCAAATCATCAGCATTATGATAAAATTACTCACTTGACACCGAGAGTGTTTTGCAACGAATTGAAGGATCTATTGTAGGCCTTCTCAGACATTCCACTCAATCTGATAGCAGCTTGTCTATCAAAAATCACTTGAAAACTATATACATATATGTATGCATATATACACACAAAAAAAACATGTCACCCATTAGAAATCATTTTACAAGCTTTCGTTTCAAAAAACAAAAAAAGAAAAGGGGGATACCTGGTTGCGGCGATTTCTAAGCAGATAATACCCTTACAAACCTCTCCCTGCAAGAAAAAGAAAAACTATCCAGTTGGGATACTTTTTTAAAAAAAAATCATGTGAGAAACAAAGGCATTACAATACTTACGACTCCAATGACAGAGGAGTCGAATTGAACATCGCAGAGACGACGGAGCTCCGCTGCTTTTCGAATGATATGCTTGGTTTCCCAGAGACTGAGTTTCTTTGCAATTTCGGACAGATCCATTTATTTGCTTTGAGCGAGGAGAAATAGTTTTTTTTTTTTTTAATTTTTCTTCGGCATTCGTGGGGTTATATAAGAGAGGGGGAACTGACACCCACCATTTTGGCGGCAACAGTTTTATTTCCTTTTTTGAACGCTGTTTCCGCTAAAACTTCCCGCTAATGTTTTTGGCACCGAGAGGGGTTGAGTTGAGTTGGGCCGGGTTGGGTTGGGCCCTTTATTTATGTATTCGTATTTGACTTGATAATTGATCGCATCTGCTTAAAATAGGTCTACTGAAGTGAGTGTTAGAGAATGCAATCATTTTTGTTTTAAAAATATTCTTTATTTTAAAAAATATTAAAATAATATTTTCTTAGTATTTTTTGTTGGTTTAATGTATTAAAAATATTAAAAAAAATCTCACATTCATTTTCAAGATATTAATACTAGTGCTTTTTAGGGTATAATATTAAATGTGATTTATACTATATAAATTGATTTAAATGTGTTTTTCATGGGCTTTAAAATAAATACTTGTTCCCTCTATGTTCAAAAAAGATATAGGGTTGTAGACCAAGGGTTTTTATTTTCTAAATAAACAAGTTTAGTAAATATAATTTGATAAATATTTTATTTTGAGTGATTGAATATCTTGATCTATATTTGTCTTTGAATTTTTTTTTATTTTTTTTTTTTATTGTTAACTATATTGTTTTTGTTTATTTATATAGATGGTTATCAATTTATTTAATTAAACATTTGCATAAACTTTAATTTTTTATGTTAAAAAATCAATTAAAATAGCATGCATAACCAATGTTTTTTTTTGAAAAAAAAACAATTCACGACTCACAACAAAGCGTCGGTTAAATAACTAGTCTATATAGTATTGAATTATGTGTTTACTATTTATTTAGTCGATTATATCATATAATATAAAAGAGAACACATCAAATACATAATTTACCACCAGGTACTTAATTCTCCTATTGATTTTTATAATTACTAGACTTCCAACCAAATACAATATATGTTTGATTAATGGATAACTGCTTTTAATCATGGGAGAAATAACTATCACATAAAATTACTTTTCAAGGATGAGAGTAGTATCCGTTTGGAGTGTGATTGAGATTGCTTTTGAAAGTGATTTTCATTTAGAAATGTATCAAAATGATGATTTAAAAAAAAATCATTTTTTTTATATCAACACATGAAAATGATCAAAGAATAGCAAATTTTTTTAATTTAATATAAAAAATAAAAATAAATTATTTTTTTTTCAAAAATATTTTTAAAATGCAATGTCAAACAAATTATTAATGAAGTTACAATAGAGAGGAGGAGGAAGGCAAATTAACAACAACATATAAGAATTGCAAATCGTAATTTATCATAATGTTAATTTCAGCCCTCTAAAACCTAGTTGATTATACTTGTAAGTTGTGATCAAGTAACCAATAGCTACCAAGTTGTACTCATTCTCTAGACATAAATTTGTAAAATTGAAGGTTGTGTTTCATAATCATCTAGAGTAATATCTCATGTAAAAATCTCAGCATCAATCTATGTAAAGTTCACATGAAAGGTCTTTTTTTCCTTCCTTTTTTAATTACTAGTTTGATCACAAATAATAACATTATTTAGCATTTAATTAATATATTTATACAATTAAAAAGTTGTTGCCACACATGACGGTTCCTAGTAGTAAAAAATATGCTTCAACCATTTCATTTTATTTTTCCTTGTCTCCTCTTCTTTTTAGGTGGTAGGTGGTGCATGTTAGCTTGTGATGAGTAATTTATCATTAGTGATCTTTATTCGCAATTTCATTTCTCTCTCCTACACTAGAAAATGCATATGATTCTCATTATTACTGGTGCTTTAAATTAGATACTTTTAGGTTTTGATTGTTTATTTTTGTCCATTTTTTAAAAATCTTTATTTATATTCAATTTAATCCTTCAACTGTAATTTATATATATATCCGATTCAGTCATTCTACTTTTAATTTCTTATTTTTTTCTATTTTTTCCTTTTGTCAGATTTTTTTATGAAATTTTAATTTATTTTTCAAATCAAGTTTATAATTTTTGTTTTTTCAATAATAATAATAATAATTTTAGTTTCATCCTTCTTTTTTCTTTCTTTCTTTTCTTTTCTTTTATTATTTTTAGTATAAGCAGCAACGACAACAATAAGAACAACATTGGTGGTGGTGGTGGTGGTGGTGGTAATAATAGTAATAGTAATGCTACTAGTAGTAATGATAATGATAATAGTAACAATAACAATCTATTATGATAACAATAATCTTGATGATAATATTCATTATAATAATAATTGTGATAGTAATTATGATTATGATGATGATGACAATAATAGTAATGATAGTATTAATATTGTTACTACTACCATCAATAATAATAATAACAATAATAAATAATAGTAGTAACAATAATAGAAGCAACATCACCAACCACCAATATTAATAGTAATAATATCATTGATAGTGATAATAGAAATGATGATAATAGTTTATTATGATATTAATAGTGATAATGATAGTAATAGTAATATTGATTAAAATATTAACAATAACACGAGTAGAAACAACAATAACAATGATAATGATAATAGTAATAGCAACAATAATAAATATTATTAATCTAGGATTAAGGTAACAATAACACCTATTGAGGTGAATTAGGTGTTCCACCAATAATAAAAAATAGTGCAATTAAACACAATTAACCAATGATATAATTAAATGATTAGTGTAATTAATATATTAATATAAATTGCAAACTAGATTTTTAACGTGATTTGACAAACCTACATCTATATATCAAGAACCAAACCAATATTGAGTATTTTATTCTTTACTAATCCAAACCAAAGATTACAATGTCCTTAATGAATCTTGTCGCGATGATGATTTTTTTCTTTGTTTTGCGTGTTGTCATCCCCAAAGACGGGGAATGCATAAAAAATAATAATTTATAACCATAAAATTATAATTATAATTTTTAGGAGTCAACACCTAGTATTAAGGTTAATAGAAAACCTAATGATATGCGAGAGTCTAGGTTATGAGACATGTTGTGCAAGGAAAAGATGTATCACCCTAGTGCACATTACCTAAAGTAAGTTATGTTGTTATGTGATTGTTTTTTTAGGTGAGATTTTATTTGTTGATCTTTTTTAAGACTCTTCGTGAGAGAGTCTTTATCTCATTGGGTCAAAAACCTAACCGCTTTAAAGTCCAAATTTTAACATTGCATTTATTATATTTTAACATCTATGGGTGTACTTTTTAATGTAATTTTACACCCCGATAATTAAATTTTACAACTAAAAAAGAGAACAAAATGATTGTGAAAGATTTTTAATATTTTAGCCAAACTCTAACAGATAATCATAAATTGGTTACCATATCCCATTTTTTTCGTTTTAAAACATGAGAAAATATGTTATTTGTTTGTGAAAAATATGCTTAGAATTTTTTTAGAATTCAGTCGTATACACTTACAAAAAGAAGGTTGTTCCGGTAATTACAAAGGATTTGCTAACTTTTTTGTTTTCTTGATTCAAACCCAAGATAAGTAATGAAAAAAAAAATAACTCTTCTAAATTTATAGTTTATATCTTTAAAATTATTTAAAAAACACATTTTTTTAATAACATGTACAATAATATAAGATTTCTTTAATTCATAGTAAAAACTCAATTGTAAATTTTTAAAATAGGCATATCTCACAATTCAAAGAACTGATTGATGTGTTTAATTATTGAAAATAAAGCTTATGTAAAAAGACAAAGAGAAGACTAAGCTTAGAGAAGAGATCCTAGTTGAGCTAGTTCTATTCAAATTGGAATATTATTTAATTATTAGGTTATAACTGGAGTTATCGACCTCAGTTTTAGGTGTGATTTAACTTGATAGAAATTTAAGATATAGACTTAAAACATTTAAGAAGAGCTCAAGACTCAATATTTCCTCTTTAAGTTCAAAAGAATGAATTTGTTTTGCAAGCTAGATATTGTTTGATGTTTAACCTATCTATTGAGTTATGTAAGCCTAAATAAGCCTATTTATTTTTGGTTAGAAATATGAGACAAATATTTAGAATTGTTATGAATATCTTCTATTCAAACCATGATGTTATTAATGATGTTTTGTCCAACCATAAAATCAATAGTTAGCCATCATATTAATAGTTCTGAATTTTAACCTATAAAAGAAGGCATTTTCCATACAATCAGACATCTTGGTCTTCAAATTAATATCCATACTTTTTATTTCATTATTCTCTTTTTTGTAATATTCAAGTTTTATTCATGTTATACTCTCATTAACATTTTGTTTATGCTTACCGTTTTTATTTTACTTATCTAATTTATATCATAACTATATTATCTTATTTATTTTAAAATTCTTCTTCTTAATTATGTTAAGTTTATGTTTTTCAAGGTGAAAAGGTTACACTAATAGTGTAAGAGTAGGTATAGTACATACTTAACATGGACTTTAATATTTAAATTCAAAAACATCTTTTATTAACACATGTTATAATTGTTACCTTAATCAATCTTAATACCCTTCTTATTAAGTGTTATAATTTAAAAGTTTTTTTTATTCATGTTGTACAATCATTGACACAATAAATACTTGATTATTTCATTATCTATCATATGAAGAAACGACACATATGCTATAAAAGGATCTTAATTTGTTGTTGAAATAAGTTAGCATTTTGAATATTTGACAACATTTAAAAGTGTCATTGTTACCCAAGTAAGATAATTGAAGATAATTTATGTTAAATTTTTACATTAATATCACATTATTTAGATCTCCTTAACTTTGACTCTTTTATTATTTATGGTTTTATATCCTTAACCTCTTTATGAATTGATCCTAATCTTTTTGAGGTATTTATTACTTTGACACTCCTCCACTTGCGAAGAAATATGAATTATTTTCAATAGGGTTATTAGGTTATTCTTATAAATAGATGTTATGCCTTATATTTTATGTGTGCAGTTGTACAAATGTACGGTATAAAGAAATATCTAAATCTCAAAAAAAAAAAAGAGTTACCACTAAAAGATATAACAATTATTTTCTTCTAAAAAGGATTTTAAGAGATTCTCATTGGTAGTTCATGGAAATACTGCTAGAAATCAATTAGATTATTGGCTTGTGGTTTGTAATATCTTAACCTTAAAAATAAGATATAATCTTTAGGCAATCTTTAGTCAAACCCTAAATGATACTAAATTGTCTAGCAAGATCATTAAGAGTCTTGAAAAAATATTAAATTATCATTTTAAGATACATAACACAGAGAAGTTTATGTGATTTGTTTGATATATGGAATATTCATGTTTTTTTCTTCTTTGATGCAGCTACTCTTTCAAACCAGATGTTTAGACTTTGCTTGCGTCGTGTGCCCATATGACCCTTTACCATGTACTAATTTGGGATTTAAAAAACAAATCTTATTTTGTATTAATTTGGTTGCATAATATATGCATAATTTCTTGTTGATAATATAATAATTCTTATTATTATAGTATAGTATAGTATAATATTTTATTTTATTTTATTTTAAGAACACATTAGGGTATAATAATGATTATGTTGAAGATATGAAATGGTAAAAAATAGAAAATAAGATGACTTTTTAGAAATTTTATATGAATAGTAAACCTAGTTTAGAGTTTATAAATTGACATGAAATAGTTGAAGAATGATTTAGTTATTGAAAAAAAAAAGAGCTGAGAGATTTAATGA
The DNA here is from genome assembly GCA_029228465.1 of Salix viminalis. Classification (NCBI taxonomy): domain Eukaryota; kingdom Viridiplantae; phylum Streptophyta; class Magnoliopsida; order Malpighiales; family Salicaceae; genus Salix; species Salix viminalis. Next base: position 10,128,534 of record CM055436.1, on the reverse strand, counting down.
TTATTTGAGAGTATAATTGAGGTTGTTTTTTAAAGTGCTTTTCATTGATAAATGCATCAAAATAATATTTTTTTTATTTTTTAAAAATTAATTTTGATATTAATACATGAAAACGATCGAAAAACACCAATTTTTTTAAATTTAAAGTAAAAAAAAATAATTATTTGTTTTTTAAACAGTGGAAAATACAACCATCTTAATATTGAAAGTCGTAAAATTTATGAGTTGAGACAAACTTTAAATCTATCAAGAAATGTATAAATTCGAACCATGTTAAGATTATATTTATTAGATGACTCATGGACGTACAACGAATTATCCTCCATATCCCAAAGTTGGTGAGGTAGAAGATACCGCGTGTAATGCTCATCTCCTGAAAGTTCAATGAAGCTTCTTGTAACCTAGCTAGGACAATTATAGGAAAAATAATCGAGCCATAAAAGAATAGAGAATTAAAGGGCAGGAATTATTGTACTTGAAGTTGCAATTTTGTAACCTCACAAACATAAACCTGTTTTTGTTTCTACTGTTAAATTATGTTTTTGAATTTTTTAAATAATTTTCAAGTAATTTTGGTGTATTAATGTAAAAAATAAAAAAAAAAAAAGTATATATAATTTTACTATATTTCATTTATTTTTTTTAAATAACCATTTTCACAAATATAAAACACTAAAATTGATAGAAATAGTAAACTGCTAATGCGGGCTTTCTTTTCTCCTCCATTCTTCTATCAGTAGTATTTATATAATATTAATAAACAGAGAATTTCAAATAAAAAACACTATAGAGTATGAGAAATCATATTAATTTGCTAATGAGAAATCATTGATAAAAAAGAAAGTGGCCCCAACTATGTGTCTCAATCAAACTAGCTAAGGTCACGTTGTTTTTTTTTATTATTATTATTATTCAATTTTAGAATGAAGCCCATATTAATTTTTTTTTTTTTTCATTTTCATACAGATGATTTATTACACGCAACTAGACATTAATTATTGTACTTTTCGTGCTCAAATTGATTTATTTTTTTAAGAGTTATTAAGGAACTGGACTCCCATTGCATTTAAATTATCAACAGTTTATTGTATGGTTTTTTAAAAGGATGCTTATAAATATTAAATTAAAAAACTTTGATCTCAAATGCAGTTCCCTCATGCATTAAAAAATATCAGTCTCAAATGCAATAAATACACTACAAAAGAATTAACTGGAAAAGCTTAGGAAAAAACGATCGAGCATATGTTTTGAAGGTCAAATTGGGAAGAAGCGTGCATATGGGTAAGAGTAGAGGTAAACATTTTTTGTTTCATTCTGTTTTTATTAATAAAATAAAAAAAAATTTAAAAAAAGATTGAACTAGGACCGGTTTAAACTGGCCGTATTTGGTTTGATTCTTTTAGATTTTTTTTTACTTTAACCTAAGTTTTTTATTTTTCTATCTAACTAAAATAGAAAGCAAATCAAAAAAATTTGAACTGAATTAAAAGAATAAAAAAATTATTGTATATTTTTTAATTTGAACTAATTCAGTTCAATTTTGATTTACCAGTTTTTGATTTAAAACACCAAAAACCAAATCGGACCAAAATTTTATTAATTGAATTTTTTTTGTTTTTCTCTATTTTTTGTTTAATTTTTTTCAATTTAATTGGTTTTTCTATCTTTTTGCTTCCATCCGATAAGAGTCGTCTGAAAGTGAAGGAATTAAATCAATTAATATAAAGATGGCACGTTTTTTGTATATGTGGTACGCGGGGAGGACACAAGCGATGTTTTTTAGACACGTGCGCGCGCACCAAAACCAGACGCAATCCTATTGGCAAATGTGCTGGAAATTAATAAACGGTACGTTTTATTTTATTTTGCACGTTGAACATGTTCGTACCAAAAACTGCCTGCTCTGTATTTTTTTTCTTCTAATTTAATTTTAAATAAATTTGTTAAAGAAATATATTTTTTTTATTTATAATATCATATAAATAATTATTTTTTTCAAAATTACGAAGCTACTAAAACTTTACTTATGTTCAAAGCTTTCGGCATATCACTATTGGAAAGCGTGGAAAATTATAATCGGCGTGAATTGGACTTTAGATCAAGTTGACTGTTACAAGAGAAGAAAATTGTTTATATATATATATATATATATATATAGACTATTGACTAATTTATAATATTAAAGTATAAAGTGCATTTGTTTTTCTAACACACTGATGTTATGTTCAAACTTCAAACATCATGTAATAATCCAAAAAATGATTACCTTACCGACAAAAAGCCGTCAAGCCCCGTATGATCCTGTTATTGCTTTTATACCTTTGACTTCGGCATATCAACAAATAAAGTTATTATCTATTTTCTTCGGCTATCAATATTTTTTAATTGTAATTTGATTTTCCAAAGTGATATAATAATGATTTTATTTGTATTTTCCACATATATTTCATTGTGATTGTTTTGTAATTGTGGTTAAAGTTGATTTTGAAAATGTTTTTCATTCACAAATGCATCAAAATAATATTTTTATATTTTTTAAAAATCATTTTTGATATTAACACATGAAAATGATATAAAAGCACCAAAAAAAATTTAATTTAAGAATAAAATAAAATAATTTTTTTATTTTTTCAAAAGTATTTTTGAAATGTAGTGTCAAACATATACTTAAATGTTATAAGGATTTTCAAGTTATGAATTAAAGATCAATTTTTCAAAATAAAAAGTTATTGGTAGCTCAAAACAAAAAATTAAAAAAAATTGAACCAAACAAACTTCAGTTTGATATAGTTATAGAAAATTTTAATTTGATCCCTTACTTATTAGATTTTCATGTTATTTATTCCCTTGATTTTTAGCATTTCACATTTTAATGATAGACTTTCTTATGGATAAATTGGGGAAAAAAAGATTAAAGGCATTTCAATATAAATTTATGGAATGGTTACAATAATATAAAATATAGAATAATAAAATCAAATAAGAAAAATAAATAGAATACATTAGCAAAGAAAGAGTTTAGGAGGATAAAAGAAGAATATTGACAATTTTAGTGTTAGATTATACCGGGAAATGGAAGAATTAACTCGACCTATCTTTTGCTCACCAACTTCCATACTTGATTCTTTGAAATTCTTGCAACCATTCATATCTCTCATTTGAGTTATATCACCTAGAGAATGATACCTTGGAGCAACTACTCTTAAGGGTTTGACAATTCCAATGTTGTGTCCCATTGTACTCTTTTCTTGACAATAAAAGTGAATTAAAATAGGAAGCGCTTTATGATGTAAACCTTTTCTAGCAGCACATCAATGTTTCTCAAATTGAAATTGAAGAACAACATGTCAAGAAAATATTTTCCATCAGTACCATATTATCAATGCAAAAGGCCAAAGGAAATTACACAAGGTTCTTTTTTTTTGTTCAAAACTTTCATGTTGATTAAATGCTTTATTGTTTAATTGTTTTATGTTATAGTTATTTATGACCCATACTTGTATACAATATTTCTTTCTATCAATGCTCATCAAGATAAGCTTTTTCTTTGTATTTGGCAAGCCCAATATCTTCACTAATCATTGTTCTTATAGATTGGTAGAGTAATTATGAATAACCAATAACTCTTCATTGTCACATCAAATACAAATATATTTCTCTTTCAAGTAAGCTAATGAAATGCAATATTCACATATGCTTTTACTATAAGGCAAAAGGGCTCCTATTAAGAAACATTCTCTTCATTGTCACATCAAATACAAATATATTTCACTTTCAAGTAAGCTAATGAAATGCAATATTCATATATGCTTTTACTATAAGGCAAAAGGGCTCCTATTAAGAAACATTCTCTTCATTTCAACAACTTCCATCTCCAAGTCATTGATTCAGATAACTTAGATTTAATTCAATGATATAAATGTATTTTTTTCTTGTCTAATGAATGGAACTTGAGCCTTTAGAAATCCCACAATCTTGTAGTGTAGAACCTATGATCTTTCAAACATCAAGCTATATTCAATATTATTGGTTATACACATAATAACTTGGTCTATTATGTGGGTGACAAAGTAAAACTCCTTTACTTTACTGATGTCATAATCTCCACATGTTTCATGAAGGAAATCAAATGATATTTAAGGATAAGACTTGCAAAGTGATAGTTGAAACAAAGGAAAACATGTTATTTATTCATGATCATGCTTTGAAATAAAGAATTCAAAAGACAATAATGGTTCTTCGACTATGGAAACTTCATAAAAAGTGGATTCAAATGTGAACTTGTTGCACTCCTTGAAAGGAAACCTAATATTTTCCCATAGTCTTTTTCATTGATGAATGTGTTTAAAACTTCATAGATAACATCCAAATGTAGGTCCAAATTGAGTTCATGGTAAAGTGTAGGCTTTTATTATTGTCTTATAGAAACCTATAAGTAATTTGTCTAGATTGGAGTGAATCCTTCTTGGTATCATTAGAGGTTAATGACTATTGATTCTTTAAAGCAAGACATATTTAAAGGACCTTTATTTCAGACTTCTCTAAGGGCATGCATTTTTAAATTTAATATGCATGATTTTTTTATGATGAATATATCCTTCAAGGGGTGACAGTTAGCTGTAACTCTCACTTGATGAACAAAACTCTTGATTGTTGCTTGTAAATAAGTGAATGACCATTATGTCACTTGTAACTTTTTGAATTCAAAATGCTTCAAATTGCTTTGATGCAAAACAATGTTTAGGAACATGCACCATAAAAACATGTTCTAATACTTTTATATAAAACAAATGGGATAAGTTTACTACCTAGTCTCCCAAGAGTCTCAGATTTTGCCTAGTGACAACCTTTGTAAAGACAGTATAATGACGTTGCAAAGAATGATTTAAAACATTTCATGTGAACCATTATCATGCAAGCACTCAAATATGTTGCCAACAATGTTTTGGTTGTTTCATGCATTTGAAATGTGATTGATAATCATAGAGAAGATCACTAATTCCTTCCTTAACCTAGAAATTTTATATATGCTTGGAAAAAACTAAGACTTATGATGCATGAAGATATTTATATATGAGCAAGATAAAAAAATAATAAAGACATAAAAAATAATAAAATAAGCTAAATAAAAAAAACTTAAACACATCAAAACAGATAAAGCTACATACAAATACACAAAGCTTAGTCTAATATTGTAGGGAAAAAAGATACCATTTATCCCCATCGAAGTCCGCCATTTTATCCACGTGGATGCACGATGTTGGGTATCCATGGAGTCGCTACTTAGTTGTTTGGTTTAGAGTTGCTAGAAAAACCCAGGAGCACTGGTTTTATCAGAAACTTCAAAGGTAAAAAATTGATTATGTAGAAAGAACATATTAACAATCCCTAATATATCTTACTTGATGGAAGTAGCATTGTGATATTAATGTGGTTTTCACGGGAATGATTTTTTCTAGCAAATAAATCTGGATCTTTTTAATTTATTATGGACTCATGTGTCCAAACTAATTTTTTAGAGAAAAGATCCATGTAGATGCCTTAAGATTTCTTTAATTAGTAGTTAATATTTAAATATCAGTCTTTTTGTAAGTTTGATATTTATATCAAACTTTTTATCATTAATTCTAATGAGTTAAAATTATGAATTATTGAAATATCCATCAAATTCTCATGGATTTAGTAAAAACAATTATTAAATCTTTGAAATGCATGCAAATATGTATTTTTAAATTTTTGTATAAGAATTCTAAACAATATGATTTTTTGTACTTTTTGACAAGCTTGGTTGTATGCAATTAAAAATGTTTTTTTTATGTTAGTTATTTTTTAATATTTTTGAAACAAAATAAAACTAAATAAAAAGAAAAACAACACACACACACATTCCTTTTTATTATATTTTACTGGCATACTTACAGATTACATAATGTTTACAAAACAACAAAACTCAAATTCTAACAATAATTTACATACATATTAAACATTTTAAAAAAAATATAAAATGGACCTTTCAAAATTCATGAAATGATTTTGACAAGTTGTTGAAACTTGGGAATGATACATGAATATTAGTGGTGTGTAAGCCCATGCATCAAAGTCATTTGCGGCAAGTGAAGACACGTGCTGCAGCTGGTGGATCACGAAACAAAGAGAGAATAGGTAGATTTTATTTCTTTACCTTTACACTATGTCTTTAAGTAACACCATTACCTGAATAAAAAATAAAGAAACATAATACAATGTCTTGAATATACATTCTTATCACTACTTTAGCATATGATTATTTATTTTTTCTTCTGGCTAGGCCGAGTTCAACCTATAAAATAATAATATAATATTATGTAATATTATAATAATAAATAAATAAATTACAAAACTTCTTAAGATCATTTCAAAATATTTTTGATTTTCTCATGTTTTTTTCTAGATATTTTATTTTATATCAGGCTATAGACTTATACTATAAGATATTTATTCAGTAAAAAATACCTAATTTTCCCTAATCTTTCTAAAAAAACAAAAAATATTCTTGTGCATACAGTCAAATCCTAAAAGTTTCCAAATATTTTGACTGACTGTATGCACAAAAGTATTGTTTGGAAGGCAAACTCGTAGTTCAATGTCGTGTTTGTCATGAGAATACGATGCCTTAGGAGCAATTATTGACATTGTTTTGATGATGAATAAATGACCAATAACATATTTTAGTGAAAAGCTAAACAAAACAATACTAAACTACTCAACTTATGACAATGAATTTTATATGTTTGTTAGGAATCTAAAGACATGACAATATTATTTATGACAAAAAAAGTTCATTATCCATACGGACCATGATTTATCAAAGCAATAGAAAGGATAGACAAAGTTGAATACAAGGTACTTATTTAGTTTATGTTTGACACTGCGTTTCAAAAACGTTTTTGAAAAAAAATAATTATTTTTATTTTTATTTTTTACTTTAAAATAAAAATTTTTGGTGTTTTTAAATTATTTTCATGTGTTGATGTCAAAAATAATTTTTTTTTAAAAATAAAAAATAAATTATTTTAATATATTTCAAAATAAAAAATATTTTTAAAAATAACTACAATTACACTTACAAACAAACATATAAAAAGATAAACTTTGTGTGCCTAATAAATTAATAAATTAATGTGTGAGCTGCTCACAAAGCTTAGTGGAGATATTTTCAGATGTTCTAATGCATTGAAAGAACTTATAAATTATTTAAAAATTGACTTCAAGATTTGAAATTATAAGATTAAAGAAGATAGCAAATCTTATTAACCATCAAACCAACAACTATTTAAATATAAAAAATATATTGTTTATCTTAAGACAGGCTGGATTAGCAGTGTTAAAGATAAGCAATTATTGTGATCTCCTCGGAATTTGAGTATAGTTTTACAAATTTGACAGATGATAAAAAATCCAATTGCCGATAATATGTAAAAGGTAAGGCAGTGCTAATTCTGTAAGAGCATTAATTGACACCCATGGCTATACAACATTTCAAGGAATTAATCATTCTACACCTCCTCTCATTGATCTTCTCTCGAGACCAAGTTCCTCATTCTTCCTGTTAACTCGCTGTTAACGTTGTAAGGGAAAGTTGCTTGGATCCGATTCTTTCGCTTCTTGAGGAATCTTTGCAGCGATCTCTTCATCGGAAGACCAGCAGGGCTGTAAAGCTGGGATGGTGAGATTGGCGACGAAGCAGATGGCTCCGACCCGACCGGACCTCGCAATTTCTCCTCCGTTTCTCGACCTGCAAGCAGTAGGATTGCCCGAGCCTGCAGCTCTGCAACATCACAAACTAAAACCCTCCCATTGTAGAAAATCGTCAGCTGCTTCTGCTCTTGTTGTTTCAGTTCCGACCGGCGGCTCTCATTCGCCGCCTCCGCCCTGGAATTACCCATGAACCGATTAGCTACAAGCAATGACGATAATCTTTATTTTTGGTGATAATTCGATCAGCCCAACTACAATTAACCTGTGCAGTATATAGCTGAAGCGAAAGAAATCTAAGAACGGAAGCAGCCACGTCGAAGGAAAGAGAACTTACAGGGGTTGGTGACGGCGGTGCTGGTTGTCGGAATCCGCCGAAGTGAGGAGGCGGAGTTCGAGATTGCAGTTTCTCTTCATGATGAATGGGCAAAGCAAACGTCTGGTTGAAGCAAACGGAGAAATACGAGCGACGTTAAAGTTTGATTGAAGAGCAGAACCAGAGGAGGGATGGGTTTATATTGTGGGAAAAAAAAGAAAAACAATTGTGGGGCCCGGAAAAATTAAATATATATATATATATATAAAAAATATATATTTATTTGAGAACCTGTGGATTCAAACACGAAGCACACGAAAACTAGACGCTATAAAAAGATGGGCCACTTTTCTCTTTCTGAATTTTTCGCACGTGGAACATGATTATTGTTTTTTATTTCTGAATTTGGAAACGCCGCCTTTACAGGGTTACGTGTGGATTTTTGGCGTTCTTTTTTCTCTTGCCTCACGTGCATTCATGTGATTGAGCCGACGCCACCATATCTCCATTTAATCTTTGAATATATTTTTTTAGGGCCAACTCATTCACATTAATCACATAATAAATAAACACATGATTTTTTTAATTAAGCATGCATTTAATTATAAATTTAATGTCATTGAGTGCAAATCTCGTGGTTGATCTCGATGTTTTGGCCTGGGAAGTGGGAATATAATAGCTGTTAATGTCGTTCTGTTCGGACCGAAATGGTCGGAATATTTTGCACAGTTAAAAAAATTGAGATAAAATAATGTTGTTTTTATCTCGGTTTTAATTCCGATCCTTTCTGAAAAAATCGATCAGAACATCTCGATATCATTCTGGGTGTACTTTTATATTAATGATGTAGAAGATGTTTGATTTATATTTCTTTTATTTTAGAACATTTTACTTTCATAATATTTTGGAATTTTATATATATTTCTAATTTTGAGATTATATTTGTTTGACTTTGTGTTTGCATTGTATAATTTAAAGTTAATTTATCTTGAATTTTAATTATGCTTGTTAACTTAATATTTTAATTTTTTTTTCATATATATATATATAATTAATTAATTAATTATATATGAACAATACTAACCCCGAAACGCTTCAAAACCGAAACAACAACCGGAACGTTATTGACAACCTTGGGAATATATCTCAATTTAATCTTTGAATATATTTTCAAATCCTAACATATTTTCATGGTGAGATTCTTAGGCCAACTCATTCACATTAATCACATAATACAGAAACGCATGATTTTTTTCAATTAAGAATGCATTTAATTATAAATATAATATTATTGAGGGGAAATCTCGTGGTTGATCTCGATGTTTTGGCCTGGGATGTGAGAATCTCGTATAAGGGATACAGTAGATATTTAACATATATCTAAGTATAAAATTTCAATTGGAGATATAAAGATAAAAACATAACAAATTGAGCCATCAATCCTTGTTATTCTCTCTTATAAATCAAATTAATCATGGAGATTTGTTTTAGCATCCGGTAATAACATCGTAATTTGTTGTACTAATTAATTATATTATTTTGGTTACTTGGACTAGGTATAAGCTACAAGTTTTATGAGAATTTGTGAATTTTATGTCTTTGACACTGTTTTTCAAAAATATTTTTTAAAAAATATAAAAAAACATATCATTTTGATGTATTTTTAAACGAAAAGCACTTTAAAAAACAATCACAACTACACTCCCAAATAGTCACTAAAAATGAAATAATTGATCAACTGATTTTATAAAGTAATGTCTGATAACCAAAAACATATAGTTTATTTATGTAAATTACTATTATAAATATATTAAAATGATATTTAAAAAAAAATTGATATTAGCATATGAAAATGATATAAAAAGGCTATTTATTTAATTTAAAATAAATTCTTTAAAAGCACAGTGTCCAACACCCTTAATTTTAAAACATTATTAAAATGTAGTAGTAGGACAGTAATATCACATTTCGATTCCATACATGCATGCATGTGTATTAACATTAAATTTTTTAAAAAACATTTTAAAAGCACAGTGTCCAACAACCTTAATTTTAAAACATTATTAAAATGTAGTAGTAGGACAGTAACATCACATTTCGATTCCATACATGCATATGTATTAACATATTATATTACAAACTACAGAAGAGTTCTATAGCAGCTCCAACTCAAAAAAACTATGATAAAATATTCAGTAATTAATATTCAGCCCATTTTCAAAATTTTAATGTTTATTGAGGGAGTTTCTTTTGTATTCCTTCTCCAAAATCGAATAAATCTTTCTTATTTTTTTCTTCAAAATTAAGTATTATTCTTTTAAGGATAATTTTAGTTTCTATATTACATCAAGTCTAGCTTTTGTTTGGGTGATTTTTGTTTATTTTTTTCTACAATTTTAAAAAAATGTATTTTATGATATAAATACTTCACATTAACACATAATCATCAGATCAACGGTACTTAATAAATTAGACACAAAGAATTAGGTCGGTAACCAACAAACTAGTTCATGGATATGGTAGGCTTAGCCTAAGACAAAACTTGAGATTTCAATCCTTAAAAAAACAATAAAAAATATATTTAAATAGATCAATCTTATCACGTTCATTCACTTCACATACTCTAATAGAAGAAAACAATGATAAGCTTGAAACCACAACAATTAATTGGATTAAGTGCAATAATCCATTAATGACAAAAATTAATTAGTTAACTTTGTTTTTAAAATTAAAGTTTTTAACCAAATTAACTTGAGACTTAAATATAAAAAGAAACTTGCCTGCTATTTTCTTTTTAAGAAAGTCATCAATATTATGCTAAAATTATATTAAATTTTTTATTTAATTCTGATCAATTTTAATGAGTTTTTTTTTATATTCTATTATTATTATTTTTAAAAAATTTTTAATGATTGTTCTATTAAAAAGCATATGAATATGCATTTGTACGTTTACAATAGTCTTTTGCTGAATTGCTATAATGAATATTTATTTTGTGCATCTTTAATAAGTTGATGGTGGCATCACGGAAATTTAGTGGCAAATGCAAGACAATTTCTTGCGTGTCCTCGCTGAAAGTTTTGATGTTTTCTCGTGAAAATTCTAGTATTTTAATTGATGGTGAAATATTTTAATAAGTATTTATCTTTAAAATTGATGGTGAAATATTTTAATTTATCTAAGTCGATCCCTCAAGTAGAAATAAAATTACCTATACACAATAACCCATAATATTTGCCTTTGACCTTATGATTAACCCAATTATAACCTCTAATGAGTCCTTTGACATAGTGAGTTGATTCAGTTTATCTCAATTCCTTGATAGTATTTAACTTTGAATGATCACCTACAACAAATAAATAGATCAAAAACATAGAACATAATATAACACCATGCTCACCTTTGTAGGTGTTATTTATTCTCTCAAGGGTTTGGAATAGGCCATCTTCTCAAGGCTGTAATTTTGATTTCTTTTGGGTAAGAAACCTTTTCGTTTGTATATTTATCTAAACTAAATCACTTGGTTGAAAACACATGTTGTTCACGCCTTTTATTTGCCTTTAATGCGTATTGAACCCTCTTTTCTCTTTTTGTTGTTGTATACTTTTATAAAGTGCATTCATCATTTGTGATTTTCTATTTCTATTAAAACTAATCCTTTCTTCAATAGCTAAATGAATAAAATCTAATGAAGTTAATGGGTTAGCACCATAAATGATCTCAAATAGTTAAAAAAAAACAATAGTTAAATGCACACTATAATTATAAACTAACTCATTGAATAAAAAGTTTCCCAATTATTAAGACTTTTTTGAATGACAATATATAAAAGTATAGTCAAAGTCTTATTTTGTACGTTATCTTTCCCCTCTGTTTATGAATTACATGTTGTAAAATATAACAACTTAGTTCCCAACATTCCCAAAAAGCCTTTCATAAGAGCTAAGAGGCCCAACATCACAATATGAAAACTATGTTTCTAGAACCCTATGAATTTGTACTATCTCCCTAAAGAATAAATTTGGAATGTTAGTTACATCATAAGGTTTATGATATGTTATTAAATGTGTTATCTTGAAAATCTATCAACAACTACAAAGATAGTCTTTATTCATTTTCAACCTAGGTAAACTTTAAAAAAAGAACACATAAATATTTATCTAAGGTTTACAAACAAAGGAGTCTAAAAACCATATAGTAAGAGCTTACACTTAGATTTTCTATATATAATGCATTTATCACATATAGTTTGCACATCATTTTAGACCAATAACAATGTTCATGCAATATGTTCAATTCTTAATGACACCAAAATGACCCATTTAATTGCCCTCATGAGCTTCACAAACAAATAATCCATGCATATAACTATTGGTCATATAAAATCTATTTTTTTTAAAATAAGTATCCATTACACCTATAACATTTTCAAAAGTTGAAATTTCATATTCATGAAATACATTAGAAAAATCGCAATCATTCATATACAATTCTTTCATATACTCTGATTCTAATTACTTAGCATTCAAAGTAGATAGAAGACACATCTTTGTAACATGCATTAACCAAAATATTTTCCTTACAATGCTTGTATTTGATCATATATGAGAATGTTTTAATGAGTTACACCAACTTGGCATGTTGTCGACCCAGCTTACCTTGTCTTTTTAAATGCTTTAAAGTCTAGATCTAAATGAATCATATATTTTCTTATCTATAAGTAATGTTATAGCATTTTTAAAGTTCTCAACAAAGTTTAAAGATTTTTTTCATAAGTGGGGTAGTTCAAGGTTACACCATTGAGATTTTTACTATAATAGGCAATAGGTCATTTATCCTGTATAACACATTCAATACCTATTCATGAGACATCATATTCATTCTCAAAAGCTTTTGTAAGGTTAGGTAAAACTAATAAAAAGTGTTGATTTTTTTCTTTAAACAAGTTAAATGCATTATATTTTTTTTGATTTTCCATATAAAACCAAATGTTTTTCTAACAATCTTAGTTAAAGGTGTGGTTAGAGTATTAAAACCTTGACAAAAAGCTTATAGAAACTAGCTAAATCTTTAAACCTCAATGACTGATTTAGGTGTAGGTTTGAGTACCCATAACCTTCCTTTCCTCTTCAAATTGATCTTAATACCTTTTGCACTAACAAAATAACTAAGAAACATAATTTTCTCCATTCAAAAGATACACTTCTTTAAATTAGCATACAATGATTCTTTAAGGAACACATAAACTACATTAAGCAAATTTTCAATATGCTCATTTAAACTCTTTTTAAGGAAAAAAAAAATATCATCAAAATACAAATTAAAATTTTGCCTATGAATGCACATAACGCATGATTCATCAATATCTTTAAAGTACAAGTACATTGGTAAATCCAAAAAGCATGACCGATTTAGCTGTAGGTTTGAGTACCCATAACCTTCCTTTCCTCTTCAAATTGATCTCAATACCTTTTGCACTAACAAAATAACCAAGAAACATAATTTTCTCCATTTAAAAGATACACTTCTTTAAATTAGCATACAATGATTCTTTAAGGAACACATACTACATTAAGCAAATTTTCAATATGCTCATTTAAACTCTTTTTAAGGAAAAAAAATATCATCAAAATACAAATTAAAATTTTGCCTATGAATGCACATAACGCATGATTCATCAATATCTTTAAAGTACAAGTACATTGGTAAATCCAAAAAGCATGACTAATTGTTCATATAAACTATACTTAATCTTAAACATATTTTTTTATTCATCATTGTTTTTCATCCTAATTTGATGATATCTATTTTTCAAAATACACATGATTTATGCTATTCATCTAGCATTTCATCAATCATATGGATAAGATGTCTTTACTTCACCATGATGTTGTTGGGAGCATGATAGTCAACACGCACCCTCCAAATTCAATTCTTTTTACGCATAAGACCAAAACAACACATACATTCATGCTCTCTTGTATATACCCATTTGAAATAAACTCTTCTAATTTATTTTTATATTCCTTTGTCTCCTTGGGACTACTATGGTAGGTTGGTCAATTAAGAATCATATCTTTGGGTACAAGATCAATTTGATGTTCAATTCAGCTTATAAGTGAAAAACCACTTGGAATATCTTTGGAAAACATATATTTAAATTCCTGTAATAAGGAAAAAACCACACTAAAAATCAATTTTCTTAGTTTTAAAATATGTCTCTTTATACATAAGTACAACCATCATTTTGTACGAATAAAAAACACTTTTAACCTCACCCTCAATTATATAAATATTTGATTGTTTCTTTAATTTTTCCAAACTATACTTTTTTCTCACCCTTAATTTCTCCCCTCTTCTTGTCTTACCTTCACTCTTATCCAAAATCACATATATTTCATTAGTGGCTGAATCTATTTGTCTTCACTCATTATGCTCCCCACTTGTATTTTCTCTCCCTTTAATCTCACTTTCCCTTTTTAATTTTGTTTGATCTTTATAAACTTGTTTAAGTGATAATGGTATAAATGTTATTGATTTACCATCTCTTATAATAGAGTACTTATTTCTAAAACCATCATGCATGCATTTTTTTATTGAATTTCCATAGATGACCCAACAATAAGTGACTCACATATATAGAAAACACATCATACAACACTTCATCAAAGTATCTTCCAATAAAAAACAAAATTAAGAATTGTTTTGACAACTTAACTTTACCATAGTTACTAAACCATTATAATATATAAGGTTTATAATGTTTACACACATAAAAGGCTTAGTTTATGCAACCCCTTATCTCTTTAAATTCACCATCTCATGATAGTGAACATCCTATATTAAATACTTGTCGTGTAGTGCCCTTCCTCTTTAATTTACTCTCCATCTTTGTAACTATATGTATCATGTCCTCTAACATTATATAATGTTGCAAATCTATTATATCAACTATATGGAGTGCGGATACTTATACTCATTAAAAAAAACCTTTTCATGGTTTCCTCTTTATCTCCCCCACCACATTCTCTTTAATCATAGCTTTTTAGGATTGCATTCAAACTTACATATGAGTTTCTAAATCTTTATTTCCACGAGTTTCTAAAAAAAATTACAAAACTCATTTTTTTATTATCTCTTCTACTTTATTGCTTAAATATGGAGTGTGGATACTTATACATTAAGAGCTATGTATATTCTTTATTTTTCAGCAAAAGAATTATAGAAAAGCTAGGCCAACTATAATCATGCCTAGCTTTTCCAAGTTTTCAAAATATTAGCTATTTTTAATTTATAGATTTGAGGAAAATTGGATTCTTACCTTTTAAATAAGGTTTTTCTTATCTAAAATTTATTCAAGGAAATCTTAATCTTAATCTTAATCTTAATCTTAATCTTAATCTTAATCTTTAACTTTGCTCATTTCAAGCTAGTCCTCTAACATTTGATGTAAAAGATTGTTTTGTCTATAAAAAAATATTAATATGTTAGAAGTTATTTTTCATTAGAATTATTTGAAACAAATACAAATTATAAAATTATCTTTTGAAAGACTAGAGGTTTTCTATCTAAAACAAAATACCAAAGTTTCATAAATATTCCTTAGGATTTTCTAACTCCCTTTTTAGTTGTTATTTATTAATTTTTAGATGGTGAAGAATATTGGATAACGAAGTTGATTTTCTTAATTTTTCACCAAAGTGGAGATCATTGGCTTTAAACCGTTGTTTTAAGGTTTCAAAACTATCACATCAAATTCATCTTTAGAATTTTTATTCATCGATTCTATGGTTTTTTCAAGAATTTCATAAAATCTTGAAACCATGAAAACCATGAATCATTGTTTGTACCACCTTAGAATGTATTTCCATGAGGTTTTATGATTTTGGTTGGACGGAACTTCGTAGGGATCTTATCCACTCATTTATTTAATTTTCCTTTTATTTTCTAGAGGTGGATTTGGCGTAGGTTTTTGTTAGGGGTTTTTGTGATTATTTTTGTTTCTTTTTTCAAGGCTCACTATTTCTTGTGAATTAAGGCATCCTTAAATACAAAATTGCATTGCACATCCATGTTTTTCACTAATTACCTAGAGTTTGTGCACATACGATCCAATGATTATATTTATTTTTATTTTTTAAAGAAGTTGAGGTTCTTGAGGTTTGAATTCTCTTATCCTTATCTTTTCCTCTATTATCCTCCTATGTATTCTATAACGAGTTACTAGCAATGCTTAGATTGTCTCATGCAACAATTTCTCAAAAAATAGGAAACTGAAATTTTGGAGAAAAAGTGTATTTGAAATAGAGAATTAGGCAAACAACAGAGGGAGGAGGAGGAAATAATTAAAAGATTTTTTTAAAACCCTACATGCTATATTCAGGTATTTTGTGACATGTAAACATGATGTGGAACTTGCATGGAAAACAAGTATCACATTTTGAATGAGCTGTGGCATTTGAAGGAAGAAGTGGGCATTTAATTGTAAAGTGATTGTGTTTATCTTTTAATGTGTGTTTAAAATCGTATTTAGGCATTTGGTCATGTAGTGTTCGTTAGTCCTTGGGACTTGCTTGAAATCTTTGAGGAATGACACAGCCACTATTGTTTATCAACTATCCTCTCCTCTCCTTTGCTGGTGTAGTTTCTCTTTACTTGATTAGTTATATCAAAAAACTTAATCTCAAGGGATTAGTCTAGTGAAAAGGGTCTCAAAATATATATTCCCTTTGAAATTCAGAGCTTTGAATCCCACTGGTTATATTTTATTGGCCTAACACGAGCATAAAAACCCATGAATTTAATCAAAATACACGCAAGCTGAACTAGATACCCTCGATTATAAAAATAAAAAAGAGTCGACAGAAACTGAGGTGCAATACTAGGGACATAGAGACAGGAATTCTTAAGTGCATAAAATTGCTCTTTTTCGCCTGGCCAGAGAGATTGGTTGTAATGCATGAACTAAACATTATGAAAGTTATAAGCTATGATTTTTCCCATTTAAAGGACTGCGTATAGCCACAAAAGACCCCAACATGGAGTAGATAACAAAGTAGGCCAAAGAAAGAAAGCTTGGTCATCCACAACACTTCATTTTTTTCATCTTTTTTTTCATCTTACACGAGATTGAACGCAATGTAACACATTGAAGGTTTTACAGCTCATAGGTTACATGCAAATCAACCAACACTAATGAGGTTTTGCCTCTCATGATAAAATCCATGCTGGAAAAAGAAAAAGAAAAGAGAAAAGAAGATCATACTTTTTGCAAGGATTTTTCTTACTGCTCAAGAAAATTGCAAAATTTAGGTTTCTAATATAAGATATTCAGATGGCACAGCAAGGTTCATCTACAAGTCGAGGCCACAAAGGCCCACATGAGACCCTAACAATAGCGAAAAAGAAATTTCCACTAAATGCCAAGACAACGAGGAAAGTCATTAACAGCACTGAGATACCTGGAAGAGGTTTACATATAGTATGGAAACCCAGAAAAAAATCACAGCAATATATAAGAGGAAACGATGATCTTTTGAAATTAAGAGCACATTTTCTCAGCATGACGGAGGCTTCATAACAACACAAACCACATATAAATTGACGAATGATAGAAGAATTTATGAGTTCTAGCAACGCAAATTCAAAAATAACTTCAAGCATGATTCCTGCTTTACAACTGAGAAGGGAAAGTAAGGGAATGGCGCAATGTCCACAAAACTAGCAAGCACATTTTCAGTTCTCTACGGTGGCACTGCAGCCACCCCAACCACAAGTGGGACCATAATAGGTATATTTTTTTTTATTCTGCGTGCCCATAGCCAGCCATGCATCTATGTAGGTATGGCAAATATAAGAAAAATATATCACAGCAAAAACCTTACCACGAGAATTCAACACCATGGCGTTTTGGCATCTCTCCACTTGAACCAACGTTTTCTATCAGCCAAATTTCCTGGATGATGTCCATCAGCATGCAAACAGTTGCCTCTGTCCCATGCAAGTGCCTGATTACATTGAAGTTTTTCATCACGGATCATAGCTTCCTCCCTATATGCAGGATTAGTATATCTTGGATGTTGGATAAAATGAACATTTTTCCACCACAGTTTTAATGCCTGCACAAAACATGGTGAACCGGACAGAACAGTTAATTTAATTCCGAAAGAATTCAAGATGTTTATTACAGCTAGATATTTTACAAGTAGACAGGAGGTACAAGTTTCTAAAAATAATGAGTCAATCCAATTGATATTATAATATGAGAACCATTTTGCTGTTCTATTTTTGTTATATAGATTAATGAGGTGATGAACACTCGTGTTAGTTCCAATTGAGACTGATATATCTGTTGGGAATATAATAAACAAATAGATGACTTAAGTTCAGTTGATGCTGAGATCCATGATCACCAGCCAAAGAGAGAATTACGTAGCTATTCAACTGCACTTACCTGCCAATATATCCACAACGCAACTTTATGTGGCATCAGCCAGAAGAACATAGCATGATCAGACACTGTAGAGATTTTATTAGCTTTCAATGAGGCCACAAAATAGTCACCAAGCTCAGGGTGCTGAACTGAAATAAGCACAGATAAACTTTCCGTGGGATCATTTGCTTTGATATTTCCAACTCCCCAGCATATCCTGTAATTTTTTTTCCAAAAAAATGCATGTATTTTGAGGAGTGAACTTTTCATCATAAAAAATGAGAAACCATCAAATATGTTAGGTTGTGCATGATTCAAAAACCACTACAAAAATAATAAGAAAAAAAAAAAGCATAATTTTTGAAATAAGTGGTTGCAGGTTGTAATTCTCATTACCACTTCATGTTTCCTAACCTTGATTTCTTAGCGTGTGAAGCTATTTTAAACTTGAATTCTGTATCTTAAGATGGTCCTAAATCAATTGTACATACCATTACAAAAGTGGTCAATATATTCTAATGGAAATCTACAAGAGCAAATACATATGAGAACAATAAAGAAGCATCTTCCGTTTTGAAACCAAAGAGCCGACTATATATTGGAAAATCAAATCCAAGACTCTCCAACCTAATCCCAAAAATATCAGCTCGTAGAAGCACCTTTGGCTTCAGCAGACAATTTCATTTCTTTTCATTCATTGTTGCTGTTGCAAGAGACTTACAACAAACAAACATTTATCTGAACTTTGATATTGCACTTCCGTGTTAGCTTCATCATCACATCCAAGTCAAACGAGCATAGTTTTATGTAATAGAAAAGATGCAGAAGAGGTTCCTATGTGCATAATTTGTCAAGGCATGAGAAAAAAAAAGAGAGGAGATGTTGCTTATTATTATCATAGAAACCATTGAAGAGAATGAAAATTACAATTCAAGGTTCACATTGCTGCAATAGGCATCCTGTAAAGGACAAGAATCAAATCCTATGAACGTGTTCTAGAAATCAAAAGAATACAAGAGAACCATAGATTGATTGGACTTGAAAATGTGTACAAAATAAACAGAGTAAATTCAAGAAAATAAATTTATCATTAACAATAGTGTACTAAGAAACATATAAATAATTGTAATCAACCACATCATTAAAGAGAATAGCAAAATATTGAAACATACCATAAAAGGGCTGACATGCAATGGTTTTGCCACTAAATCTGAGTTTGGATCAAAAATGAAAACAACTCTTTCACCCCATGGAGTATTTGTTACCTAAGCCAGAATCACTAGTAAGGTCAGGAGAGGGAACATGGTCCATCCAAGCATCTTAGCACACAATTAAGAGAATAATTACACAGCAAACATTGTGCTCTTCCTGTTTACAAATTTAAATGTTCCAGAAGACAAATACATGAGAAACGTTTGCACAAGCATGGGGATGAAATATGTATCCTCTCCATTGTTTTCTCTTAGTGTGTGTGTGTGTTTGTAAAGGGTAAAAGCAATGTTCCATTTGTGGGTGAAAATAATTTCTTAAAAGCTATATGCACTAAATTGAAGCCATAACCCACAAGGAGGGGTGAGAAAGAGTGACAAAATTTGTTCTTGCATGATTTATTATCACATTTGGTAGATACTTTAATTAAGGGGAACAAAAAAGAGTTCATTGACATCAAATCAAATCAGTGAAGTCTACTTGTTAAATGGATGGCAGTGTGCTAATTTTTAACTTCAAATTTTCTGGAATTATTAGTGCCCAGTTCATGCATACACCATTCTTCCCTCCAACCCAATTAGATTCAGCCTTTTATTTTATCAGAGTACAAACCTCCGCAATGCATTTCTTGAGAATTCGAGCAGACCCATCCATGTCATAGCAATAATACAAACTCAGTGGATTTTGTTCATATCCCACACTCGGAGGAATTGTCAGCAGAAAACTGCATCAGAACCACAATATTCTAAACGATATATATATATATATTGCTTCAAAAGCCCAATGAACGACATTTTTTTATAAAAACATTACACTGGTCCGGTGGTCTGAGCGACTTGGCGAGCGTCATCGGCGGAAAGGTGGTCAGGCGGTGCGTGTGTTTGGTCAAGGTCAAACAAAGCGTAGCGCACCGAGTAGCGGAAAGAGTGGCGGACAGGGCGGCGACGTTCGTGCCATACAGTGCCTTGGTAAAGGGAGACGGCATTAGAGGAAATGGTGGAGGAGGGGCGGCGCGTGAGGAAAGTGCGGATGACTAGGAGGATTGAGAGGGTGATTGAAGTGAAGAAAGTGGATAAGATGGAGAAGAGAAGATAGAGGGCTTCCATATTTTTATTTTTATTTATTTGCAGTATCGATTTCTTGTTTGGGTTTGTTAGTTAGTTATTGGTGAAAGCTGAGCAATCGGTCATAGCAAGTCTTGACTTGAGTGCTCTTGGATTTGCTAGCTATAATGATAACTAAACTATTTTGAACCTTGTTTTGCTGGCCCATATCCATATCTATATAATAGATAGATATAGATATGTGCATTTTTTTTGTTTTTTTTAATATAAAAAAATTAATTATAAACAAAAATATGTGTATGTATTTAATTAAATAAATAAAATGTTATTCAAGAATTAGGCTTAATAAGTATTTTTAAATAAAATAGATGTGTAAAATTTAAAACCACTAAACAAATCAAGACAACTAGATAAAAATATGAAATCAAAATAAATTATATTGTTAAATTAATAATCAATAAAATATTAAATGATAAAGCATTTATGGGCATCAAGCTAATGTGAGAGTCGTCCATTTGCTTGGCTATGGTCAGACCATAGCTTCCTCATGGTGTAAAAAACTTCAGATTTATGAGATTAATTAAAGTAAACATAAACTGACCCAAACATTCATATTAATAATAAAAAAAAACATATCATACATGGTTGTCTAAAGCCCATACCATTTAGGTCGAATTTTGTCACATCAAAATTGATCCACTTTTGGTTTTATTGTCTGATTGTTTGTGAAACGTTTCTCCACATGCCTATACAAATTGTGTGAATAATGATACCATGCCAGAATAAATGTTTAAAAACCCCATTTTCAACTAGAATCGTTGAAGGGTTGAGAAAACCAAAATAATTATATTTTAATAAATATGCAATTTACTCATATTTTGATAACATTTTTAAAAAAAAATATATCATTGTCTAATCTAATGAATCTCTGGAAGTATTAACACTCATTTTTTACATGCTATCCATATCTTCCGCTAGTCATTACAAGTTTACAATACATTGTATTTATGCATACAAAATTCCCATGTATTAAATAAATGCATTAAAAAAATATGGTGTCAATATTATAGTAATAAATTTGATTACAAGAAAATAAAAACTCTATTGAAGTACTCTTCGCATGAACAAATTCTGTAATTAACGCTTAAATTTATATCTTGTTCTTGTTTTGGATTAAGAGAGCTTGAAAGCTTTAATCATGTAAGATCTTGACTTGATTTGATAAAGGACTGAACTTTACTTGATAAAGACTATTCACTAAAGGCTAAATGAATTAACATAATTGTTTAAAGAATCGAGATGCCAAAGATTAAGGGTATGAGAGATCCATTTAGTCATAGTTAAAATTGTAGATTTGAAAATAGAAAAAGTAGGGAAATGGAATAGGGAGAAATGATTTCAAGATCTCTATATTTGCCTTTATTATAGTTTGACTAAACAACATCTACTTAATTGATTTAGTGATAAGCTCAAACAAGAGTAAGGTTTAGTCACCTTTCAACCAAGGTCAATACATAATGTTAATAGAAATTGTATATAGGCTATGGGGTCCACTTTTAAGACTGAACATAATTAAGTGTACATCAAAGTGTGATAATATATAAAGAATTAGGAAAGAGTAGACAAAATTAAGTGTACATCAAAGTGTGATAATATATAAAGAATTAGGAAAGAGTAGACAAAATTAAGTGTTAAATTAAAATAATGGGCATTGTGGTCAGATATATACAGAAAAGGGGAACCAACTTTTTATTTAAGTTAGGCTCCTAATCATAGATTAAAAAAAAAGAATATTTAAAGAGAAAGGCAAAAATACAAAGAAAAACTTTAAAATACGTAAGGACAAGTGATTTCAACTACGATTCTTCAAGAAACAAAGAAAGAAAAGAGATGACAAAGAGTTAAAAAATCAAAGTGGTGTTTTAGTAAGAGAAACTAGGAGTTTAAGGACAAAAAAGAAGAATAGTAACCAGGAAAACATAGTGACCCTTTTTAATCGTGTCCCCAATACACTTAGGTAGGTTCTTTTTAAGTAACAATTTCATAGTTAATTATTATTTTTTTTGCATGACACTTAGAAGGTCCTAATTTGTGAGGAGGTTAAGGTTTATACTAATGTTGTCCTTGTGCAAATTAATTGGGTTTCTTGTATTTATTGATGATGATGTTTAGTCTAAAATGTGTTATTAAAAAAAAACAATTATGTTGAAGATGGAGGAAATGGCTAAAAGGGTTTGATTTTTATGAGAGATGATGGAAGGAGAGAGTAATGGAAGGTGTATAAGAGAGTATTTTATGTGTTTAAATTATTAGAATAGGATGTGAGTGTTATAACATATAAGAGGAAAAAAAATAAAACTATGAAATTTTAATAAAGTATTCCATGAAAAAAAGGTTAAACTTAAAGTGTTTATATTATGTAACTGGTGGAGAAGAATTGTTATATTTATTTAGGAACAAGAATGAAATATGTTAAAGGTGTAAATTATTGATAAATAATGCTTTGTAAAAGAAGTAGATGTTATGATATAAATAGTGGTACATAGAATTAGAGATTAGATGATAAATCAAAGGTCAAGTTTATAAATAGAAATTACATGAAATATGTTAGGAAAAAATAAAATAGGTTTATTGGAATGTTTATATGAAGAAATCAAATAAATATAAGATGTATCACAAATTATATATTTTGATCAATCAAAACATTAATGGTTTGACTTTTATGGATGTCTTCCCTTTAATGTTAGGAAGAACATCCAAAGTTGGGACTTTGGCACAAGAAGCTCGTGCACTATGAATGGTTGTTTATAATTTTTGAACTTTTAAATTCTATTATTAAATTTTGAAAAGAAAGAGAATTTAAATATGTGTATGGAACCATGTAATGTAAATGCTAGATGAATTAACATAATCGTCTAAAGAATCGAAAAGCTAGAGATTAAGGGTATGGGAGATCCATTTATTTGTACTCGAAATTGGAAATTTGAAAATAAAAAAAGTGGAGAAATGGAAAGTGACAGGTTAATTTTATTCCCAATGAATTTTTATGTTATAGATTACGGACAAAGTGTTACATTAAAATGTTAAGGATTTAGAATGAATGAATATTAAGAACACATACATTAACTAAACAATAGATCGCGTGCCTATTTTACTATTCTCATAAACTCGGTTCAATATTCATTACTTCAATAAAATTACCATTTTACCCCTATGACCAATTTCTTTAACCCTTAGGACTGGGGGCATTTTCAAAATTTTCAAGGGACATGGATGGCATTTTTGGATTTGTTGCATAGTAAAACAACGCAAATAACCCCTGAAAATGACAAAATATGACTATAGGGACTAGGGGTTGTTTCGATTTTTCCAAACTATTCTCACAGTTAAATGACTACAATAACCCCTCAAAAAGACAAAATAGCATACAATATCCGGGAGTAGAGCCGTATTTTCCTCATAGGTTTTTTTCGTGAATATCAGTAGGTGCAGGGGTGTGTGCGTAATTAACCAATACTTTATTATTTTTCTCTATCTACTGTCGCAACACGTTCTGGTCATCGGTGTTCGGGTAAACATCGACGAATGATTTTGTGTCGTTTATCTATTTTCTCTTTCCTACCGCTGCAACTTATGTCTAGGTCCCTGATGTATGTAGGATGTTTACTTTAGTCCCTGAGGTTTTGATTTCAGTTTTATTCTTGATTTCTTTAATTGAAAGTTTAATTGTTTTCAATTGTGTCCTTCAATTAAAACTGATTATATATGGAGGTTTTTATTGTAGTCCTTATTTTTTGACTTTTTATTTCTTTTTGGTTCATTTAATTTTTTCAGTTACGGAGGTTTTGATTTGTTTTAATATGGTCCTCTAATTGAAATTGGTCATATATGCTACTTTTCATTTTAGTCCTCCTTTTAATTTTTTGATAAAATTACACAGCAAGTACCTTTAGAAATGCCATTATTTATTTTGGTCCCAAGGTTTTTATTTGTTTCAATTTTATCCTTCAATTGGAATTAATTATATATTTTATTTTTCATTTAGGTCCTTGTTCTTTGAATTTTTTATTTGATATTAATTCCTTTGGCTTTGCTTGTATTTTTGGACAATGTTTATTTTTTATTCGTATTTATGCATTTATGCTCTTAGTTCTCTTTTTAGTTGTTGTCTTTTTTTTATTGGGGTTTTATTTTTAATCGGTTCAATCCTGAATTTTAATTTATGTTGGTAATCATTTTAAAATTAATATTGGTCCCTTTTTCCCTTTATTCATTTTTTTTTGTTTTCTATTATTTTTATTTTTTCTTTGGATCAGATGATTTTTATGATTTTATTATTTGCGCAATAATAATGATAATTTTAGTGATTATTTTTTTTTATAAAAATCTTTTGCTTTTCTTTTAATGATTTTTCAGGGCACTTTAATGATTTTAATTGTTTTGACAGTAATGTTGATAATAATTTTAATAGTTATAACAATGATAATGACAATAACGTAAGGATGAATTTTCAATTTATGTTTTTGTCTTTTTGTGGATTGAAAATTAACTATTTATTTTTGTTATTTAATTATTGTAGGTATTTTCATAATTTATATTTTGTTTTTGTTTGATTTAAATTGAATTATAAAATGAATTAACCTTAATGCAGTGAATTCAATAATTCAGATATCCGAACCTTCTTGTTTTTTTAATAATGATGATAAATTTATGCTGGTTATTTTGTTGAAAACTACTAAAGCAAATAAATTTATATCGATTTAAAATTCATATATTTTATAGAAAACTTGCACATGATAGGAAATTCCTCATAGATTTATTATTTTGACTAAATTTATATTATAGTACAAAAAATACACACAATTAATATTTTTTACGTTGAAAAAAATATGGTGTCGCCCGCAACGAGGCGCGGGGGCATTGACTAGTATATAATAAGAACATGTGGAACATATCATTCTTTGTGATTTGTTTGCTTATTTACACTTTAAAAATAGTGATTATTATTTTATTATATTGGATGTGTTTGATTTTTAGAGAGGTTGGTATGATTCATATATATATATATATATATATATATATATATATATATATATATATATATAATAATAATAATAATAATAATAATAATAATAATAATAATAATAATAAAAAAATTGTCCTCATTTTTTGGATTTTTCTTTTGCTTTTTTTAATGTTTTTATTCTTTTCAATTTAGTTCTCAGATTGAAAATTTATTGTTGTCTTATTATTAAATTAATTTTTTACTAAATTATTGCATTTATCTTAATTTATGTTATTAAAAAGGTGCAATCATCAATCTCGTTATGGGTTTTTAGGAAACAAAAAAACACTTTTAAAAAAAATTGAAATTTCTGTTTTTCTTCAAATTAATTGTTTTGGTATTATTAGGTATATTAAATTACTGTAGAGTTTGAAGCTGAGTGGTTATCGAGATGCTAACGTCAATCTCTTTTGTTCATATGGCGATTTTATTTATTTATTACAAGAATATAATAAAAACAGGAAACATGGGTGTCATAATAAAGGCCAAATCTTTGCTAAACACACACCTTGTTTCTATGCCTGTGAGCGCATAATTTGAATACGATGTTTTAACGTTCTACTCTCTCAAGATTATTTTTTTTTATAATCGGGGTGTTCGGGTCAGTTCACGCATCATAATTAATTCTCGAACTCACTGAACATCTTGCAAACCCAGTGAGCATGTAAGACATCGCGAGAGTGACAAGCGTGCATGGTAGGACTTGAACCCTGGTGCAGAGAAAGGAAACAAATCCCTTTAACCTCTAGACCAAGACCCCACTTGCCATATCATTTTTTTTTAAATAAAATTAGTGGATATTTCTAATAAGTTGGTATATATCTTGATTAATTTTATTAGTTTTAAAATTAATAATTATGAAAATCTCTGGTAACTATTGACTATTAAATTAGTAACTATAATATTCAAACTTGAAATTACAACGAAAATAAATATTTTAATCTATATCTCTTTTTACTTACCATCAACTAAATAGTTTTAGAAGGCCAATCTTTAATTATATATATTTAATATTAAAATATAAAGGTTAGGTTTTTTGTCAATGCCTACCACTCAAGTACATATAAAAGGTTAAGTGTTGTTTTGTTGATGCCCACTACTCAAGTACATAAGTGGAACGTTGTAAGTGAGCCCACTACCCATCTCCTCTTACCTGATCTGTCTCTCCATAAAAATTAAATATCAAGTTTCAATATCCATAATTATCTTGATAGTCCAATATTTATTTTGCTTTTACGTATTTATAATATTCCATTTCAAGAAACATGTTTTTCAGATTTCTTTTGCTTTTAAATTTGCACTTTATACTTAGTTTAATATATGTTTATTATATTCATGCAAATACATGTTTATTATTAATAAAAGCTTAATTTATCTTAAATATTTATATAATATTTGATTTATGAATCTAGAGTTATAAAGACCATAGCATAAGAATATTTTGTAAACCAAATTATAAAATTGCTATAATTATAAGATTTAATATTACATCAAAGCATTGTTCCTAAAATATTCTTAGCAGATACCCTCTTGAATAGTGAACAATTATTGAGGTCATAAAGATATATATATATATATATATATATATAGAGAGAGAGAGAGAGAGAGAGATGTAAGAGATATTTTATATGTTAAAGTTTCAAATGTAATTCAAATGACCAATGACTATATTATTGTGATTAGATATGATTTGACATGACAAACACGCTGTATACTAAAATAAAGGGATAACAGTTAAGCTATAAAATTAATCATTGAAATGTTAAGTCAAATCACGTAAGACTTTCCTAATATTTAAGGATCATAACATGTTAACAACCGAATAACTTGTGATTTCAAGCAACCCAACCTTTAAAAAACCAATGAAAAAAATTAGATCTTCGGATAAAAAAAATCCTAAATAAATTTAAACTTATCTAATAGAATTATAACAACTTCCAAATAATTTTGTTTTATTTTATTATGTTCACTTTGTTTTCATAATATCTCAGAACCCAATAATTTGTGTGAACACTAAATGGAAGCCGTTGTCGGTCCAAGAATCGACCAATTACGTTACTTGCTTCACATGTGTAGTGATATATCTATCTAGATGCTGTCGGCCTTAATTTGTTTGGTTTTTTCGTCGTTTCCATGTCTGGGAACAAAGTTAATTAATAATTAGATTTTGAGGCTCCATGTTTTTCTTTAGTCAGTGTCATTGAACGCTTTTCTTGTCTCAACTCACCATGAGAGGAAGGAACTAGAATTACAAGAGAAGAGCGTGCCTTCCTAGTCAGTAATTTTTAAACTATTATTTATGGTAAATAAAAAACAAAAATACTTGGTTTTTACCGAAAGAAAAAGTTTAGAATACTCAATAAAAAATATTTAAATCCCGAGTTTGGTTTTATCTAAATTTCAGGATAATATTTGATAAATTAAAAAAAAAGGATGATATATCAAAAATATTCATTTTATAAAAAAATAAATTCGCACAATAAAAATATATAGATGGATTAGGAAATGGTGCCATTAAAGTCAGATTCAACTATTTCCTTATTTTTTTTTTATTTTTTTCTAATATCGGTTAAACTTAACCTTCAAATTGAATTTTAAAAATATTATCGCAATTACTTTTATTTTGAAGTTGACCGGAGTTAATAGCCAATATAAGCTTGATCTCAGGTTGATTTTTAAATTAAGATTTAAAACTATGATAAGAATTTTTTATCCTTAAGTTGATCCAAGTCACCTCGTGACCTAAGCTTTGTCCCTGGTTGATTATTGAGTAATATTTTAAAATTATAATAATTATAAGTTTTATTTTTATATTAACCCAGATTAATAGTCAACCTCACTCATGACCCAGTCTTTATTCCTAATTACCCTCTAGTCAAGTTTTAAAATCATAATAATAATTATTTTATTTTTATGTTGATATATACAACTAAGGTTAACTTTTTTTTTTAATAAAGAATTGAATAAGTTTATCTTACCCTTTTAAGTGAAACAAAACATTTTCCACCAGAATAATTTTATAAGATAAAAGATATTTTATTGTATTATTCAAACGTATAACAAAAAATCTTGCATAAAGAAATTATTTTATCTAATCGATATTTTCAGCATACCAAAATCTACTTAATATCTTATATCTTGTTGCCCATGTTAGGTGTTAGGATATTGTTTTAATAGTAATATTTTTTTTCATAATGTTATGATTTTAACAAGACCTTTAAGCTTATTTATCATTCAATTCTTTTTTAAATAAAAAACAAAAACTATAATAAAATTTAAGTTGAAATGATATTATTGTGTTTTTGGTAATCCTTTCTTCTCTTTTTTTAAATAAAATAAAATAAAAGGTCTCACAACCTTGTGTTGAAAGGATAGGTAACCTTCTTCTCTCCTTACATGATAGCAATTTGATCTTATTTTCCTAGAATTGAGTACAATATTTTTAAAAATATATATTTTTAAAACAATATTTTATTTTTATTTTAAATTAAAATTTATTAATATTTTTAAATTATTTTCATATACTAATAAAAATAATAAATTAAAACACACCGACAAAACGTAAATAAGTGTGACTTGGTGTACCTTGCCCTCTATTTTCGTAAAAGAGACGAGTAGACTTCTAGGACTTGTCCCTCTAGTGTGTTCCTATCCTATCCCCCACATTCCTTACGACAAATTCTTAAACTTCACGTCAGGGTAACTGTCAGTGTACGTAAAACACCATTTACAATGTTATGGCCTATATTGATTCTCCAGCAAAATGAGATAATTCCCCTTTACTAAAATATATTTATTATAAGCAACCACCTCCTTATTGTCGTCTCTTAATTTCATAACGAATAATCACTAGATTTTATAAATTTTATTTTAGATACTCGTATTTTATTTTAAAGTTAGAAATTATTATTATTATTATTATTATTATTATTATTATTATTATTATTATGCTATTTGAGTAATTTTATTTATTTAAAAATACATTATGAATATATTAAAATATTTACGTTTAAGGGCCACACTTAACTTTGTAAATAGTAATGTCAGGATCCAATTGACACTGAGAATTTACATCTCACTTTAAGAATGTATTTCTTTGGATTGTTCCTCTTTTCTTCAAAAATTATACATGATCTCAAACTTTCACAAAGATTTTTGAAAAATCAAAGTTGGAGTACAAAACCAACAATCAAATTCGTATTTGCTTAACAAATGAGTTACGAGAATGCAAGTGACTTCCTTGAAAAGTGATCTTACACCTAAAAATAACTCACACAATAAATACAAGGTCTTAGCTAAATAAATAATGAAAAACTATTTTGGAACGAGAAAACAAACTTACCAATCCTGAATGTTTGTTTTTGAAATGCGAAAAGGCTATCTTTGATTATATCTTTACAACTCTAAAACATATATTGCAGTCTCTATTTGATCCCAGTAATTTTTTTTTCTTAATAATTAACTCTCACTAAGATCACACCCTATACTCAGAGGCAAGTGTGAGAATAAAAAAGGCATTCCAAGTCTATAAAGTAATCATCAATGACTAAACATATCCAAAGAAAGTTGGGAGCATAAAAGAATTCAAAATGTCTACAAGGCTTGATCACAACATAATAAAATAACAAACATTATGATAATGCTCAAAACTCAATGATAAGAAAAACAAAGATGTAAAGCCCAAATCAAATGTTGCGGGGGCATGTCAAACCACTTTGCAACCCAATTCTAAGGTTTCAAATTTGATGGATCAAAACAAGGTCTAGGATTAATCAATAGTGATCCTTAGTCTTGAATACCTTAAACACTTTTTTCTTATGAGTATGCTTTCTAACCCTTAACGAACAACTTAATGTATATTTGATTCATATCTCTATTTTCTTTTTAGTGCGCTTTATATCCCTCAACCAACAACTTAGATAGTGCGACTTCTAACCCCCATCTTTTTTTTTTCTTTGAGTGCATCTTAATAACCTTCAACCATCCACTCAGATTGTGCATTTTACAACCCTATCTCTCTCTTATTTTAAGTTTGTTTCATAGCCCTCAACTATCAATCTAAATAATGTATTTTTAGTCTTATCTCTTTCTTTTGAGTGTGTTTTAAAACCCATAACTATCTCAGATAATATATTTTTCAATCCTATCTCTCCTCTTTAGATTAAGCCTTGTAGCCCTTAAACATTTACACATGATGCACTTTTCAGCCTTATCTCTCTTTCCTCTTTTGAGTGTCTTTCCTAACCCTCAATCATCTCAGGTGGTATGGTTTCTAGCCCTATTTTTTTTTAATTTTTGAAAAGTCTTTGTGATTTTCACCTGGGTTGGTCACCCATTACAATGAGACTATCTTCATGTCTTTATCTAGGTAGGTCATCCATTACAATGAGACCATCTTCATCTCTTTTACTTAGGTAGGTCATGCATTAAAATGAGACCATTATGAAAAATCTTTATGTTTTTCACTTGGTTAGGTCACCCATTACAATGAGATCATCTACTTAGTAGGTCACCCCTTACAATGAGACTATCTTCATGTCTTTACCTAGGCGGTCACCTATTGTTATAAGACTAACTTTGTTTTTTTCATCATCTTCATGTCTTCACCTAGGCAGGTCACCCATTGCAATAAGATCATTTTTGTGTTGTCCACCTAGGGAGGTCACCCATTATAATTATACCATTTTGAACACTTTTTTAGCTCTTCATGGATATCAAAATCAATCTCTTTTCTTTATTCAGTTTGTCTTTAGGGTAACAAATTTCTGATAGTGCATTTTTTAGCTCTATCTCTTTTTCTTATTGAGCGCTTTCTAACTTGCACTCCTACCATATATCAGATGGATAAAAAAAAAGGATTTTTATTCCATTCTCTCATTCTTTTTTCTTCATATTAAAAGCTTACTATCTAAAGTCTCTTACGAGACTTTTTGTCGTAACCTATCATAATTTTTTCTGGGTTATTCCTCAAATTCAACCAAAATAAAAATAAAAATAACAAAAAAAACAAAAAATAAAAGGGATTGGCATGGCAAAACAATAGGTCGATCGTACCTTTATTGTTCTTAAGACTGAGAAAAAAAATGCAAATTCAAGGTTAAAATAAATTCCAAACGCATAATTAGATGTTTAATAGGCCCATTTGATCTAATCATGAGTCAAAATAAAATTTAATTATGTTTAAAATTAATTTAGGTCTAATTAAAGGATTTGATTTGGTTAAATGACTTAATTCTACTTAATCAGGGGCTTAATTGCTGAGAAATTGACTTTTTTAGCCTAATTTGGGCTTCATTAAAAAAAAATAGATTTTTGGGACTAAATTTAATTTTTACAGAGTTAATTGGTTGAAATCATGACCAAAATCACAATATAATAAAAGTTTGAGGATCAATTAGGGAATAAATTGAATAAATTTATAGCCAAGGACCAAAATGCAAACAATGCTACACTATAGGGACCTATGGATCGAAATCAAGGGTGAAAATGAAAAACATTAGAAGTGTAATAGTCAATTGAGTGTCAAATTACATAGATTCAAAACCAATGACCAAAATAAAAAGGACACATAAATTTGGGGCTACCATTGAAATTCAGCAAGGATAAAGTCGCACAAATTAAAAGTTTAAAGTTAATCAAGCGTGTAATTAGAGTAATTATAAGTTTAAGGACCAAATTGGACCTTGACAAAAATCCTCAAAATGATGCATTCTTCAGGGTTTGAAAGTAGCCAATAAAAAAACATTATTAGGTGTTCAATTATGTATCTTGATCTTATGCAATGCATGCTTGTCATCGTCTCCATCATAATATAAAGGTCATCATCAAGACCTCTACGCCATTAGAAGAAGGAATATTGGCCACTTTTTTAGTATACAAAGGCTACCATTTCTACACGCAGAAATTGGTAGCAGAGCCTCCCTATCCCTTATAAATACCCTCCTCACTTAGCTCTAAAATGAAGGAGAATAACAATAAAGGGATAATAGAGGAATAAATAGGGAATTAATAAGAAAAAAAACTTAATCACTCACAACTCCGAGCCACCACAAACAATGTCAGCACTCTCGACCATCACCAATAACCTCATACTTCTTCTCCTCTATGGATAAACTCCTAGCAACAAACTTCTTTTTCTTCCTTTCTTGCAACCAACACTAGTTACCACTCTAGTAGCCAACACTAGTCATCACTCTAGTAGCCAATACCTCATGAACTACTAGTCGACCTCCTTATCAAGGGGAACAACTACCATCGCACTAGGTAACTTCCTTTCTTCTTCTCAGTTGTTGTTGTTCACAATGCATGTGAATAGAAAGGATAAATCATGGGTTGACCTTGTTACAACCCAGTCCAATTTGTTGGCTGAGTCTAGCCCAATAAAAAAACTAGTTGGACCATTTTAGCCTAATATGGTTGAGACAACCCAGTTAGATAGGTGAAGCTCAACCCATATATTAATATTAATATTATATCATAATATTATAAGAATAAATATTAAAATAATAAATTGCAAAATAAAAATATTTATAAATAATAAAACAAAAACCAAATCCAAAAAGAATCAAATGGTATTTCAAAAAAATTATGATTTTCTCGCAAGTATTTTCAATAGTTTTGCATAATATCAGGTTATAGTAACCTTAAAACTAGATGACAACTCCTAGATTACATAATCATAATTTTATAATTATACCCAAACCCTTTTCAACACCACACTAAATGATTGGGTGGCTGAATTGTCGTTGCCATAGAAATGATATAAAAGATATTAGATAAATTCTTCCATATAAATCTCAAATCAACAAAAAGTTATATAAGAGAATCTAGAACCTAGAATATATCACCAAGAGAGTGAAAAACTTAGTAACAAACATGTAACTAAATCTATCTCAAAATTGGCTCAACAACAATCATACCAATCCATCCTCTGATCTAATACCTTTTATATTTAAAATCTCCATGTTTTATACACACACACACACACACACACACACACACACACACACACACACACATATATATTAATTGTCTGATAAATGTAAATGAAGAAAAATATGATTTCAATTTTAACAAATCAAAGAAAAGTTAATCGCAACTAATTACTTCTTATTCACAATGAATTACATATTTAACCAAGTTTGCATTGCAGATTTAAAACAATGAGTTTATAAAGTTTTATGGAAATTTTCACCTCTAGGAAATTAATTTTTATCTTATACCAAGTAGTTTGAACCACGTTTCATTCTATCAAAATAATATGCTCCTTATTGAAAGCTACATATTTTTAATCTTTAACAAAAAAATCAATTATAATCAAGCCATTAAAATCTACATTTTCTCCCCAAATACTCCATCCTTCTTTCCCATTTAAATATCAACATCCATCTTGAAGATGACAAGAACAACACAAGAGTGATCCATTCTTCTTTATTTTTATATGATTAAAACAATATATAACTCATAATAATTGTCATTTTTCCCCATTCTCCATCAATCCTTCACCTCTTCTTAACTCAAAACCACCATACTCATTTTATCACCACCATCAAACCCAAAACCACAACCATCATCCCTTTGTTATAACCTTCAAAATCTCACACTAAGTCCACACAACAAATTCAAGAATTTTCTGAGTATCCAAAACACAGATATAAACTTGTTTTTTCTATTTGCTTAACCACCCAAATCTCAAATTAAGTACACTAATTTTGAACTATATTTTTAACTAACAAAGGTTAAATCATTCACTTGCGCATTATATATATATATATATATATAACCCTAACACTAATTTATTAAGAAAAAAATAAAACCTAGAATTAGTAGAGGAGAGGTAGCTTTGGATTTATAATTAAAGGAGGGTGGATGCTATCATGCTAGATTTTGGTAAATGAAGAAGAAGAAATGGGGAGAGGAGAGACTATCATGATTTCCATCAATAATTTTACATGTTATCAATACCAGATGAAATTTATTTTTATTATTCTTTCATTTTCATAAAAAAATTATTGATGCAAAGTTTTTCTCATTATTTTTGTCAAAAACTTTTAAAGTGTTTTCATTGTTTTCCAATTTTGTAGTAGTGTTTTAACTATATAGAATGATATATGTCCATAAGATAAAAAAACTTTCCATAAGAAAATAATAAATTCATTTTAAAAAATTAAAGAGATCATATAAAAATTATTAGGTTAAAAAACAAACCAGTGTTATAACTTAATTTTGCACATTACTGGAATTGTGTGTGTGTGTGTAACATATGGGAAATCTATACCTTTTGTTGTTTGTATAACTAAAAATGAATGGAGTTTGAACTTTGTTTTTTGTGGAATGCAAAATGAATGTAGACCATGGATATGTTAGAATAGACAAGGGAACTTAATACTGAATTTCAAATAAATATTTATATAATTGAAATTCCATGTACCATAGTTATTGATTAATGATTGCATCATTGTGCTATAAAGTATTTTTTAGAGTATAAATTTAATAAATATTTGTATCAAAGACAAAAAATTAAATTATGAGAGAAAAATATTTTTTTATTAAGACTATCTTTTCTTACTCATATCATTTTCTTCTTATTATTATTTTAACAACAAAATGGTTTGTTTTTGTTGTTTTGATTTTGACAACTTTTATTACTAAAAAAACAAACTCTGAGTTTGTAAAACCTAAAAATATGAAAATAAAGTAAAGCAATATTAATTAAAATGAGTTTAAATATAAAAAAAAGATAAGAAAAGTAGATTATCTCGAAAAAGTATTGGTGTAAAACCTAGTTAAAAATCTGTAATGTTATGGTGAAATGATATTAAGTCCATAAATGAATTAATTTATGAGAAAATAAAATAAATATATTTCTGAATAAGGAAATGGTACAATGATTTATTATAATAAATGATATGATCCTCGAAAGGATGACATAAGAAAATTTAGATTATTGTTGTAAGATTATCGACAAACTAGTTTTGTGTTATGAAACATATGTCTCATTTTAATTTTACATGGAATCTTATGAAATATTATTAAGTCTTAGGATAAAATATTACTGAAATTAGATTTAGGAAGACTATATATTAATGCCAACAATTGGAAAAAATATAACATATAGATTTAATATTAACACTTTCATAAATAAGTTGAATAAAATAGGAATTTTAGCTTATCCATCTTTTTAAAACAATTGGTTCTGCTATAAACAAAAAAAAAAGAGTTCTGTATCTTTTTTAATGTTTTCCTAGAAAATTGAATAGAAATCATGATTTAAGGCATGGTAGGTGAGAGGATCAGTGTTTAAACACAATAAAAAATAAGAAATAAAGGGAAATGAAGTGAGAGAATAAGGAGTTAGAAAGAGAAGTCATGGTAAAGTCAGTAAAGAACGAGAAAATATGGAAAAAGTTTTATTTGTTACCATTTGAAGCTCATTTTATTATCCGATAAGGAGTTCTAAACTTGATTATAAAAGTTTAAGTAGAGATAAATGGATTTTTGTGTGAAATTCTTAAATTTCAATTATGGTTGTTGAATGAAAATTGAGGGAAGAGTGAAATTATGATGGAATGATGTAATTGGGATAGATTAGGATAGGAATGACTCAAATATTGAATAATTGAAGAAGAAAATTTTGGTATGTTCCTTAAATTAGAGCCAACCATAATAGGTAAAAAGTGAGGAAATTATGGAACTAAAGTGAATGTTTAATTATTGTATATTTAGGATAAGAACAACATGTGTTGATGATGATTATAATTCGATTAAATTAATTATTATATTTTAATTGGTTTTTCAATTAGTATATTGTGGATTAGGGTATATGTACAAAAATTGAGGAATTGTGTTAATGGTTCATAATTGATAAATTGAGTTTGATTAATATGTTTAATGAAAAATTCAAAATCAAATTATAGAAACAAATTGAATCTTAGGATCAACCATGTATTTGTTTGTGGAAGAATTATAATGTGTGTGTTTGTGTGTTAATGGGATCAACCATGTATTGTTTTGTGGAACCATTGTTAATGCATAAAAACACTCAACATAATTTTTTTTTATAAAGATTTTAGACCTTAAAAAATTCATTTAGAGTTTTTCTTCCCTTGAGAATGCCCTAAAATCATCATAGAAAACTTAATAAATTATTTTTTTATTATAAAACATCCTCTAATCACTCTAAAAAAAAATGCAATCATATTAAAAAAAATATTACAGATCTTCAGATATTGTTTACAACATGTTCAAAGAGACACAATATTGTTAAACTTCTCTCTTTAAAACGAATCTATTAGCACCAAAATCAGTCTATTGGGGTCGAAATGTGTCGACCTAATGTTTTCTTTCTACTTTTGTTATTAATGGCTTTCAAAATCCTCTCTTAACATCCAATGATTATATATATATATATTAGGATATAAACATAAAATTATAAAATAAGAAGGACCAAACATAACAAATCGAAGACTTTAGAACTAAAATGTAGTTTTTTACACTCCATGAACAATATAAAACATATGAAGTTTTTTATTGTTAACTTTGGGCCTTGTCATTCAAATTTTCTTAAAAAATTATATACTTGAATTCTATTTTATATATCAAGATTTTATTTAATGTTAAGACATTTCCAACACAATGAATATGCAAGAGCATACAAAATAAATTATAAAACTTGAAAAAAAACATATCAACATAATGTGGGAGGATGAAATTGAAAATAAAAAAAAAATCCAATAACCATAATTATATATTTTTTTTAAAGAAAATAATAAACCTGAAAAAACATGTATTGTATTAATTCATAATGCATATGTTTCTAGTTATGTATAAAAAATAGTAAAATAACATTTCTTTTAGTTTCTTTATAATATTATTCATTATAATTCAAGATCCGTTGATGTTATTTGGCTATTATTGATGAGAGGTTAAAAATAAAAATAGAGGATCATAAAGATAGAATGAAATTAAATATTAACAAGAAATTATAATGAAATTTAAAAATTATGAATGGTGTTATTCTCACACCATTTACCTCATCTATCTAGTGACAATTTAACCTTATGTAGTTGTATATTATAATTAAGATTCTAAATTTTAAATATGAATTTAGCACTAAAAATACTACTATAAAATTAGCAAATAGCAATGAGAATCCCACTATAAAATGTTTCATCTATAATTTTTGACAAAACATAGATGAAACATTTTCATGAGTATTGTTTTATGGAAATTAACAACAAGGTAATTTTTATCATGAAACGATGATGAAAATTAAGATGGGATAGAAAAAATCAATAAAATTTCTATCACAAGTTTATTGAAAATTTATGGCACGACAAATCACTTTGCCTTCCCCACCCTTATTCTTCTTCTTCCTTCTATTTCAAAACATTACTCACCCTCTCCCCAATTATTTATCAAATTTAGTCATCTCCTTCACATTTCTAGTCACTTAACCCACCAACTTACCTGACATTTGCTATTTGAAATGCCAATAGAATTGGTGATGAAACAACAATCAATGACGAGTTATTTACCAAAGACAAGTTTCTTTTTAAGAAATCCCACCATCAATTCAAGTATTGATGATTTTTTTTCTCTCTAAAAACTAACAAAATAATCTATTGCATTTTATAAATTTCTAATAGTGAAAATAGAAATAATTAGAAGAAAAAAAGGTTTTACACCTTTAGGACTTTGACATCTATTGTTAATTGATATCACCATGAATGTTAGTTTTTACTAAATTAATAGCACTCCTTTAAACTAGCTTCTTGTTTATTATAAAAAGAAAACAAGAAAAAATATAGCTTTTTGTTTAGCATTATATTGGTTGTGGACCCATGCTATTATTGCATGCTCAATTTGTTTTTTTTCTTCACAAAATGAGTTATTTATTTATTGAATTAAATAAGTTGATTTTATTTTAATTACATGATAAAAAAAAAGATAATGAAAACAAATGAACCAAATTAATAAAATTGCCCATGACAACCTCACAATTTTGTTTTTCAAAAAAGAGATAAATGATGTAGCTCAATTTCTAGCCTATTAAATATAGAAGGAAAATGTTAGGTAAAAAAGGACCAAAAAATTAGATAGAATTAACCCGAGTTAACATGATAAATATGGAACCTCCATAATCAAGATTGAGCTCATGTGAGTTATCTATCCAAACTCACAGACTAGGTCATAAGATTAGGATAACTAATATAAAAAAAACAAAAAGAATTCCAAAATATTTATTTAAATACCAATGTCAACTTGTGTTACTTTTGTATATATGTGACTCAAGTCATTAGATTAGAAGCATCTTATGTAGAAAAACCATGAAAATAAGTCTCAAATCAATCAAATATTGAAAGATAAAATTGAAAATAAATCTAGAAAAAAATTAAAAGAAAAAAATATTAATTAAAATAAGAAGGATCAAAATTAAAATAAGAAATACAAACAAAATTTTAATTGAAGTGTTAGATTGAAATGAAAAATCCATTTAAAAAAATTATAAAAAATAATACAGTAATATAGATAAAATTGGAAAAAATAATACATCACAAAGTAAAATTAAAGAATGAACTTAAAAAATAATCAAAGTTTTACAAAAAAAGGCTAAGAAAAAAATAATAATAATAAAAAAATAAGGATCCACTCAAGAGCGCAAACACTAATCACTTTTTCCTTTTTCCTTTTTTTTTAATTATTCAAATACCAAATTTTCATTTAATTGACCTAATAAAAAAACAACCTTTATGAAAATACAAAATAACTTATTGAGGCTAATTTTAACTATATTTGCTTTCAAGGGTGCTTTGGTCATTTCACTATGTTTTTTGTTCTTTGATATCTCAAATTGCATCTCTATCTAACTTAATAATAATGAAAAACCATTATGAATATTCAAAATGCCTATTGAAGCCAGTTTAAGGATGTTTTTGTCATTTCACTCTATTTTTTATATGTAAAACAACTTATTTGACTTTGATAACCTTTATGAAAATACAAAATAACTTATTGAGGCTAATTTTAACTATTTTTTCTTTCAAGTGTGTTTTGGTCATTTCACTATGCTTTTTGTTCTTTGATATCTCAAATTGCCTCTCTATCTAACTTAATAATAATGAAAAACCATTATGAATATACAAAATGCCTATTACAGTCGGTTTAAGGATATTTTTTATATTTCACTCTATTTTTTATATGTAAAAAGACTTATTTGGCTTTGATAAATCTAGTAATGACTAATAGATCTTGTGAAAAACTTTAATGTCCCTAATAATTAGTTTAAAGTTTTTTGTTAACTAGAAAAAAAAACATGAAAATATTATTCTAATTATAATGTATTCACTCATAGTGTACAATGTAAAGCTTTACCATATCTCATCCTTTGAATTTTCAAAGCTCCACACAATTTAAGGTACTATCTCTTACTAGAATCTAAATCTCAGATATGTTGTTGTCTCATGTTAAATATGTTTTTTTGGCTATTACTTAGAGCTAGTTTGATATTGTGGTAGCGATTGTACTTTAAAGTGTTTTTTGTTTGAAAATACATCAAAATTATATATATATATATATATATAAAAAATTATTTTTATATCAACACATTAAAACATCTAAGACTACCAAAAAACTTAATATGGAGAATAGATAAAAAAAACATTTAAAGATTGAATGCCTTGGATTATTGCACAACAAAGAAAAATCCATTTAAAGTGTACAAAATCTCAACATTAGAGATTATCCATTTGGGATAAATAAAATCTCAAAATCTAGTAGCTAAGATAAATACATAATCAACCTCAACATAACCAAACATACAAGGTTAATAGAGTATTAACTAAAAAATTATCACCAAGATAGGCAAGTACAATAATGATCTCTCATTGAAACTAAGATGTAAATCAAGGATAAAGTAGAAATAACATGCTCATATCCTTTATCAAACCAATCAATGTTAATTTTAAGTGTTATTTGTGTATGTTTTACATTATATATATATATATATATATATATATATATATATATATATATATATATATATATATATATATATATTGTTGTGATTAGAGAGGTAAGGATTTCCTTACAAATACAATGTCATACCTTATAATTTTAAAGACAATTATGTTTAACAATATAACAACTCAATATCCTAATAAAAAAAAATATGTTTATTAGTTATCAAAGTGTCAAAAAATAGTTAGCAGTCAAAGACTTAACAAGTTTTCTCTTTCAAAAAGCTTTAGGAGATTTCTAATATGATGATTCATGTTATTTATTATTAGAGTCTAGATAATGACTAGTTATTTGTGATAAATTAACCAAAAATAGTTGATAAAAAGTTTAAAAGAAAAAAGTTTTATATAGTTAATCTTCACTTATACCCTAAATAAATCTTAACTTCTTAATGGATTCCATGAGACTCCAAAGAATAATTAAAATGATTTTTTTTTCTATATTGACATTTTTTTTTCAAAAGAATAATACATCCAATACTAAGTTTACAGAAATTCAACCAAATTTTATTAAAAGATATTAACAAAGATTTCACAAATTGATTAGAGATTATCTTACTAATAAACATGTCTAATTACAGTTCTTTAATCCATAAAAGCATTGTTAAAATAACAAACAAAGACTTTTATTTAGAATAAATCAAATTAAAAGTTAATAGAGAGGATGGAAGTTAGATTAGATGTGGGACATGGTTAGGGGACAAAGAGTTAATGGGTGGTGAATTAGAATATTTTTTTAGAGGTGAAAGACAAAATATAGGGTTGGGTTGATAGTATTTTTATCAATTTATCTATAAAAAGAGTAATATATATCACTATGAAGATTTAGAAGATCAAAATGATTACTCTTGTAATTGAAATTACTTAAAAAACAATAAATATTAAAGAAAATAAAAAAAAATATTTTAGTTATGATAGAATTTGTCTTGAAGTACAAAACTATTAAATGACATATTGAAAGTAATAACATGACATTGTCAAAGATTCAAAATGTCTTGTAGTTATATTTCAACACCATTATAATAATCTAGGTGATTAATGAAATCATTTATATAGTAGTCAATGACGATTGATTCTAACACTTATTATATATTGGGGCTTTAAAAGATAAAAACATAATAGAAATTATAATTTAAGTTTAATAGATCTTGTTAAATAGTTAAGGTTTATTTAGGGTTTGGTTGAACATTATTTATGGAACAATTCTTCTTCTAGGATTTGATTAACTATTCATTGTTAGGTAGACACAAAATAATAGTCACCTGATTGTATCTATTTTATTAATTCAGACAAACTACTTACTCAGAGATCTCTAAGATCTATTAGGAGAGAGAGATTTATATCTTGTGCCTAAAGTGCTTACATTTGTTTTTTCACTTTTTATTATTTCTAACTTCTTTCTATTTTCAACAGAAAAATATTAGTCATAGCTTTGTATTTATATAAAAAATACATATATAAATACAACTTCTCCAATAATAGTAAAATATCTCTTTGCTTCCAAATAGAAAATGAAACCATCACATATTTAAATTCTAAATTATTATTAGAAATTTATATAATGAAGTCTTTACTTGATTTTTTTTAAGTCTATAATTCTAATCCCTTGTAGAAGTTACATTTTAGTGTCTAAATTTCTAAGACTTATTTAATAATTGTGTTATACTTGATTTTTTTTTTCGAGTTTAATTTCTCAACATGACTCTTAATGTGTGTGACATATTGAGTTTCTAATATGTTGATATAAATATAAACTATAATAATTTTTAAATTAATATTAGATAAGTTAATTTATTTAATTTATTATCAATTTAATAATTAATTGATTTATATTTAAAGATTAAATGAAACTTTTAACAATTTATAATGTCCTCTAAAATATTAGTCAAGTTTTTCAGTGTAGTTATGCTATAAATATTTGATAACAAATATGTTTTCCTTATCAAATTTTATTAGTTTTTAATATGATAGTTATTAATTACCTGAACATTAATTTTAATTTCATATCTTATTCCATTTTATGTAATGATTTTATAATTAATACAATTTAAAAGTAGATAAAGAATTTTTTGTAATCTATTTTGAAAAATGAATCATCACTTAAATACTTGGATATTATGTTTAATATATTCAATATTTATTTATTTGTTATTCTTAATTAAAGAAAATCAAAGTGTAACAAAAATTTAGTTATAAAAATACTTATCAAAATTAAGTTATAGAATCAGTTATTGAACTTCTTGTTAAACAAACATTAACACATTAATTTCAAGTAAAGGTTCTGGGGACCTCCGGTAAAAATGGTTCTTCGGTTTTTAAATGTCCAGTAAATTCCGGGGACCTCCGGTAAAAATCTCCCCTGCCGACTCCACCTGGGTAAATCGCTTGTAGCGTATACATCAGCTACGCCTGATTCACCAACCCCCTGCTGTCGATAAAAGTACCGTGGAAACCGTACGGCACCCTTGATGGCAGCTTAACTGAAGCTTCGAACTGTAAATTCTTAGCATTCACTATGTGAAGCTCCGACTTCCATGTCTTCTCATCGTGAACGAAAGCAAGAATGTAGCCGTCATCTTCTGCCTCGCAATTTTGTTCTGTCGGCAAGAAAAATGGCTCGCCGCCGTATCTCTTATCACCGTACATGTACTTTCTTACCTCCCCGGTGAGAAGATCAACCTTGGCGAAACCAGAAATCTTAGGCCAGGGCTCCGCGATTGCTAGGTAAGCGTAGCTGGTCTGTCTTCCAAGCAGATTCCGGTTCACCATCCCAACCTCTAAATTAACATGATTTGATGGTTCCTGGATAATGGGGCGGCGAGTGGACTTACCTGTCTTTAGATTCAGTCTGATTTCTGACAACACACTCTTTAAACTCTCGTCGTGCTCGTTGAAAATGGAGTCCGGTGGAGTCATGCAAGACCCGATAACCACAACCTCGTCGGATTCTGGCTCTTCCCATGCATTCCAAAAATGGAAGAAGAACGCATCCGGCGACTCGACCCAAATCATGTCGTTGGCATCGGTGGCACTCTTGTTAAGAATCCCAAACCGGGATTTCTTTTTCTTATCGTAAATAACTGGAGAGCCACCTCTTAGCATTTCTTGAAGCTTGAACACCACTTGTTGGTCAGGGATCACCACGAAATTCTCGGTGATAGCAAAATCATGCATCATAGTTGGGACTGGTAGAGGTATATCGATGTCTGGTGATTTTTCACCGTCCGGAAAGAAGCGGAAGTACTTTAGATACGGCTGCTGAACAAAGTCGTAGCTCAACGCAAAGAGCTCTTTAGAAACAGGGTCAATCTTCGGGTGTGCAATCATAGTACTGTGCTTAAGTTGGCCATTGAAATTGTATCTTCCAACAGTTTCAAGATCACCGCAAGGAGTAATTCGTACTTGGTAAGGAAGATCATCCTCGGACAAGGCAAGAAGCCTGTCATTGAAGTAGACCAAGCTGGCGTTCGCCACTCCAGTTCCTTTTGTATGATCGAGAAGCCCACACAGTCCTCTAGCATAGAACAGGAGCAATCTTGCGATACCAGAGTGACCATGTAGCTCCCCGATTGATTTAGGAAACAGTGGCCGACCGTGCACTCTCTCTTGTTTCAGCCTCTCCGTTTCAGTGAAACGACAAGCATAGCTTGCACTGCCTTTCTCAATTTTCAGAGCGTGGATCATGCCGTCTCCATCGAAGAAGTGGTGGCCGGACACTGGCTCAAGAAGAGGGTTTGCTCCATTCCGCACATAAATGCCTTCAATGCTTTCGGGGATTGTTCCGTTCACTGGGAGCTGTCCCCGGACCTTTTGCTCCTGCACGGGAGAGAAGT
The DNA here is from genome assembly GCA_029228465.1 of Salix viminalis. Taxonomy (NCBI): domain Eukaryota; kingdom Viridiplantae; phylum Streptophyta; class Magnoliopsida; order Malpighiales; family Salicaceae; genus Salix; species Salix viminalis. The sequence continues at coordinate 10,083,864 of CM055436.1, read as the reverse complement.
TTCCGGTAATTTGAACGCCGGGGGTCCGTCGTTTTGGGAAATGGGCGCCGGCGCTCGTGTGAGACCAGCGCAGCTTCTGCAATGTCTAATGCTGTAGCCGCTGCTCTTTGAAGAAAATTCCACTGTGGCTGGTAACGGTGGGGTTTTGGATTCACAGTTTCTGAGGAGTCTTCTTTGGGAGTTACTGGCTGGTTTGGGAAATGGAGAACAGAAGGAGAGTGTAGAGTAGAGTGAATTTTCGTTTTTCTACTACTGGACTTGCTCTTATTGAAGGAGATGGAGCTCAAATCCACTAATGAAGAGGAGAGATGACGAGGGATTTGTGTTTTGGCCCAAGCACCGGCGGAGGGTGTGGTGGAAGCAGCCATGCGATGGTTGTTTTCTGAGATTGAAGCCGAGAAAACGAGTCTTTAATTCGTTTAAATTGAGAAACAGAGGTCGGAAAGAGGTCAGGGGAGTGGTGTTTTTTTGGACAGAAAGAGTCCAGGGGGTTTAAATACAAATGGGAAAAAGAGCAAAGAAGGGTTCTGCTTGTATGGAGGTCCGTCCCAGACAGGTAGGAAGCCCACTGGTTGATTTGTGGGAAGGGCACTTGGGAATTATCATTCAAGCATTTCAAATCTAAGATTTATTAGAATGGAAGTAAGAAAAAACAGGGGAAAATAATAATAATAACGTGCAAGGGATCGTGGGGCTCCCCGTTCATAAACGTTTTGATTGTGCTCAATATTTGAGAATGTTGCAAAAGTTGTATTTCAAAATGTTTTTTATATATTATATTGGATTCTAAAAAATATAGATGTTATATCTGTATAATACAAATATGTATATATATATGTCTTGGGTTAGGTTTATGTTAGGTTTTGATCTAGGTTTGGTAATATACATATCATATTCATTACCAATTTGGCAAGACAACTATTTTAGTTGGTATGAGTTGATATACATTATGTTTAGATTAAATTGTCATTCTTATTTACAACAAAACAATTTAGTCATAAATAAGCTTTTGAAACTATATTTTGGTAAGATTTTGTAGGTGTTTGGCTCTGCGGTGACTTCTTTGTGGTTGAGGCTCACTCTAGAGTCAACCCTAATTGATAAAAGGTGTACCACAAATTTTTAAACCGTGGGACCCATAAAAAACTGAGGTCTAACCTTAGTTTTGGAGACATATGCTTCTCATTGGCACAAAAGTGTGGTCTCTCTCTCACTAACATCACTGCATGAAACTGTGGTCTCTCTCTCTCTCACTAGCACCAAACCTCCATTTCCCTAATAGAAGACCAAGCTTCCTTGCATCCTCATGGTGTATAGGAGAATCACCGGCAACAGCAGAAGCACCAACAGAAGCAAAAGCACTGACAGAAGTAGAAGCACCGGCAACTCTCTCTCTCTCCTACAGTCAGCCAACGGTCTCTCACTCTTTCTCCACAGTCACCAGTAACTCCTTCTCTCCTCTACCAGCAAGTTTTTGGAGAGCACCACCATCATCTCTCTCAGCACCGACAACTTCTCCTCCACATCACAAGCTCTATCGTGACCTCTAGTAGCAGCAGCAAGCCCTAGTAGAAGTAGCAGCAGAAGCCCCTGTAGAAGTAGCAGCGGTGGCAACAACAAAATCAACAACCTTCCGATACTTCTCCCGACCACCAATTCCGATGCTACCACCACAGGAAAAACCACCTCGGCCTCCTTTACCCGGAGGCATCGGCAAGTGAACCTCTCGTCACCATCGAGTGACCACCCTTTGCTACTGTTCACGTGTTACGTTAACATTATAGGAGTTAATTAATTCACTTTGCACTGTTCATGCAATACGTGAATAATGCAACATACCGTTTTTTTAACTCTTGGACTTGACCTACTCTCGGCCCAGCTCAAGTCTAGCAGAGTTGGGCCGACCCATGCAGTTGGGTCAGACCCTAATCTGATTTTTTTTTAAAAAATATATATATAAATCATATTTTAAATAAATAAATAAATATGTAGATATAGATCACACCTTGATGTAAGGGAAAGGTGCGTGACTTCATTTCACTCCACAATCGTGTTGTTTTTCGATTGATTATGGATCAGAAACTTACAACTGGATTTGGCCTTGGAATTATATCTCAATAACTTGTAGATAGAGATCCTGAAACTTCAGTATGGATCGCAGATGTTGTTTGTGATGATATTTTATTAGATATTGTTCCTCGATCAAACAATAATGAATCGCATAGGCCTACACATATGGATTTTAGTTCGTGATGAAATTGCAAGTAATTTGATGAGAGAATAAAAACAAGTGTTTCATTTACTTGAATTATTAAATACATTTTATTATTATGATTATCAAATCTACAATATTTTAAAAACTATATATATATATATATATATATATATATATATATATGTGTGTGTGTGTGTGTGTGTGTGTCCTTTAAAGTAATTTCACAAGTTGACAACAATATATTCATTGATAATATATTCTCTCGTGTCTAGTTTTAGCCAAATCAATCCAAACCTTTGATGAGTTAATTTTGGATAGAAAAAATAGATTAAGTAAAGCTTATTTAGGTCATACACTTGTGCATAGGCTTGGGCTATAAGGGTTCATAATATGGCTTTGATTCATGAAGAATTTGAGTTTATACTTGTAAGGATTTCAAGTCTCAAATATTATTTGAATCAAGTTGTTACTCTTTTGGCATATTCGTTGAGAAAATATTATTTCTTAACTAGTTTTTAATCCAATCAATCCAGACCATTAATTTATTATTGTTTTTGATAGAAAAAAATAGATTAAATAAGGCTTATTTAGGTCATACACTTGTGCATAGGCATGAGCTACAAGGTTTCTAATATGGCTTGGATTCATGAAGAATTGGAGTCTATACTTGTAAGGATTCAAACTCTCAACACTCTATTTTTTGCTAGTATTCCTAGTACAAAAAAGAGACCAAAAGAAGGGCAATATAAGTAAGGAAACTCTATCAATCAAAACAAAGTTTTCTAATTGAATTTCAACACTAAAAGTTTTGGCCAAAACACCATTCACGATAGCTTAGAGATCTAAGCTATATAAAGGAATTCTAGCATGATATTTTTTTTTTAATTTCATGTTGAATAATTATTTATTATTCTTGGTTTTTTTTTTTTTTTGGAGATTCAATTTTTAGCTTTTATTATTTTTATCTTGAAGTTTCTTTTTTATTGTTTATGGTAAAACATTCATTCTTTACAGGGATGAAGATTGTACATTTAACTTATCAAGGGTTAATTAGTTTTTATTTTTGGTTTGTTTATTGGAGCTTGAAGTTTTAGCTTTCATTTTTATTATCTTCAAGTTTATTTTTTATTTTTTATGGTAAAACATTCATTCTTTATAGGGATGAATATTGTACATTTGACTTATCAAAGATTAATTAGTTTTATGGTGCATTCATATACTTCAAGCTCTTAAGCTCTTAAGGAAAGGTTATATTAATCTCTATGGTTATTATAATGTTTTTTGTTCTTTGGTGAAAAGGTTACTTCTAGGTTGGGTTTTTATTAAAATTGATTTTCACCTTTTGGGTTGTATTTCAATTTTATTAGAGGTTGTTTGACCATATGATCAAGAGGTTTACATTAGTTGGTATCAAATATAAGCTCCAAAATTAGATTATATCCCTTTTTTTTTGGACAAAACAAGATAAGAATGTAAGCATGTGAGTGAATGGCTAAGAAATATTTATTTCTTATCAACTAACCAATTTATAAATTCAAAGATGTTTAGTGGATATGGAACTCAGTTGTAAATTATGACTTAGTGAATAGAACATATGGCCAATGAATCTGAATATAAGTTGGAAAGGTTGGAGATGAAACATGTTAATGATCATGATATAGTTTAAAATAGGCCTAAACAAAGAGAATTTAATGTTAGGATGGTTGTTAGACAAGTTAATACTGATGTGAATGAGTTCGTGGATGAAAATAAAGAGAATGGTGATATTGATTTTAATAATATATCCATAGGTCATGGAGAATGGTTTTCATAGTAGTGAAATCATTGGTATTGAGGGGACAAATATGATTATAAGTTCAGCCAAAAGATAATTAAAAGTATCATGACTATAATGTTGATTTTGATGAAAAATTAAGTATAATTAAGTTGAAAGCATCAACTTTTTAAGGAAATAATGATCTAGAAGCTTATTTAAAGTTGGAGAAAAAGATTGAGTGGATTTGGTAATGTCCTATGTAGTACTTGCATAAGGTATCGATATGAATGAAGAGAAGGTCAAAGCCATCCGGGATTGGCCTATACCTAAGTTTGTAACTGAGGTAAATTGTTTTCATGGACTAACTAACATTTATAGGAGGTTTGTGAAAGGACTTTAATCCTATTGCAACACCCTTAATTGAAAACCGCAAAAAATATGTTGGATTTAAATGGAATGATAAATAGGATAATTTTTTAATTTGTAGAAAGATAAACTTTGTTTGATGTTTGTTTTAGCTTTGTCAGACTTTACAAAAGCTTTTGAAGTTGAATGTAATGCCTCAGGTATAGGTATAAGAGCTTTGTTAATACAAGATGAGGCCTATTGTGTGTTTCAACGAGAAACTTAATGGGGCAACCATGATTACCCTATATATGACAAGGAGCTCTATGCCTTGAAAAACTTTAGAGACCTGGCAGCATTACCTATGGCCCAAGGAGTTCATATCCTTAAAGCATTGGAAAGGGCAAGGTAAGTGAAGTAGGATACATGTCAAATGGGTTGAATTTATTGAAACATTTGTGTATGTGATCAAGTATAAGCAAGGTAAATAAAACATTCTGGGTTATACACTTTTGCATAGGTTTTCTTTAACCCATTTTAGATGCTAGATTACTAGGATTTAAACACATAAAAGAATTGTACAAGCACAATAATGATTTTGCTATAGTTTTTGATGCATGTAAGGTTTCGACTTGCTGGATACTTGTTTAAAGAAAATAATTTGTGTGCTCCATTGAGCTCTATACGTTAATTGCTTATACATGAAGCATATGGGGGTGGGTTGATAGGGGCATTTTGGTGTTACAAAGACTTAGGTTGTGTTGCATAAGTATTTGTATTGACCAAAAATGAAAAAGCATGTGCAACGTATGTGCTATAAATGTATAACAGGCAGAAAAATAAAGTCTAAGATTCAACCACATGACTTATATACTTCTTTGTTTATACTTAAGGAACCATGGGTAGACATTTCAATGGATTTTGTATTAGGTTTACCTATGTCAAATTAGATAGGGACTCAATTTTTTTAGTTGTAGATAAGTTCTCAAAGATGACACATTTCATACCTTGTCATAAGACCGATGATGCAACTAATATTACTGATTTGGTCTTTAGAGAGATAGTATGGATTCATGGGTTTTTTAAAAGAATTGTTTTTGATAGAGATGTTATGTCCTTTAGTTACTTTTGAAAGGTGTTGTGGGATAATCTGGTACTAAGTTGTTATCTTTAACTACATGTAATCCCCAAACAAATGGACAAATCATACTAATTAAAAGGATTTTTTACACAACTTTTGCATCCTATCATTCAAAAAAACTTGAAGAATTGGGAAGATTGTTTTGCATTCAAAGAGTTTGATATAATCATAACGTTCATTCTTATACTGATTTTTCATCATTTGAGATTATGTGTGGATTGAACCCTTTAAGTCATATGGTTTGATTCCTTTACTTATTGATGAAAGGGTTAGTTTGGGTGGAGATCGCAGTGTATGACAACATATTGTAAAAAGGAATAGTGTGTATGCAAACAAAGCCAATAAGAGGTGCAAAAAAGTTTTATCTCAGCCCGATGATTGAGTTTGGGTGCATATGTGTAATGAGCGATTTTCGGCCTAAATGAAGTCCAAGTTACATAAGCGAGGAGATGGGCCTTTTCAAATCTTGCAAAGGATAAATGAAAATGCATATAAAGTTGATTTGCTAGGTGAGTAGATGTTAATGCTGCCTTTAATATTTCTGATTTTACTTCATTTGATGTAGGTGATGATGATTCCAAGTCGAATATTTTTAAAGAGGGAAAGTATGATGAGGATCGGCCCAAGACTAAGCGTAATCGTGCTAATCATTATTGGTGGTGCCAAGTAGACCTATTACAGGAGTTAGAGTAAAAAGACTTAAAAATACATTGAATGGGTTAGTTCAGAGCACTTAGAGTAAGATGAATCGGGATAAAGGTCGCTTATGGAGCTTAAAGGAGAACCATTAATCCATCTAATCCAAGTCCAAGAAGTTTCTCATTCAAGTTCTAAAGAGGGTTGATGTGTTAGACCCCAACTCAATCTTGATTTGGGCTTATTTTTTCTAATATTCCATGGAGTCCAAGTTAGCATATTATTCTCCTAAGAAAACAAGAAAATCCTTTCAGATTACTTCCTAAAGAAAAGAGGATTTTTTGCATTCAAAAGAAGAAGTTTTCTAGTCTACAAATGAAAACTAATGACTTGTTAAATTTGTTTCCTAAGATAGGGGTTATTTAGTCATTCTTCTATTTTAGAAAGAAAACCTAAAAGGAGCAACATTGAAGACCAAATCAAACTTCTTTATCTTATTTTTATATGGCTACAACTTAAAATTTTTATTTTAAATTTGTGTTTTGTAATTTAGGGTTAATAGATATCAATTGGGCTTAGATACTTAAGGATTTGAGTCTTATTGTAAGTGGGCTTTATACAAGTCCACATCCTTAGGTACTCTAGGGTTTAATGTAGGTTAAAAACTCATATGTAACCTAAGTTTCAAATTATATTTTTTTTGCTTAATTATATTCAGATTATTTCTATAATTTTGTGTGCTTATGAGGGTAAGAATTATCTCTTTCTTGGTTCTCTAAAAGATTGAAAACAACTTATCGAGGTTATACTAACTTGGTGGCGGCAATCCATATATCTTGTTCACAAATTGTTATTTGTTTGGTAGGGGTTCGAATACAATAATATTGATGCCTAGATACAAGTTATTATTGTGTCAGACTTTTAGCAAACCTGATTTACTTGGCTTTTTGGATTGGTGTCTTCACATCGTGCTTAAAAAGGTTTGCATCAAAGATGATATGAACCATGCTAGGTCTAAAGTCTATCTTAAGACATTTATTGATGGGTTTTGTGAGAACTAGCATATCTCTCAAATGATAATATAGGATTGAGCTAAGGTTTCACTAGGAGGTAACATAGAGATATATTTTGGTTAATTTTAAGGTTAATCGGAGTTCAAGAATATATTATTTAAAATTGTTGTTACTATTTTGTTAGATTCATTAACAAAGTGTTTCTTCTTAGTTATTTGTGGCCCAATCTGTCCAAATTTGTAATGGGTTAATTTTGCAAAATAAGAAAGATACAATAAATCTGATTTAGGCCTTAAACTTGTGTATGGTCTTATGCCACAAGGGTTCTTAATGTGGCTTGGATTTATGAATAATTGAAGTCTATACTTTTACAAGTATTTAAAGTCTCACATGGATTTAATGTGGTAGCATCTAAGGAATCTATCTCTTGGGTTTATTTTCCTTATTATTTAGATATTCATATCATATAAAAAAGACGAATAAGAGGCAATGAAACTTCAATAATCAAAACAAAGTTTCCAAGTGAATTCCTAAATTAAATATTTCAACCAAAAAGAACATTAAAGAAAGTTTGGAGATTTCAGCTACATACAAGAATTCTAGCATTAAAACTCTTTTTATTATTCTACTTTACTTATTTAATGTTGAATAATTATTTTTAATATGGGTTTGTTTTGGCCGATTAGACATTGTTTAAGGGCTTATTTTATTATTGAACTTAGTTGATTCCTAGTTTGGGCCCATTTTCTTGTACTGAAAAAATGGTCCATTGAGGTTATTAGAGGAGAAGATATAATGTTTTTGGAGCTAGAAACTTGAGTAGCCTGGTGATAATAAACATGAGTTTGTTCCTTTTATTTATTTATAATAAAACACATTTTCTTTATATAGACAAAGATCATATATGCAACTTATCAAAGATTATTCCAACACCTTTGGTTCTTAAGTATATGGTTATCTCTAGGTCCAAGTTTATTCTAGTACCTTTGGTTCTCAAGCATAGGGTTACCTTTAACTCATGGTTCTATCAAGCCTCATTTTAGCTTTCCAGATTGTATTTCAATATTTTTTAGGGCATCTTAATGATGTGATCAAGAAATTAGCTTCTTTATTAATATAAAAGTATCAATTTCTTCTATTGAAAATAAGACATTTTAATTTTGAGATAGTCTTTATAAGTTTACACAATGAAGTCTTTACTTATTTTTTCTAGGTGTACAACCTTTTATTTTTAAAACATATTTACACTTATTTCATACTTGATTAATCATTCTAGTTTAATTTCTTACATGTGATCCTTTATATGTGAGACTCATTAGGTTTCTTAATATATTTGCCTAATAATCCTATTCTAAATATAATCAAATATGTTAAATAACTTATCCTATTCTCAATTTATTAATTTGATTGATTAATTTACATTTAAAGATAATTTATAAAATCTAAGATATATCATGATCCATTTAATATTATAAAATTCATAAGAATTTTGACTTTACCTTTTGGTGACAAGTTTATTAGTTTAATTATTATATATCTCATCATTAAGAATATTTTTATATCAATATTTGTGAAAAATAAAAAGTGTCTACCTTATTAAATCATGTTTTTTTTTTTTCTTAAAATTATAGTCATTGATGCTTTGAATAAAATTTAAAACTCTTATTAAATCTATTTTACCTTACACAAGGATTTCATCAATACTACTTGAGAATATATGAAACATCTTATCCAATTTTACCATGGGTGATGAATACTCTATTGATCACTAAAATATCTTCATATAGTTCATGTTATATCTAATATCTATATGGAAAATTACAATTGACTAAGTCAAAATGTAATCAAGATCTAAAATATAACATTCTTGATATAAGGTAACTTAGTGATCTCAAGTTAAATGATCTCTTACCAATTGTCACATGAGTTTTTTCATATACATAAATAATCTCTCCATATAGAATCCTTATACAAGTCAATCCAATGTACATGTCATTAGATAAACACTTATATATTAGTTTTAGTTAGTCATCATACCTCATTTATGAGAATAGTCTCTGTAATTTCATAAAGAAAATAACATAATATGTGTCATAATAACTCCGATTAGATCTAATCTTAGTAGAATATTGACCTACAATATTTAGAAATAACATTTTGATGCAATAGAAATCCTCATAATTATAATAAGTTTATACTCTTCCTTGCAAATAATTTTTACACTAAGGACTTTAGATTTACTATTGATTCATTATTTAAATATAAATGGATATTAAAGATAAAAAAAAAGTCTTTATTAATAATAAATATTCTTTTATATGAACTAAGTTAGTTTCATGTGTAACTAGATGTTTGTTATAATAAATATATACCAATAATCTCTAGTTCCCATATTAACCTTAATTAATATTTTCCCTAAAATTCAACGTGAATTATTTGGTAGTGTCAGAGGAAGACATTGAACAAGAATCAATTGATAATCTTGATTTGATTATATTTAAAATAATTCTTTTTTAGTATCCAATACTACTATAGGCTTAATTAAAACCCTTGGCACATGCTATTATATCACAATGACTCATTTAGTCTCATTTAGACATTTCTCTTCAATAGTAACTTTTAATGTAGAAAAATATATTTAAGGTCACTTTATACTTGTTATCTCTTGTTTTCTATGAAGTTTATAGAGCAAACCATATTATTCATGTTTGTAAACTAAACTAGGCCTATTTCATTGATGTGTTACCATGTGCTTACCATTCTTAAATTAGCCACTAATGCAACCATATTATTCGATAGTTTCACCACATTTAAACCAATATTTTTCCTTTGTTTTATATATAAAATACCTTGATATTCTCTTTTTATGTTTTGAAAGCACTTTTGGATGAAAGATGCAAAAAGGAGTAATTGGAGGTAACTGATAGATTTGACCGTTAGTCGATGTTTTGTGTAGAGTGTGAGATCTAGAGGTTGAAATGGAGTGATTCTAGTTGAATTAAAAAGATAACATCCATACCTTTCTAGAAAGCTAACTCAAGAAAATCAAATAAGTAAGAGCAACATCCTTCAAAGTCAAATCTTGTATTTTGAGAGTGTTCGCCTTTGGCCACTCAAACCTGAATATATTGAGCTATAGAAGTCCAATAGATGCAAACTCAATTGTTTTGGATTCCTGACTCCAAGGTGTATCAACGCTAAAACGTTTTAGACAAAAAAGAATTCATATGATGGAGATATGATTTTTCAAAGATAACAACTAAATTCTACCAGGAAACAAGTTTCTTGAAGAAACGTGTCCATATTGTGTTTCAAAGCATCCAAATCGACATTCAACTCTTCATTTTGGAAATTTAGCTCCTCCAAGTCAAATCTTGAATATTCCATGCTAGACTATTTCTCATTTTTAGGAAAATAGTTATTGAAGTGTTTAAATGAAAAACTTTCAACTTAAGAGAGGACTATTTTGCTAAAATAGAAACTAGGATTTTCTAGGATATAAAAAGAAAGATAAAGGAATAGGAAAAAAACGCCCCTTCTCCTTCACAAACCCAAAAATCATTTTTTTTAATTATTTGTTCAACAAACATGCAAGGCTAAACTCTTTTTCTTGGTTGCAAGGACACAGAAACCACCGGATTTCAAGAATCATGAGATCTATTTTACCTTTTATTTTTAGTTTATATGATGAATATGTTTGTTCTCCTATGCTTATTTTTCCTATGATTTTTCATGATTAGTTCTAATTTTTATAGGTGGATGTTTACTTGCGACCAAGGTTTGTTTTCTTGATAAATTTTGGTTTTATTTAGTTTTTACTTGATAGTTTTTTTTTTCCTGTGATTTAGCCTAGACAACTTCCAAACTCCCCCAAATTGCTCTTGAAAAATTTAGGTCATATCTACTTGGTATAAAAATCATTGTTTTTAATGACCATGCAGCTTTAAGGTATCTTTTGAAGAAAAAGGAGCCTAAACCAAGATTAATTAGGTGGATCTTACTTTTACAAGAATTTGATCTTGAGATGAAAGAAAAAAAAGGTATAAAAAATCATGTGGTTGATCACTTAAGTCGACTGAGCACCGAGGATATACAAACCGAAACAATAAGAGAGACATTCCTAGATGAGCAGTTATATGTGTTACATTCTTTTATAAGACCATGGTATGCTGATTTGCTGAACTATTTAGTCGCCAAAGAATTCCCTTCTAAGTTTATCTACATCCAAAAAAGACAAGTTACAAGTTGATGCAAAATATTATTTTGGGATACTCCTTATTTGTGGAAATTTTGTGTGGATCAAGTAGTTAGGAGATATGTACCACAGGATGAATTTCATTCCAATCTCAATTTTTATCATTCTCATTCTTGAGATGGGCATTTTGGAGCAAGAACGGCCCACAAGGCATTTGAAGGTGGTTTTTATTGGCTTTCTATTTCTAAATATGCATATCATTTTTGCAAATCATGTGAAAAAATCCAAAGAACTAGTAATGTCACTCATAAGAATCAAATACCTTTAACGAATATTCTTGTAAGTGAAATTTTTTACGTTTGGGGTATTGATTTTATAGGTCAATTTCCTTCTTCTTTAGCGATCTTTATATCCTTGTTGTTGTTGATTATGTGTCCAAATGGATTGAGGTGAAAAGTCACATGAACTAATGATGTTAAAGTTGTTTTAGATTTTATGAGGACTCATATTTGATAGGTTTGGAATCCCTAAAGCTATCATTAGTGATCGTGGCACTCATTTTTGCAATAGTTCAATGGAAGAATTGTTATGCAAATATCATGTGACTCATCAGATTTTCACAACATGCCATCCTCAAATGAATGGCCAAACAAATATTTCAAATCAAGAAATCAAGTCCATTTTAGAGAAGACAATGCAACCTATCTGGCGAGAATGGAGTCTACGACTTGGTGATGCACTTTGAGCTTATCGAACTGCTTACAAATCACCTATAAGAATGTTACCTTATAGGATGATTTATGGAAAAACATGTCATCTAGTGGTGGAGCTTGAACACAAAGTTTTTTAGGCCATTAAAAAATGTAACATAGATTATGATGTCTCAATCCCAACGAAATGATACTTATGAGAATGCAAGGATGTACAAAGTAAAAAACTAAGAGTCTTCATGAACGAATGATTACAAGAAAAGAGTTTCATGTCGGAAAAAAAAGTCCTTTATCATTCAAGTTTGAAACATTTTCCTGGAAAGTTACGCTCTCGTTGGATTGGACCATTTGTTATTTTCTAATGTTTTTTCTTATGGTGCAGTTAAAATTACAAGTTTAGAAACCAATAAAGTACTCAAGGTCAATGGGCATCACTTGAAACCTTTCTATGAAGGATGAACAACAGAGTTCACCGCTTTCTATGGAGTTAGCTGAACCAATCTTTGAAGAATGAGCATGCAACATGTCGAGTCAATGACATAAAACAAAACGTTTATTAGGAGGCAACAGAGCAAAACAAAATTCAGATTTTCTTTCCTTTTCCTCATCTTTTATTTTTTGCATTTTACTTTATTGTTATCATTGTTTTATAATCCTTTTCTTATATTTCAACATTGAGGACAATGTTGTTTTTTTTAAGTGTGGAGGTATTGGGAGAATGTTGGTTTTAAAAAAAAACAAATTTCTATGTTTGATCTTTAGAACTCCTATTGGTTTATGAGAATGTGATTATTATATATGAGAATTAATTAAGATAGATGAAGATATAAATTGAATGAAAGAGTGTAAATGAAAATTTTAATGTTAATTAATTTAGGGTTTGGCTTTGAGAATACACCATGTTGATACCAATGCAAGCTTTTGAGCCTTTAATATTATATTCTTTGATTGTGTATTCTTTCAATGATATGTATCTCTAGAACTTGTTTCATATCTTGTTGAGATTACATTCACATTATATATACATGTAGATGATAAAGGCATTAAGAATTTTAACCACTTCAACAAAAAAGACAACCTAAAGTATATTATCCTTAGTGAGTCCCTTTTGAGCTTGTTTATCTTTTCTTTATTTTATCCATGTACAAGCCTTAAATTTTTATATGTTTTCCTTTTCCCCTAGCCAAGGATTGGTACAACATATATTTCTGATATCTCATGGAATTATGGTTAGTAATTATGTGAAAAGAAAGAAGAAGTGATGTTTGATAAAAAAAAAATAGGCAAAGTTGCCAAAGGTGAAAAAAAAATGAAAAGAGGAGAAGAAGAAGAAAAGAGGGGAAAAAGTGGTCCTTTATGTTCTTAAGATTTTACATTGAAAGAGCTTAAAATCAAAAGAAGTTAAGTATTGGTGATTAAAGATGGAAAATTTATGTGCTTTGATGGAATATCTTGTTTGAAATATCACTTTTCATAATGCTCTACTTTCCCTTGGTTTTAACCTTTTCATTTACTTTTGTTTACCTCACCCTAACCTTAGTCTCATTACAATCAAAAACTAACACCTTTTCATTCATGCATTGTTTGTAATATATTAGTAATGGAGATGAGATTGAAGAGCAAGTTTATGGTAGAATATATTTATTGATTGAATTGAGAGATTTAAACACATGAGTCTTGTAGTATGTATCAATGAGATCACCTATCACTTTGGCATGACATAGTTTTCATTTAAATCCCAACGATTAATTGACTTTGTGAAGTTTACATGTAAATAAATTCATGAAATACTCTTTATCCTTCTTGATTGTATTCTTGTTTATAATGCATATATTCTTGGACATTGATAGAAGATTGAGAGATTTGTCATAGTTAATTTCAATTTAATTTTATCTATCTTTTCTCGAGGACGAGAAAGAGCTAAGTCTAGGGGTATTTGATGCAACCACATTATTCGATAATTTCACCCCATATTTAACTACTATTTTGACTATGTTTTACATATAAAATATCTTGATATTCATTGTTTTATATTTTAAAATCACTAGTGGATGAAAGATGCAAAAAGGAGTAAATGAGAGGTAACTAACAAATCTGACCATTAGTCAATATTTTGTGTAAAGCGTGAGCTATACACTTTGAAATGAAGTGATTCCAGTGCAATTAAAAAGATAATACTCATATTTTTCTGAAAAGCTAAGGCAAGAAAATAAAATAAGGGGGAGCATGAAAAATCACAACCTTCAAAGTCAAATCTTGCATTTGAGAGTGTTGACCTTCGACCACTTCGACATGAATATCTTGAGATATAGAAGTCCAATGGATGCAAAATTATTTTTTTTTGGATTCTGACTCCAATTACTATCAATGCTCAAAGTTATTGATGCGACCATATTATTTGATAGTTTCATCCATATTTACCTAGTGTTTTGCATATGTTTTGTGTATAAAATGCCTTGATATTCTTTGTTTTATGTTTTGAAGGCATTCTTGGATGAAAGATGCAAAAAGGAGGTAATTGGAGCTGATTGACATATTTGACCTTCAGTCGGTGTTTTGAGCAGAGTGGAAGCTCTAGAGATAATAAAGTGATTCCAGTGACATTCAAAAGCTAACATCCATAAATTTATGTAAAGCTAAGGAAAAAAGAAATAAAATAAGAGCATGGAAATCGCAGCCTTCAAAGTCAAAACTTGCAATCTGTCGATATCAACCTTTGTCCATTCCAACTTCAATATCTCGAGCTATAGAAGTCCGATTGATACAAACACAATTTTCATGGATTCAGGATTCAAAGACACTATAAACGCTCCCAATTTCAGCTCAAATCGATGTGTTATGAAGGAGATATGAATTTTACAAGGGACAACTAAAATTTGTCAACTTAAGGAATGACTATTTTGTAAAATAGATACTGGGGTTTCTAAGCATATATAAAAGAAGAGAGGAGCAAGGAAGTTTCGGGTAGTAGCAAACAAAACACAAATCTTCCTCCTCCAAACCCTAAATCATGTTTTCTTCCATCTTTTTATTTAGTTATTCAATAAACATGCAAGGCTAGACTCTTTTGCTTGGTTGCAAGGACACGAAAACCTTCAAATTTTCAAGAACCGTGAGATCTATTTTTACCTCAATTTTTCAGTTTATATGATGAATATGTTTGTTCTCCTATGCTTATTTTCCTATATTATTTATTTAATTAATTACTAAGAGCGGACTCGAAGTTATTATTGTAGACAATCTATTGTTAAGTTTGATATAAAAACCGGAGTTGTGATATATGAACTTGTGAAGCAACTAAGTTAATAATTGTAGTGGATCTATGTTATTAATCTTAGGGAGAACATTCAATTGAATTAAACATATATTGCGGACAATTATGTTTCTTAATTGATCAATCTATCTAGTTTTTAATGCTGTCATTGAATCAAATTACTAGTGCGGACACTGTGGTTGTTTGATGGTTAGAGTAAGTTATACGGCGGATCCGTTAATGAACTAATTTTAAGAAGAGATAAATATTCAGAATATAAATTGATATGTTGTTTCCATGATCAGTTCTGATTTCTATAGGTGGATGTTGATTTGCGACCAAGATTTGCTTTATTGATAAATTTCAGTTTTATATAATTTTCGCTTAGTTTGCTTTAGCCTAGCCTAGACAACTTCCAACCCCCCCCCCCCTAATTGCTTAACATATAGCACGAAAATCTGAACTAAATTGTCCTCGTGGGTTATGATTTTTCAAATATGACAACTGAATTCTGCCAGAAAATAGGTTTCGTAAAGAAACGTGTTCATATTGTGTTCTGAAGCATCCAAACCAACATCCAACTTTTCATTTGAGCAATTTAGCTCCTATAGGTCAAATCTTGAAGATTTCATGCAAGACTATTTCTTCTTTTTAGGAAAATAGTTATTGGAGTATTTAAATGAAAAGCTATCAACTTAAGGGAGGACTATTTTCTAAAATTGAAACTAGGGTTTTCTAGGATATAAAAAGAAAGAGAATAGAAGAGAGAGAAAAAATGCCCTTTTCCTCCATAACCTAAAAATTATGTTTTCTTCTTTCTTTTTAATTAGTTATTCAACAAATATGCTAGGCTAAACTCTTTTTCTTGGTTGTAAGGACACAAAAACCTTCGAATTTCTAGAACTACTGAGATCTATTTTACCTTTTATTTTTAGCTTATATAATGAATATATTTGTTCTCCTATGCTTATTTTTCCTATTATTGTTTATTTTAATTGCTAGAGCGGACTCTAAGTTATTATTATAGGTAATCTATTGCTAGGTTTGATATCAAAACCAAAGCGGTGGTATATGAACTTGTCAGGTAACAAAAAAAATTATAATTATAGCGGATCTATGTTATTGATCTTATGGAGAACATTCAATCAAATCAAACATAGATTACAAACAATTATGACTTGTGACCAAGGTTTGTTTTCTTGATAAATTTTGATTTTATTTAATTTTCTTTTGATAGTTTTCTTTTTCCTTTGCTTTAGCCATGACAACTTCCAACCCCTCCACCCTCTAATTTACATATCATATAGCATAAGAATCTGACTCGAACTATCCTTATGGGATTGACCTCTTCCTTGCTCTATATTATCTTATGTGCTGTTTTTTAAGCTAGGCTAATTAAATTATGTGACTGCGACATCGCAACAAATTTTGGCATAGTTGCCAGGGAAGGTAATTTTAGTTTATTATTTTGTGGTTATTTTTATTTGTTGTGATTTTTATTTATTTTTTTGAAAACAAAAAAAAACAATAATTTTTGCTTGCGATGGTACTATTCAAAATAGATTTTTTTTGTGGAATTAGGTATTGGCCTATTGTTTTTTGAAGGAAAACAACGTTATGAACAAGACTAGTGGTATTTGGCCTCTAGCCCCACAATATTGTTTTCAAAATCTGCTATTTTCTAGTGTTTTTAGGTAGTTTTAGATTTTGAACATAGGATTTTTGTATAGTTTGCATTAGTTTTTTATCTCTTGTGTGGTTGGTTTCTTTTGAGTTTTCTTGACAATTTATGCATGTAACATATTCTACTAACCATGGTCAAGTGCTGGTGGATCTCCAAATAGAAAATACTTTACACAGGTTATGACAAGAAGTTCATGTCAACATCATGGTTATTGCACGACAACAAACACTCAAGGACCTTACTACATCTAACATGGAAAATTAGTCATTGTGCATAAACATAGACAATAATGTCAACTTTGAGCTCAAATCTGGTTTTATACCTTTTAATGGTCTTGTAGGAGAAGACCCGCATACTCATCTCAAGGAGTTCCATATGGTTTTTGTTGGCATGAAACAGAATGGAGTTGATGAAGAAAAGGTTAAGTTGAAAGCTTTCCCTTTCTCTTTAAAAGGGACAAGAAAGACATGTTTTTTTTTATCTATTCTCTTAGGTTCTATTGGAACTTGGAATGCCATGAAGAAGATCTTTCTTGAGAAGTATTTTCCAACATCTCGAGTTGCCTATATAAGGAAATAAATATGTGGGATTCACCAATGTCATGGAGAGACATTGTTCAAATATTGGAAAGATTTCAGCAACTATGCATTAAATGCCCTCATCATTAAATACCCAATCAACTGCTCATTCAATATATCTATGAAGGATTGTTGCCTACTGACCGTAGTATCATTGATGTTGCAAGTGGAGAAGGTATTGGTAGATAAGACATCCGAGGTTACACGCTAATTAATCTCAAACATGATAGCCAACTCAAAACTGTTTAGCACCCGAGAAGACTTCTCAAGCAAAAGAGTAAATGAGGTAAATATTTATAACCTTAAGAATAAAATCAATGATCTTACTTCTCTCGTGTGTTCTTTGGCTTGTCAAAATGTACAACAGGTGAAGGTTTGTAGCATATGCTCCTTACAATGACATGCTTCATATATGCTTCAATTGCTTAGGTATACTATTGATTATAAATAATTACAATTTTTTATTTAATGACTTCATTATTGAAGGTATGTTAGCAACTAATAAAATATAATAATAAATATGAAATCCTATTTAGCAAGTCAGATCTTTCTAAATATTATTTAAGACAATATACATTGAAAATAAAATAAAATTCTTGAAATAATTGGGTTTTATTTGTGTTGTCTTTTTTCTTCCATTTATTCTTATCTTCAAAGGAACATGAAAGACAGTTATTTAAAAGTATTTGAAATTATAGAGTAATTATTGCATACTATGAATAATACCATCCATTTATTTAGGGTTATTATATATATGGAAAGGGTGGTCATCTTAAGAGAACCCAGACGATGCTTTCTAGTTTAGTTTTTAGGGTTAATCTCTATAATCTATATTTTTCAATTTAAAAAGATCAAAGCCCAAAGATTTATCTATGAATAATACCATCCAAAGTTTTGATTGATTAACTAGGTGTGTGGCACTGCGTTTTAAAAACGTTTTTAAAAAAATTGAAAATTTTTTATTTTTCTTTTTTACTTTAAATGAAAAAAATTTAGTGTTTTTATATCATTTTCACGTGTTAATATCAAAAATAATTTTTAAAGCCTTCTATAGTAGGAGAAGTTGGAAAGGAAACCAGATAATTAGATATTAGTCAAAAAAAAAATGAGCATGAATATGGGTAGAAAATGTGGAGAACGTGAGGTTGATGAGAGTTAGGTCACAAAAGTAGAGAATGTATCACAGAATTAGGGTTTTAGGAATTTGAGTGCACTCCTTAAATATGAGGATAAATCTCTAATGGTTTGTTAACGGTCATTTGCTTTGCCGACCTTTACTAGCTAGGGTTAGAGTGCATGCCAAGAGTCCATATCCATTGCTGGATTCAACTATTTTGATTCAATCACGCATGTTCTAAACGATGACACGCATGTCCATAAATTGTTGTTTTTTAGCACGCAGCGCATGTTAAATCACCCGTCTCATATTTTTTTGCACTGAGTTTTATAAATATTTTAAAAAAAAATTATTTTTTTTGTTTTAAATAAAAATAATAAATTTATTTTTATATTATATTCATGTGTTGAAGTCAATAGTAACTTTTTTTAAATAAAATTATTTTAATATATTTCTAAACAAAAAAATATTTTTTAAAACAATCTTAACAACACTCAAAAGCAACACTAAATAAAAAATAAGATATAAAATTTAGAATAATATCAACCGCAAGTGTAGAATGCTTCAAACAACTCAAACATCAAATTCAGTATGGTAGAGGAATCAAGAAAAGACACGCGTCTTTACGACTTGACATGTAGAAAGGAAACATCTTCTCAGGCTTTTGAGTTAGTGGTGCCTTGATGATGAAGGATCTTTCATTTCGAAGGTATGGTCGTTATCACCATCGAAAAAATGGGAAAAGTCTAATCTTAGCAAAGAAGATTTCGACTTGAAAGGCTAAATCGTTAAAAATAATATAAATTTGTATTTAGGTCTTTTTTTTTAAAATTTAAATTTTTAGATTGAATAATTTTCTTAATATTATATTCAAGTTTTATTGATCAAATATTCATGAGTTTGAATCTCATCACTGTCATTCTATTTAATAAAAAAAATATAAAATAATATGAGTCTGTGCAAGTTTCAAGACTAAAGTATTTTAACTTAAAACGGTATATTAGAGAATAATATAAATCATATCTTAAAAATTTATATTTTTAGATGAGATAGTTCCATAACACTAAATATTGTAATTTAAGAATATATTTTTACTGAATAAAAATCAGTTACAAACATGTTTGATAACTATAACTTTTCTTTCATTTCTAAAAAATAAAAAATCAATCACAGATTTTATTTTTCAAAAATTCTTTTAGGGAATCTGCTGATGTAGCTTTAATTTTTAAGTTACTTTATAAATTCAAAGAAAAAAATAAAAATATTTATGTTTTAAAAGATTAAAAAATATAAACTTATAATTAATCTGACATAACTAATTTTCATATATAAAGAATTAGCGAGGATTAATAATTGTAATTATCGTTAGAGTTTTCAAATAATTGCTATTAATATTGAGTTCATCATCTTTATAATTTGTTTTTTTAATAGATTACGTATTACAATCTTTAATTTAAATAGATATAGTATGATAGACATTAAAAAGAGAAGTGATTTTCTAAAACGAAATTGATGAGGGAAAGATGAATTTAAGTGTAAAAATAACAAGTTCAGATGGGAAAACAAATGGAGTTAGAATGAGAGATAGAAAAAAAAAAAAAAAAAGAAAAAGAATTCAAGAGTGGGATTTACCCAAAATGTATGAGAGAGGAAATCACCAATTGCCCGTCGACATTGTTTTATAGTCTACAAGATTTTGATAAATAACGACCCTTTTACTAGATAAATCTTTTATTAATCCCTGCTTTATAAGTCTTTTAGTTTGAATAAATATCATTAGTTCACCCAATTGAAGGGTCTAGATTATGGCATTTATGATAACATAATTTAAAAAATAAATTATTGTAGATATGGAAAGAAAATAATAAATAAATTGTTTAGTGATAAAAACAAAAACATTTTAAAATCATAAGAATATGAGATAGAAATAGAAAATGATAGCAAAATGTTTTTAAAAAATCAAAAACTTATCTTTTCTCGTGAGATTTTATCTTTTTTAAAAAATATTTTTTTATTTAAATTCAATATAGGTTCAATGTTTTAAAACTATAAAAACTAACCAAATTATTTTTCATTTAATTTTTCCAGTTTTTTAATAGTTTTTTTTTAAATTTTATTTATTATAAATCATACAAGTGACTTGATGTAGACCTTTTAATTATCTGTAATTTAAGTTAACAAACAGTAGTTAATTTGAAAAATTAACAAAATTGAATGGAAAGATCACTTAAACACCACCTTGTTTAAAGAGGTAATTAAGACAACAATTATGTTGGTTCAATATGCCTAAAAGTTGGAAGCAGGAGGAAGTCCTGGGAATTTCATTCACGATTAAATCAGAGAATTATTAAAAAAAAATGGTTTAAATATTTTTTGTTCAAAAGATGAAATATTAGAATTAGTGGTAAAGAGAATATTAAGAACAAAATGTCAACGATTGAGAAAATATTGAAAGTGAAAAGGGCTCCGATAGAAAAGGCAAAAGAGGTTTTAATTGACGAAAGGCACAACCAATACCAAGAGGTAACAATGAGGTCAAGTTAAAAAAAATACAGAGCTATACTCATGCTTTTTGGTATTTGTTATAGAACCTTTTGTTAAGAAAACTATTATATAAGATTTTTATGTCTTCAAATGATTAGATAAAAGATTGGTTATCGGTCAAATGAAGATCTTGAGTTGCTTTATAGTCTCCGTTAAGAACAACAAAAGGATGAAGGAATGATAAATGATGGTTAAAAAGTTTTACCATTCCCTTCCAATTTGAAATTGATAATGAAAGGAATGACATGGTTACATGTCATTTCTTTTACAAAGACATCAATAAAAAAAATAAAAAAAAAGAGTTGATGAATAGTTGATTGTGATTTTAGGTCATTGAAACTTTTAAGCACCTTTTTTAGCCCATGAATTTCATTTTCTTTCATGGTAATGAATCATAATATCATTACGTGCTTTTAAAAGTCTTTTTAATCAAGTATACGATTTGAACTGATAATTGGTCCTCTCAAAACTTGTAGAGCTATTCCATAAAAGTCACGATTTCATAAACTAAGTTACTAGGTATTAAGCATATTGATAAAGTAAATACTAAAAAAGAGATAAATTTTCAGATGAACCTCGAGTATTTACTTAAACCTCGTGTTGTTTGAAAACCATAAAAGGCCACCTTATCACGTACCATCAAATGCCATAAGCAAAATAAAAGATTAAAATTGACACAAAGAACCATAAAAAAAAACTATTTTTAATCTCACAGCGAATCAATTTCTATATTAAAAATACAAGACAGTTAATGGATTGTATGTATTGATTATCATTTGTTGAGGCCTTCGACCAAAAAAGCTTGATTTTCAAAACACTTTCCAAAGTTTAACATCTCTCTGATATCATTTCAACATTTTGATTAGAATAGATAGGATTTTTTTTGAAATTTATGATTTCATTCAAATAACAACAAAAAATTGCAAATAAAGAGAACATTGATCGAGTTTGCAAAATCCTCGACAAAGATGACGTTGAGAGTTCTTGATCATCCTTGGAAAATTCAACAGTTAGGGGCAATGCAGTAAACCCTAGGAAGTAAAACAAACAAATATTCAGATTAGTTGGGGGGGAAACATAAGCAAATGATGATTGAGAACATTTTGATAAATATTGAAAAGAATACACGCCAACAAGATTGGTTGTGGAGCAATCTATTTCATAGCCCATCAACTCAAGGTGCACTTGACTGGATGAATATTAATAAAAAAAAACATCAATGATTATAATAATACATTTCTTTTCATATGCTGAGAGGAATTTATTGAGAAGAACACTAAGCATACAATAATAAGCCTTTAGTGTAAGCTATGAGATACATACTTTGAAGACTTGATAGTTTCATGAAGGTTGATAATAACATATACTTGAAGAGATATGTTTCAATACTAGAAAACCTTTTGATGATTTTTAGCAAAATACACAGCTAATCATAGAATAATTCTTGAAAGAATCTAGGAAATGGATGATTTGTTATGCTTCTTCAAATGAGTCAAACAACACCACACTTGGGGGCATGGCTAGGCTTGATAAACAATAAGAGCAATATTCATCACGAATAGCTTATGACGAGCAATACACTTATATTCAAATGGATTATTGACACACAATAAACTCAAATGAGTTGGTGGATCGAAGAACTAATAAAGCTTTGGAGAGAAAGCAAAGGCACTCTATAACGATAAAGCATCAAAGAAAGAAGGGCCTATATGTCAAACCAAGGAAGAATGCATACATGTTATCTAATTATAAAACATTGCATATATGTTTTTGGATTTTCTAAGAAGGTCCTCATTGAAATTCAACAAGATTTTGATGAATCAAAGTTGACAAAGAATGAATCTTTGATTTTTGATAAAAAGGAAACCAAGTTTGAACCTTGCAATCAAGAAATATCAATTTAAACTTTACTATCAAAAAGAAAAATGAGAAACTCTATCATTAGGTAATTCTCAAGAAAATAGAAGATCAAACTTGTCACAAAAAGAAGTTTTCAGGTTAACCTTACAATTAGGAAACATAATATTTTCAAACCCTATGATTGGGAAGTATTAGGTCAACCTGCAATCAAAAAGCATCAAGTTTATAGTTAAAGGGGATCTCTAGATAAAGATTTCAGGTTAACCCAACCATAAACAAAGATTAAGGTTCTAGTTAAAGTGGATGGCTAGATGGGATCTCAAGTTAATCGAGTTGCATATAAAAAAACAAGGTTTTGTTTAAATGTGGTTTTTAGATTGAGATTTCAAGTTAACCCAAATGAAGATAATAATTCAGGTTCTGGTTAAAAAGTATTTGTAGATATGATCTCAAGTTTATTAAACTAAAGACAAAAAAAAGGGTTCTTGCTAAAAAAGGGTCTCTATATTAATATTTCATGTTAACCTAACCAAAAACAATATTAAGATTTTGATTAAAAAGGATAGTCAGATAGGATCTTAGGTTGATCGAGTTGAAGATAAATAAACAAGGTTCAGGTTAAGCAGGGTCTTTATATTAAGATTTCAAGTTAACCCAACCAAATACAACATTTTAGTTATAGTTGATGAGATATAAGGTTGACTTATATGAAGATAAAAAAAACTTTTGGTTAAATAAAGTTTTTTGATTGAGATCCTAGGTTAACCCAACTAAAAACAATATCAAGCATCCAGTTAAAGTGGATCAATAGATGAGATCTTAGATTGACTAAGTTGAAGACAAAAACCAGGGTTCTAATAAAAAGGGTCTTTAGATTGAGATTTTAGGTTAACCTAACCAAGGATAATATTTTGGTTCTAGTTAAAAGAGATTGTCAGATGGGATCTCCGGTTGACCATATATGATTCAGTACCAGCCATAAGCACTCGTCGCCCCCAACGCTTAGCCTAAAGACCTCACCCTTTTGAACCTGAAGACATCTCATGCCACTAGCCTTTCCTTCTTCCTCCAAATACCAGCTTCAACCTCCATCCCCATGATGGTCAAGGTTCAATAGCCCTCCCTTTCTTAGGAAAAAAAAACAACTTGCACCCTACGCACTCCAAGCTAATATTCCTTTAAAACACCAACAACACATACCAATATCTATAATTTAAGTCGCCCATCTATAACAATAGACCCAACACACTCTTCCTTTCAGTTTCCACCATCTATAACAACCACCCCTTTCACTATGAACAACCACTAACTCGCCATCATCTTCTAACTGAGAATCCAGTACACCATTAGCAATCAACAATAGTCATGCTAACCTCACTCCTTATTAGAAACAATCATAAACACCATCTTCAGAGGACAACATTATGACCATGACATCATACCCTAAACCAACAACTCCTATCTTTCTCTCCAAACAATGAGAAAATCTCTAAAAAAAAAAACCAATTGATTTGTTTATGTGATTTTCTTGGGTTTTGCAGGTAGTGTTCAATCTCACAACCAAAAATACATGAATAGGAAAAAGAGCTACTTTAGATCTATCTATTTTTTATCTTCAACTATGATGATGTATGCATATACATCTTGGTTGAGGTGATGGCACACGGGTACACGAGCTACCACTATCCTCACAACTTTCCTAGTTTATTTTATAACATCCCAAGTTATTGACTAAACCTATACACATCCAAAAATTATTTCTCAAACTCAATCCAGCCATCCAGATCATAATCAACACATCTATAACACAAGTTATGTTTGTTTCAATGTATAGAAAGGACAAACTTTTACAAGGCATTGACCAATGTATAAAAAGAGAAATAATATTTTTTATTCTTTTTAATTACAACTCTCTTTTATAAAAACTGACATGATAGCCTAAAAACATCAAATAAAATAAAAGTAATGTCTCTAAGAAATGAAAAAACACAAATTGATAGATACACACATCTAAGCAAGGGTCTTATAAAATTGCATTGGTTGCCAATATAAGTTAATTTGTTTACCACCATGCCCAACTACAACCAATTCAAAAAGAGGGGATCATAGGACATAAGATACATGCAATATGCTTGAGTGTCTCAAGTAATTAATCAAAACCACATATAAATGCATCATACTTAATTCAAAAAAAACATTATTCATTATGTCTAGTTTTTTTGTTATAAGACTTCAAACTTAACTTTGCTTTTCTCTATTGAGCTTTTTCAAGTTCATATATTGTATCTTTGATAAGAATATTTTTCAATGCATGATCAATCCAATCATTATACTTGTTTAATGTATATATAAAACTTATAACTCTAAATTATTTTTCATATTATTACTTCAAATTATTTTTCATATTTTTACTAATAAAGGAATTGAGTAAAATACTAGGAGGGGGTAAATAAAAATCCAATATAATGCATGTACTATAATAGACTTTTCGATCACTAAAGAGACCTTTAAGATTGATTGAAATGGTATTTTATACAATTTTGTTACTTTTGATTGAATCATTAGGGATATATGTATAGCTTGGAGAAATAACTCATTATATAAGCATAAATGGAGCCATAAGTTTTGGAAAATTACAATCTGTATTTTAAACTTATACTGCATTAACATTTAACATCTTAGCCAAAAAATCATAAAAAAAATATAATTATTTATAGGTTTACCATTATTTTATTTTATTTATCAACTAAAATATCCTTTCATTTGATATTATAGTTTTTTCATCAAACAAAAAAAATGAATCCTAGCCACAACCCTTTATCTTATTTTTCATAACTAGAATCCAGCTTATCCAAACCCAACAATCAAATAATGAAATGAGCATTATAGTAGAGATAAGAGCTATTACATCTCATTTAAGTCAAGCATTGATGTGAAATCGTTTGCTAACATAAGAAAAATCTTATGAACTTGGTAAATCTTTGCTATATATAAGTAGAAAATAGGTGAAGGTTGATTGAAGCAATATAAACCATAAGTTGAAAATAGACCTAGAGATAGTTTGATCATAACCTCCTCATCTTATTCCTCTATTGTGGTTTCTATTGTACCTAAATGCACAATGAAAAAGTAATCTTGTTTTGTTACACTAAGACCTATTATATGGTTCATCCTAGGAATAAACCTAGTAAATCTTTATTGTACATGAGTAGAAGCAGTTGAAAATAGATTTAAATAGTATGAACCATAAATAAAAATAAGCCTATAAAACATTTGATGATAAGCTACTCGATCCTTTCTATCATACATAAATTCACAATGAGAAAGCAAGCTTGATTTGTTAAACTCAATCTCCTAGGCTTAATTTGATTGTGAAAAGTATTAAGAATGTTTCCCATTCAACCTATGCATAAGGATTGAGTCATGTTTTCAAAAAAAAATACTTTGCTATGGAATCTCATGTGCTTTTCCCCGTTTGCATTTGCAATCTTTTACTTGCACTCACTAGAATGACACCCAATAACATAGAAATCACCATTTATTTTAGCCTCCTTCAAATCTAAAATCTACCAAGAAATCATAGTCATCATCCTCACTAAAAAAAGATAGAATCAACCCACAAAAGAACTCATGTTATTTGTCATTAACACATCTCGAAGCATATGCCTAATGAATATTGCAAACAACCCTTCCTCCCTCACCTAATCCATCTATTTCTCAATATCATTAGTTTTACCTAATTTAAAAGCCATGAAAGGTATCATGGATTATTATTATTGATGATGATTCTATTTTTATTAGAGAAATATTTAATTTGGGTTTTTATCTCTTCAAAGAAGAAAATAAGTTTTTGATAGAAAGATTTAGTTTTTCCCATTTGCATAGATTAAAATTGAATCAATAATTTCATACCCTTAAAATATTGTGTTTTGATTTGATATTTTGTGTTTCAAAAGAGAGAAAATGATTTGTGGAAAAAAGAATAAATCTCGACTTGAAGAAAATATTAGATATATTATTTGGTTAATTTGTCAATTTAATATATATATATATATATATATAAGGATGATATTGTCATTTTGTTAGATTTAAGATTTTTTTATTGATGGGAGATGCAAACTCTAATTTTTCAAAACTTGACAAGTGTATTTTGACCAAACTATAAGATATTAGGGATACGTTTTCCAAAAAATAAATAAATAACCATATATATTTCATTCATTTGACAAAATATATTACTTAAACCATTGATATGCAACCTAGCAAACCAATAGTGGTTCACATGTAATTCTTCATTTTAAATTCAATAATTCGTGTAATGCTTTAACACATTAAATTATTGGTGGTCGATGCCTCTGCTGGGCTGGGCTATGTATTATCTCTAACCTTTAAAGTCCAAACAAGCCATAACAATGGAAGTCTAAACACAGACGGGAGAAGAGCAGGTACAAAATTTATATCTCTCCGGCAAGAAATTGTGTGGGGGCAGAAAACGAAGGTGGGCAGAGAGAGGAGGAGAGAAAATCAATGGCTGCGGTGACAAGTGCATTGATAGCAATAGCAGGAGTTGTTCTGGGTTGGATAGCCATAGAGCTTGCTTGCAAGCCATGCCTCGAGAAGGGCCGTGAAGCAATCGATCGATCTCTCGATCCTGATTACGATCCTGACGATGATGAGATTCGCGTCCCGATTAACCCACCAGACCATGATCTCCAAGAACAACTGAATCCCCGGCCAGACCATGATTCCTCCGTCGCCGCGGTTTCTTCAGCAACACCAATCAAGGCTGTCTGATTCTGAGTTTTTTTAAGAAAAAGTCTTTCTTGGATTGCAGCTGTTTGACAATATTCTTGTATCTTTCTTTTTGGCTCTCTCTATGGGGCTGACTGTCTGTGTTATTTGCTGTGTGGGTGTTCTTCAATTGCTTGTAAAAGAAGTACATTTGCTTCAAACAAGATCTTAGATCAAATCTACAAGTGGGATTCGCTGAAGAAAATTAAAATTTAGTTCAACTTGATGGAGGAAATTTAGTATATTTCGCGTTCGACTTTCTATAATCCAAGCACCATCTGCTTAATTTACCACTCACTACTGTAGAAGGAAAACATATCAGTAGATTTTTCCTCAGTTGACAAACCAAAACATGATCCAGTCGTGTAAAACTCAAGGCAAACTCACGAAACCTAGAAGATGATGCAAACTATTCATTCTGTATGGTGCTATAGCTAGGCCTTTCATGTTCGAAATTCAACGCCCGGAGGACACGAAACCGGCAGATACCTTGCGTGCCATCGAGTTTTTTTTCTTCTTTTCAAAAACAACCTTATTCTAACTGTTTAGAGTATTGTTGATGTTTTTTTAAATAATTTTTGTTTCAAAAATATATAAAAATAATATTTTTTATTTTTAAAAATTATTTTTAAAACACAATGCTAAAGACCATTTTAGTTGCGTCAAACGTAATTGATATCGTTAAATTCAATGCCAAGAACCACCTCTTTAAGTTATATGTCAAGACGATCTAAGGGGTCCTGGCATGAATGGTGAGGGACGCTCTCGTCCCTTAAAGAGGTTAGTGATTCAACCTCTCCTCTTGTATAGAGCCAGCTATTTGGAGAGCACTTTCACCCCTTTAGGGCTCACCCGGTGCGAACATGAAATTAGTCTGGGACACCACGTGGTTTATACCCAAAAAAAAAGATTGCATGTCAAGACTGGTCGAGTTCGTTAACGAGCACAGAAACTCTGCAAATTAGATGGACATGTTCTGGGACTCGATTGATAAGCCGCTTTATACGGGTGAAGCTTCCTAAAAATTATATGAAGATGAAAATAAAGGGACCGAAGTGGTGAAATCAGAAGAAAGGGACATTCAAATGCAACAACAGCCGTTGATTAAGAATAAAAATATGAGATTGATTTGAACATCGATCGTAATGTTCGAGGTGTAAGTAAAGCATGCATCATCCCCGGTCCGATTAAAGCTTCATCATTCCTTATCATGGCCTGGTGAAAACGCCAGCAGCTTGTCTTTCTCATTTCCCCTTTTCTTTTGAATCAAAATTTTGCCCTTTTTCTCAAACTACTCAGAGAACATAAAACAGCAGAGAAAGTAATGGAGTGAGGCAGAATACGATTTACAGCTACAGTGTTGATTGCAGCAAAAATAAACAGCTACATACTGTACATTAATCTGACCAGGAGTTTCCTGTGCCATTTACAGGGACACAAATGGTGTGTTAGGCCAAGTAATTGTATATCTGCGAGTTGTTCTTGTCTCGCTCCAGGTAATCCCTATCGATTAGGCTTTCTATCCTTTTCTTCAAATCAGCCGGCTTTATAGGGAAACTTCAGCTGTTTGCAACATAAAATATTTATTTCATCAATATCAATATCCATTAACAGCAAGAAAGTTTTAGAACTGGGTAAAGGTTTGCCTCCCGATTTCATTCATCTACCAAAGTGAGAGCAATCATGGTACATTTGGGTGAAGTTTCGACACAGTAAGAGCGAAGAGTGGATCAGTAAATCACAAAGTCTGTATTCATCCCCACTCTGGAGAAATATAATGAAGCAGATTTACCTGCTGGAATAGTTCAGTTATAAGAAGCGTGTGGCTTAGCACTTTCCTTGTCTTCATTATCCGGACAATCGCAGCATCAACCTGTAACAATCGCAGCATCTTTGTTGAAATTTTCATTACAAGAAACTGATTTTATTAAAAGTGGAACTTGAGTGAAGGTTAACCTGGTATTGACGATGCTGAAACACTCTCTCAGTGGTGCTTGTGTTCTCCTCTACAGTTTCCTTCATCTGGATTGCATTGACCTGCATCCCAAAACAAGTGTTACCTCAAAGATACAAAATACGACTGGCGAAGAAAAAGCATGGAAGTACCCTGATAATTATAAAAGCATTTTACTTCACAAGGTCAACTCTTCGCATTTGCCATGCTAGTTGAAAAAACAAGCTATCTTGACTGCAGATAGGTATGAAACTGATACCTTTATTCGATAGAGTGGAGCTGTAAATCCTTCATTGAACAAAAAGGAATCATCATCCTCCACATCCCTCCCTTTGGGCAGCTGTAAACCATAAATTTTAGCAGAACCCATCATTTAATAATTTTATCGGTCAGCATTTGATGCCGATAATCATCACCTACCTTATGCAGGACCCGAACTTTTCCACATGCCAGAGACTGCAAAGTTCTTCTAAGCTCCTTGTCTTCTATGCCAGTAGAGTCTTTCATGTCTTGAAGACTAAGCTTTTGGGCATCATTAAACAGCATCAGAACAATCGTCTGGAGTAGAAGGCACGAGATGGTAAACAATTAGAACATGCCCACTTGTGCAGGTCGCATCCATGAAAACAAATGAGCAGTAAGAGACAATGTAAAGGGCAATGCATTGAGACCTAAAAAAGACCAACCTGAAATAGAGAAACTGCCAGCTCCTTTCTACCTTTTGGAAACTCAGCTTTCAATACACAATGACCCAATGAATTTTGCCACATTAAGCGCCTTCCACTATACTTGCTCAAATAGAATTCTTTGAATATATCCTATATAAAAGGCAATTGTTTATTCAATATTTTAGTGGCTGTAGATGTAGGAGAAACAGCAGGTGTCTTGTAAAATACCTGATAAACATTCAGCTCGTGAGGAAGCCTAACATCCATGGGTGGATATGTGGGCCAGTACCTGCAGTCCAGCCAACCAAATATATTAAATTTCTGTAGGAATTAAGGGACTAAATATACAAAATTTATATCAAATACAAACAAAAAGGATCCAAAACCAACCCAGTGGTCAAAACATGTACACTCATTTCAATCCCTGATGGAAGTTTTGTCCTGGCCTGAGATGATTGTTTGAAGGACTCATTTATCTCCTTTGATAGTTCAATATCCTGAAAAAGTATCACCAAGACAGAAAACAATAAGCATGTAGTCATCTTCATCACCGGTAATCCATATGAAGTTACTAGATAATAAAAAGAGGAGATAAGAATTTAATAGATAAATTGCCATATAGAACCTCAATTCTAAATCTAATAAATTCAAAGTAGTTATGTCCCAAAAACAATAAACAAAAATCCATGTATGAAACCAGCTTCGAGAATATGATTTTTTTTCCTCAGGGAAACAATTTCTCATTGTACAAGCACATTACTAAGTTCATACTCTAATTCCTCCTAACATTTCAGCTACCATCGAGAATGACACAACCCTGTCATTATCATGAAGTCCAATCTTTCAATAGACATGTTATATATGTACATAAAAACCAAACATTCAGCATGCATGCAAAGTTGGAGGGACTGGGAGTTGGAGGCAAAACTAGCAAATGCACTGATGTAATGTGGGAAAACTGAAAATGGGTGAGGGATATAAAGTTTCTGTGTGTTAATCTGAGCTTCATCCATTTAATATTTGCCACCTCTGTTAAGAGTACTTGGCATGAAAGCATTCTTGGGGGGATGAGAGCTTCACAAAATTTATGTTGTATAGCAATAAATTACCATCCTCCAATTAGAAGTTACAGTGAGAAAAGTAGAACAAAGAAGAGTCGTTGATGAAATTGTATAAATAGAGCAGACCTTAAACATTCCTTCAAGCTTGTTTGTAAACTGGCTGCCACATTCAGTCTTCAGCTGCAATGACAATGCATACATATTGATATCAATGATAGAAGAAAAGGACTCAGAAGACATTTGCTCGTAAAAGTTATTGTGCTTAACCTTAGATATCATAGATTTCTCTGCATCAATAGAAGCGCTTTTTCCCAACAACAATCTTTTTGCAAGATCCTTCTTGTAAAATGCTTCAAAGACATCCTTACCCTTCATAAAACAAAAGAAAAAGAAGATGCACATATCTCAGCATCATTTTGTTTTGTACAATACCGGAAATATGATAGCAAGGAAAAACCTAGTGAGTTAGTAGTGAAAATATTGACTTCTTTAAGACATACAATTTACCTGAATAAACCTGAATAAAACCAAAACTTTATCAAGTGTACCCTCCAACTCCTCCTCGGAAGTACCCTTATTCCCAGCACGAAGCTTGTCATCCAAAAACTTTGCAATCAGCTCAGCAGGACGGTTCTATCAAATGGAGAAGAAAAAAAAGAAATTTAGGCAGGAAGTTAAAAAACAAAACAATAGAATAAGTATTGACGACCAAATAATAAAAATTCATAGAACTATGAAAAACAACGATCAATGGGATTTCATCATCTAAGTTTAACAAACTATTAGATAGCATGTGTGCACCAAACTTTTTCACCAATAAATAGAGATGTTCAAAGATTAAATTGCATTCCCATGATGAAATCAACTATCAGCAGAAACTAGTAAAAAAAAACAATATAGAAAGCACCCTCAAGAATGATATGTGTTTGTTTTGGCATGGGTGTGAGGTCGTGTCATATTGCATCATATAACTTTATATTTTAGTCCTATTGCAAACCATAAGAAATCACTACTATTTTTTTATGCCAATTAATGTTCATAAAATCATAGGGAAAGCGTGTGACCCCCTTGCACTGAAGGAATACAGATCACATGTAATCTCATTACTGGAGTTTTTGCATATATACAAAACATCTAATAATACAAAGCAGGCCAAAGGGGGGGCAAAGGGAAAAGAACGGTAATCTTCAAGAGTCCAATGACCACCCCACTAATAATCTATCATTGCCTAAATACCCATTTCCATAAACTCGAACAGAGACATCATGAAATTCTTTCAAAATTAAAACCTAGTACTGAGGAGGATTTTTTTCATTTGGTCATCAACTTAACAGCTGCCTAGCCTTGTTAAGTGCTTGGGCCCAAATAGATGTGAAAATAGCATCGTCCTTATCATGCTTAAACATATTTTATCTCACAAAAGCAAATTAAAGCTGATTTCAAGCAGAAAAATAAAACAAGTTAAAGAAAAGCTTAACAGATTTTTTTTTCATGGCTATCTTGTGATTACTACACAGCAAAATGAATATTCTTCCAATGCAATATATGCTTGGCTCAACATTAAACATGTAAATTGTAGAGCTCAAAAAATTCAAATTATGGAACATGTACTTTCCCACAATAAGGAAATTGGACAGCTCCGCCCTCCTCTCCACCTTCCAATCTCCCGTAGCTTTTTTATAACCAAATTACTTTATTTTGAGAGCCCCTTAGTCAAAATCAAAACCTGGAAATTCTATATTTCCCAATAGCCTAGCCTGTTAAAGGTGCACCTTAGGTGCTAAGCACAAATCTGAAAACACTTTTCAAACCGTAGGGGAGGCACCATAAACAAGGAACAAGGGTCTGCTAAAAAGCATAGAAAAAAGGAAAGCACAGAAAGAAAGAAAAAAACATTTGCTAGATGAAGATGTCATCTATTTCTTTTTAATATGAAGTTGTATAAGGTTATGTAATTGTATTTAAGAGTTTGGGTCAATTTATGGCACACACAAGTTACTGGGGATATTTTGTAAGCATAGGAAAGATTCAATTTTATGATCACGCCCGCCCCCCCTTGCTTTGCTATTTATGACATGGCTAACCAATAAATAAGCAGTTGTAGCACCTGCTTTGGTATTGATGTGTTGGGATTCACAGCTGCTGCTACTGAGCTAAAGTTTGAAATGAAAGTAGCACTAGTAGAAGCAATGTTAGGTAACAAACTACTGCGGTTTTAAGAAATAATGTTTTTACATGATAGACTTGACTACATGTTACTTTGTTTTTGGTTGAAACACTGGGATACCTTACTTGATCCAAAAACAAATCAATCCCTTTTACGAGGTTAATGTGTTTTTTTTCAAGACAGACACCTTAACCAGTACCCATTTCATACCGGAGAAACCGATGTATGAACAAGGATTATTTTTACTTCCCCACTAGTTACTCTAGGTTGGAGGGTGGGTAATGACATGGAAGTTATATGCACCTTTCCATACTTTGAATCAGGCATACTTCACATAATTTTCTCTGCTATATTGGATATATCATGCACTTTTAGGACCCAAGACTCTTGAAGAATCTTTTCCATTTTTCAGTTATCTATGGTAAGATAGAAATAAAAATGACAGCAATTTTAGGTATTCACATAATCTTGCTAGGTATATGTGCTTTTCTTCTGGTATTCATAGCTCTACACTTTTGAGAAACAAAAGTGGCTTAAAGATGCTGAGTGAAATAGCAAACAAACTCCTTTTCCTCTCTCCATCAAATTACTCGGAGAATCCCACACTATGATTTTCTCATGAAAGATATTGCATGATAAATAATACCACAGGTCATTTTCCAAATCTGTTACTTGATAGAAATTAGAATATGATCCCAATATCAATTTTGATTGAGCAGTAGTCTGATTCTATCAATAAAAGATGTGCCATCTTGTTGAATACCACTGCAAATGCAAATCACTGTGACATTAAATTTAAAGCCAAATTAATCTAGCTTTCACCACACTAAATATTGTCCATTTATATTGCAAATTCAACCATTAACCACTTCAGGCATGTCAGTATGTATGCTGCAAATTTTAATTAGAACACTTCAGACATGTCTGACGCCCAGAAAAGTTTTACCTTAGCCTCAGCAAATCTGCAAACCAGGAGTCAATTGGTGACATTTCTTTAACAATTACACTTAAGCCTGCCTTTATGGCATTTAAAATGTTTTAAGAAAACATGTTAGAACATTCATGGAAAATGTTCAATAGCTCTTTTTTCCTCTCTTACCAGCATTAACTTTTTATGTACCACTAATTACTTTTTAACCAGAAAACAAATCACTGCATAATCAGTAGACACAAGTATGGAGCAATAAGTTGAAAATACCTATCATTTGCTGGAAAATTTCATTCATATTTTTATCTTCACTTTAGTATTTCTAAAAGGTAAATGTCGCTGTTCATTTGATTGATGTTTACTTTTTTAACTCCTCATTTACCTTTTATTTTACTTGTCTTTCCATTTTCTTTCAATATGACAAAGGAGGAAACTTGTAAAGATTTGAACTCAACATTTTGTGGGGTTTGATTATCAGAATTTACTGTAAGTTGTATGTGAAAAGTATCTTTTTTTTTCTCTTATTCTTTAGAAAATTTCAAGAACTTTACATTTATAGTTATTGCATTTTAAAAAAAAATTGTAGTGATCGCATGCAGCACACAGCTTGTTTAATATGATATAATTTGGCAACCAATTAAGATCAGACCGACAGAACAACAGACTAACCTGACGAAGATTAATTAGATGCTCAAATGCATCCTTTACGGTGATGCAAAATCCTTCATTCTTGGAGAAGCTTTCTTCCCATACGGAGTCAAGAGAAGCCTTAAATTCTAACAGGGAGGAAACCATATCTTTGTCCTTCTCTTCATCCATGACCATGCCCTGCCCAGTTCTTCGGATGTACATGCTAAGGGCCTGCCTTAACGACTCAAGGGAATTGACCCTTAAAAACAATGAGTACATTGTCTGAAGGTCCTTAATCCGATGTCCATCCATCAGCATCATGAACCCCTGGACAGGACAGAGAAACAAATGATTATTCAAGCACTGAAAATAGATTGCACTTTTGCAGGAAGCTATGTATAACTACAGGGCATTTGCACCTTGTCAAGAATTGCGGATATATGGCGTTCAAGTAGCTGCTTTTCTGCAGTTGCTATTAGTGGCTTTTTAGTGCTTGCATCAATGTAAATATTACATCGATCTTGTTCTTCATTCAATCTTGACTGCAGGAATATGTAACCCACCAAATTTTCCGAGGGTAAGTTAATATTAAGTAGAAGAACTAAAATAAAAGCTGCAGATAAAAGTAAAAGTGATTTTCATATTCCACTTTAATCCCGAATAATATCAGAGGAAAAAAGGCACCTCCACATGCTTCAAGTAATCTGGAACATCCGATTGCTGCATGTATTTCATGCCTTCAGAAGCATAGAATTCAGATGTGCATTCAAGGAAAGGACTTTCAAAACTTTCTGCATAAATTCCTAGTGAAGTAAACATCTTCAAGAGATGATCAAGGAGAGATCTATCAGCTGATTCACCTAATCTGCAATCACAGAAAGGATCTCTATGAAGTGTCCAAGAAGTAAACTATGATACTTCAAAATACTCCAATAATCTAACACAAAGTTCTCAATTGCAAGATTTGTGACCACTTCAAAAAATTGATCTCCCTATATCTTAGAAACAAAATTCCTTTTTCCAATCTGTGGGAAAGGGAGTGGCATGATTTACTTCCAAGGTTTTGCAAATATTTTTAGGTTTCATTTTTTGGCAATTCATTCTTTGTCACTACATGTTTAATAATCCAATTGGAGAATGAAAGCATGTCTTCATGTTACAAGTTACAAGTAGACTGTCTTCCAGTGATGTATTGATATACCAGTTCATCAAACTCAACTCTTATTAGCACCTATGCTATTTGATAGATGTGAAACCCATTGACAGAAAACCAGAAATATGAAACACATGCTAGACTAAAAATTTTAGTTTTCAGAAAGTACCTTTCCCTCTCAATCATTCGCAAGATGCCAGTGACAGTTTTGTGCTCAACTTCAGGAGACAAAGAAAGATGTTTGCGGAAAAGCTGCAAGCCCATGTCCCACAATGAACGCACATTTGGGGTTTGTTTCACATATGTTCTGTCCAGATACAAGGCTATGCCACGGATCATCAACATCTGGTCACAGAGATCCTTCCAGCAAGTTGCAACAAGTTTTAAGAAAACCTCCAAATCTGGGCTTTGACCAACTAAGGATTGTAAGGCTGCAGATATATGTGCTTCACACTCCTTTTCAATTCGTAGATAAAGATTCCCCCCCATCTTATGCAGGCAAAGATCATTGACAGCCTAATGACAATGTCATGGTTCATCCCAAAATCAACCAAAACCACATCAGCATAGACAAAGTACTACATTGAGTCAAAACAAGGATAGGATGAAACAAGGAGGAGAAAAAATGTAGCAGTCATACCTGGTAAAGCTTCTCTAAGTCACAAGAATCTGGTTGTTTCAAGAATATAGCCTTAATAGCTGATTGCAGCTTTGCCCATGTATCCTCCTCGAAATTTGTAGGCAGAGTTGGTTTAGCTTCAGTAAACACAATAATCAGTTAAAGGTGAAACACATCTGGCCCAATTTTTACAAGGAACTGTAATTTCATAATCTAGATTTCACTATTACTACTGAATGGACTCAATCCATTCATAATCATAACAAAATTGGAAGCAGAAGAAAATAGCTCATTAATGAAGAATGAAACGCCAATTCATCAACTAGACTCTACTGTATTGATGTTTACAAATCATTCCCTAAGAACTCATTCATTCCACAGTGTACCAAGCACTTGCCCCATCATCATGCATGATAATGAGGTGTTACAATTGACCTTGAAGAGTTTGGGCTCAAGAAGAAGTGTTGACAAGAAGAGCTAAGTTAATGAGAAGTAGAAGAGATGTTAGACAGACAAATAATCGAAGGAAAAACAATCATAGCTATTTCCAGGCTTTTGGATAGTATATATAGAAACTAACATTGAAGAACATAGAATTATTAGAAGAATTAAAGTAAACAAGGTGTAAACACTTAGCAACAAATTGAATAGATAACAAATTCTGAAAAAAGAAAGCCCAAAAGAAGCTACGAGGTCTAACAGAATTGCAATCAATTTCCCAGATCAAAAAATTGAAAGTTACCATATGTTTTTATCATAAAATTCTATTTATAATAATCAAAACACTGAAATAAACAACTCAGCTCACTCCTAAGATGAAATCAAAGAACCAAATTATGCTAGGTAGCAACGAGATCCCAACATTCAAAAAAACTGCACTGCACAGCCCAACATGTTAATCACACCAAAAACGCACATTGAATTTTGTACTATATAAGCAGAACACATGATTGATTAAATCATGCAAGTAAAGAAAACAAGGATAAACAGTAATTGAGCAGATGTTAGTCGTCACCCTTGACGAGCTTGATGACGAGCTTCTTGGCGGGCTGTGGAAGAGTAGCTTTTTTGCGAGACAAATTAGCGGCGGCGGGAGGAGGGCGGTAGTCGACGAGCTTGGGGTCGTCGTCGAGAGAAATGGAGGAAGGATCGAAGACGACTTCATCGGAATGATGGAGGCCGTTTTTGCTGTAATCGAGAGGCGAGAAGGCGGAGGCGGCCTGACATTTGGCCTTCTTCATTGGAGGGTATGTACTAGAGGTGGAAGTACCGGCGGTGCTAGCGGTGGCTGTGGCTGAGCGTTTGGTGGGGAGAGACATTAACAAAATAAAGTGATCTGTGTGTGTTACTAAGAGGACATCGTATTTGTGTTGTTTACGAACCAACTATCAAAGCTAAAATGAAGATTTGAGAAAGAAAAATTAGAGTTTTGAGGAAGACAACCCTCTCAGCAATTCTTTTTTTTTACCCAGTGCTAGTCTGTGTACTGTATGAATAAATTTTCTATTTTACATTTTGTTTTTTAACTATTTTTCTCGCCTAAGCTGTCGTTACAATATTAAAATTAAAAAATAAAAAAGCTCGATTTTCTTTTTAAATAAAATTAATTATCTTATTATAATAAATAATACGGTCATTATTTTAAAACTGATTTAAATAAATCAATTTTATCACTTTTTTTTAGCACGGTAAATTATCATTAAATAAATAAAAAAAATAAACTTATATAAAGGGATTTCATATTGAATACCGAAATTTCTTTAACTTGAGTTCAAGGGTGTTTTTGTATTTTTCTTATTTATTTATTTTGTCGTAATCATGTTAACTTAAAGACTATTTAGTAATATAATAAAAAAATATTTAAAAAACAATTCTCTTTTACTGTTTTCCCTTGATTTTTGTGTCTAACCATATAAATTTTCAAAACATCTCTTCAATTTGTTTTTCCTTCAAATTTACTTCAAGTTATTATCATTACTATTTATTTTATATAAAATAATTTATAAAAAATGAGTTTTTTTTTTCATTTCATCCTCTTTTATTTATTTTTTATATGTTAGATTTGGTCCTCATTCTTTTTATCACTATTTGTTTTATTTAAAATGATTTTTATATATATAATTTCATCCTTCTTCATTTTTTTTCTATCAAATTTGATCTTTAGTTTTTTATTGCTATTTTTTTTACTTTAGAAAATCTTTAAATTATTTATTTGTTTCGTCCTTGGACTATAAATTAATTGAGTTTTGAGCTTTTTTTTATTGATATATTTGTACTTTAGAAAATCTTTAAATTATATTTTTGTGTTCACCCTTGAACTATAAATTAATTGAAATTTGAGCTTCTTTATTTGTCTGGGTCTAGGATTTCACGTGTTGCAAGTCTTGGAGATTAGCACGGGTTTAGAAGATTCACTTATGTTTGCTTGATTTTTTAAAGCTCATATTTTTTTAGTTTTATCCCTTTTAACATTTATTTAATTAGAGATTGAGCTTTATTTTATTTTTTTTGCTTTCTATTGGATTTTTCATTAATTTTAAAAATGATTAAGGTTATGTTGCCTTCCAATATTGGATTGTTTGATAATTACGCTTATTAATTCTATTCAATTTGTTTTTACAAGATTACACTGATATTACAACCATGTCACAAATAACATTTCGTTTGTTAAAAAATGAGCTTTGAATTTTTTCTATATTTTTAGATGAGGTTATGCTAACATTTGTTAGCATTTAATTGATTGAGAAGTGATCTTCGATGTATTTTTTTCTTTACATAGGATTATATATATATCTTACATCTATAATCACAAGGTTAATAGGTTAACTTGGTTAGACACAAGTTTTATTTTCCTTGCTTTGATTTTTTTTTTAAATACAAAAATTAGTTTTATCCTTCGCATTATGTTGTTTGATAATAAAACTTCATGTTTTATCAAAAAATATTTAAGAGGTTAACTCAACGTCACTACCAAAATATATATTTGGCGTGCTACCTTGATGGGCCTAAGGCAATATTTTATTTTATTGTTCAATTGTTTTAGTTTATTTACTCTCATTGTATTTTCCATATTCATGTTAGTAAATTCACCGAGCTTATTAAACTCAATTGAGTCGATAACTCAAGTCCTAGATTATTTTTTTTGTTTTTCAGGAACACTTAAAATGCCTTAGCATTCTTTTTTTTATTTTTTTTGTTATTGGAAAAAAATAAGTTTGGCCTACTACATAGTGCAAACCAACTATCTATTTTTTTTGTAAATTTTAGACACAACTTGGTTATAAAACATTATGCATATATTTATAACAAAATAAACCTAATACAACTTTTTTTATGGAGTATTTCGCAATTCAATTATAAGATTTTTTTTTGTATTTATTATTTAACATTTCTGTGAATATATTTAAATTATTTTATCATTATCTTAAAAAAAAAAATTGGTTTCAACATTATTTATCAAATTTATCAATTTCAGCATTGATATTATTATTTTTTCAAAACAAAATAAAAGGTGAAAACAAATCTGCTCCCTGCCTCTTTTGTCAAGACATCATTACACATGTATATCTTTTTTCTTGATGAAATTTTCATGCTATCATCAACAAATAATAATAATAATAATAATAATAATAATAATAATTAAGAAGCTTACCTACCTTTTAGCCTTTAAAACCTATAACGCTCAAAAAATTCAATTCATAGTCGCCTACTTTTGCAGATTGATTCTCCTTTATAAATGCCGTTCACTAAGATATTAACGTTACGTGTGTAAATGTGTTTTAAGAATGCTAAAAGAATTTAATTATTATTTTTTTTATTTTTTATTTTTTATTTTAAATTTTAAATTTATTTTTTTTAATATTTTTATATCATTTTGATGTGCTACTGCCCTGGGTTGTCAATACCGTTTCGTTCCGGTCGGAACGTTCCGTGCCATTAAAAAAACCGAGACAAAACGACGTCGTTTTCGTCTCGGTTTAAATTCCGGCCTGTTCCAGAAGTACTGGCCAAATTCCGGCCGGAACGTCTCGGTACCGTTCCGGCTTTAAAATCCTCTTTATTTTGATTAACTTGTGATTATATTTCTAATTTTGAGATTATGTTTGTTTAACTTTGTGTTTATATTGTATAATTTAAAATTAATTTATCTTGAATTTTAATTATGCTTGTTAAATTAATATTTTAATTTTTTTTCATATATATATATATAATTAATTATATATGAACAGTACAACCCCGAAATGGCACGCCGAAATGCTCCGAAACCGAAACGTTCCGTACCAATAGAAAAACTGGAATGGTGACCGGAATGGTATTGACAATCTTTCTAGTACTGCCAAAAATATTTTTTTAAAAAAAAAACAGCATTTAATATATTTTTAAATAAAAAACGCTTTCAAAATCAAGTTTTATATTATATTTTGGAAAAAATTTGAATTTTATTTTATTTTTTATTTTAAATTTTTGATGTTTTT
Organism: Salix viminalis; assembly: GCA_029228465.1. NCBI lineage: Eukaryota > Viridiplantae > Streptophyta > Magnoliopsida > Malpighiales > Salicaceae > Salix > Salix viminalis. The sequence continues at coordinate 10,042,371 of CM055436.1, read as the reverse complement.
AAATCAAATCATATATTAATGTTAAAAATATTTTTTTAAAAAAATATTATTTTAATATATTTCAAAAAAAAATATTTAAAAAAATAATAACAATCAAACTGATGAGCGCCTCCCTCCAACTTTTCACCAGACTCAACGTACCACCTTCAAACAAATAAAACCTTCAGCACCTTCAGCAGCTCCATCTCTTCAACAGCTGACCCGTCACCATTCCTACAACCCTCACCCGACCCGTCAACTCGCCCACTTCTCTTTTTCTTTTGTTTTATTCGAGATCGCTGACCCGAAGCTCATCCGCAGCTACATTCTCCTCTGCAATTCCTCCTCCAGCCAACGTCAACCTCACAGCAACCAACACGTGTTATCGTCCTCACACCAGCCAATAGCTTCACGTCTTTTCTCCTCCATGAACCACCTCTCACAGCAGTAACTTCCCTTCTTCCTTATCACCTTATCGGCAGCACAGCGGCGGCAGGTTCTTTTTTCTTTACCATGAGCCTCTGATGAAAAACAATGAAGGTAAGGAACATGATCATAAAACTTAAGGCGTTCTTGATCACTATCCTTAAAGATATTTCACTAATAGGAATCTTCCATGATTCAATAAGTTTTTTCCTCGATAAAAAAGGGCAGCACAGAAATAATTTGAAAAGAAATAAGATCATCAATGAAGAGAAAGGAAAATTATTTTTGGTTGTGTTGTTTCAAAAACTATGTGATATTTATAGTTAGTCATGATATAACAATTATATTTAAACTTATTATAAAATTAAAATGATTGTGACAGCAATTTAAAATATAGCTATTAAGAAATTAAATAATTATGACAATTATAACTGCTGGAAAAAAAAAATGACAATTTTTTTAGAGAATATAGGCTTTGCCTCGCGAGCAGAGGGGCGAATCAAAAATTTTCCTTTTACTCGACTCATCCTTCTGTTCATGACCTCACTCTACTTCTTTTGTTGGTTACCATTTCATCTTAAGTTTTATTATATAAACACTTGATTAAAGTCTTCCTTTTTCTAATATGGGATAGTAAGTCCTATATATACTTTTTGTACTCAAAAGGTTAGTTGTGTTTTCCAATATAGGATAGATGTTTGAAATATCTTTTAATATAAAATTTACAACACACACACACACTTCAAAAGGCCTTTTTTAAACAATAATAAATAAATTTATTGGATCTCTTTCACAAATGAGTGTAATGCGTCTAACCAAACAACCCTTGAAAATCTTCAATTTCCTTGCATAATCTCTTATTAATCTCTCTTTTATCCTTTTTTATTTATCTTTATTTTTATGTGTGTTTTTACTAATAATTTCTGGTAAATTTGCTTCAATTTTTCTCCCTTAAACGACTTGCTAATTGAGCTTATTTTCTATTTATATTTTATAATAAATATGTTTTATGTGAATATAGCCAAGTAAATATGTATTATATGAATAAAATTAGTGTTACGTGTAATTAGCTAATTGACTACACATAAATCCCTAATATCATTTTAAATAGCATACAAAATGCAGAATTTATAAAATTTCAAATTCCAGGATTCAATTGAATTTTGTGTGTTCCGCATCAGTTCGCTTTTTTTTTTTTGGTAAAAATCGGGGCATTAAGCCCTACTAAATTAAACGGGGAATAGTAGACCCAATCAGGTCATAATACAACAAGGTGTAAACTCCAGCCGGAGGATCCTCTAGCACATCAGACTCTCTATCTAACAAATCCCTTGTTAGCCCATAATTGGCTAACCAATCTGCCACACAATTGGCCTCTCTATAGACATGGAAGCTTTTAACCTCCCAGTCTCTACCCAATATACCTTTAATTTGCATGGCTAGATTGAAATTTTTGTCCATACTCACTGTCTCCCCATTAATAAGCCCTATTACAACTTGAGAGTCAGATTCTAAAATAACCCTTCTATAACCCCTATCCCAAGTAAGTTGTAAACCGACATAAACAGCCCATAATTCAGCTGTTACCGAAGAACAACTCCCATTATTCCTCGCAAAACCCACTATCCAGGACCCCATATTATCCCGGATTACTCCTCCTGCTCCTGCTGCACCTGGATTTCCTTTACTGCACCCATCCACATTTAGCTTAACCTACTCATTTGCTGGAAAAGTCCACCCGACCTGCTGGGTCACCTTATTATGCTTTCCCTCTCCCAATCCATTCATCTGAATATTTTTACTATCTGAAACCATTCTTCTTATCGCTTGAATAGTTTCATACCAATTACCCTGAGTTGAGCCAAACACTCTACTGCATCTCTCTTTCCATATATACCATAAAATTATTCCGCACTCCAAAGGCCAATTCACACTATCTGCATCTCTTTTCCTGATAGCCAGATTTGATAACATCCATGTATACCAATTTTGATTGAAGAAAAGTTGTCTCTCCTCTACCTTGACAAACACCTCCCATATCTTACGGGCACTAGGACAATCTCTTAAAACATGAGCTATTGTTTCGACTTCATGAACGCAAAGGCTGCAATATCGATTTTCTGTAAGTCTTCTTCTCCATCGCACTTCATTTGTCATAACTGAATTATGAGCCACTGTCCAAAGAAAAACCTTGATGCGCTCCATTCCCTTCCACTGCCAGATAACCCTCCAAATGGGGTCGTGATCCATCAGTCTCCAATCCTCACTGTAACCTATACGTAGTTTTTGTCATAAAGCATCTGTTTTTGGATTGCTCCCATATAACTGTGTCGGCACTCATATCCTGCGCCGGAGGAATATTACCAGCAATTCCCATCATAACTTGTATGGGGATTAGATGGGCAAACTCATCCCATTTCCACTCGCCTCTAGCATTCACCATATCTGCCACCGTGTAGCTAAGCTTATCCTCTGGGATCTCCCCACTTATGTGGTTAATAAGCGAACCATAATTAGCTAACCAACTGTCCTTCCAAAACAAAATATGCTTTTCCATTCCCAAGATTCCAGCTGATATTCTGATGAACCTTATGCCAGACCTGACAAATTGTTTTCCATAGCACTGAAATCCCTCGGGGCAGCCTTCGGGTAGTCTTCTCCTCTATTGAACTTCATATACTTTTCCTTCAGAAATCTCACCCATAGACTATTCCCTTGAGCTACACCCCATGCTAACTTCATTATAAAGGCCTTATTCATTGTCTCCATTTTCTTTATTCCCATCCCACCCTCTTCTTTCGGCTGACACATCTTTGTCCAATTGACAAGATGGATCTTATCTCATCAGTTCGCTTTTGTTTCTGCTTGACTATTCTTTTTCGAATCATAACATCCAACTTGTCTCTATTTTTTTATTTGAAATTCATATATTATCTATTAAATATATTTTATTAAGGGCGTAATGAAACATAAGAAATTAAGGTTTAGAGTTTCTTGATCTATAATATAGCTTATATCATTAATTATAGAAATAGAAAAATAATATGAAAGATCATTTTATAAATAATTTAAAGAAATCTATTGAATTTAAAAATTTCTTCTGCAGGTTTTCTTGATTGACTGTAAAAGGAGATTAGATATTTCATATTATTACTCACAAAATAAATAAATAAACATATATATATATATATATATATATATATATATATATATATATATATTTCCATTTGAGAAAAGCAAATAACAAGAAAGTTATTTTTTCTTATTTTAATGGTTTAGTTAAATAAAATGTAATTCTATAATAGAATGTATTTAATAATGCTACAAAAATTGCATATATAATTTATATTGAGAGCTGGTAGAAGTTAATTATTACTAGGTCATTTAAAGAAATTTAGAAAGCAAAAAGATTGGTTGAACCAAGTCAAAGCGTAAGAGTTTTTTTATATATTAAAAAAAAAGACGTGGCCATTTCACTGTATACCTAAACATAGATTACTATGGATTGTAACATTAATATTATCATTTTACCCCTTAGATCGAAAAATTTAACCTTTGAAACCGGGGGCATTTTGAACATTTTCGGGGATATGTATAGTATTTTCAAATTGTTTGGGGTTTTTGGTACATTCCTTTTTAAATTGCACATCAAAAACTATCATTTTACCCTTGGGAACTGACAATAAGGTGAGGAACAATGAGGGGTGTTTTCGATTTTTCAAATATTTGTGCATGGTGAAACTACGCACATACCCCCAGAAAAGACAAAAATGAAGGGCTGGAGCTGGGGTATTGTGATACTTTCATTCTAAGTTTTTCCGTAGTTATTGCTAGGTCCAGGGGTGTATAGATAATTTAACCTTTTTTTTTATTATTATTATTTCTTTTTAAAAACACTGTAGGCACGTCGTATGGACATATCGACAGTGTTTCACGCGCACGCACCTTTTAGGCGGCGCATGCAGCTTCATTTGACTGTGTTAATTGTCTGGTCATCGTGTCACCTGGTGCGATGCCATATCCTCGACCTTCCGGCGCAACGCGTGTCGTGTGACGGTGATCGGTGAATCGTCAGTGGATGGTTTTTAGTTTTCCCCCCTTTTCTCTCTCCCGCAGTCAGAAAATACATGTAAGTACTTCATGTTTGTGATTGTTTTAGTTTAGTCTCTGTTCTTTTGATTTTATTACTGATTTCTTCAATGGAATTTTTGATGTTTTTCAATTGTACACTCAATTGAAACTAATTATATAAATGTGTTTTCATTTCAGTCCTTATTATTTTGATTTTTGGTTTGTTTTTGGTTCATTTAATTTTTTTGATATGTAGGTTTTAATTTGTTTCAATTTTGCCCTCCAATTGAAAGTGATCATATATGTTACTTTTCATTTCGGTCCTTATTCTTTTATTTTTTTAATCAAATTACAATGCATTTTTTTAAATGTTTTTATTTGTTTTGACCCCAATGTTTTTATTTGTTTCAATTTTGTCATTTGATTGGAGTTAATTATATAATTTATTTTTCATTTTAGCACCCATTCTTGGACAATATTTATTTTTTACCCATATTTATGCATCTATGCTTTTAGTTTTTTTTGTTTTTGTCATTTAATTTTTTATTGGGGTTTTATTTTTAATCGGCCCTCATTAATTTGTGTTGATGATCATTTTAAAATTAATATTTTCCTCCTTTTCCCCCTTTTTTTTTGTTTTGTGTTATTTTTATATATTCTTCGGATCAGATGATTTTATGGTTTCATTGTTTGAACAATTATAATGATAATTTTAGTGTTATTATTTTTTTGTATTTTTTTATATTCTTTGGGGCAATTTAATGATTTTATTTGTTTGGGCAATAATATTGATAATAATTTTAACTGTTATAGTCGTGATAATGATGGTAACGTAGGGATAAATTTTTAATGATCTTTTTTTCTTTTTGTAGATAGAAAATTAACTACTTATTTTTGTTATTTGATTATTGCAAGTGTTTCACAATTTATATTTTCTTTTTGTGTTTAATTTTAATTGGATTATAAAATGAACTAATCCTAATACAGTGAATTCGATAATTCAGGTATCCGAATCTTCTTACTTTTGTAATGATGATGATAATTTTATGCTGGGGATTTCTTTGAAACCTACTAAACAGATAAATTTATATCGATTTAAAATTCATATATTTTATAAAAAAAACTTGCACTTCACAAGAATTTTGCACAAATTTATTATTTTGCCCAAATTTTTATTATAATAAAAAAAAATCTCACACAATTAATATTTTTTACGTTGAAAAAAATATTGTTCTGACCTCGATGAGACACGGGTAAGTGACTAATACATATATATATATATATATATATATATATATATATATATATATATATATATATATATAGATAATGGAGAGTGCAAGAGTTGATTGGCCAAATTAAAAATAGAAATGAATAATTGATATAAATATGGGGATCAATTTATTGCTATATATAAACATCAGTAACTTAGACTCTGTTTAGCATTTCAAAAGTATTTTTTGAAAAAAAATAAATTATTTTTTATTTTTTATTTTAAATTTTTTTTTGATATTTTTAGATCATTTTCACAAGTTAATGTTAAAAATAATAAAAAAAAATTACTCTTAACAATAACTTGAACCAAACTAACAAACAGACTATTAAACGGTTATGGTCACCATATGGTCACCAGAAACTTTTATGCTTTACACATAAAAGAAATGGCAGTGGTAATAAAGGTCTGCAGCCTACAAATATTAGAATCAAAGGATGCGGATAACAAAACCGAAAGCAGAATATCTCATCACTTTTTTTTATATTTTTAAAATCATTTTGTTACTAAAATTAAATTATAAAAACAAAAAAAAATAAAAATTATTTTAATATATTTTCAAATAAAAAAAATCCCCCCACCCAGGGTATCAAACAGACAAACATGATATGAACGAGCGAGGTTTCCCTTTGCTTTTGTCCGAAGAAAGTGGCCCGAGGGCATTTTTGCAAATAAAGAATCGAGGGCTGTACTTGATTGGAAAAGACGCCAGACCAAAAGAAAAACATCGTCCGAAGAAAATGAGAAAAACCAAACCTGTAGCCCATTTAAAACCCGGAGGAGAGGTTTAATATTCAAACAAGCAAAGAAAAGAATTCACAGTTACCCTTCACCTCGTCCATCTCTCTATATCTATATCTATTCTCTTCGAATTTCTGTTTACAACTCCAAAGATTTCATCCTCTCTCTCTCTCTCTAGATTCCATGGCATTGCTTTTTAGCAGAATTGCCATGATTCGTGTTTTTCTTATACTTTTCCTGACCTTTTTCAGGTACCATTTAGTTTTTCTATATATCTTACCTCGTTTACATGTGATCGATGCATGTCTACTGCTTCAGCCATTTCTCTGGTTCATCGTTTCAAGTTTTTTTTTTTTCCTGGGTTTCCTCTAATGCTATTAATTTCCTGTATGTATGTATGGTTAATTAACAGATAATAACGGTTTTGTACGAGGTATCGCGTCCCTCGGTATCAACTATGGCCAAATTGGCAACAATTTGCCACAGCCAGAGAACGTTCTTGATCTCTTGATTTCTCTCAAGCTCACAAAGGCAAGAATCTACGACACGAATCCTCAGATATTGTCAGCATTCGCCAACTCGAGTGTCGAGCTGATCGTGACCGTAGAAAACCAAATGCTAGCTTCTCTGATCGACCCTCAACAAGCTCTTCAGTGGGTCAGCACCCGCATCCAGCCGTATGTTCCCGCCACCAGAATCACAGGGATCTCCGTCGGAAATGAGGTCTTCACCGACGACGACACGGCGTTGCTGGCCTATCTCGTTCCAGCCGTGGTAAACATTCACGGCGCACTTGCCCAGCTGGGCCTGGACGGATACATTAAAGTCTCGACGTCCAATTCTCTAGCGGTGCTCTCGGAATCATTCCCTCCGTCAGCCGGAACTTTCAATACTGAGGTCTCAGGAGTCATGTCGCAGTTTCTGCACTTCCTGTCAAGCACAGAGTCGCCGTTTTGGATCAATGCATATCCATATTTTGCTTACAAGGATAAACCTGATGACGTGCCCCTGGATTATGTGCTCTTTAAACCTAATTCAGGCATGGATGACCCCTTCACCAAGCTACACTACGACAATATGCTGTATGCTCAGGTAGATGCTGTTAGTTTTTGCTATTGCCAGAATGGGTTTTAATGGAGTTGAAGTTAGGGTGTCGGAGACTGGTTGGCCATCGAAAGGAGACTCCGACGAGGTCGGCGCCACCCTAGAGAATGCGGCGGCTTATAATAAAAATATTCTGAGGAGGCAAATGAATAATGAGGGCACGCCTTTGCGGCCTAACATGAGGGTGGAAGTGTACTTTGTTTGCTCTGTTCAACGAGGATCTGAAGCCTGGACCAACATCGGAGAGAAATTATGGCCTCTTTCAGCCTGATTGCACCATGGCCTACAATGTGGGGCTCTCTTCCCTTTCAAGTCCATCGTCGTCGACCCTTTCAAATCCATCGTCGTCGACCCTTTCAAGTCCATCGTCGACGTCATCGGCTTCCATTTCCCTTGCTTCTTCGGCCACAAAGGTAATAGCATAACTTTGGATTCGATCAAGTATTTCTTAATCTTCCATTTTATTTTAAGATAAAATTATAGAAATTATGCATAAGAATATATAAGAAAATTATTAGAGAATAATATAAATCAATATTATTCTAGGGTCTCACACGATTGTTTAAGATTTAGGTGAGATGATTTTTTAATATAGTATCAGAGTCTTGTTGACCCAACGGTCACGAGTTCGAATCTCACCACCCTTATTTTATTTGATAAAAATCAAGCACAAGGTAATGTAAGTCTGTGCAAGTTTTAAACTCAAAGGATTTTCACTTAAGAGAATATGTTAAAGAATAATATAAATCATATTTTATAACCTCACGAGTTCAAAGTTTTAGGTGAAATGATTATTTAACAAAAATAACGTATATGTTGCGGGGTCTCTAGGCAGAAAGTGTATGCCACATATTATGCAATGGACAACTTGTGAATACCACCGGAAACCTTTTAGAGAGAGATTTGAAGCCATATATATATATATATATGATTGTGTGTTTATCTGTTTTTTCGGATAATATAATGTAATTCTCCTTAAATGGCGAATAATGTGAAACAGGATGCAAACACAGAAAGCATGGCCGTGTACTGGATGGTTGTGTGTTTGCTGACGTTCCAAGTTCTTATCAGAAGAGCATATTGAGCGAGCGAAGGAGGAGTGTAAGCATTGATTCTACTTTTTTGGCGAGAAACATCGGTGTCTTGCCACAAACATCACAATCAGAAATCAAAGATCCCGTACGTTGTGCACATTGAAGAACCAATGGACCTCGAAAGTATTATCGACAACGAATCACACCCTCCTGCATCTCGAAGAACTCTCGATCAGCAGCTACTTTCAAAGAAACAACGAAGGATATCTTTTCTTTTATTGTAATTATGCCAGACATTTAGAAAATCTGTTTGCTTTGTCATTATTTTTCTATGTCGCTCTAGAGCATATAATATATATATATATAATAACAGTATTGTCAATGATCTTTCTCTTATGTATTGTTAGCGAAGAAAGGCACGTCCCTACTTTTGGACGTGGAATCCATCTCCGACCTTTTGATGTACAAAGATTAATTTCACAAGTTTGTTTCCATCATATACACATCTAATAGCATAACATTTAAAATGAGTTTGTTCCTTAACATGATATCAGAGTCTTTATTAATCAAGCGGTTATGATTTCAAATCTCACCACCATAATTCTATTTGAAAAGAAAAATCTTTATTTTTTTGGATTCGAAGAAACCACACCCTTGAAAAATGTACTTAATTTGTGGGTTCAGGTGAGCAAGTAAAACCCCGATTGTCCCAGACTCTAACAAGAGGTGCACGTCCTGACTCAAACTCGAGATCTGCTGTGCAAATCTCAAACCCTTTGTCATTATGTCACGCCCCTTAGAGACTATTTGATGAAAAATCAAGCATATGATTGTATGAATCTGTGTAAATTTCAAGCTTAAACGAGCTTTTCATATGAAGGGTATATTAAAGAATGATATAAAATCATCAAATTCTAGTACCTCATCTGATACCTTAAGTTTTTAGTTAAGTTGGTTTCTTAATACACCACCCACCTCTCTCTCTCTCTCTCTCTCTCTCTCTCTCTCTCTTAGAGATTTATATATATATCACTAACATATAGTAAAAGAAAAGCTGATATAAAATATGTTTGAGATAATGAAGAGCAGCAGGGTGGAAAGGGGAGAGCTTTCATATTTAAGTTTTCTTTTTTTCTTATCCTAAAGCGGAAATCAAGACCAGCTTTATTCCCTTGGCCAATTTGAACGTCAGCATTGAGTAGTCATGTGTCATTCCTTTGGCAAAGGAGCTTTTACTTCGTTCTCTCTTTCACTTTCTCTGTACGCAGAGACCATAAGAAGACAATACACGCTGATCTGCCATGGCTGACCCAGATGGGGATGCTTCCTCCATTTCACATCAGCCAACGGGGTTGCACATGCAACCAAGGATTTTATTTTGTATTTTTTTTCCTCTAATATGTATGGCACATGCAGTGAAATCAAATTAATTATCAATAATCCAACCATGCACCACAAAAGAATAGGCGTTTATTTTGTAAGATTTTAATTCTATTCCAAGGATTACAACTATAATCTCACGGGTTCAACTGAATTAATTGTAACATTTAATTTATAGTACCAATTATTGCTTCAGAAAACTTATCTGTTTTTGAAAATTATGTCTTTAATCTCTATATTTGATTTTTTTTTATTAACGTGGATGTCCGGATCATTTTATGCGCATCTCGACTAATCCCATGAAATTTTAAAATTAACAATCATATAAGCATTCAGTGGTCATCATTTAGCAATCAAAAAGAGGTTGGTTCAAGTGGTAAGCAGCTTGTTCCGCTTAAGCGAGGTTTCGGTTTCGAGTCCCCGTGTACACAACAACACCCATTGGTAGCCTCACCTGCCAATGTCAGGCATGCGACCCGGGACAACCACCAGATTAGTCAGGTCAACCCGGATACTAGGGTTGACGACCAAAAACAAAGGTTCGAACATGAGATTACAGAGAAACAAACTCTTTAATTTTAATCTTTTATCACTGAAATTATATTTGATTTTTAATCCCTTTAATTACGTAGTCTTCCTTTGATTGAGCTCATGTTTTTCAACAATTTATTCTACTTTTATTTTTTATTTTTTGAGAAATGTAGGCCGAGCTCGTTTGTAATCGGAAAAAAGAAAGACTTAAACAAAAACAAAAGAACGTTTTCATTTCTTAATGTTATCCTTCCCAAAGAGAATTGTTTAGATTATAGGAGGTCGTGGCGTTAAATTAGTTGGCTTTCCGCCGAACGACATGATGTAGTGGAGCACATCATGCTAGGGTCCCATGAACACGTACGCCAGCATCTACTTTTAAGACCATAAGTCAACAATTTTATCGATAACTTATAGGGTATACTTTCAAAACCAAAGGTACAGTATTTTACACGTGTATAAAGTGAGAATACCCAGTCATAATTAATTATTATTATTATTATATACAAAACACTAAGTTTACATGGGAAAATATTGTTCTTCATGCTCTCCATCACCTCACAATTTATCGTGGGTGGGTTTTTTTTATCCTTAATTTTGTTTTTGTTTTTGTTTTATGGGGCCACATTAAAAGCCGAATGATTAGGAAAGGGGAAGATTAAAAGAGAAAGAATCAAAATAAAAAAATAGCAGAGAAAAGAGGTGGTTTTATCAAAGTTTTGGAGATATATTCATTGTAGTCCCTATACTTGTCAAATTATCAATATCAAGTCCTTTAAATTTTAGAAATTTAAGAACAAAGTCAATTTTAGTCCATGATTTTATTTTCATTATTTTTAGGTCTGTATTTGAGAGATGTGAGTGGAATGCTAAATTTCAGCGGTAGAAAGAGAAAATAATTATTTACATCGATTTCAACGGTAAAAGAGAATATCATCATTTACATCGATTTCAGTGGTAGAAAGAGAAAATCAACATTTACATCGATTTCAGCCACCAAAATAAGTGAACTTGATGTCAATAAATTCCATTTAGTGAGGAAAGTTTCACTTATGTGTTTGTTTTTGGCTTAAAATTGTCAAAAAAATAGGTCTTTAACTCTAAGAGCTTTTTTGTGTTTAATTTGATTTTAGGTTTTTGTGGCTTTTTTAGGGTCATTATTGGGTTTAGAATGAATCTAAAATACTCAAGTCATGTTTATGAAAATACTCAAGTCATGATACATGAGTGCTATCATAAAGCAATTAAAAATAAAATAAAGGTCAAATAAAAAAATACACACGTGCAAAGTTGTCAAAAAAATTTAAAATATTTTATGCATCATACATTTTAAAAACTAAAAATTATAGTTTTACAAAATAAAAATGTCAGGATTGAAAATAATTAAAATTAAATAAAAAATAATGAGTACATAGTGTCATGTACACAAAACTAAAACTTCAAGGGAAAAAAAGATTAAAGGCATTTCAGTATAAATTTATGAAATGATTACAAGTGATATAAAATATAGAATAATGACATAAAATAAGAAAAATAAATAGAATACATTGGGAAAAAAGAGTTTAAGAGGATAAAAAAAAAGAATATTAACAATTTTAAGCCAACAACAAAGGGAAACAAAAGTTTCTTCCTTTGCTCTCTTTTCCTTGCAATTTCCTTAGAAATGCTCCATAAAATCAAGTGTAAAGAGGGTTTAGAGAATATTAAAGAGAGAGTATACACTTAAAATAAGGATTTTATGACAGGGATTGATAGAAAAAAGTAAAGGTTTAGATGGGGAACAATGAGAATTCAAAAGAGGAAGAGGAAGAGGAATAAGAATCTCAACTGGTTGCATTTTGAAAATCAAATTGTTACCAGGTAAGTTGTTGAGAACCCTATTTATTCAGGTTTTAGAATAATCAAAGTAGTTTTATTAATAATTAAGAGAAATTAGATTAGGGTTTATAATATAAATTTGGGAGAAAAGATGAATTTCTTTGAAATTATATGATGTAATAGGAATGAAATCATGTTGAAATAACAAAAAAAAAAATGTTTAAAAGGTATATAGATAATAACAAGCCTAGGATTCGGCCATTCAGAGACAAAAAAGGATTGTGTTATTATTTTAGATTGTATTGTAATTGTGATAATTGAGTATATGTATAATGGCTATGATGAATAGTTCTATTTTTATATGATGAATATGAACTTTTTGTATTCTATAAATTTAATTATTTTGAAAAATTATTAAATTTAAATTGAATTCTAGTTATGTTTATGATTTAAGCAAGATGAAATGGAATTGATGTTCAATTAGATGTAACTAAAACAATATAGCAAATGAGATTGAATTAGCTAAATAATGAATAGGCAAGAAAAGAAAACCTAGGGTGAGGGTGATGTTGATGTGTGCTAAGATAAAAGAGAATAAGAAAGGATTTTTGAGATTTCATGGATTCATTGATAAATTCATTGTGAATATATTAGGGAAGGTTTTAGAATTTAGAAGAATCTTCAAGATTCATTTGAAGTAATAAAAACCTTTTATGTGAATTAAATGAGAATATTGTATAAATTCAGTGAAGAATTGAAAAAGTTAGCTTGTAACTAAGTTGATTTTGTTTAAATAATGATTTAGGATATATGGATGATGATTTAGAAAGAGAAAGATAAAAAATTAACATGTCTTTCCAAAGAATGATATTGTTGACATTATAATTAAGAAAGAGTTATATGTTAAATAATTTTGTGATAATTGTAATTATATCAAATAAGTAGAGAAAACAAAATGAATTATGTTGTGGATGAATATCCAAGTTAAATTATAATATATGTTATGATGAATAATGAGTATTTTTAGATACAATAATAATTGTTTAAAAGATGTCAATATAGGGGATAATGTTGGAGTTGTTAAGTGAGCTATAGGAGCTAGACATAGCTAGATTGCAAATAGGTACTTAGGTTGACTTAGCTAAAGATATATTAAGGAAAGTTTTAGAATTTATAAGAATCTTCAAGATTTGTTTGAAGTAATTAAAACCTTTTATGTGAATTAAATGAGAATATTGTAGAAATTGAGTGAAGAATTGAAAAGTTAGCTTGTTACTAAGTTGATTTTGTTTAAATAATGAATTTGGATATATTGATGATGGTTTAGAAAAAAAAAGAAAGAAAAAAATTAGCTTATCTTTCCTAAGAATGATATTGTTGATATTATAATTAAGAAAGAGTTGGATTTTAAATAATTTTATGATAATTGGAATTGTATCAAATAAGTTGAGAAAACAAAATGAATTAAGTTGACGATGAATATCATAGTGAAATTAGAATATATGTTATGATGAATAATGAGTATTTTTAGATACAATAATAATTGTGTAAAAACATGTCAATACAAGGGATAAAAATGGAGTCGTTGAGCAAGCTATAGGAGTTGGATATAACTACACTGCAAATAGGTATTCAGTACTCTATAGTAAATTTTCTTGTATAAACTCGTAATCTATAATGAGGAATTACTAGAATCTAGAATGTAGAAATATAATATTTGATAGCTTTATTAGAGACAAAAAAAAATTGTATATTGTAAGAATTGATTGGTATTCATGATGAAATAATGAATAATTAGCTTACAATTGAAAATGTTGGAATGATTGAAAATCATGATAGTTCGCCAGATTGATTGGTGTTCATGATATAATATCGGATTGTTGGCTTTTAATTGGTAATGATGGATTGATTGGAAACCTTAATGGGTTTACTAGATTGACTGATGTTTATGACAAAATACTAGATTTTTAGTTTTATTCGAGAATATTGGATTGATTGATAATTAGAATGAGTTCATAAAAGTGAGTGGTGTTCATGAAGAAACACCAGATTGTAAACCTCCAAATATTAATACCAAATTAATTGGCAAACAAGATAGGTTTTTTTGAATTGGCTAGTGTTCACGAAGGATTACTAGATTATTAGCTTACATACAAGAATGTTGGGATAATTCATCAATTTATGAGTATTGTGATCTTATTTTAGGTTAAATGGATCAATGTAATGATAAATTACTAAATGATTTGAAATATTGTTTTTTTTTAAAAAAAAACATTTTCTAGATAATATATTTGGAATGTTACTTAAATCCTAAATATTATTCTTCTACAAGACCTTATAAATAAAATTGATTGTATTACAGGTGCCTCCTAGGTCTGTCATTAGTAGTTATTGGTTGTTGCTTTTTTGTGTTAGACTTAGGTGTTTATGGATTAAGAAGTTGTATAATCTATCTTTTAGGGTTGTAATTCATGGACATTTTATTTTGATATGTAATAAGATCTAATTATCTAATTAGTAATAACTAGTTATGGTAATGTAATGATGTATGATGTTTTGAAACTTTGAAAATATAAAGTCTTAAATCTATGTAATATATGTTGTACTATCTTGGGTAGAAATACTATAATTAATTTAATTATATAGTAAATGATAGTTTATTGTACAATTCCATTTCATATGTTTGAATGTCTTATTATTATGGTTAATGTAAATTACTAAATACTAGTAGTGCAACGAATATTAAAAATGAATGAGGAAATGTTAGATATGATGAGATAAGATCTTGGATGAATGTATTAGAGGTAAAGTAGATTTTAAAATTTAGTGATTTTTTAAGAACCTTAAAATAGTATCAAGAAAGATGTAAATTGGATTTTAGGGTTGTTACAGAAACCCTAAGATAAAAAAAAGGAGATACGAGGTTATACTTTACCTAAAAGTTGGTTCAAAATGAATGAGGAGCTTTTATGGTGCTACTAATGGCTCCTACTGGTATAAATGGTGGTAAAAAGGTTTTTGTTTGAGAAATGTTTATGGTGGATACTAATGACCTTTAGTGGTATAAATGGTAGTGCAAAGGTTTTTGTTGGGTTTTTTTTTATCTCTTCTTCCTCTATTCCCTCTTGTACTCTAACTCAAAACTATCATTTTTATAGCTTACAACTCTCTTATAATTTTAGTTCTTTCTCTTTTTCTTTCTTTGTGTTTTATCTCTTTAGTTTGAGATTCTCTTCCCTCTTCTTCTTCTTCTTCCTCTTCATTTTACCCCTCTACCTAGTGACTCAAAGACTACTATTTTTTATATCTTAAATCTCTTTTATTTCTTCTCTCTCTCTCTCTCTCTCTCTCTCTCTCTATAATGAACTTAATTTTTGTCTTGCTTTGCTATTCTATTTATATGTAAGAATAAAGCTCTTGGAACTTTTCTTGGTTGAGTGGTAGTTACCACTAATTTTCTTAATTCAAACTCAATTGCCCCCTATGGTTTTACCCTTTGGCCAAACATGCTTGAATTGATTTCCTTGCACCAATTTTCTAGTGATTTATAAAGATTAGAGCACCTTTTTTGTTTTGTTGAAATGGAATACATATGTATAAGAGGAGAACAAAGTGTTCTTTAAATTTTTTTTGTTGGAATGAGAAAGAGAAAACAATGGACAAAGTTGGCCAAAACCGTGCAAAATAAGAAACTTATATAGGGTTGTCATGGAGATATAAAGCACTATTTTTAGCATACAACCTAAAATGATGTCATTTTGATTTGTCTTTTATATTTGGTATGTGAAATGGTGTCATTTTATCCTAAACTTGTCACTTGATTTAATTGTTTTGTTTCTTTTGAAAATAACATCATTTTAATTTAAAAGATTTTTTTTAAACAATCCTCAAAGTTTATTACCTTTACCAATTTGGTCATTGACTTCTTTTTTTTTCCTTCTTATTTATAGCTAATTGCACCCGTTTTGTTTTAGTTTTTTAATTTCTTCTATAAATGCATTTAAAATGACCCTCTTTTTTATTTTATTTTATTTTATTTCAATTAATTTATTGGCTTTTTCATTTTTTTGTTATTTAGCCAATTCAATCTTTTTCTTTCAATTTCTTTTTAGTTTCACACTTGGTTATATTTAAAGTGACACCTTAATTTTAGTGTTCTTTTCAATTCAATCCTTGGCTTTCCAATTACCCAATTTCAACTATTTTCTTAACTTTTCTTCACAACTTCACCCTTAGTTACGAAAAAAAAAATAAATTCAATTCTCTCTCTTTTTTAATATTTTTTGTTTTCTTTTGTTTCAACTACATTTTTTTTTTAATTTTGTTTGGAATATCTTTGAAAAGGTTTTTTTTTATGAAAAATTTATTTATGAGTGGGTAAAAACTGGATTGTGATAATAGTGATATGACTTATATAACTTGTTGGTGTGTGTAATATATGCATCAATTATTTTCCTTTATATGTCTAATCTAGCCTTGATTTAGCAAAAGAACAAGCTAGAGTTTGCTCCATAGTCAAATTATATCCTTGAGATTGAAATGTGACAATAATGAAGTTTAGAGTTGAAGCATAATAACCAAGAGGAAAAAAGAGGAAAAACTTAAAACTATAGGGATGAAATTGAACTTTTACTTACTAATTATGGAAAAGAACCCTAATTCTTTATTTATATAAATTTTAATACCCAATCTCCCAATTTGGTTTACTAAAGAAAGATTAAATTGCATTTTACTGAATTGATTCTCAATTTAATATCAAAACATTTTAAAAACACATACAAAAAGTAAAAGAATGATAAAAATAGATTATATCTAAAAACAATAAAAATAAAAACTTTAAAGAATGCAATTGAAAAGAAATATACTATGGGGATTTTTTATAATTAAAAAAAATATAAGGCCTAGCACACTAAGGTGTTAAGCTTTCATGCTTGGATTTTTTTGTAGGACTTTTTTTCTCAATCTTTTTAGTCTTTATTTAGGTGCAACATGAGTTTATTAAAGAAAAAATCTTAGACTCAATTGAAACCTTGGTACAAATTACTGATTTAATGAGTTATAGCCTGACATTTAGAATTATTTTATTTTCATGAAGTTATTTCGATCTTAAGGCCTCGATTGTAAGTTTAATAGGTTAAGTTGAGATAATTTGAGTTTTTTTGTTTTCTTTAATATATTTATTTTATCATTCAATATTGGATTGGTTGAAAATTAAATTCTGTATTGTTTTTCAATTTTTTTATATGGTTATCTTGATCTTATGACTCAAATCATTTATTTATGAAACAAATAATTTATTTTCAATTTTATTTTATTATTTAATATTGGGTTGATTAAAAAATACCTTTATAATTTATTTTAATATGTTTTTTTATATATAATTATCATTATCGCATAACTTAAAATTCAACATATTAACATGAGTTAATATAATATATTATTGTTTTTATATTTTTTAATAAAATCTTTTTATTAAAATTTAAAAAGATATAGTTTAATATGGAACATATATTTAAATTCACAAGTAAAATGTTTTACTAAAAATACTCCATAACAATACATAAATATTTGGTTTTTTTTATAAAAAGAATAAAATAATTAGCATAGAAGAACAAAGACATCAAAATATAATAGAAAGAGACAAGAGAGAAATACTTTTTTTTTGTTATGAATTCTTTTAGTTTTTTTCATAGTGTTAAGAATACAATACAAGTGGTCTATTTATAGGAGAAGTAAATGAACTCATGGGTTATGAAAATCCAAGAGACTAAACTCAAGAGTCATGGACATTCAATACATATAAATATGAATTTATAACACTTCCCCTTGAATGACGATGTGCTTTAAGTTCAATAGAGGACTTTATATAGATACTTTAAGATCCATATATGAATACTTCAAGATTCATTAAAATAATATCAAATTGTTTAATTAAATCCTTGCAAAGGAAAACCCAGTGGGAAAAATCCTAAACGAAGGAAAAAAAGTACAATTTGCATTGACTTTCCCTCAAAAGTACATGTTTTATGACAAATCTAAGATGACACATTCAAATATTATGAACAAGTTTCTTGAAAGTTTGAGGCTGATAAAGATTTTGTAAATAAGTTTGCTAAATTATCACTTGACCTGATTTGTTTGATATCAATTTTTCTCTTTTGTTGGAGCTCGTGAGTATAAAAGAACTTTGATGAGATATGCTTTGTTTTATCTCCTTTAATATAGTCTCATCCGAGTTGAATGATGCAGACAACATTATCTTCAAACAATATTGTGAGACTCTTTTCAATGGTTGACAATTCATATGTTTTCTTTATGTGCTGGATAATTGATCTTAGACATATACATTCTTGAATTGCTTCATGTATCGCGATAATCCTTGAATGATTTGATGAAGTAGCCATTAATGTTTGTTTGACAGATCTCCAAAATATTGTCATGCCTCCATAAATAAATAGATAACCTGTTTGTGATATCTCTTTATAGGGATTAGAGATATAATATGTATCTGCATATCCAATCAATTATGAATTTGATCCACAATAAGATAAACCCTATTTTGGTTGTTCCGCGGAGATAGCTGAAATATATGTATGACTTTATTCCAATGTTTTTTTGTGGGATTGGAACTATATCTTTCCAATAAATTTACTGCAAAAGCTATATCTTGTCTTGTATAATTTACAAGATACATAAGTGCTCCAATATCACTAAGATATGGTATTTCAGGACCAGAAATTTCTTCATCCTCTTTGGGAGGTCGAAAAAGATCTTTTTTCACTTCAAGTTAATGTGTAAAAATGATCAATTAAATTCACATTCCAATCAAAGGAAAATATAAGCTTTAGATAGAAGAGAATATTCTCTAGTTAGTAGATCAAAAAAATACTTTTCATGCAGGAACAACAAAAACTAGAGTGGTACAATACCTCATTATTCTCTCACATACACACTTTGAAATATAATATTATTATAAAATAATAAATTAATAATATATTCATATAAAAATAATATATTAATAAAAATACAAGAGTATGTTAATTTAATATAGTAGTGCATATAATACTTTAATTTAGATAATATTTCTATAAAATACATTAGAATACAAAACATACTATAATATATAAGAATCATAAATTTTATGTTTAAAATTAGGATACCATAGAAAATAAATTTACTTTAAATGTTATCCAAACACTAAAAAAAGGTTATATGTAAATAATGTTAAATTTAAAATATTTGTATTATATGTCTAGTTACATTTTGTAAAATAAACTATATATAAATATAAGATACAATAAATTCTTTTTTTACAGCATTACACTTTTATATCTTTTTTTTCTTTTACATGGTCAAATAATTACATTTAATATTTTATATATGTTAGTTAAACTTGGAAAAAAAACTAAACATTAACTCATTTCTCATGGCATAGTCAAACATTGAAAAATATTTTTTAACTTATTTCTTATAACACTATTAAACATAAAAATAATAACTGACTTTCTAATAATTGACTTTTCATAAAACCACTTAAATAACTACTTTATGATGCTTTATTTTCTTATTTTAAAAGGAATCATGATATCCAAGAACACATAAATTCCTTCCATTTAACATTTCCTACAAAACAAATACAAAAAAAAAAAAAAAAATTCTTAGGAGAGAATTTGATATTTCCATAAAGAAAATGTTCATTAGTTGTAGGATTCGACAATGCAAAGAGTCATCTCTAACCGAGTAATGGGTACTTTGGATGTAATAGGCAACATGTAGTGTGGCTTTTAAAGACCAAGGATACAAAATTCTCAAATATTCCTTAAAATTTAGCTATTTTTATTATGCAATTATGTTAGTTTCTATTCTAAAGTCTTATTGTAACATCTGTATTTTTTATAAAAATGTAATGGTACCTCGAATAAAATATATATAACACATGTTAATAAATTCTTTCATTTACAAAAGTGACTAAATAAATCCGTCATAATATTTAAATTCCTGTACTTCATAACTTTATATCCAAATAAAATACCCTAAGGCATAATAAAAGAATGGAATATAATTTACAATTATATTCCTTTCTAAAATTACATGTTAATGCTATCATGATTACATGTATTAATCTTATACAAAAAATAAGGTCTCAAATTCACTAGGTCTAGAGGATCTTGTCTCAATGCTTCCTTGATAGTCTTTCCTGTACTAAATAACCTACTGTCAATTTCTCATAAAACTTATCTTTCAAGCACAATTTATTCTATAAATTAATTAACTCAAATATTTTTCTTAATTTAAAGACATTGTATATTTTCTTTGGATTTTAGCTAACCATCTTATGGTCGCAAAGTCAATAATCAATCTAACATGATTTCTACCCACAATAAATCACAATTAAAATCTACCAAGCAAAATCCATAGTTTTTACCCTATATGGCTAAAACATACAAAGCATAAGAGTGAGAACTCTCTTTGAAAATTCTTTCAACTAATATATGTACCGACATTTAAACTTATGAGCACTAATACCATATTCATAAATCGATATCAATTTTAAAAATTCTCATTTTGGCTTAATAAGTTAAAATAGGTGGGAGGTATATTTTCTTTAATTATTATTCCTTTTATTAACTCATTATCCAATCATCAATTGGTTACACTAACACATTACAACCAAAATTTCACTGCAATGGTTCCTTCCTTTATACTTTACATGTTGTTGAAATCCTAAGGAAATAAAAGGATAATTTTTTCCTTTTTAATTTACTCAATTAACTCATTACTCAATCCGTTCACATGACCTTCAATGTCATTAAACCATTGGGTTTCAAATTCAAGTCTTAAATCTCAAAACCTCTACTTCCTTTACACTAAATAAAACCTTAATATGACATACTTGAAATTCTCAAATAATTCATCAAATTGAGACTTGAATCATTGTTTATTCATGTACCATAAACAAACTTTAATCACGGTACACAAATATGGTGTATTTGAATGTTGGAGTAACATTACACAACAATGGAGTTGAAATAATAGCCCAAATAGCAATTAGATAAGCAACAATACACACAAAAATGAACAACATGTTCAAATAACAATAACTACCAACCATATCAATATCAATAAACCCAACTGTTAAACCATAAACCATCATGTTTTTCAACATATATTTGAATATCAAAACAATTGCACGGTTAAATTTTCATATATAAAGAATAAATTGAACTTGCCAGAAATTTGGCAGCGTTCTATTAATGATAAGTTAACTTATTGTCAGAGTATTTGTTTTCAATCTCCATTGTTCAAACTCATGAGGAATTATAAACACACATCATATTTTAATTTTAATTTAAGAGTGATCTAACGTTGGAAGAAAGCAAAAACATTGGCGATGATGACCTCCATATATAGTGTTTTTCCCATAAAAACTTGAAGGGTTATTTCTCTAAAAAACAAATCGATCACAAAGATCCCAATGATGAGAGGGTATAGGAAAATAAGGAGAGCAACATATCATGATATAAGTCGAATCCAACGATGTGTGGGAAAGATATGGATAGTAGAGTAGGTTGCCCTCTTGGTTTTCTCTAAAACTTTTCTTCGACTTCTCTATACAGAGACAATCAAATGACCCCCACTTTATCTTTAAAGTTCTAACTTGTCAGATAAAACTTTAGTTAGGATTTTATACAATTACTAAAACCATCAAAATTAATAAAATTTCACATCGGGTTTTACACCTATAGTATCCCCTCCTCCATAAATGCATCAACGCTTTGTCCTAAGTGTTGCTTTGTATTTTCGGGTCGGTTTTGAAGTGTGGTAACATGTTTTTTAGTGTATTTTAAAAGTAGATTTCGCTTGAAAAAACATTAAATTAATGTTTTTTTTAGTGTTTGTTTTTATAATTTTAATGTATTTATGTTAAAAATAAAATAAAAACTTAAAAATTTTATTTTAAAATATTTTAAAGTGAATAGTATTTTTTTTAAAAAAGCCCTACATCACATTACCATACAAAAAAGAATTTTTTAAGCATATTGACCTTATTTTTATATAAGCAACGAAGCATTACATCAAAGTAATTTTCAATCAAGATGATGGGCCGACCATCCAAGAAACAGCATTCTTGGAGCCCAAAATGGCTACGTAGGCCCATCAAAGAAAACCTAGCTCAAAATTCCCACATTGTCCTATAACCTTCTCCACTGTAAAGGAAATGGAAGCCCAAATTTTGCCTGCTTAGACTTACTCGGAGGTTCTAGTACTTTCCATAGGGTTTTGATTGTCTCTTCCCTTCCCTTCCCTTTCCAAATATAAAGTACGAGAACAAAGAAGAAATTCCAGTGAAAAAAACAGGAAAAGAAATATGGCAGAAGATTTGGCGTTGGATTTACAAGAGCTGAGGCAGTTAGAGAGCATCGCGAAAAGGCCTCGTGTCGTTTCTCTCATCTCCTCTGAGATTAGTCACTTGGAGAAGGTAATGTTATTATTAGCAAAATATTAATTTACTAAAATACGATAACAACAGCAATCAGCAATAACTTGGTATTTGATGTTTTTGTTTTAGTGGTTTTGATTATTTGTTTATCGATTCTGATAAGTTGGTTTTCATTTAGTCATAATGAAATCAAAGAAAGGGAAATGGTGTAGATAGAATTGTTACAGTCCGAGGAGAGGAATCCTCTCTTAACACGGCATGTAAAGCAGTGGTAATAACTCAAAACTGTCCTACAAACGTTAGTGCTTCTGGTTTAAGGAAACTATTAATCATGGTTCCTTCTCTTCTTGCACTGCCCAATTGTGTCTTTGTGCGGATTATTGTTTCTTTTTCTTGTTTATGTTACAAACGAGAGAGGCTCTTGCTCGTTACCTCTTGTTTGTAGGCAAACGCTAGAACCAATCGAGCCACAGGCTCAGTGGCATCAAACATGAATGTAATCAACTTGAAAGGTTGATGATCGATTGGAAATTGTTTAATTAGGTAGCCAAACATTTGGATTTAGTTTAATCAAGATTATTGTTTTTTGATAATGGGGTGTATCTTAATCATGGGAGTTGCAACCTATGCCTGTAATGGATTGATTTCTGTCCTTAATTTTGAAAAGAATTAGCACTTGTATTTTTGAACTTTTATTTTCTCAAGATGGGGTTGGATAATTGATTCATCTTTGATGATCAGCTATTCAGTACAGGCCTAGGTTGGTGAGGTTTTTTTCAGGGTAGTCCATTCTTCTTTTACCCACTAATCTTCTTCTTACTTCTCATGCACAGTTATCAAAGGAACAAACTTCTGATCCACTTTCAACTTCCACTCCTATCCAAACTCCTATCTCATCCGCGGGTTAAGCTGCCTTCGGCTCTTCCAACTAATTATGTTACGCTTGGATCTTTCAGTTGGGATCAGGACAGTGATAAAGTCAAGGTAACAAACTTGTTTCCTGAACAAATTCTTACAAGAAGTGCCGTAACGAGCTCAAGCTTTGTCATGCCTGTCATGGATTTTTGGCATTTTTAAAGTTTCTTTCCAATGCTGCTGCTCTGTCATTCTCTACTTTGATTTTGTTCCATCTCTTCTCTTCCTATACAGATATATGTCTCTCTAGAGGGTGTTGAGAAAGAAAAGATCAAGTCGGAGTTCAGGGCAACGTCATTTGATGTCAAATTCCATGACATCCAAGGAAAGAACTATCGATGTGCGATACCAAAACTGAACAAGGAGATTGTACCAGAGAAATGCTTAGTGGTGGTTAAGCCTAAAAGAGTGATCATCACATTGCTTAAAGCTTCAAAGGGGAACTGGTTAGACATACATTTCAAGGAGGATAAGGTAATGGCTTTTTGTGTAGAACAATGGTTTGTTTGAATGCATTTTCGGATGAAGGTTGTGATTTTTTCACGTTACCTTGCAGCTAAAACCAAATCTGGATGAGAAACGAGATCCTATGGCAGGAATTATGGACTTGATGAAGGTTAGTTATCTGAACAACATAGTTCTAGAACAGGCCAAGAGTAGTTCGGACACTTATCTTTGTAAATCAAAAATTGCAGAATATGTACGATGAAGGGGATGAAGACATGAAAAAAACGATTGCAAAAGCATGGACTGATGCAAGATCTGGGAATGCAGCTGACCCCTTGAAAGGATACCGTTAAACCAATTTAGATTTCATATAATTCTAGTGATGGATTTTGGTGGTTGCTCTTGTTTCCATTGTCTGCCAGTATATTTTTGGTTGGTTTCTGTGCCATGTTTGACATGTTAAGCCTCTCCCTTTCTCTTTCTTTAACTCTTCATCAATGCTTTGGTGTTGCGTTTAGATTGTATTATTATGTAATGGTCTTAGCTATCCTTATGAATGGATAATAATTTTAGCTTTACGAGTTGAGAAGGATAACTTAATGCCTTTGGGAGTGTGGATGTTTTTAAAAATAAAATTATTTTGGATATCAGTGTATTAAGAGATCTAAAAGTATTAATTTTTTTTTAATTTAAAATAAAAATAAAAATATTTCAATTTTTTTTTGCAATAACGTTTTTGAAATCCCAAAGAGTTTCCATTTTGCTTTCTTCTTTGACCACAAAAAATGCATCTCGTTATTCTGCATGACATATAATTATTCTGGGGGGAAGAGTGAATGTTTTTAATTAATTCTATGGAAATTAAGTAGATATTTGTAAAAAAAAAGATGAATGTTTTAGAAAATCTTTATTTTTATTCATGTATTTTTTTTTTTAATAAAACATCTCTTTGCAAATAATTAATGGCAATAAAATTAAGTATTTCTTAAAATCCGCAATAATCTAGATTATAGAAAGAAAAAATATAACTCTTTTTTATAAATTATTTTTATACGAGAA
>CM055436.1:9850593-10016652 GCA_029228465.1 Salix viminalis | reverse complement strand
TTCAAGATTTTCATCCATACATGGTAGACTTTACTTAGTAACTCACCCAGAAAAGAGAATGCCATCTTCGAAATCAAGCTTGAAATATAGTAATGATGCAAGTCTAGCCCAATCTTTCCAGGTAGGATGATGATACAAGAACTTGTTAATGATGCAAAAGGGTTCTACATGACTAGTAAATCTCTATACAAGATCTTACATGGTTGAGATCCACAAACTTCCTTCATCTCTGCATGCTGTTATATCATTGGATAAATAAATCAATGAAAACTGAAAGACAATTAAGGACATCTTATGCATGGACCCATTCCGGCATAAGGTATTTTTATCTAAGTTTGAAGAATATCCTTTTAATATTTGTTTTGAAGTCTATAATGATTGTTTTGTTTCTTGGTTTCAAAGCTTTCATTATTGATTATGATCTCTACAGTGGATAATGATAAGAAACCTGTCTAAATTGCACCAAAACACTTCTCGACACCTCAAACAACCTCAAATGCATTGAACATGGACCTCTAAGCTCTACACTTGTTACATTGTTAAAACAACTAACAAGCAATCTATTGTTTCTTATAAGAGCTTTTTTAAATAAAGTATATGCAAATCTTTTTTTAGGTTTTAAAAAAAATTAATTTTTTATTTTAGATCCAGGGTGAAATTCAATGATTGAAGCCTTGAACAAAACAGAGATTTTCCGATTACAATTTGGAGTCTATAAATCAACTCTCGACAGATGTGACATCTTATATGTAACCAATATCATTGATAGTGATTCAGAACAATCTTCTATGAGTCACTTAGGACAATTAAAGGAGGGTCTTCAAACTTTATTTATGAGCCTGGTTCTACAACTTTATTTAAATTGAATTTATTGCTTTTATTCCTTGCATGAGTCTTATAACGTTTTTTTAATTCTTTACGTCGCCTACAAAAATTTTTTTCTTCTTTTTCTCGATTTTGCAGCCATTGTTGATGAATTTGAATCAAGTTTGTGAATACTTTTTCAGTTGTCTTTTCAATTTTTCTATTGGTATGAAACATTTCGGTTTTGGAGCATTTTGGCATGCTGTTTCGGAGTACTGTTCATATATAATTAATTTATTTATATATATATATATATATATATATATATATGAAAAAATTAAAATATTAATTTAACAAGTATAATTAAAATTTAAGATAAATTAACTTTAAATTATATAATATATACACAAAGTCAAACAAATATAATCTCAAAATTAGAAACATAATCACAAGATAATCAAAATAAGGAGAATTTTAAGGCCGGAACGGCACACCTGGAACGGTACCGAGACGTTCCGGCCGGAATTTGGCCGGTATTTTCGGAACAAACCGGAATTAAAACCAAGACGAAAACGACACTGTTTTGTCTCGGTTTTTTTAATGATACCGAACATTGTTCCGACTATTCTAGTAGGAACGGAATGATATTGACAATCCTAATTTGAATCATCTACTAGAAAACAGAGATTCACACATTTGCCCCCAAATGAAGTTCGAAGATCTTTTTCATAAAAATAAAAACAGAGCAAGTAATTGAATTTGGACACGTCACCTACTCGCAGAGAATATCACTTTTCCTCTGAACAACTAAAAAGCAAGGAATGTTCTTCCTGCAAGGAATTTGATAAAACGCAAACCAAGTAAGAATGTTGTGATTCTGAGGTTTGCCTTCAACATAAAGCATCCCCCGCCCCTTAAATTATCGAAGCAGCAAAGAACCAAAAAACCTCTTTATAAGCCACACATCTTCCTGCACAAAAACACACATTCTCGTACAATCAAAAGAACTCCCAAGTTCAGTTTGCAGAGCAACAATGGCCTCCGAGCAGATGAAAAGTGTTGCCTCGGCACTTTTAGTCCTAAACTTGTGCATGTACGTCATCGTTTTAGCCATTGGCAGTTGGGCTATGAACAGAGCCATTGATCATGGCTTCATCATCGGTGAATCACCCTCTCCCCTC
Organism: Salix viminalis; assembly: GCA_029228465.1. Taxonomy (NCBI): domain Eukaryota; kingdom Viridiplantae; phylum Streptophyta; class Magnoliopsida; order Malpighiales; family Salicaceae; genus Salix; species Salix viminalis. The sequence continues at coordinate 10,014,667 of CM055436.1, read as the reverse complement.
CTCCTCCTCCTCCTCCTCCACTCTGTTTTTTTCACTAATTATCATCTACTAGCGTGCTCATTACGTCACGTGCGACCTGATTTCAGGACCGGGGTACGAGCTTCCAGCACACTTCTCACCCATTTTCTTCCCGATGGGAAATGCTGCCACCGGATTCTTTGTGACTTTTTCTCTGATCGCCGGAGTTGTCGGTGTTGCCTCGGCAATTGTTGGTCTTAATCACACTCGCTTTTGGAACAGCGATGGCATTCCATCCGCCGCCTCCACCGCCGCCATCGCTTGGACTCTCACTCTTCTAGCCATGGGGTAAGCAACTCTCGGCAACAATTTTAGCAAGTAACTGTCAAAATTGATTACTCACCGGCAACAAAAATTTGCGCAGCTTTGCCAGCAAAGAAATTGAGCTCTCCATCAGGAACGCCCGTCTGGTGAGAATGATGAACATCTCTATCTGATTTCTTTGAATCCACCACTGTTGTGTTCAATTAATTTGCCAGGATTTTAGTTTTACGTATAGTCATGCTCAAGAATTTGAACACAAGAAATTATCTTTCTGCAGAGAACCATGGAAGCATTCATGATCATACTCTCTGCTACGCAGCTTCTATACATCGCTGTCATCTATGGTGCCTCATCAAGTAGAAGAACTTGAAAGAATTAATGGTCCCTATAATTTATGCATGCTTCGTGTGTTTTCAATATATGTGTGTGTATATATATATATTATTTCCCGGCTCTCTGGGGGTGTAAGACAAACAAGCAGATTGATGTTTTTTTTTTTTTTTTTGTTTTTTTTTTTTTTTTTGTGTGTGTGTGATATGATTGGATTCTTATGAGTTATGACCAAATAACAAAGGAAATTGTTTCCATTTTGTGGTTTCTTATTGTTAATTATTAATCAGTAAATTACTATTTGCTCCTTTATTGCACGTGGTTTTGATCATAGTTTGAATAAATTGGATTTTGCAACTTTTTTTTTTTTTTTTATTGTTCATGACGACGAGCCCATATCTAGGTATTGACAATACACACACACGCACACACACACTAGTTAATGCCCCCATGTCTCGTCGCGGGCGGCACCATATTTTTTTCAACTTAAAAAATATTAATTGTTTTTTTTTTGTTATAATATAAATTTAGTCAAAATAATAAATATGTGCAGAATTTATATGAAGTGCAAGTTTTCTATAAAATCTATGAATTTTAAATCGATATAAATTTATCTGTTTAGTAGGTTTCAACAAAATAACCAGTATAAAATTATCATCATCATTAAAAAAGCAAGAAGATTCAAATATTTGAATTATTGAATTCATTGTATTAAGATTAGTTCATTTTATAATTCAATTTAAATCACATTTAAAAACAAAATATAAATTGTGAAAAGACCTGCAATGATCAAACAACAAAAATAAATAGTTAATTTTCTATCCACAAAAAGGTGAAGACATAAATTAAAAATCCATCCCTACGTTACCATCATTTTTATTACTATAACAATTAAAATTATTATCAACATTACTGTCCAAACAATTAAAATCATTAAATTACCCCGAAAAATAAAATAAAAATCAGAACATTTTAACAAAATAAATAAATAAAAATAATCACTAAAATTATCATTATTATTGTGCAAACAATAAAATCATAAAATTATTTGATCTGAAAAACAGATAAAATAACAGAGAAAACAAAAAAGAAAAGAAAAGGAAAAAAGGAGCAATATTAATTTTAAAATTATCATGAACATAAATTAAATTTTCAGAACGGAACCTAATAAAAATAAAAACCAGACAAAAAAATGAACCAAAAAAAAATCTATAAGCATAATAGAAAACAAACACTATCTAAACATTGTATTTTTTAATGTTTTTAGATTATTTTTATATGCTGATGTTAAAAATAATTTAAAAAAAACAATTATCATTTTAATATATTTCTAAACGATTTTTTTTGTAAAATCAAATACATTTCCAAGCAAAATAGAAATATATCGAGAGTGGGATTTGAACCCACGCCCTTTCCGACCAAAACCTGCGTCTTAGACCAACTTCTTTCACGACAATATATATTAATAGGGAATTTACTATAGATTCACACAGTAAAACCGGGAAGCGTTTTATATATATACTAGCCAATGCCCCCGTGCCTCGTCGCAGGCTGCACCTTATTTTTTTAATATAAAAATATTAATTTTATGTATTTTTTTGTTATAATATAAATTTAGTCAAAATAATAAATTTATGCAGAATTCTTGTGAGGTGCAAGTTTTCTATAAATATATATGAATTTTAAATCAATATAAATTTATCTGTTTAGTAGGTTTTAACGAAATAACCAGCATAAAATTATCATCATCATTAAAAAAGCAAGAATATTCAGATATTTGAACTATTGAATTCATTGTATTCAGATTAGTTTATTTTATAATTCAATTTAAATCACATTTTAAAAAATATATAAATTGTGAAAAGACCAGCAATAATCAAATAACAAATAAGTAAATATTCTATCCACAAAAGATGAAAATATAAATTGAAAATGCATCCCTATGTTACCGTCATTTTCATTACTATAATAGTTCAAATTATTATCAACATTACTGCCCAAATAATTAAAATCATTAAATTACCCTGAAAAATCGAAATAAAAATCAAAACATTTTAACAATAAAACAATAAAAAATAATCACTAAAATTATAATTATTATTGCGCAAACAATAAAATCATAAAATTATCTGATCCGAAAAACAAATAAAATAACAGAAAACACACAAAAAAAAAACAAAGAGAAAAAATGAGCAATATTAATTTTAAAATTATCACCAACATAAATTAAAATTTCAGAAAGGAACCAAATAAAAATAAAACCCCGATAAAAAATGAATTGAAAAAAATAATAATCTAAAAGCATAAATGAATAAATACGGACGAAAAACAAAAAACAAAAAACTATCCAAACGTTATATTTTTTAATGGTTTTTTAATGTTTTTAGATCATTTCATGTGATGATGTTAAAAATAATCTTAAGAAAATAAGTATCATTTTAATATATTTCTAAACAAAAAATATATATTTTTTTAAAAATCAATCACATTTCCATGCAAAATAAAAATTATTTCAAAGCAAAATCAGAAGTTGTTAAGAGTGGGATTGATCCCACGCCCTTTCTATTAATCTCACGCTCCTTAGCCAACTAGGCTACCTGAACATCTTGTTCATTGTTAACGACTATATATATTAACACTAAGCTTTATATATTATTGTCGCAATGAATAGTAATATGTGTGTGTGTGAACAGTACCATTATCTACAGTAAAAATGGCACGTGGTTTATCTGTTAGTTAATATATGACACACGGGATTTCATTTTTATTTCAACAAATTAAGGGATTTGTTCTTAAGAAAATAGCCGTTTGTTAAAAGTTTTGAGATAATAACATATGTTAAAAAGTATTTAGAAAATATCAGTTTAAACACAACCACTTTTCAAAATATTATTTTTATATCAACCGTTGTTTATAATGGCAGTCGTGATTCAGAATGTACACAATTGCCATTTGAAATAGAGTTGTTTAGTCATGTTTCAAAACATATTCATCTTGCAAAGTAATTAATCTAAACAAAAATCAAACAAATTTTTTATAAAGATCTAATGGCAAAAAACCCAGATTCAAGATTCAATGGCAAAAAAAAAAAACATGATCCATACCTATCCCTAGAAAGATCTCGACGAGACAATTCTAAGCTGTACATGAGTCGCACAATTCAGCTCGTAAGAAAGGGGGAAGGAGAAAAACACTGGTCTCATATCTGTAAAGGTGAGTTTCATATCATCAATCTGCTAAAGGATGAACACCATACAACACCCGGTCTACTAACACAATAGAAACTCAACAAGAAAATGAGGCTTAGGTTTGGTATACTAGCTACACACCAATATTGAAACTCGCTGTTTGCAAAGTTTATATAATTCTCTTACCTGCATAGGTTTTCTGTTTTGGAAAACTTTCCAAGAGATTCTAACTCTTGTTACCTCAAACTTCTATAAACCAAATCATTCTCAGATTCCCAGTTCGCGACAGCTTCCTCAAGCTCGCGCTTGCTTCTGCAACAGATGTATGGGGGGTACTGTAAATTTATACCGCAAAACATAAAGAAAAGGCAACAGCCATATGGAAATGTGCAAAAATCGTAGTTGAACCAAGGCCTCATGAAAAGCACGCCTGCAAACATAGTTCAACCAAAATCAAAATATGAATAGAACACGGATCCAGTAAAAAGAGTCTGTTAACCATTACCAATCTGAAATGTTTAGAGATGGGGGCAAGCACCTCGCAATCGGTTTTTTCAGTTAAGAATCTTTTCAAAATTGCTTCTTTTTTTCATAACTCAAATAAAGAAAAAGAAGAGGGGGAAAGGGACAACTCTAAATAAGCTGGACAAATTTGAATTTTCAGCAACTCAAAAGAGTTTTTATAAAAAAATTAAAAACAAATAAGCTGCCCATAAATATCCCCAGTTTTTTTACAGCAGAGAATTTATACTTTTCCCATGTTATCTGCCACAAATAGGCACTAGCTCCGATTTAGCAGACCCATTAAAACTGACTCATGAAAGAATTATCTCTATAACGATTCAGATTTCTTGAGATTTCTGCCGTAATGTTGAAAGGGAGGAGTAGAGCATAGCAGGGCATCAACACAGATCACAACAAAATGATACCAGAAAATCATTAGGCATATCTATTTGCAGTAATGTACAAGATCTTGATATCCAATCCAAGTCATTCTGATTTAAATTGAGGCAATACTAACCTGAAATTATCCATTGGAGCCTTTAAAAACATCAAATAAACCACAGCAACTCATCCAAGATGTTCTTTCTGCTACTTGTGAAGCAGAAGAAAGAAGAGACTGCAGACAAATTCAGCAACGCAGAGTATATTCAATTACTGGTGCAACATATATAAGAAAAATAATGATGATCAAATCACAATCAAGAAGAAACAAACCTGGTTTACAGTATTTTCAAGAGCATCAGTGTCTTTGTTTTCGTCTGCACCATTAACAATTTCAGTAGAATGACTGTCTGATGATGCCATTGTTTTCCCTAAATTTCCATATACAGAAGAACCAACCACATTTGAAGATGCCCCAACATTCTCGTCTGAGGTGGGAAAAAGTTTATCTTTGTTTTTATTTGGCACCAAAATAGTTGGTGAAACTTCAACAACCTCATTGGATATATGCAAGAATCTATCCTCATTTTCCTCAAAACCAGATTCAACCACTTCCAGAACCTCTGAATTTTCAACTTGAACACTCTCCATAACAAATTTCTCTGTCTCAGAAATGGGCACCACAGGATTCACCAAATAAACAGCAGAAACAGTTTCCAAGACTGAATTGTTATTAACTTCCTCGACTAGTTTCTCATTTTCAGGGATCTGCTTCACCTCATTAGGAAAAGAAACAACTTCCTTTTCCTTTTCCTCGTCATTGGCTTTATTTGATTTATTCTCGAAAACTTGAGACTCATTGCTGGAGCTACTACTGCTAGAGCTCCTATCATCTTCATCATGAGATTCCTTTCGACAATCACCATGCTCAATAATTTCCAGGACTGAATTGTTATTAACTTCCTTGACTAGTTTCTCATTTTCAGGGATCTGCTTCACCTCATTAGGAAAAGAACCAACTTCCTTTTCCTTTTCCTCGTCATTGGCTTCATTTGATTTATTCTCAAAAACTTGAGACTCATTGCTGGAGCTACTACTGCTAGAGCTCCTATCATCTTCATCATGAGATTCCTTTCGACAATCAACATGCTCAATAATATCTTTACTTTCCACATTTTGCTCAGAGTCTCTCTCAATTTTAATAGCACTGTTGTCCTCTGGTTCAACTTTATGGCTTCCTTCTGCATCCCCAGGGACTCCCTCTATGGGCTTGTTCTGGTGGGCAGATGAGTTGGCAGGTGATGGACCTCCTTTCTCAGAGTCTCCATTACCCTCATTAAATGGATGCTGGTAGTTATGTTGGTCCTGTGATACAGGGGAACCAACCTCACCACAATCACTCTCTCTCTCATCAAGGCTTCTTGGATCACCATTTCCTAAAACCATTGATGAAATCAAAACTTCCAGTAAGAAAAATGATCAAGAAAGGAGTTTAATCAAATTTAAGGACAACAAAACTAACGAAGATATGTTCATTGAACCAGTATGATTCTGTGATTAATAGAAGGAGAGCACTCAATAATGGATTGGATGCATCTAATCAAGCAAAAGAAATTGCATCACTTTCAAGCTGCTGGTACGAGAGCAACTAACTTTGTTACTCACTCCAAAACAAATTAAGACAATCTTAACATGTGCGCCAATCAGAACGGCGTGATAATTAAGTGAGAAACAAACATTTCAACTATATCCCCATGATGTTAAAGCGAAACAACTTCAACAAATGTAAATTGAGTTGATATGCTAAACTTCACCAAATTTGAACTAAGTTAAACATGCAAGGGCCTGTATGTTAGTTAAACCATCACAATCAAAATCTCAAAAGCAAATTCTTAAGCCTAAAACCTCGGGGAAAAAAATAAACCATCACCGCACAATTCCAATCAAATCAAGCAAAACATAAACAAATACATCTAATCCACATAGCCTAAAAATAAAATAACCACCAAGAATCCAATCAAAGCAAAGCTAAAAGAAAGGCATCAAAAAGATACCCGCTAACCAGATTGGCAAAAACACCAAAATCAGTAGTTGAAAAAAACCCTATCAAACTCGATCAACAAGGGATGTCAACAGACACTCATTAACCCAAAATCCACAAAAACACCAAAACTACAAAATGAAAGGGTCATTAGAAAGTACCCATCACTACAAAATTGCACAAAGAAATACACCAATCCAAGCATACGCAATCAAAACAAGAATTATCAACAGGAACCCATTACTGAAATTCAAATAGCTTATCAAACAAGGATTTAAAAAAAGGCCAGCAAGTGAGTGTATGATTGAGTGACAGAGTGGCAAGTGATCGGTGGTTGTACTCAAAACCCTTTAAACAGTTTATTTCTTTTTTTCTTTTAAAAAGAAAAAAAAGAAAAAGAAACAACCTTGAGGATTGTTGCTGTTGATTGAAGAGTTGTCGTTCTTTTCCATCTTTTTCTTGGCAGCTTTCCTCTTCCTAGAACCTGATGGCATGATTGATTTTAGCTTTAGCCCTTAATTACTCGATAATCTATTTCCTGTGGGCTCTCAAATCCGGGGGAAAAAAAAGGAAAACGAGAGATTCACAGATCGTGGGCCGTCTCTCTGTAGCCTCTCTCGCTCTAGGCTTTGTTAGTACAGTACAACTGTAAAGCACAAAAATAACACTTCGTACAGGTAAGGTCGGACAGGTAAAGGTAGATAGGTTGAGGCTTGTGAAGAAGATCTATGTATTTGTTATTTTTATGATTTTTTTTAATGGAAAATCTTCACTTCAAGCGTCATATGTGGAATTGTATTTTTTATTTATTAAAGATTATGTGTTCTTCTCTCTCCCTGTGTATGCGTTTCTTAGATTCTCTTTGCTTTGCTTTTGTCTTGCTTACTGAACTGAGGTTTCTTCACTGATTTGACAATTTCTCCCATTTAAATAATAAAACAATTTTTTTGCACATTAACATAAACCCTTCCTTTTCCTTTTCTTTTTCTTTGGATATTACGTTTTGTTTTATAATTGTTTTTAAAAAAAATTAAATTTTTATTTTTACATCATTTCATTCATGTGTTAATATCAAAAATAAATTTTTAAAAATTAAAAATATCATTTTGATTCATTTATGAACAAAAAATACTTTAAAAAACAACTCCAACTACTCTCAAATATACACTTAAATTTGGTGCCAAATAATAATTCAAGAATTTGTAGAGATTATATTCTCACTAAAAATAAATGGATATAGTTTTTAGCTTGGTTGGGTCAAGCCTAAACGGCGTTTCAACCGCCATTTTTTAATTTTTTTTTTATTTTAAATGAATTGTTTTGGTGTTTTTAAATCATTTTGATACGCTGATGTCAAAAATGATTTTTAAAAAATAAAAAAATATCATTTTGATGTATTTATAAATGAAAAGTTCTTTCAAAAGCAACCGCAACAGCCTCCCAAATAGGCATTTAGAATTACAAGTGTTAATTTTCGTTTGACCTAACATTTTTTTTCTATTTTTTTATTATTAAAATTTAGGGCTATATTTAACATAGTAAGCTATGCAATAGAATTGTCATATTACTAACTAAGCAGTTTTAATGTGTTTTTTTTAAATAAGTTATATATATATATATATATATATATTCTCTTGTAAGGTAGAAATGGACGATTCCTTTTCTCATCTCAATATATTTGTACACCCCAATGAACAAACTTTTACAAAAAAAAAAACTACTTGACCCGGGGTGAATAAGGTTAGATTAAATTAAAGAAGACAAATTAAATTACATATTGAGGGAGGAAAGTATAAAGGATAAAATGAATGACTCCGATTATAAAAATGAAAATGAATGGGGTCAAAATGTGACACATGAGTAAGTTGGGGGGCAAAGTATAAATAAAGAAAAACCTGGAGTATAAATACCCTAAGTTTGCTGCCAACAACAAACCGAAGAGAAAGGGGAGAGAATATGTCAAATTTTGGCACCAAGAATTTAGAGAAAAACATCAAAGTTCATTAAGTTTATGCAAGATGGAGAGTGACAGGTAAGGAAAAACATCATTTGGGTAAGACATTAACAAGAAACAAGCAAAAAAATTGAGTGGAGAGAGAGAAAACAACCAACCAAGTGAGAGACGAGAAAGGGCTGAAATATTTCACTTAATTGGAGACAAAAGACTTATTTTATCTTTTGGTAAGAGTTTTTATACTCATGTATGCAAGCTTATTTGAATTCAATTAATAATTTAATAATTTTATGAGTTAGGGTTTATGTGATGATTTAGGGAAAATGTAAGATTAATTGTAATTACTTGTATTAGATAAAGGGTTATTAGTGTGTAAGAACATGATTTAGTGCATAAAAAAACATTTGTTTATAGGTTGGACCCGAAACTAGAATCTGGGCAGATTGGTTAACTGACTTTCAGTTGGGTTTTGAGTTAGTTAATGTTAGAATTTGGGGTTACCTCCTTCATGGAAGTTGTAGTTAGATGTGTTATCTTTCACACAAAACTTAATTTTCTCAATTTAGAGTTGTTAACTCCATACATGCACCAAAAACTAAGAGTAGGTCAAACTATGTTTTACTAGATAAATTGTTGTTCAATTTTAAGCTAAAATATAAGGTATGAAAATGAATGAATTTAAGAAAAGTTCTTTCATGAAAGGTGCAGGGCAAGATGTTAAAAGTTAGAATGAGACTGGAGTCACTTGATTTGGAGTTCTAAAGATCTAAATATGAGTTTTAAACTAAATAAAGGTTAGATAATTATCTACTAAACAATTTGTGTATATTGCAATAACATAAGGATTAGGATAACTTGAGGCTAGACCTATGTTTTCAGCCCTTTACCAAGGTTTTCAACTGATCGCTTAGATTTCAAAATAAATAAGCTACATATATATCCAAAATTTATAACTTGTGTAATGATCAAATGTGTTCAAGAATGAATGAATTAAGTTGAATCGAACAATCATATCCTAAATCACATAAAGAATTGAAATAGAAGGATGAGGGAATTTGAGTTAGGTTATTTCATAAGAATTGTAGTGTTTAATGTTGTCTATCTAAAGGAATTGGTCTTGTTCAATTTGGAGCTAAAAAACTCCAATTATTAGCCACCAACCGAGACTGGGTAGGTGGGTTCTTTTCCTTTAGGTAATGTTTAGTGCTACATAACTTTAAGGGATATAAGTCGTGTGTAAAACCAAGAATCAAAATAAAGGAAATAGGAAAAATATAAGTCAAGTAATCTTAGAGATGAGAGCTCATAAACGCACTTAATAAATGAAAGAGGTGAAGGCTTGAAGATGAACTCAAAATAGATGAGAGAGGGCTTGTAAACTACAATTCTATCAAAATGTTTTCTTTAAATCCTCAATAAAGATCCAAATACAATGCATAATGATGCATGTATACTTTACCTCAGAAATATAAGTCATTTTTCTCTCTATAAAATTCTCTTTTTTGGAGTCTAGATTTATATAACTAGCTTTAATGGCTTTTCACCTTTACTTACTCAAACTGCAACGTGTGGTCTTGACCTATTGGGATGACAAACCTTTAGACTGTACCCATATACCCCCTATTTAAAGACTTTTAGTTTTGTTGAACATCCTTTGTTTTCTTAAATAGAGAACCATAAAGCCAATCCTATTGTGCCTTTTTATTTCCTCCAAGTCTGATCATATCTCCAAGTGTTCTAGACATTGAGTTTTCTTTAGGAAGAGGATATGCAGAAATAGGTTTGTTATTTACAAGGATTTCTTTCATTGAATTTTTTTTGAAATTTCAAAGTCATTTTTTTTGGAATTTTTTGGTGTTTAAAACAAACTTGTTCTAATAGAATTCAAGTGAACCCATTGTCAAACTTTCATAAAGATTTCATGAACTTATTTAGAATCGCGAGTAAGAGGCTCATCGTATATCTACTAGCATTCATTTAGTGTATGTTAGGATCCCGAGTAAGAAGATAGTTTTCTTTAGGAAAAGGATATGCAGAAATAGGTTTGTTATTTACAAGGATTTCTTTCATTGAATTTTTTTTGAAATTTCAAAGTCATTTTTTTTGGAATTTTTTGGTGTTTAAAACAAACTTGTTCTAATAGAATTCAAGTGAACCCATTGTCAAACTTTCATAAAGATTTCATGAACTTATTTAGAATCGCGAGTAAGAGGCTCATCGTACATCTACTAGCATTCATTTAGTGTATGTTAGGATCCCGAGTAAGAAGATAGTTTTCTTTAGGAAGAGGATATGCAGAAATAGGTTTGTTATTTACAAGGATTTCTTTCATTGAATTTTTTTGAAATTTCAAAGTCATTTTTTTTGGAATTTTTTGGTGTTTAAAACAAACTTGTTCTAATAGAATTCAAGTGAACCCATTGTCAAACTTTCATAAAGATTTCATGAACTTATTTAGAATCGCGAGTAAGATGCTCATCGTACATCTACTAGCATTCATTTAGTGTATGTTAGGATCCCGAGTAAGAAGATTGTCATGTTGAGTTTTCTTTAGGAAGAGGATATGCAAAAATAGGTTTGTTATTTACAAGGATTTCTTTCATTGATTTTTTTTTGAAATTTCAAAGTCATTTTTTTTGGAATTTTTTGGTGTTTAAAACAAACTTGTTCTAATAGAATTCAAGTGAACCCATTGTCAAACTTTCATAAGGATTTCATGAACTTATTTAGAATCGCTGAGTAAAGAGGCTCATCGTACATCTACTAGCATTCATTTTAGTGTATGTTAGGATCCCGAGTAAGAAGATTGTCATGTTGAGTTTTCTTTAGGAAGAGGATATGCAAAAATAGGTTTGTTATTTACAAGGATTTCTTTCATTGAATTTTTTTTGAAATTTCAAAGTCATTTTTTTTGGAATTTTTTGGTGTTTAAAACAAACTTGTTCTAATAGAATTCAAGTGAACCCATTGTCAAACTTTCATAAAGATTTCATGAACTTATTTAGAATCGCGAGTAAGAGGCTCATCGTACATCTACTAGCATTCATTTAGTGTATGTTAGGATCCCGAGTAAGAAGATTGTCATGTGTCGACACATGGAATGATAAGAATATCGGTGATATTGGTATCGATTGTGTTTATGCGGAAAATAGTTGTCGTTGATTTTATGAAATGTTAAATGGAAGATAAAATAGTCTTAATAATAGAAATAAAGAACTTCAATGGAAAAAAATATGAAGAAGTTAGTGGAATATGAATACATATTAATTTTATTTAAATTGGTTGAATATTTGTGCTACTATACCTATTATGATTTTTATGGTTCAATAATATATATATTTTTTCAAGATCATCACATGCATGACATGAATAGATCTTACCTTTTGTTAGTTTTTTGTATCTAGTTCTAGGAAATATATCCTTGTATTTTGTGATAAACGTTTATATAACTTAATTTGTATAATTAATATTTAAAGTTTGAATAGATTAACTTACCTTGAATTTCATATAACTCTATTTCATGTATGCATGCTTATCTTATTTAGTTTTCTATAATGATATTTGTTGTTCAATGTATGTTATAAATATCATGGTTGTGATGACGATGATGTTTTTAAGATTGAGACCCAAAACGATTGGGTCATGATTGAGTTAGGAACTTAGGATCTCCTAGTATAAATAAGACTTTGCTGAAATTTCAGTGAAATTTTACAAAAAAAACCCCATATTTAGAGCATCTCCAGTGAGAGGAGCTATTTTGGAGAGCCAAATCTTTAAAATGACTCTTTGAATATTGTATATATGACTTTTTTTATTGATGTGTACTCCAATGACAAGAATCATTTTGGAGAGCTATTTTTTTATATTATTTTAAATGTAATGCAATTATTTTATATATAATTTAATTATGCAATTAATTATACAATTAATAGGAGTAAATTATATAATTAAATAATTACTTTTAAAAAACCCTCCAATAATATAATTATTAATTTTTTTAATTATATTTAAATTCCCCCAAAATTTGATTTGCCACCAACTTTTGAAATTTGAAAATTGAAAGAATAACCGCCAATTAAAGAATAAATTTGCCATCAATTTCATAACACGATACAATATATTTAAATCAAATTAAAAATAATTAATTAAACATACATTCCATTACAAATAATTCAATCAAATCAATTACAAATTAAAACCTCTCTTTGCCATAATTTCCAGTTTTCTATTTTGAAAATAGACTGCAGAAATTGGATCCATACAAGAAGTATCCGTCTTCATGATTTCATCCTCTTGTTTCTCTTTATTTTGTTTAATTATTATAGCTTGTTGCTCTAACATTGTTACTCTATGTTGATTTTTTTTATCCTTAATTTTCTCCATACTATCCTTGAATTTTTCTAAGAGATTTGTTACATATATCTCGCCAATTTTCTCTTTTCCTTGTCTACGTGTAAGTCGTTACTTTACAGCTTTCTGACCAATTGGTCTATTTTGGTAAAAAAATGTGTCACTATCTTCTCCTAATCTAACAGAATCAATGGTTGATGGATTTGAAGAAGCTGGACTTGCATTTCCATGATTTTTTTGTTTCTTGTTTGACTTTCATTTGCGCCCCACCCACCCTTTCATCTCAATATCTACTCGCCCCACAGCTCTCGGCCTCCTCACTCTCCCATGGCGATCTCGCCTTCGTCACTCTCTGCTCCCTCCCCCCATCTCCCTCTCCCTCGGCTCCCTCTAACTCTACTCTTCCCCCCCTCTCCCTCGGCTCCCTCTCACTCTGCTCTCCCCCCTCTCCCTCTACTCTCTACTCCCTCCCACCATCTCCCTCGGCTCCCTCCTCCCCTCTCCCTCGGGCTTGATACAATTTTCAATCTTTGGCACAAATCCATTGCTGAAGAAGAAATCAAAGCTTTTGCTTTGATTTTCTTGTTCAAGTTTCTATTACATGGGTTCTTGTTCAACTAGAAATCAAAGCTTCTGTGAAGTTTCTATTACATGGGTTCTTGGTTTTTATAAACAAACTTACCTTTACAAAAAAAAAAAAAATAGATTAAGTTTAGAAAACAAACCGAAGATGCAGTGGGCAGAAGGTTTGATAGGAACCGAAGATGCAGTCTGCTCGTTGGATTTTGATAAAGGTATTTTCTGTGATTTTTCTTGTTCGGATTGGATGGAAAATATACTTTGTGTCTTCAATTGTTGAATTCATTGTGTTGCTGTGTGTTTTAATTTGGACAATGGCAAAGGTAACATTACATCGGTCGATTTTTTTTGCCTCTACAGGAGAGATATGTAGGAATACCTCAAGAAGATGCAAAAGTCATTTTGGCTCTCCATTTAGCTCTCCCCGTTGAAGATGCAAATTTAACAAAAATAGGCAAATTTTTAAAATTTTGGCTTTGCCTGTCCTGATGGCTCTCCCCGTTGGAGATGCCTTTATGTTTGAAGTGTGTTTGGTATTTTATCCCAAATAAGAGGATGTTACACTAGCACTACAATAAATGTAACCTTTTCCAAAATTGTAAACCATAAAATTCTTTGGAAAATAGAATTCTAGAGCTTTCTAAGAATATATGGCATGTCATGTACTTCTACGTGGCCACAACCAATTTATCGATAATGATAACCTTGATGCATAAATTATTATTTTGTAGTTTTATGATGTCAATTTTTCAACTTGTGGGCAAGTTTTTTCTCAAAAAAAGTCGATGTATGACAAGTGATAAACATAATAATGATATAACTTTGAAATAGCTTTTTAAAGCTAATATAATCACTTGATTTCCCCACCTATAAAGGATGATACACCTAAAATAATAGGTATGTCTGAAAAAGGCAAGAAAAGTTTTCTTTTTTCCTCTATTGTTCACTTAAATCAAATGCAAATACAAAGTAAACAAAATTAATTCAAAATACATAAAAAGTAATGACTAAATAAATGTAAATGAGTTATGAAATATGTGTATATTTTACAAATGGCATTGTTAAAGTTGATGTTAATTGATCGGGTGAGCCTTGTCCAATGTTAAAAACAACATCTAGCCTATTTCTTAGGATGATATATATAAAGTGTGCTACCATTTAATGCACTATTTATGCCCTTGTATTATTTATCCCCTTGATAAATGAGGTAAAGATCTCATAAGAAACTTTGGCTAGAAGCAGAAGATGCGAATGAAGTCACAGATCGCATAAGAAATAGCAATATGGTCAACAAGCTAGCTAGTATTTCTTGCAATAGAAACCCATGCACATGATCAGATTAAATTAAAATCCATGTAAATATGACTGCTTCTCATATATTGTGAAGACAAATACTGAATCAACTTCCACGCTAACATGAGACCATTTAAATGACACTAAACTTTCTGAAATGCAAGACCCTCCCTCCTATTTATGTCCTCGAACATAGAACAAGAAGGGATTAACCCTTTATTATAAATTTGACACGAAAACACGACATGCATGAACGAACACGCATAGGAAAGTTCAGCAGAAAGATAAGTTAATCAAGATCCTCAGCTGTTGAAGGAGGATGCGGCGGTATAGGAAATGGAAGAGCATATCCACACATCCCATAAGCACAGCCGACCCTCCGCTGGCATCTGTTTCCGCATCTGCCACAATTAAACGGGCTACGATTTGTATCGACACACAGCCCGCGGCAACATTGCCAAGAAAAAGGGCATCTTTTCCCGCAGAAACCGCAGTTACTGACATCCGAAGAGACATCAGCACATTGGTGTCTACAGCACCGCATTCTAGCTGGAGGTGGATGCAGTCCCTCTCTACATATCCACGGCGTGCTCCGGCACCCTGGAGGCCGCGGTCGAGGATGGTGGTTCATTGCTTTCTTCAACCATGGTGATATTGAAGTTGATGAGGCGGTGGTGAGATTGCTCTGAACTCCTTCAAGTGTTGAGTTTCCTGCTGTTAACTTGGATACTATGGATATGACCAAGATAGCAATTACAGCAATATTACCTAGCTTCATTGTTTAGCTGCAGTGCCTAAAAGGAGCACTGATGAGATATATATAGGATCAAAAGGTAGTGTATTTAATATATAGTTGAGTTCAGCTTCGGTCTTTGCCGTCCGGGGAAGTATGATGGGGCGTTCATGTTTTCCTCGCATGACTAGACAAATGAATTCTCGTGCTAACAGAGTTTGGAGGGGCTGGTCTTTTACAGTTACAGATCCCTGGTAAAAGGGTGGCTGGTGTGACCAAACCCTTGTGTTTTTTTCAGTATTTCAAGATATAGAAGGGCCATTGGTTGTATGATCAGATAAAAGGGCTTTGGTGCCTGCTTCAATATTATAAACACGAGGTTCATCACATTCCCCTTAATATTAGTAACCCGGCCGGCATGAGCATGATCACTTGAATGATATTAACGAGTCAAGAACCTTTAACCACTGATGGATCACATGCTCAGGCAGCTTCCAGTTTCCCACAATCTTCTACTTCCCACTAACTTATCATCACCTTATATTTATTACAAGAAATGGATTAGATTGACTTCCACGGTGAGATTATTTGAGCACATTAGTGATCAAAATCGCAACCCATAATGGCTTGCTTTAAGCATCTGCTTCGGGTGGGACGAAACAACCATTAGTAATGGAATGAGATAGATTTAAAATATCAGGGGCATGTCAAGTTGTGCTAAAAACCCGTGATAAAAAAACCCAAGCAAAATATATATTGAGAGTTATGTCAAGTCAACATGAATGATGGTGCTAAAAAACCCATGATGAAAAACCCAAACAAATACTAGGGGCATGTCAAGTCATTATGCGCCTTCAAGCCCTCACTATTTTCATTTCCCTGAGTGCACTTGTGAGCCCTTCAATCAGCACAAATAGCGTATTTTTTAGCATTATCTCCTTCCTTATTTTGGTGTGTTTTCTATCCATCAATTAACCTAGATAGTGTGTTTGTCAGCACTATCATCCTCCTTCTCGTTTGAATGTGCTTTCCAGCCATCAACTTAGATAGCGTGTTCTCAACCCTATCTTCTTCATCCTTATTCAAGGGCACTTTTAGCCCTCAAATGACTCGGATAGTGTATTTCATAGCTTTATCCCTCCTCCTTATCCTTTGAGTATGTTTTCAAACTCTTATATTAAAAATAGTTTGTTTTCCAACCCTATTTTTCTTCCTTTTTTGAGTGCGTTTTCTAACCCTTAACCATAAGCCTAAAATAGTGTGTTGTCCAACCTTATCTCCCCTCCTTATTTGAGTGTGTTCTCCAACCCTTGACCATCAATTAAGATAGTGCGCTTTCCAACCTTATTTTCCCTCCTTATTTGAGTGCATTTCCCAACCCTTAACCATAAACTAAAAATAGTGTGTTTTCCAACCCTATTTTTCCTTTTCTTTTGAGTGTGTTTTCCAATTCTAAATTATCAATCAAGATAATGCAATTTTAGTCGTATCTTCCCATCTTATTTGCGTGCGTTCTCCAACCCTTCACCATAAACTAAAAATAGTGTGTTTTCGAACCCCATTTTTCTTCCTCTTTTGATAGTGTTTTCCAACCCTCGACCATCAATTAGGATAGTGCGCTTTTTAGTCGTATCTTCCCTCCTTATTTGAGTGTGTTTTCCAACTCTTAACCATAAACTAAAAATATTGTGTTTTCCAACCCTATTTTCTTCCTCTTCAGAGTGTGTTTTCAATACTAGACCATCAATTATGATAGTGCACTTTCCAACCCTATTTTCCCTCCTTATTCGAGTGTATTCTCCAACCATTGACCATCAATTAAAATAGTAAATTGTCTAGCTCTATTTAATTGATGGTCAATGGTTAGAGAACACACTCGAATAAGGAGGGAAAATAAGGTTGGAAAGTGCAATATCATAATTGATGGTCAAGGGTTGGAAAACACACTCAAAAGAGAAAGAAAAAAAGGGTTGGAAAACACATTATTTTTAGTTTATGGTTAAGGATTGGAAAACACACTCACATAAGGAGGGGGGAAACGACTAAAAAATGCACTATCCTAATTGATGGTCGAGGGTTGGAAAGCACACTCAAAAGAGGAAGAAAAATAGGGTTCGAAAACATACTATTTTTAGTTTATGATAAAGGGTTGGAGAACGCACTCAAATAAAGAGGCAAGATACGGCTAAAAAATGCACTATCTTGATTAATGGCTTAGAATTGGAAAACACACTCAAAAGTGGAAGAAAAATAGGGTTGAAAAACACACTATTTTTAGTTTATGGTTAAGGGTTGGAAAATGCACTCAACTAAGGAGGGAAAATACGGCTAAAAAGTGCATTATCCTAATTGATGGTAGAGGGTTGAAAAACACACTCAAAAGAGGAAGAAAAATAGGTTTCGAAAAACACTATTTTTAGGTTTGGTTAAGGGTTGGAACTGATGCAGTCTAAAATGGAACTCACACGTATATACCACACAAGGTTTTCTTTGGTCTATAATTCCACAGAAAAATAGAAGAAAGAGAGGTGTTCTTGAGTTAACTACTCAAAGAGTTTTTTTCTTGTTTCATTCTGCCCACTAAAACGTGGGTACAATCCATTAAATACAAAGAAAATATAACTCTTAGACTCCCATAACACCCCAAAAACGTAACTCTTAGACTCCTACAACAATAACTTTTTAGACTCATAATAAGTCCATTAAATCTGGAAACAGTCCAGAATTAATGGGGAAATAAAAACACTCAAAACATTCAAAACAAGTCCATTGAATTTTGGAAACAGTCTAGGATTAATGGGGAAATAAAAACACTCATAACAAGTCCATTAAATCTGGAAACAATCCAGAATTAATGGGGAAATAAAAACTCAATAAAAGAACGGGAGAAACTTAAAATGCCTGCTGCTTTGGGTGCATTAAATGTTCCAAATATGTGTTTGCTATCCTGTCCGCATCATCCTCCCCTTGCTGAGAAGAATTCGACCACGAATTCGGAAGATCTTCCTCTGATGATGAGTCCCCGCGGAAAGGAATTAGGTGCTTAACATTAAATACATTTGTTGTGCGAATATGACTAGGCAACTTGAGACGGTAAGCATTGGAATTAATTTTTTCAATAATCTCCACTGGACCAATCTTCCGTGCGGACAATTTATTGTACTCGCCTGCAGGGAAGCGATCTTTTGTTAACACAGCCCAAACAAATTCACCCACTTGAAAATCGACCATGCGCCGTTTGCGGTCTGCATCGTGCTTGAATTTGGTAACAGATTCCAACAAATTCTGTCGGGTGAGGTTGTGGATGTCCTGCAGCTGCGAACTCTGGAATTGCTCGGGAGATTAGCCAGGTTGAGAGGACATCGTGGGAGAAACCCATACACAATTTCAAAGGGGCTGAATTTGGTGCTACGATTTACTGCATGGTTATGAGCAAATTCGGCCTGACCGAGTTTCTTGTCCCATGATTTTATTTGATCACCCACCAAGCTGCGAAGGAGATTACCCAATGATCGATTCACCACCTCAGTTTGTCCATCGGGCTGGGGATGATAAGCACTGCTAAAATTTAGGTGGGTATTAACCATCTTCCATAGACTTCGCCAGAAATGGCTTAAGAAACGGGTGTCCCTATCTGACACAATGGACTCCGACAACCCATGTTACCGATAAATTTCCCTAAAGAATAAATCAGCCACACTAACAGCAGCTGTCGTCTTCTTGCATGGTATAAAATGAACCATTTTTGAAAACCTGTCCACTACCACAAAGATGGAGTCGAATCCCCGTTGTGTTCGCGGGAGGCCTAGAACAAAATCCATGCTGATGTCGGACCATGGGCGTACTAGAACAAGAAGTGGCATGTACAACCCAGCATTGGTGGCTCCTCCCTTGGCCACATGACAGACCCTACATCGCTCCACAAAACGACCACCCTCCTTCCGCAGGGATGGCCAGAAGTAAGATGCCGCTACTAGCAAATAAGTCTGATCCCTGCCCACATGCCCTTCTTGGTATAGTTCTTGTATTATCTTGGTCCGGAGGCTACACTCAGGGATACATAATTGTGTGCCTTTGAAAAGAAACCCATCTTGGAGAACAAAGTCAATTTGCTGGTTGTTCTGGATCTTCCCAATATAGGGTCGCAGTGCTTGATTCATCACACGCATGAACGTGCTGGGGGCATTAGATAATCCGAATGGCATGACCATCCACTCAAAGAGTCCCTCCCGAGTTTTGAAGGCTGTTTTCCATTCATCCCCCGGCCGGATACGAATTTGGTGATATCCGCTCTTCAAGTCCAACTTCGTGAATATTATGGCCCCGCTCAACTGATCCAACAAGTCATCCAATAGGGGAATCGGGAACCTGTAATGAACCGTAATTTTATTTATGGCCCTACTGTCAACACACATTCGCCACGTTCCATCTTTCTTTGGGGTCAAAAGGGCAGGCACCGCACATAGGCTAAGAATCTCACGAATATGCCTCTTTGCTAGTAATTCTTCTACTTGGCGTCGTAACTCTTCGTGTCCTTTCGGACTCATCTGATAATGCGGCCTATTGGGCAAGCTGGCACCTGGAACTAGATCAATTTGATGCTGGATGTCCCTTAATTGGGGCAAGTTCTCGGGTAGCTCAGCTGGGAACACATCTCCAAACTCTTGTACGAGTGGTTCCGCATCACTCGGGACAGTGCCACCTTCAGTTTTCTCTCTTCCCATCAGCACGTAAACCACCCTTGACTCTCTAATTTTTGCCTCAAATTTAGCCATTGTCAACAAGTTACTGGTTTCCCCTGTCAAAGGACCACCCGTAACCTCTTTCTTTGGCAGCAACACAACCTTGACTGAATTGAACACGAAGGTGTAAGTATTTAAGAACCTATCATGCATCACACGCCGATCATATAGCCACAGTCTGCCTAGTAATAAGTGACAAGCATCCATGGACACCACATCACACCAAATCTGATCTTTATATATTGTCCCAATTGAAAAGGACACCAAGTTGCGTTTTGATACTGTAACATCACTCCTCCGATCTAGCCATGTCAGTTTATATGGCTTAGGGTGTGGTTCGGTTGTCATGTGTAATTTACGGACCACCTCATCGGACACCATGTTCTCACAGCTACCCGAATCAATGATGAATTGACAGACCTTCCCACTAATTGTGCAAGTGGACTAGAATACATTAGTGCGCAGCCAATCATCCTCTATTCCACGTGGTGCCAAACAGCTGCGTCAGACCATTAACATTGGTCCAGTATCCCCCTCTACACGCTCTTCTTCATCGTAAACTGGTTCTGTCTCAACATCACCATCTTACTCCCTGCTGATTTCTTCCATCTCTGAGAACAAACCCCTTCGTGGTCCTTTCATACATTCTGCGAACCTGTGTCCAGGTTCTCCACAATTAAAACAACGAAACCTTGTGTTTGGTGTCGTTGTGTTTGTAGGCACGGTAGGTTTGATAAATGTAAATGGTGGGACGGCTGGTCGTGTGTTGCTGCTACTCGCACCTCCTGTGCTCCCTCCCCCAAAACTTATATTCCATGTTCGCCCGCTGACATTGCTAGTATTTGCGCCAGAACCTCCAAAGCTTGTTATCCCGGTACTCCTGCGTGCTAGTTGCTTCTCTAATTGCACAGCTCTCTGGTGGGCATCTGATACACTCAGTACTTCAAACATATTAAGGACATCTTGGAATTGAATCCGCAGTCCCCCAATGTATCACGCAACTCGTGACTCCTCATCCTCTGCAATTGCATCTCGCGATACTAGCTGATAGAACTCCGTAGTGTAGTCATCAACTGAACGACTCCCCTGCCTTAGATTTTGTAACCGTTGGTAAAGCGTTCGTGTGTAGTTGTATGGTAGAAACGCAGAACGCATGTGTTTCTTCATCTTGTCCCAGCATGTGATCTTCCCCTTTCCCTGTATAGTCCTTGTTTTCTTCACTTGTTGCCACCAAGCTCCAGCCCGGCCCTTCAGCCTTGTTGCAACCAGGGCTACTCGTCTGTCTTCTGGGACTTGTTTAAAGTCCAAAACTTCATCTACCGCATTGATCCAATCAAGGTACTCATCTGCTTGTAAACCACCATGAAACTCTGGTATGTCAACTTTGAGGCCTGGCTCCCAACGCCTTGATTCATCATTCGCTGGTCTCCGTTGTGCTGGTTGAGGTGCGAAAGAATTTTCATCCTCTTCGGATTCCTCTTCCACATCTTGTGGATTTGGACCCCGATGTTGAGCAATTGCTGCTGCTAATTACTGCGTCAATGCCTCGACTTGTTGCTGTAGTCGTGTGATCTCATCGCGCTCATAAACTTCATTCACTGGTTGCTCACGGAGGTTCGGTAGGTTCACACGTCTTCTTGGTGCCATGTCGACGATTTCTGACCGAGCTCTGATACCAACCTGATGCAGTCTAAAACGGAACTCATACGTATATAGCACACAAGGTTTTCTTTGGTCTATAATTCCACAGAAAAATAGAAGAAAGAGAGGTGTTCTTGAGTTAACTACTCAAAGAGTTTTTTTCTTGTTTCATTCTGCCCACTAAAACGTGGGCACAATCCATTAAATACAAAGAAAATGTAACTCTTAGACTCCCATAACACCCCAAAAACGTAACTCTTAGACTCCTACAACAATAACTCTTTAGACTCATAATAAGTCCATTAAATCTGGAAACAGTCCAGAATTAATGGGGAAATAAAAACAAACAAAACACTTAAAACAAGTCCATTGAATTCTGGAAACAGTCCAGGATTAATGGGGAAATAAAAACACTCATAACAAGTCCATTAAATCTGGAAACAGTCCAGAATTAATGGGGAAATAAAAACTTAATAAAAGAACAGGAGAAACTTAAAATGCCTGCTGCTTTGGGTGCATTAAATGTTCCAAATATGTGTTTGCTATCCTGTCCGCATCAGAAACACACTCAAATAAGGAGGGAAGATACAACTAAAAAAAAACACTATCTAGATTGATGGTTTAAATTGGAAAACACACTCAAAAAAGGAAGAAAAATAGGGTTCAAAAACATACTATTTTTAGTTTATGGTAAAGGGTTGGACAACGTACTCAAATAAGGAGGGAAGATACGGCTAAAAAACACATTATCTTGATTGATAGTTTAGAGTTGGAAAACACACTCAAAAGAGAGAGAGAAATAGGGTTGGAAAATACAGTCAAATAAGGAGGGAAAATAGGAATGGAAAGCGCACTATCTTAATTGATGGTCGAAAATTGGAGAACTCACTTAAATAAAGAGGGAATATAGGGCTGGACAACACACTATCTTAATTGATGGTTAAGGGCTGGAAAACACATTCAAAAGAGGAAAAAAATAGGGTGGGAAAACAACTATTTTAGGCTTATGGTTAAGGGTTAGAAAACACACTTAAAAGAGGAAGAAAAATAGGGTTGAAAAACACAGTATTTTTAATATTAAGAGTTGGAAAACATACTCAAAGGATAAGGAGGAGGGATAAAGCTGTAAAAGCACTATCCGAGTCATTTGAGGGCTAAAAGCGCACTTGAATAAGGATGAAAGAGATAGGGTTGAGAACACGCTATCTGAGTTGATGGCTGGAAAGCGCATTAGAATGAGAAAGAGGATGATAGTGCGAACAAACACACTATCTAGGTTAATTGATGGATAGAAAACATAGCAGAATAATGAAGGAGATAATGCTGAAAAATACACTATCTATGCTGATTGAAGGGCTCACAAGTGCACTTAAGGAAGTGAAAATGCTGAGGGCTTGAAGGCGCACACAAAAATGATGAAGATTTGTAAATTACAATCCCTCCAAACCATTTCTTTAATTCTTAGTAGGTATACAATGCATGATGATACATGTATACTTACCTAAGAAATATATGTCCTTTTCTTCTTCATGGTCTTCTCTATTAGGGGTTTGGATCTAAGGCTTTAACGGCTTCTCGCTTCTGCTTACTCGAGCCATAACTTATGATTTTCACCACTGGAGATGACAAACATTCACCATATCCATATGCTTCCCTTTCCTTAAAGACCCTCAATTTTGTTCAACATTCTTTGCCATATTAGGAAAGGAACAATGAAGCTTTTTAAATTGCCCCTAGTTTGGTCATGCCCCACAAGTGTTTTAGGCTTCAAGTGTTTGCAGGAAAATGGTGGTTGTTTACAAAGATTATTTTCAACTAAGATTTTTTGAATTTCAAAGTCATTCCAAACACAAAAAATATTTTGATATTTATTTAAATAAATCCATTCTAAGAATTCAAGTGATCTTATTGTCAGGTTTTATGTTGATTTTGACAAAAATGTTAAATAATACTTGTTTCATGTCTTGCATGCCAAAAAAGCTTTGATAAAGTATTGTAAAGCATTTGTAAAGCTTTTTGAATGGAAAAGCATTGCCTAAAGATCCAGATTGCTTGTATTTGATTAGAAAAGGCTTTATCAGGCTTGTAATGTAGGCTCAGGTATTTGGCTACGGAAAAAAATATTTGTAAGCTCAAAAGGTATTTAAGGGTTTTCTATACTAAGGATCACGAGTCCTTACTCTTAGAGCCCTTTTTGGTCCATAGGTTTTCCAAACTTGTCATAACCCAATTTTGGGTTATTCCCCAAATCTACCTAAAAATAACAAAAATAAAATAAAAGGGCTAATGTCGGTAGGGAAATCAAGGTGAAAATTTTGGACGGTTTTCAAGAGCTTGATTGTGCCTCTATTGTGCCCAAAAATGAAGGAAAACGCAGATTAAAGGCTAAAGTAATTTATTGATGGATAAATCTACATAAAAATTTAGTCAAAAGATATAATTATATTATTATGGGACAAATTGATTTAATTGTTGGCCGATTTAAAAGTGTAATTATGTTGAGAATTAATTTAGGGTCCAATTAAAGGGTTTGATTAAGTGCAAGGACTTCATTATACTTTAAATCGGTCAAATTGATTTTATTAAGGGCTTAATCGATGAAAAATCAAGTTCTTGAGCTTAATTCGAGTTCAATTGAAATGATGAGAGTTTTCGGAGACCAAATTGAATTTTTCCAAGCCAAATCATGCGAAGTCAGGGGCCAAGTTAAAGACATTGAGAATTTCATGGTCAATTGAGGGTCAAATCGCACAACTTAGAAGTCAATGACCAAAATAAAAAAAAGCTCACAAAGTAAAGGCTAGTATTGAAATTCTGACGGGGATACAATCACACAAAATCATAAATTTAAATCCAATTGGGGGTGTAATTGGAACAATTATAAATTGAGAGACCAAATTGCACTTACACCTTCTCCCAAAACAACAGTCCCAACACAACACACGTCATCCCCTGCACCACTGCTAACAGGCTGTCTGCACCACCGCCGATAGCCATACTTTCAAGCATGCTGTCGCATGAGGTAACCCACCGTTGCAAGCAAAGGTTACCTCCTGCGCCTATAGAAAAGAGAAAACGAGGAGCAGACAGAGGAGAAAAGTTTTACGTAAAAGGCAGAGATTAAATTTTACAGTTTAGAGGTTGCATGAGCACGAGAAGATGAAGACACAATAGAAATTTGTAGAACAAAAGCAACAAAAGCAACAACAACCACCTATCTTTTTCCCCAGCTTCGGTTCTCTCTCTCCTTTCTCCTTGGCGTCTCTCTCTCTCTTCCAGAGCAGCTGCAACTGCTCTCTCTCTATCTCAGTCAGCTCTATATCTCTCTTTAAAACCATTCGACCACCCTCTCTCTCTCTTCTCAAACACTTGACAGTAGACCACCTAGCTCCACCCTCATCATCACTGGCAGCCTCCCTCCATGCCAGCAGCCCAGTCGTGGACTCCGACGAGATATAACAATGAGTAGCAGTAGCATGAGCCCGTCAACTTCTAACCCCCCCTCCGGCCACCACATACCACCATTTCTGACACCACAATGACAGGAAGAACAACCTCGACCTCCTCTACCCAACTATATTAACAAGTACACCGTTTATCACACTCGAAAAACCCTCCATTTAATGTTCATGATTTGTTACGGGGACGTGAATTAATTCACTCCCTCATTCCCACTATTTTGCATTCAGAATAGTGGGCTAGGTTGACTGGGCTGGGGACAAGGCCCAACCTAACCATTAAAATGGGTTGGTCATTTGGCCCACCCAGGGCTAGGCAGCCAACCCACAAAAAAATACAAAACTAAAAAAAATACAAAAATACAAAATTTGCATAAAAATATATTTTAAAAAATAATAAAACAAAAAATGTGTTGTTTTCGTGCTTATGACCAATACGCTAACATATCTTGAACATTCCTTTCCCGAAAAAAATATTCAAAGTTTAAAGAAAAATGTGTTTTAGCATGGATTTCGTAATAAAAAAAAAATTGTTTTCTCACATTTTTTGGATTTTACAATTTTAAAATCCAAAGGGTATTAGCTAATATTCCAAAAATATCAAAATCTTATTTTTGAGTATTCATATTATTCACTATTGATATTTGGGTTCAAAAATCCTAAAAGGGTTAATATCCAAAATATTAGTGGGGATAATTCACTATTATTCATTGTTGATATTTGGGTAAAGAAATCCTAAAAGGATTAAATATTAGCAGGGATAATTTGTTGTTATTTACTATTAATATTTGGATAAAAAAAATCTTAAAGTGGTAAATATCCAAAATATTTTTATACGAATAATATGTCATCATCATTTAACCAACATATCTTTGAAAGACCAATATCATAGCAATCATAAAGCAAATCAAAACACCAAGCAGCTTATCTAAGGGAGGGCGTACTAGGAGTGCTAAAACCTTCTCTTTATGCAACCATTCCATTGCCTTAAAATCTCTGAAAGACCAATTTAGGTTTCCTAGTAACCTAATACTAGGTGGTGACTCTTTTTCATAAAATAAAGATAAAACTCAGACATGAATTCCCTGCTCACGGGGAGAGTCGTCGCGACGTCACGCTCTCACGAAGGGTGTGACAAACCTCATAAGTGATTTGCATAATGACTTGACATGCCCCCAGTATTTATTTGGGTTTTTCATCATGGGTTTTTTAGCACCATCATTCATGTTGACTTGATATAACTCCCAATATTTTGCTTGGGTTTGTTATCACGGCTTTTTAGCACTACTTGACATGCCCCTGATATTTTAAAACTATCTCATTCCATTACTAATGGTTGTTTCGTCCGACCCGAAGCAGATGCTTAAAGCAAGCCATTATGGGTTGCGATTTTGATCACTAATGTGCTCAAATAATCTCACCGTGGAAGTCAATCTAATCCATTTCTTGTAATAAATATAAGGTGATGATAAGTTAGTGGGAAGTAGAAGATTGTGGGAAACTGGAAGCTGCCTGAGCATGTGATCCATCAGTGGTTAAAGGTTCTTGACTCGTTAATATCATTCAAGTGATCATGCTCATGCCGGCCGGGTTACTAATATTAAGGGGAATGTGATGAACCTCGTGTTTATCATATTGAAGCAGACACCAAAGCCCTTTTATCTGATCATACAACCAATGGCCCTTCTATATCTTGAAATACTGAAAAAAACACAAGGGTTTGGTCACACCAGCCACCCTTTTACCAGGGATCTGTAACTGTAAAAGACCAGCCCCTCCAAACTCTGTTAGCACGAGAATTCATTTGTCTAGTCATGCGAGGAAAACATGAACGCCCCATCATACTTCCCCGGACGGCAAAGACCGAAGCTGAACTCAACTATATATTAAATACACTACCTTTTGATCCTATATATATCTCATCAGTGCTCCTTTTAGGCACTGCAGCTAAACAATGAAGCTAGGTAATATTGCTGTAATTGCTATCTTGGTCATATCCATAGTATCCAAGTTAACAGCAGGAAAACTCAACACTTGAAGGAGTTCAGAGCAATCTCACCACCGCCTCATCAACTTCAATATCACCATGGTTGAAGAAAGCAATGAACCACCATCCTCGACCGCGGCCTCCAGGGTGCCGGAGCACGCCGTGGATATGTAGAGAGGGACTGCATCCACCTCCAGCTAGAATGCGGTGCTGTAGACACCAATGTGCTGATGTCTCTTCGGATGTCAGTAACTGCGGTTTCTGCGGGAAAAGATGCCCTTTTTCTTGGCAATGTTGCCGCGGGCTGTGTGTCAATACAAATCGTAGCCCGTTTAATTGTGGCAGATGCGGAAACAGATGCCACCGGAGGGTCGGCTGTGCTTATGGGATGTGTGGATATGCTCTTCCATTTCCTATACCGCCGCATCCTCCTTCAACAGCTGAGGATCTTGATTAACTTATCTTTCTGCTGAACTTTCCTATGCGTGTTCGTTCATGCATGTCGTGTTTTCGTGTCAAATTTATAATAAAGGGTTAATCTCTTCTTGTTTTATGTTCGAGGGAATAAATAGGAGGGAGGGTCTTGCATTTCAGAAAGTTTGGTGTCATTTAAATGGTCTCATGCTAGCGTGCATGGAAGTTGACTCAGTAATTGTCTTCACAATATATTTTTCAGTAATTGTCATATTTACATGGATTTTAATGTGATTTGTTCATGTGAATGGGTTTCTATTGCGAGAAATACTAGCTAGCTTGTTGACCATATTGCTATTTCTTATGAGATCTGTGACTTCATTCGCATCTTCTGCTTCTAGCCAAAGTTTCGAGCATGCAAGCGGATCGGGGAAAATAAAAACGAGGATGCACAACATCTTTTCCAAGTTTGATATGACAAGATCTTTTTGGAATAATCTTGATCCTTAGCTCATTTATCAAGGGGATAAATAATAGAAGGGCATTAAATGGTAGCACACTTTATATATATTATCCTAAGAAATAGGTTAGATGTTGTCTTTAACATTGGACAAAGCTCACCCGATCAATTAACATCAACTTTAACAATATCATTGGTAAAATATACACATATTTCATAACTCATTTACATTTATTTAGTCATTATTTTTTATTACTTTTTATGTATTTTGGATTATTTTGTATTTGCATTTGCATTTGATTTAAGTAAATAATAGAGAGAGAAAAGAAAACTTTTCTTGCCTTTTTCAACGTACCTATTATTTTAGGTGTATCATCCTTATAGGTGGGAAAATCAAGTGATTATATTAGCTTTAAAAAGCTATTTCAAAGTTATATCATTATTATATTTATCACTTGTCGTACATCCGCATTTTTTGAGAAAAAACTTGCCCACAAGTTCAAAAATTGACATCATAAAGCTAAAAAATTGGTTGTGGCCATGAAGAAGTAGATGACATGCCATATATTCTTAGAAAGCTCTAGAATTCTAGTTTCCAAAGAATTTTATGGCTTACAATTTTGAGTTCTTTGGAAAAAGGTTACATTCATTATAGTATTAGTGTAACATCCTCTTATTTGGGATAAACTACCAACCACATTTCAAATGTAAACATGTTTTTTTTTATATAAAACTCCACTGAAACTTCAGCAAAGTCTTATTTATACCAGGAGATCTTAAGTTATTGACATATAACTTATTTACACTTCCAATATCCCACATCTCCTAACTCAATCATGACCCAATCATCCTAGGTCTCAATCTTAAAAACATCATCATCATCACAACCACGATATTTATAACATACATTAAACAACAATTATCATTACAAGAAACTAAATAAGATAAGCACACATACATCAAATAGAATTATATGAAATTCAAGTTAAGTTAATCTATTCAAACTTTAAATATTAATTATATAAATTAAGTTATATAAACATTTTAATATCACAAATTCAAGGATATACTTACTAGAACTGGATACAAAAAAGGACCAAAAGTTAAGATCTATTCTTGTTGTGCATGTGATGGTCCTGAAAAAAAATACATATTTTGAAACATAAAAATCATAATAAGTATAGTAGCACAAATATTCAACCAATTTAAATAAAATAAATATGTATTTATATTCCATTAACTTCTTCATATTTATTTCCATTGAAACTCTCTCTTTCCATTATTAAGACTATTTTATCTTCCATTTAAGATTTCATAAAATCAACGACAACTATTTTCCGCCTACACACTATCAATACCAATATCACTGATATCCTTGTCATTCCACATGTGTCGACACATGACGGTCTTTTTACTTGAGATTCTAACATACACTAAATGTATGCTAGTAGATATACGATGAACCTCTTAGTCGGGATTCTGAGTGTGCTAGTAGATGCATGACGATCCTCTTATCTTAGATTCTTACATACACTAAATATATGTTAATCGGTGCATGAAAGATCTTTTTTTCCAGGATCCTAACATATATTAAATGTATGATAGTCGATTTGTGGTGACCCCTTTATTTAGGATCCTAACATACACTAAACTTATGTTATTTCATGCCCTATAGGCATCGATACATGGTGATCCCCTTTACTCTAGATCATAACATACATTAAATTTATGCTAGATAATGACATGTTCCATACTTTTCATATTTCTACATTAGCAGTATTACCATCACTTGGTAATTCATATAAAACACCATTCTCTCTAAACACATATACATTCAGGATATTAACTAAAATAACAACATCTTTACACAAACTTTCACTATGTCATATAATCTCTAGCATTCACTAATTCATATTTTGCATTAATAACAAATTAAATCATGGAAATCTAACCAGAAGTGTAAGTATGAATAATCTATCTACCGTAGAAGCTCTACTGCAACATCACGTCCATGGTCCCTATTGTAAATAAAGGCATGTCTAATAAATTATACTCAATCAATGATACATTTCATAATAACCACAATAGTCAATATGGGTCTTTCTTTTAGTTATTCATTTTCTTATATGTATTTTACATATTTTTGCTTTTCCTCCTTTAACATCATCATTCTTCACCCGATCATAATCATCATTACAAAATTCCATTTTTGAGCTTGGCATATTTCTTTTGAAAACTAAGATATAGTTTCTCACTTTCCCTAAAAAGAGAAACCCAATTTTCACCCTTAACACGTCTAGATAGTCCCTTTAGCAACTTTCTGAATCTGTTAGCAGAGGTTGCATTCCGACCCCTCTCTCAGATTTTTCACTCTATCTGGGGTTCTAGGACTCCATTTTAAGGTAGGATGGTCTCATTGGAAAACTAAAATACAGAGATGCAAGTCTTCTGAACGGTGGAAAACCCATTTCTTCCTTCAAAACACTCAAAAATTATCATCAACATATCAGAACTATTGCCCTATAAAACACTCAAAATTATCGTCAACATATCAGACCTACTGCCCTATAACATTTGTCATGACCTAGTCTTAGTTGGTGACCCATAGCTCGACTCTACAGTTCCAAAATAAGTAAAACCAATTTCCTTGGATGGCAAACATCCAAAAATACAATTTTTATGGAGGAAACTTATCTTAATTCTCTCATCCTCGTATTCTTTCTAAAAAATCAAGAGATGAATTTGTCTAGATTTGTTAACCCTTCCCTTTACAAACACAACATCCATAATTCACTTTTTCTTACATCACAACTAATTCAACATACATATTAAAACAAGATTAAAAATAATTTCCACTACTCCACAATTCCCCATTAATGACCAGCTGCCCATGTCTTCATTAACATTTCATTTTCTTTGGCAATTCATCATAATTTCATGCTCAAAATAACATACAACACATAAATATTTTCAAAAAATAGATGCGGATATTTCTCCTTTATCTCAGATTCTCTTTCTCATGTTTCACCTTCTATTTGAGAGCTTCTTCGCAGTACTCTCATCAAGGGAAGTCTCTTATTCCTCAACAATTTCTCATCTCAGTCTAAGATCTAGATACTTATGGCAATACTCGTGAGGGGTCTATTTTGGCCTTTCGTAACAAAGATACATGGGATAAATTGTGAATGTTTGCAAATATGCAAGCAATTCCAATTGATAAGCAATTGTTCTAATTCTTTCTATAATCTCAAAAGGGCCACTATATTGTGGGGCTAGTTTTCCCTTACTCCAAATCAAATAATGTCTTTCCAAGATTCACCTTCAAAAACATTTTATCTCACACTTGAAGTTCCAAAGGCATTCTTTAGTTATTTGCAAAAAATATTTTGTCAATCTTGGCTTATGTCATCCTCTTTCTAATCGCTCTCACTTTATTAGTTGTCAGTTATACCATTTCAGGTCCTAAAAGCCTCTTTTCCTGTATTTCATCCCAACAAATTAGGGTACGATATTTCCTACCATACAATGCTTCAGATGGAGTCATACCAATAGTAGCTTAATAGTTATTATTATAAGTAAACTCCACCAATGGTAGAAGATCCTCTAAATTTCCACTAAATTCCAACACACAAGACCTTAGAAGATCCTCAAGAGTTTGAATGGTCTTTTTAGATTGACCAGATGTTTGAGGATGAAATATCATGCTTAGATTCAACTTTGTACTTAATGCCCGTTGTAAACTAGACCATAATCTCAATGTGAAACTTGGCTCTCGATGTGATACAATCTATATTAGTACCCTATGGAGTCAGACTACTTCATTTACATATAATTTTGCCAACTTATCCATTAAATTAGCCATCCTCATAGGCAAAAACAAAGTAGATTTTGTTAACTGATCAACAACCATCGATAGGATATTATTATCTTTCTTTCCCCTGGATAATCTTATCACAAAGTCCACATAAATACCCTTCCATTTCTATTATGCGATTGATAATGGTTGTAATTTCCTGAGAGGTCTTTGATGTTCTATTTTCACTTGTCAGCAAATCCCGCAATTCAATATATATTCTACTATTTCACTCTTCATGTTTTGCCACCAATAGTACTTCTTTAAATCCCAATACATCTTCGGACTCTACGATGAGTAGCAAATTGGGATTCACTAGCTTCTTAGAATACTTCATCTTTCAAAGTCTTATCTTCATCTACCCATAGCTAATATCCCATTAGATAACACTTCAAAAAATGTGTTTATATCCTGGTTTCACAATCTTCTTAATCTTCTTTACATTCTCTAACGACGTGTTGAACCACTCGAAACATATATCAAATTTTTAAGTGTGCTAATAATGATCACCCGGCCCTTACACTCAACTCCTAATCTATTACTTTCTTGTTTTTTGAATCAATTCACCAATCAAAGTCTTCGGAAAACATGAAGTTATAAAAACATTTTCCGCCTGCACAGAATCCATACGAGAAAAGATGCAATGAGAGAGAGTTTACTCTTTTCACACCTCTGTTTGTCCTTTTCTCATGCGTGTGTGTAACTATACGTATATTCTTCATCTTCATATCTGCTACTGTTTCGTCGGAGTGAATTCAAACCATTACTGTAAAGACATATTGTGTTACCGTGTAATAAATTGGATGTTTGGGATTTTCAACATAAACTAGGGTTCTTTGACTATTATAAGCTTTTGGCCTTGGTCAATAAAACCTACAGGTTGTTATACATATATTTCTTCACCTAGCTCTCTATTAAGAAAGTAATAGACTAACCAGCAGGGGTTATGGTTAAGTGGTTATTGGAGAGCACTCTCTTTCATTTGAACATGGTTCGAGTCCCAGTGAGAGTGGGAGCTGGAGGGTTCCTCCCTTCTTGTCTCTCATGGGTCTATCTCTGTGTGTGGTATGTCTATCACTCCCGCGGTACCTTATATGCTCACTAAGCTTGCAGGATGTTCAGTGAGCCCAGTGAATAGTCAAGATGTGCGTAAGCTGACCCGGACACCCAATAGACTAAGGTAATCATCTTTAAAATTAGGATTTATAAATTATGTGTGGCAGCAACTATATTTTATACTTTACTGTATCAATCATATGCAGTGAATGGAGATGTTCCCTGTGGTGACTTGTTACTAATTAAGATACGCTGAGGGAGCGCTTTGGCTCACAATCAGAATGATCGCACCTAACTTGGCTTGAAAGATGCTCGATTTGTCTGTTGTGCTTAATTATTGCACTCTTTTTTTACTATTTTACTTTTCCATGTGCGAACGCTGGGCCACAGTCGTCTTTCTATATTGAACTGGGGAAAAAAAGAAGATTTGTCCAATGATTCTCAAGCTCTCTGGGATGATGGATGATGGATGACGACGCCATCTTCCTGATGCAAACCTCTCTTCAACTTTGACTGATCGTGAAATATAAGCATGAAATATACAATCCCAGATCCGTTTAACGCAGAGTGTGTAAATAAATAATAACCATCAATACATGACTTGTCAATTTTGTTTTATTGTAATTTTTATCTCCATTAAAATTTCAGTACATTCAGGATATTTTGATCAAATATCGGTTGAAACGCGCCACTATTATTTTGTCTATGTTGATTCGGCCAAATAGTATATTTTAAAATAATAAATAATTTTACAATATCATTCATATCTTTTAATTTTACCATAAGATTAAGATGAATTTTTATGAGAAATCTTGATATATTTATATATATTATGTTAAAACTTCAGAACAATCAAAGAAAGTAATAAGCTTACGAAATTGATGATAGTATTTTCATAATATTATATATATTCATAATTTTATTCAGAAAAATTATTTTATTATTTTTTTAGATTAAATTACATAATTCTAAATAAAAAATTTTTGAATTTTATTCAGAAAAATTATTTTATTATTTTTTTAGATTAAATTACATAATTCTAAATAAAAAAATTTTGAATTATATATATATATATATATATATATATATATATACAATGCATGCTAAAACAAAAACATTCCATTTCAATTAAAAAATAAATCACTAATCGGAACGGAATTTACTGTCTTGATCAAGACAAGTCATCCCAAAAGAAATTAGATTAATCTTTCCATGTCAAGTATACCATCTCGTGTTTACTAGTGAGTGGAAACAACAAATTATAACCATCAAGATACCAAAATCATTACTAATTACGAAGTATTTGGCCAGAAATGCTTCCATGTTCACGAGACCGGTCCCATATCACCTAAGTTTGCACCTTAAAAGCAAAGCCATCCGATCTTCATTCCACACTGCAATAATTTTTCTGTAAGTATTTTTCTTAAATATGCTACAAGTTCCCAGAAGAGCGAACAATCCATAATGTTTTACACAAATCCCACATTACTTGGTCAATATGCTGAATTACACGACAGAAATGATACACATCCAACAATCCACACCAAGTTTGAGAATGCAAACCTAGTTTGCTTATTTAGACTAATGCCATAAATCCACAAACACACTAGTGAAAACCACTTATAGGCGAAACGGCCATAAGCTTATCTGAGAACCAGATAGGTCACTGGTCTGCTCATCAAAGCCATATACTTACTGCAGAACTATACATCCTTGACTCCCAGTAACCATGGCTGAATGGGAGGTTTCATTAATGGCATTCACTTGTTCAGTAGATTTATGTTTAGCATTTGCATCCTCGAGCACGTTCTCAGAATCAGCTCCACTGCCATTACCACTGTAGTAAATAGCTTCAAAGATGAGAGCGTTCACTTCTTGGAATCTCTCTTCGGAGAGAGACACCTCAGCAAGAAGCCTCCATGCGTTCTCTTCTGAAGCATCCTCGTAGTCTTTCTTCCTCTTCAGCACCATATGGCCGCTGATTTCCCACACGGCAGGGTTCACTTGGGTATCAAGAAGCTCAGAACTCACTTCCCCTAGAGCTTGTTTCTCAGCATAACACTGTTCATCCATTAGACAACATTAAGAGATTGAAGACAAGTGTAATCTGCGCAGTTAGCATATCAATGGGCAAAGGAGTCAACTCTGTGTTGCTCCCATGTTCATTACCTGTGGGAGGACAAAGATGCGGTTTCCACAATCAGCAATGAGCACATTGTATGGTATGTTGTTTTCTTGAAGGCAAATGCAGGCATCTGAGACAGTGTTTGATAAATCTTGCAGGGCATTTCCACCCTCAAAGATGAGACCTCTGACAGGATAATTCATAAGCTCTGAGATTTTCACACCATTATCCAATGTAGCTATCTGCTTGGTGGATGCCTTCTCAATCGGAAAAGGCATGGTCAAGTAGTAGGCCTGTTCCATGGAAATTATCAAATTGCCAGCTCATTATCAAATGAATTACCAACCACTTCCAAGGGATATGATTATTCAAGTCAAAACGGATATAGCTATTTGGATAGTAACCTGGAAGTGAAGATGGTTAATGGTGGCAAAAGCACCCAAGCTGTTATAACCCAGTCGGAAGTAAGGATCCCCAGCTTCAGCTGCCATGTGAAGTGCAAGCAAGAAGCTATCACGATCAATCCTCTGAGGCAAGCAATCCAAGACGCGTGGGATTAACAGCACATGTCCATATTCAATAGGGCTCACCTGTGAAATTGACACAACAAAATCAACCATCATCAAAGTGCTCTACTCGGATACCACTGTCAACCAAAGAAAAACAATGATTTAATACAAGAACCAAGGATGTACATTGATGGCAACCACGCTTGGAGAATTCTCAGGATCAATAGTGGCATCCGTGAGGAACTGGCCTTCCCCATCTTCACTCTCTCCAAACTGGAAGAGCATCTCTTCTTGGCCAACTTTAGTGAAGTTAAATTTGTTTTCGTCAAAGGGCTGAAGGACCTTATCAATACGGAATTCAGTTGGCCTCTTCTTCAAGTGACGGCCCTCGTTCAGCTGAGCAATAAAACCATGGCTACCCGGGATCACCTAAAGGAACATCACCAAAGATTTGGCATCAATCTCATATCCAATTAAGTAAAACACTGCCATATTATTATAGCAGAATCAGCTTCAAATTGCAACCAGATAGTGATAATAAGAGAATTAAGACCTTGGTTTCACAGGTGGTGACATCATATCGAAAGAGCCCTCTCTGCATTCGTTCCTCCCACTAAAAATCCAAAGAGGTACATAAAGTAAACTTAGAATTGATAACTCAATTGCGAATAGAAAATTAAATAAACATCAATTTAATCGCGTTAAGAGTGGGTTAAGTAACAATACCTCCCCAAGAAGAAGCGAATTGAGGAAGGAGACTGGAGGCTCACTCTTGCCATGTTCAGGCACATCTGTGGCAATCCTGTCCACTTTCTTGAAAGTATATAAAGGAAGGCGCGCGCCTATCCATGCAGAAAATGTTTAATAAACATAAATCAAGCCCTTCAATTAAAGATCTTCTTCGAATATAAAAAAAGAAAATACCTTGAAGACAACAATTTCGAAGGCAATTGCGGCCGCAACCCCCTCCGCGGCGAGAACCCTCCTCGCCTTCCTCTTTCTGGTAGTTGGAAACAACAGTAGGAACCCTTTTGATCCTTAGCATCATCTTCTTCGTTTATTCGAGATCTAATGCTTTATTTATTGGCTAACAGGATTTTACAAAATTCGAAATGAATTATTTTTTTTCTATCCTAGATATGACAGGCAGTGTAATAACAGTTATAATACTAAGCTACAACTAACTTAAAAGAAGAAGAAACCGCCACCAGCAAGAAAGAGGAGATCAGAAGGGCTGCCGCCTTCGGAGGGCAGAGCGCCTCGTCCACCGTGCGGCGAAGGGTTGCTGCTCTCGATTAAACAACCCTCACGTCGTCCAGACCGGACATGAGTTAGTGGCCGAGTTACTCCGTGTATAGCCGTGATGTCTACAACTCGTCTACCCTGGGTTTTTAACCCCAATTCTCGAACCAGGGAGGGGCGAAGACCACTTTGCTTCTGCTGAAATGAGATCTGAGATTTTCTTACTACTAGAGGAGAGGAGGGTGTGAGATTTTGGAGTTTGGATGTGAGAGGAGAGGAGGGGATGTTTTATAGATAAGAGAGGAAGCTAGTGGCTATGGCTTTGGCTTTGGCTTTGGTTTTAGGTGAGGTCTGGGAAACTAGGCTGGGTTGTTTGGGTTGGTGCTCCTGAGAGACATGTTGGAAAGAGGTGGTGTTTTGTTTCGAGGTACCGGCCACGGGGACGACCAATGGAGTTGGTCGGAGAGGGGACCACTCAGTCCAGCGACTGTGGGAAAGCAAATATAAAAAACAACTGTCGTGGACCACGCGCTCTCTCTCTACCGTCTCTTTCTTGACGCATCTTTGCTAAGTAGCCCTCTAAAATCCCAATTAGTTTGGAAAGCAAAACATAAAGCAAGGAGAAATACTATTTTACTATAAATGGACATTTTAACACGCGCCCTTTCAAAAATCTGTGGGGTTTGTTTTAAAATTATTTTTTATATAGAAATATATTAAAATAATATTATTAAAAAAAATTAAAAAATTTAATATCAACAAATAAAAATTATCTAAAACATAAAAAAAAATAATAATAATAATAAAAAATCATTTTTTTATAAATATTTTTGAAATGAACTACCAAAACTCCGTATTATATATTTTGTTTGAATAAACCACTGCAGCATTCAACATTTGCTATTTTGGCATCTCTAAATTCATTCGCCATCCTGCCATTATTAGAAGGTAATATTAATTAATTAATTAATTAAAAAGCATGGAGAAAAACTCGAAATCACTACATATTACAACAATGATTTTTTTATTTGGTTTACAATTTTAAAAAAAAATATCTTCTTATATTGTGTTAATGAGTGATTGGTTTCATTATTTATTTTTAATGGGCCAAAATTAAAAGTAACATGAAATGTTAACCCTTTATTTTTTAAAATTGTTTTTGTTCTCTTTTCTGGCTATCAAATGTTTTATTTTTAGTTTTATCCTTTCACATTACATTGATTGGTGCTTTAGATTGATGATTTGCTTCATGTGGTATTTTTGTTTTGGTTATTACGATCTAAAAAAAAATCCTAACTTTGGGATGATTCTCGATTTTGCATAAAACAATTTAGATTTTTGCTTGCGAAAAACCTTCTTGGATTATGTCTAGTCATTATGGATTGCAACAACAATTCTTATTTTTTTATCTATTAGATTTCTTGATTAGTGAATTTTTCCAAACAAAGATGGATTTTACTCTAACTTTCAAATGCTAGTTATAGTAATTAAGGTATCATTTTCTCATGATCATATCTATTAAGATTTCTCTTAAAATAAAGGAAATGGAAAAGTAAAGAAAGGGATGCTCAAACCTCCATGTTATTCCTTAAAAATAGAAAACAACAAAAAAGGAAAGAAAGGCTCACATTGTGAAAAATCAAGTTGAGAATTTTGAATGAATTCGAGAGCCCGATCATGAGAGTTCCTTGAAAGATGATCTCATACCTACAAGAACCCATATAACAAACCTAAGGTTTTAGCTAAACAAATAATCAAAAATCATTTTGCATGGAAAAACAAAGTTTACTGATCTTAGATGCATGTTTTTGAAATAATAGAAGACCATCTTTGATATCCCTTGCAGTCCATATTTGAGGCCAATAAGTTTTTCTTGATAATTAACTCTGACAATGATCACACCTTATACATGGGGGGCAAGTACAAGGATCAAAAAACACTTCTAATCTAGAAAATAGTCCTTAGTGACAAAAGATGCTTAAACAAAGCTGGGAGGCATAAACATAAAAAACAAAAGTTTTGAGTGCACTATAGCAAAACAAAATAACAAACATAAACGATGGTGCTAAAAAACTATGATAAAAAGCCCAAACAAAATATTGGGGGGCATGTCAAGTCATTATGCAAATCAATTATGAGTTCCAAAACCTATGGACCAAAAGAAGCTCTAAGAGTAAGCATTAGTGATCCTTAGTGTAGAAAATCCTTAAACATCTTTGGAGCCTACATGTATATTTTATTTCATAGCCAACAACTTAAGCCTACGCTACAAGCCTGATCAAGCCCTTTTTGATCAAATACAAGCGATCTAGATCAATAGGAAATGTTTTTCCATTCACAACAAGCCTTATAAATATTTCACAAGATATGAACACAAACATCATCCACCATTCTCTCCAGCGACAGCCGCAATAACTCTTTTCTCTCTTCCAGGGATAACAACATCCCTTTTTCTCTCCACTATAGCAGATTTTATATCCCTCTATCAAGAGACACCAACCACCATTCTCTCCACCAACACCCCCTCCGACACTGGCTAGACCTCCTTTACGCGACGACAATAATAGATTAGCCACCTCTTTTCCTCCATCTTCTCCCCTCTTACTATTCACTACAAGTGAATATGAGGACATGGATTAATTCACGTCCTACTGTTCACATGGTGAACACTGGGCAGTGGCTAAGGTGGACACAACATCGAACCCTACCACTAAAAATGATGAGCCGTTTCGGGCCATTGAGGTTGGGCAACCCAACCCCAAAAAGTAATGGGTCATTTCGGCCCATTTGTTTGGGCAACCCTAACAAAAAAAACATATAAAATCCACATTTAAAAAAAAACAAAAAAAATATTTTGTTTTCGTGCATACGACAGAATTCTAAAAATTTCCTAAGCATATTGTTTTTGCACAAAAAACAAAAATCGTATCTTTTCTCCTGTTTTAGAATAAAAAATGGGATATCATAACTAGTTTATGATTATCCATTAGAGTTTGGCCAAAATATCAAAAATCTTCAACAACAATTTTGCTATAAACTTTAATTATGGGGGTGTAAAATTATATTGTAAAGTACATCCTTATATCAAAAAGACAATAAATGCAGTGTTAAAACTCGTACCTTAGAATGGTTAGGTTTTCAACTTATTGAGATAGAGATTCTCTCATGAAAAGAGATATACTTCAAAACTTAGAAAAGACCAACAAATAAAAATATGATCTAGAAAAACAATCAAATAACAATGCAACTTATCTTAGATATGGAGCACTAGGAGTGTTGCATCTTTCCCTTACACAACAAGTTTTCTTATCTGTACTCTTGCAGACCATTAGGTTTTCTAGTGAATTTAATACTAGACAACAACTCTTAAAAATTA
The DNA here is from genome assembly GCA_029228465.1 of Salix viminalis. Lineage (NCBI taxonomy): Eukaryota > Viridiplantae > Streptophyta > Magnoliopsida > Malpighiales > Salicaceae > Salix > Salix viminalis. The sequence goes on along the minus strand of CM055436.1, from coordinate 9,974,169 downwards.
TAATTATAATTTTATGGTTATAAAAAATCTTTTTCCGTGCACCTCATCCTCGTCTCCAAAGATGGTTGCGTGAGAAGTAAGGGAAGAAAAGCCATTGCGACCATCATCTCAATCCAATCAAAATATCTTCATATTCTTTCCAATTTATATTTCAACTATATTTTTGAATTCTTTGACCTTTCAAATGATTTATATTTTCATAAAATATATATGATCATATCCAATATGGTTATTAATGATGAAACATGTTTATCCATCCATGACATGAAGTATTATTAGTCCACGTACATCTATATGTATTTGACCTAATAATTCATTAGATCTCTAACTCTTTCAGTAAAGGTGTTTTGATAATCTTACTCGATAAATAAGCTTTATAGGTTTCATTGATATGAACTAGTCTATAATGTCATAAATAATATGGATATTAATTATCTGATTTGTTATTCTTGAAATTTATATTAACATAGACATTTCAATATTAGGTATATACAAATTATATGTATAAGTATCAGATGCATAATAAAACATCATTATTATAAAAGGAACAACATTTACCCTCAATAAAAATTATTATCAATTAAAAAGTAGATATAATATTCTTAGAAAATACTAGACAAAATAATTATTATCAAGTTCAAGAATTAGCCCATGTGGCAAAGTTAATGCAACAATCTTTGATTCATTATCAACCTATAGGTCTACTTTACCACCACCTAGGTAGTTGTTACAAATCTTTATGTCTTTTATAAGAACTATGAATGTAGTTTTTTTCATCTTTTTTTTCTTGTTTGTTGCAAATCCTTACATGTCTTTTATGAGCACCATGATTGTAGTCTTTTTTGTTGCTCTTTTATTTTAGATTACAGAATAGTTTTTTATGTCCAAAATCATATATTTCTAAATTATGTGATATTTATATACTTGTATTAGAAGCCTCGAGTTATATTTAAGAGGAATTCGATGAGTAGAGAATTTTAGAACACACAACCCTATTTATTATTACCATCATTCAAACAATACAAACACAATTGTATTGATCATTAATGTCCACAACCATCCATCATGCATATTAAAATTATTGCATACTTCAATTCTAATTATTGGATTTATATGGAAATTTTAAAAAATAATATTTAATATTTAAAAATATTAAATCAAATTTAATTTGATCATTTTCAAACACAATAAAATTGATTTAATACAAATTTTATTTGAACTTGTTTTTTCAGAATTTAAATGAAACATTAATCATATTAAAATTGTTATTAATATCCTAAACTATTTCTAGGATTAAATAAATAAATTAATTTTATGACAGTAAAAACTATTTTTTATTTTAGAAAAAAATATTATTTTTAATTAAAAATATAATTAAATTCTAATCCTATTAGGATGTAATAAAACACAAAATTTTTGAATTAAACATCTTATTCAATCCATCAACGTTAATTATATAATTAATTTATTTTAGAGTTTTAATTATAATTCAATCCAAATAAAGTCAAATTGTAATAAGTAATAAGTTATAGGGGTAAATTTGTAAATTAAATCCCAAACCTTTTGTAATTAAATCTAAGTGGAAAGGGTATAATAGTTATTATACCCATAAGGGGAAGAATTTTTAATTCCACCCCTATTATTTAATTCCACCCCTATTATCTTCTTCTTGCTGCAACAGTAAAGCTGCTGTAGGTGCTACTAAAGCTGCCGAAAGCGGCATACTACACTACAATGTGCCTCACAAATGGTAGCAAAGGTCGTTGATGTATGGTTTGCATTATTAAAATATATATTTTTTTATTTTTAAAATTATTTTTGATATAAATATATAAAAATGATTTAAAAACATTATTTTTTTTCATTTTAAATTAAAAATAAAAACTTCTCAATTTTTTTTTAAAAATTACTTTTAAAATTATATGGGACCAAAACCCAGCACTGTGAGGTAATTTCCTCGTGTAGGCATACTGTTTAGCGCCTATCATTGTGCTTAGCAAGCAGGAACCCTATTGCCTCACCGACAGTGACATGCGCATCAGTTACAGTTATTGGCACTATCTTTTGTGGATGCACTACAACCACAAACTCTTTTTCTTTTTAATTTCTGGTAAATTCGAACCAAAATATCAAATTTCAAACATATTCAAATAATTTGGTTTAAATATGGCTAGAAAATAGCCATTCATTTTAAAAAAAAACTAGAGAGAATATTTATTTTTGAAAAAAATAATTTTACACAACAATAATTTCAAAATTAACACCTATAACAATTAAAACAGGCAATCAACAACTCTAATGGTCCAACGATGACTTTTATACCATTGTTGAGTTTTTTAAAACACATCTACATAGTAAAAATTGTAGGTTTAAATATTTTCCACGAGTCTCAAGTATCTCATTAGACATATCAAGAATTATTTAGGGTTTATCTAAAGATTATCTAAAGATTAGATATTATTTTTATCTTTGAATATTTGCTTTAAAAACTGAGTTATTACAATCATAAATAGTGAAAATTATTCATTCTCTAACGGTAATCTACATGAACCATCAACAAGAAATTCCTAAACCCTTTTTGAGAAGTAGAGATTGTTATGTCTTAAAATGTTATAACTCTTTTCTTTTGAGTTTTATGTGTTTATATATTGTACTATATTTATCGTTTCTTACATCTCAAGAAAAAATAGAGGCATAACATTCTATTTATAAAAAAAAACCCTAAAAAAACCTTGTAATTTGAAAAATATCAATCTATCCCTTAAATTATATCACATATATTATTTTAGGCTAATTTTAAAATTTTATTTAATCACGTCATTACTTGATTGTTTCTAGATTTAGAATTGTAATCTCTTGTATTAATTACATTGTAGTCCATAATTTCTAAAATTTATTTACAATCAATTCACACTTGATTAATTATTCCATTTTAATTTATGACAAATAGTTCTCATATATGTGACACATTACGTTCTTTTCTAGTTGACTCAAATATAAATCACAATCCCTAAATAAAATATAATTAAATTAATTAATTTATTATCAATTCAACAATTGATTGGTTTATACTTGAAAATCAATTATAATATCTAGTAACCTAGTCATGATTCCCTGAATATTAAAAAAAAAATGTGGTTTAACTTAACTTTTTAATGACTTGTTTTTTAGTGTAATAATATCCCTTCATCGATAATGTTATGATTTAGACATTATACCATAAAAGTATATCTACTTTGTCAAATTATATATGTTTTCAACATTAATAGTCATTGATTCTTTTAATAATTTTTTTTTTGAATTTTATTCTATCTTGCACAATGATTTATAATCAATACTATTTGTAAAAAGATAAAATATTTGTAATCAATACTATTTGTAAACCGATAAAATATTTTTTTAAATACACACAAAAGATAATCCTTTCTAATTTTTAAATTCTCATGAATCTCATCCATTTGGCACGGTTATTTATGAAAACTATATACAAAACAAAAAAAGTAAATAAAAGAAGAAGCTTCCCACGGCCGTGTCACACAGTTTGTTGCCTTCCCGACATAAACAGGAACAGTTTCATGGCACGACAGAGTCCACTAGGGGAAATTTCGTTGAAGATACCCTTGCCAGGAAGGATTCTGTGGATGGAGAGGCTTCGGCCAAGTCCAAACAGTCCTAGCCAATGGCAACCAATGGCCCTGCATACTCCGACCATCTCTATCTTGTCAACAGGTCAACACCTCCTCGTGATATGTGAACCTCATTGCTCGTCATGGGTCCCACTCCCACCTCATCAACATCCCCATAACTTTCCCAGACAAAATCAAAATCCAGCTAACAGTTGAATAGTGGTAATAACTTGAATGACAAGGTTTGTTTTACATGTGATTTATGCGACCTTGAAAGATTGAGATTAATGGTTTTTTCTCTATGTGATTTTAGGAGTTTTTTTTTTTGTTTGTTATCCTGTCGTCTCAAATTTAAATATTATTATTGCTAATATGATGATTATTAAAAATTTATATGATCATTAACTTTAGAATCTGTGAGATTAATTAATATATGTGCAAACTGACCGGATATCCACATTAATAAAAAATATCAAAATTCAGCTAAAATATATGAGTTCCCATTGAGTTACAACAAGCTTCCATTCTTTATCTAATTTTAATTACTAAAAATTTATATGATCATTAACTTTAAAGTTCATGAAATTAGTTGAGACGATAATAAACTAATCTTAACATCAAAGCAAAGTTGTCAATACCGTTCCGGTTGCTCTATTGGTACGGAACATTTCGGTTTAGGAGCATTTCGGCGTGCCGTTTCGGGGTTGTACTGTTCATATATAATTAATTATATATATATATATATATATATATATATGAAAAAAAATATTAATTTAACAAGCATAATTAAAATTCAAGATAAATTAACTTTAAATTATACAATATAAACACAAAGTCAAACAAACATAATCTCAAAATTAGAAACAATCGCAAGTTAATCAATATAAGGAGGATTTTAAGGCCGGAACGGAACACCGGAATGGTACCGAAACGTCCCGGCTGGAATTTGGCTGGTATTTCTGGAACGGGTCGGAATTAAAACTGAGACGAAAACAATGCTGTTTTGTCTCGGTTTTTTTAATGGCACGGAATGTCCCAGCTGTTTTGGCTGGAACGAAACGGTATTGACAACCCTATATCAAAGTTAATAAATATATCAAAATTCAGCTAAAATGTATGCGTTCCATTGAGTTACAGCAAACTTCCATTCTTTATCCGACCGTTTCATGCATTATTATTATTATTATTATCGTAAAAAATAAATGATTTATTAAAATAATATATATTTTTTAAAAAATAACCTTAATTACGTACAGGACTGAAACCGGAGGGGGTCCTTGAGATGAGGGCTAAAGGCTCACAATACATACCATGGGACGAGTCTCATGGTAGAAAGTCCGTGCCCAGCAAAAAACACGTGGGGGTTGGTGGGAGGCAAATATAATATTATTAATACCAAAGAAATTTAGATAGACACGTGGACCGGTACTTGAAAAGCTATTTAGATTCCGAATCTGGAGAGATCATTCTCCATGCAACTGATAGGCGTGGTTTCCTACTCTCTTCCACGTTCCCGTTATCCTCCGACGTTGTTTTCTAACGCCGCTACTTCCCTTAAATGCCATCGCTTTTCCACACCATTGGATGATAATCTTTCCATCTCATCCATTCAATTAAAATAACGTTTTAGATCAGACCAGTCGTGTTGCTTGCCCTCCTCTTTTCTTTTTTCTTTTTTTTTCCCTTAACACGTTTTTTTTTTTATTAACTTGGATGTTTGAGTCAAATTATATATATCTCGATCAATTTTATGAGCATTGAAATTAATAACCATGTAAACTTTTAATTTCCATTATATTAATAAACACATGACTCAAATCTAAGACCACAAGAGAAGCAAACTCTTTAATCCCAAGTTTTTACCACTGGACCACCTACTAGATGATTTCAACACAATTTTTAGTTAATTAGTACCCGTGTAAGAGTGTTATACAATTTTTTTTATTGTTTTTTAAATATATATTAAGTTCATATTATTTATTTTTTAAAATTTATATTTCAAATCAGATGATAAAACAATTCACAAAAATATATAAAAACTTAGTTTCGAAATAACCTAAAGCACAACATCTCACCACTTAGTGGGTGTTTGACTCTGCAGTGGCTTCTGCTGTTGATGCTCACTGTAGAGCCAAAGTGTTTGGTAAAGGAAGGACCCACAATTTCGCAACTGTGGGTCCCACCTAAAACTGCGGTCAAGCCGCAGTTAACAAAAAGCATCTCATAGATGTTTTTCGACCTTAACCGCAACAAACACATAGGAAGGCAACAACTACATGGAATTAGAGCACTCTTCGTGCCATTAACATGGGATTAGTCGGAGATCAAATCGACTACATGGGACTTTTCTGTCAAACCAAGCTTCCTTCTCTCTCTTGCTTCCCCACTTGTCAGTCACGCGGTCTCTCTCTCCATAGTCATCGGCAGCTCTCTGAGAGCACCACCATTATCACCCTTTCTGCACCAACAACTTCTCTTCCACGCTATAAGCTCCGTCGTGACCTCCAGCAACAACAATAAGCCCTCGACGTAAGCAACACCAGCGACAACAAAAAACAATTGCAATCTTCTGACGCTCCTCTCGACCACCACTTTCGACGCCACCACCACAGGAAGAACCACCTCTGCCTCCTTAACTTGTCGATATCGGCAGGTGAGCCTCTCATCACCATCAACCATGTTATCGTTCATGTAATAGAATAATTCACTACACTGCTCACGCTAATAGAATAATTCACTGCACTGCTCACGCAAGACATGAACTGTGCAACATACCATTTTTATTTTAGCATAAACTTTTGGGCTGGACCTGCTCTCGGTGTAGCCCAATTCTAGCAGAGTTGGGCCAACCCATTTAGTTAGGTCAGACCCAGCCCAAATTTTTTTTTAAATATAAAAATCATATTTAAAAAAATAAAAAAATGAGTAGATAGAAATCAACTTGATGAAAGGGAAAGGCGCGTGACTTCGTTTCACTACACAACCCTGTTGCTTTTCGATTGATTATGAATTAGAAACTTACAATTGGATTTGGCCTTGAAATTATATTTCTACAACATGTAGATATAGATTCTGAAAATCAGTATGGATCACAGATGTTGTTCCTATATCAAATAGCAAGGGATCGCAGACGCCTTCACGTATGAACTTAGTTCGTGATGAGAATTGCAAGTAGTTTGATGAGAGAATAAAAATAAGTGTTTAATTTACTTGAATTATTAATTACATTTTATTATTATGATTATTAAATATATATATATATATATGTGTGTGTGTGTGTGTGTGTGTGTGTGTGTCCTTTAAAGTAATTTCACAAGTTGACAGCAATATGAAAAACATGTTAACCAAACACATGAAATTGCTTTTCATTAAACCTCAAACTCAACCACAATTTTAACCAAACACTTCAATTTCAGTTATGAACCACAACTAAAAGTGCTTTTCATGAAATTGTTTATTTTAAACCTCAACCACAATAGCAACCGTAATATCAAACACACCCTTAATTAGCCATCCTAGTTGGTCAACAAACATTTCGGGATACAATCCTACAACTCCCAGTTAATTATGTTTTTATTTTTTTCCATTATTTTCTCAACACACTCAAATACAAATTTAACAAAAAATCAGTTTTATAGGAATCATTTATCATCTCGGTTAGCCAATCTAGAAAATTATTTTTTTTCTATGTGATGTTACCAATATTAAATTTCACTTATTCATTGTGAAAATTTTCCTAACCTATATTTTAACTTAATATATGAATTTAGCTTTTTTAGATTTGATTTGCTGATACTTTTGATTATTTTCTTTTGTTACTTTATTAGTATCCTTACATTGATTACTATCAATGTAAGCCTAATTGCGATGTGGTTTGACAATAATTTTGATTTACTTTCTTTGTATTAGGAACTGGCCTAATAAAAAAATCAAACTAAAGATTTTGAACAATTTTGAAAACCTAATTGTACCATGTTGTACCTAAGTAAAAAACAATACAGATTCAAGGTCAAAATAAATTGTTATTGGACAAATATGCATAAAAATTAAAGTTTAATTATGTTTAAGAAATAACTTGGGATCCAATTAAAAGATTTAATTAGATACAAGGACTTAATTATACTTTAAATGAGTCGAGTTAGTTTCATTAGGGACTTAATTTGTAAAACTAAGTTGGGAAGCCTAATTTAAGCTTAATTGGGAATATTAAAATTTTAGGATATCAAATTTAATATTTACTAAGTCAATTGATTGGAATCAAGGGATATAATTGGAAGTGAATTGAAAATTTGGAGTCAATTAGGGGTTGAATTGAAAACATTCATAGCTAATGATCATTTTGTAAAGGTATCGAACTCTAAGGACTTAATTGGTTGAAATCAAGGGTAAAATTGAAGAATTAAAAGTCTAACGGTCAATTAAGGGTTAAATTGTATAAATCCAAAACCAAAGAGTATTTTGAAAAAGGCGCACAAATTTAGGGTTGATATTGAAGATTGGTAGGGATACAATTGCATAAAATTAAAAGTATGAAGTCAATTAGGGATGTAATTAAGAGAAATTAGAGATCAAAGCACTAAACTAAACTTTACCAAAATGGTTTTGTTTTTGTTATTGTTCATCTTATTCTTCAATTTTCTCTAAAATGATAGCTTAGGGAGTTACTTTGTAAAAGCATTTAATGCCTATATCCTTCACCAAATTTAACAAAATTTGCACGAAAATGATCTCATAATGTTCAATAATATTGTGGTATGGTTCATTTTAGACTAATTGACACCACACACGCGGTGCCGCCGCCTAAAACATAATAACTCAAGTAGCCTTGAGTTGTCAAAATTAAGCTGATAATTCATGATAGAAACTTTGAGCCAACAATTGGGATGTTTGTAGTTGAATGAAAGACTAAGATTTTACCCTAACAAATACAAGATTATCCTCTTCCATAACCTATAAAAATATGAGTCAATTCCATGCTTAAGGGCATTTAGAAATTCAAAGACAAAGTTGAGGAAAAAAAACTATTTTCAATCCAATTTTTCTCCCTCTATTTTAGCAGCCTCTCTTTCCCTTATTTTTTTCTCTACCTTCGACAACACCGCTACCTTGAACAACTGTCCAACACCTTACATATAATATCAGAAAAACCTTTGGCCATTAATCTCAGAAAGGCAAGCAAACCTCTCATTTTAATGACTAAGTAAAATTACTTAACATGTGTTTGGGCTAGGACCAACCCAAATGTATGGGTTGGACCTGACTCAAGCAAAAAATTAAGAAGAGAATAAGGTTGAATCATCATCACGACAAATAACGACACCATTGGAGACTTGTTTGGGTGGACTAAGCTTTGCTTGAATATTTTTGTTAGTTTGTTCAATTTAATTCTATCACATATATTTACTACTTTAACATGTATTTTTACTTTCAGTTTATGCATAAATACATTAGGGTATGAATTAATTCTTTTATGCACTTTAATTTTCACATAAACCCAATTCTAGGCAAGGTGGGGAGTAACAGTTTACCTTGTGATTTTCAGTCAAGGTTCAGATTTATGAAACATCTAACTATGAGCTAAGTGTTTATTTGGTAATGACGGTCGCACCTTGACCCAACCATTCCTTGTAAACCCATGTACTACCTTTATATAAGATGATCACTAGACAATTTATAGACCTTTTGAGACCAAGTAGAAAGTGTGCCTCTTATTTAACAACCCAAAACTTGCCTATAAGGTATGAATTCCCTGATAATCCAAACAAGATGTGCATGTACATACAATTGTATCCTAATGTAACTACAAATATTTATCTAATGTTTTGCCTATGTTTGATATATAAAATGCCTTGATATTCTTTATTTATATTTTGAAGGTATTTTTTGATGTAAGATTCAAAAAGGAGTAAATCAGAAGAAATTGATAGATTTAACCTTTACTCAATGTTTTGTGGAAAGCTTGAGCTATAGAGGTTGAAATGAAGTGATTCTAGTAGCATTAGAAAGCTAACATCCATACTTGTATGAAAATATATGTAAAAATAAAAATAAAAAAATAGCATGGAAATCAAAAACTTCAAAGTCAAATCTTGCATTCGGCTAATGTTGACCTTCTACTAATACAACTCGAATATCTTGAGCTATAGAATTCCATTTGATGCAAACTTAATTTATTTGGATTTGTGACTTAAAGACCTATCATCATACCAAATTTCAATAGAAAAAGATCTCATATAAGAGAAATATGATTTGTCTAAGATGACATATGAATTCTGCCAACAGACAGGTTTTGTGAAGAAACAAGTCTAAATTACATCCCAAAGCATCCAAAGCGATACCTAAGTCTTTATTTGGAAATTTAGCTTCTCTAGGTCAAATATTGATGATTCTTAGGAAAATAGGTAGTAAAGTGTTTAATTGTAAATTTATATACTTAACGGAGGACTATTTTGTAAAGTAGAGACTAGGATTTCCTAGGCTATAAAAGAGAAAGAAATAAAGGAAAGAAAAGAAGAGAGGGGGCGACTGGAATAGAGAATTACAAACCCTCACTCCCAAAACAACTAATTCAAGCATTCTTCCATCTTTTATAGTAGTTGTTCAATAAATATGCAAGGCTAAACTATTTTTCCTGGTTGAAAGGACACATAAACCTTTGGATTTCAAGAACATGCGATTTTTTCTTCCATTTATTTCCAATTTATATGATGAATGAATATGTTTATTTTTCTATGCATATTTTATATGATTGTTTATTTTAATTGCTAAAACAGTTTCTATGTTGTTATTGTGAATAATCTATTGCTAAGTCTATTATCAAAATCGGAGTTGTGGTATATAAACTTGTGAGGCACTATGCTTAATAATTATAGCGGATCTAATTTATTGATTTTAGGGAGAAATTTTGAACAAATCAACATGAATTGCGGACAATTATGCTGTATAGGTTAATCAATCTATCTAATTCTTAAGGCTTTCATTGAACTAAATTATTAGTGTGAACACTGTGATTGTTGGTTGGTTAACGTTAGTTATACAACATATCTGTTAACTAGCTAACGTTAAAAAAAGATAAAAATTCATAATATAAATAAAAGTTTTGTTTTAAGGATAGATTATGATTTTTGTAGCTGGATGCTTAGTTGCGATTAAGGTTTGTTTTCTTGATAAATTCAAATTTTATTTAATTTTACTTAATTGTTTAATTCGCTTTCGTCTAGATAGTCACCAACAAAACCTTCCAATTACATCAGAATATAAATTAAACCTTCCTTATGGTATTGATCCCTTACTTGCTCTATACTATCTTATGTACTTTTAAGCTATGATAATTAATTTGTGTGACATTGACATCGCAACATATCTATTCACTGCAAATAACATACATACATTGCACCAGGTTGAAATATAGGTCCCCAAAAAGCTTAAATCCATAAATTCTACATCATTCAGCTTTGATAAAACAATATGGAAGAAAAAGAGTGTGCTAACCACATGCTCAGTTCCAAGAACAGTTGGATTATCTGAAGACTAGTGTGGCTCGCTTCACTAGCTTACTCAAGCAATCACTTAGAAAATACCTTTAGAGAGGGTCCTTCCAATCGACCTGCCACTTTTGTTCAAATACAGAGAATAACTTAGCTTGAAGAAAGAATGAGAGAACACACTTGGAATCCTTAATATAATCCAACATTTGTGCAATCTACAATACCGACACTCACACGTGCTATTATAAATGAATTTACAAATGAGTCTTACAAGATAAATATGTTTGATGATATTGATTAAGATAAAAAACGACTCTAGAAGGAAATATAAGGGTTGTTGAAGGGTAGACTTGTATGACCCATTATAGGTTGTAGAAATATGTTTTGTCATGAACATCATAATACCAAAGAAGTTTCATGTTCATGAATTCATTAAATACATAGAAACACAATACCCTATCATCTATATTAATCCTTCTACAATAAAATGATAGAAGTAGTACATGATGAGAAGCTATTGGTGTAATTTTTCCAAGATAGTTTGAGTGGGGAAACATTAAGATGATATATGAGACTAAACAACTTTAAGATCCATAGGTGAGAATACTTGGTAGATGCTTTTATCAAGCAGTACAAGTATAACATGAACATTGCTCTTAATGGAATTAACTTGTCTAATTTGGAGAAAAAGGACAAAGAAAGCATAAGAAAATATTCCTAAAGGTGGAGAGATTTGACTACACAAGTGTATCCCCCATTCTTGAATAAAGAAATGGTGACTTTATTTGCTAACATACTCGGGGCTCTATACTATGAGCATGTGATGGTTAATTAGACACAACATTTCATTAACATTATGACAATAACTAAGCATATAGAGTAAGAAGTCAAAGTGGTAAAATTTTCATGCTAAGCTAGAAAAAAACTTTGAAGGGAAGAAAAAAGAGATCGACAATGTTAAATATGGTTACAAGGATAAAAAGAACCAATTTCAAAACTGTCACACCCCTTCATCCTAAATTGTTAACATCAACTTTAACTACTCATTCCTTTAAAGAAAATTTGAAACCTTGAATATTTAAGACAAAAAGCTTAAAGTTTTCTAAAAAGGAATTATCAAAGAACTCAAGAACTACCCTCATCACCGTTATCCCCATTACCACTACCCTTAAAAAAATGTACCAAAAGCTATTGAGAATTGGGCAAGTAGATTTAGAACCTATGACACCTCTATAACCACCTTAGCCTAACTAGTACAAGTCAGACCTTACTTACGAGTATCATGTTGGTGCTATATGACATAACATTTGTCATAACCCATTTTTGGGATATTCCTAAAATTTACTTGAAATAAAAAAAACAATAAAAAAAACCTAATCTGCCGATGCCTTGCTGATAACCATGTCATGCCTTACCTAACCCATGTCCTATAACACACCATTTCCTGCACCGTTTCTTGCATGACAACTCCCATGTCCTACAACACTGGTAAAATCTATATAAATGGAGCAGGACACAAAGTTAAAAAAAGAGGAGGGCAGAAAGATGGGAAACCAAAGAACAAAGAGAAAAAAAAACGAGAGAACATAGAGGAGGAACAGAAAAAAGGAGAACACAGAACAAACAGAGGAACGAAGGAAATAAAGAACATAACACAAGTAAACTATGAGCTCATCGTTGACAGCGCCACCAATAATTTCTCCTCTAGTGATAGAGGCAACCAACAGTTCTAGCTTTCCTCTCCTCCTTGTCGACAACACTTGTAGCAACTCCCTCCTCTCCTCCTTATTTGAAGTAGTTCTAGTCGTTTTCTTCCTCAATGTCAGCAACATCAATAACTACACTTCTTTTTTTCGATAACACAACGACAATTGCTCTTCTTCTTCTTCTAGTTCTTCTTTGGTGATAGCTGTAGCAGCTGCACTTTCCCAGTGACAACCGTAACTCCTTCTCCTCCTCCGACAACATTAGCAACCAACAACAATAATGTCACCTCTTCTCCTCATTCTAGCACATTCCTTCTTTTCCTGCAGCCACCATAGGCCACCATTCATGGCGCCACCACCACCGTAGAACCTGCCCGACCTTCTCTACACGGCTCTAGCAACAGGTAGCCTCCTCTTTTCTCCTTCGTCCATTATTGTTTAGTGTGCAAGTGAATAGCAGGAGCAACTAGACATTATGTCTAGCCCAACCCAAGATGGTTGTTAGGTTCAAATGATCCATCATGGTTGGGCCAACCCATTTTGTTGGGCCCAGTCCAATCTGAATATTTTAGTTTTTTTAAAATAAAATATAAAAAATGCATTTAAAAAAAAAAAAAACAAAAAATATTTTGTTTTCATGCATACAAATAAATTCTAAAATTTCCTAAGTATATTTTTCGTAAAAAATCATATATTTTCTCATATTTTTAAAATGAAAAATGGGATATCGTAACTAGTGTAGGATTATCAGTTAGATTTTGGTCAGAATATCAAAAATCTTTCAACAATCTTTTTGTTTTTTTAGCTATAAACTTTAATTATCGGGGTGTAAAATTACATTGTAAAGTACACCATCGATATTAAAGTACAATAAATATAGTGTTAAAATTTCAAACCCTAAAATGATTAGGTTTTGACCCAATGAGGTAGAGATTCTCTCACAAAGAGAGATCTACTTCAAGCCTTAGAAAAGACCAATAAATAAAAAAGTATACTTAGAAAAACAATGAAACAACAATGTAGTGTACATTAGGTAGGGTGCACTAGGGGTGATGTGTCTTCCCTTTGCACAACAAGTCTTCTTACCCAGACTCTTTCAAACCATTAGGTTTCTTAGTAACCTTAATATTAGGTGGCAACTCCTAAAAATTATGACAGTCACATCGTGTCCCAACCATTTCTTGCAAACCTCTATAATACCTTCACATAAGGTAGTCATTAGGTAGTTCATAGACTTTTGAGACCAGATTTGTGAAATGTCTAACTATGAGCTGAGTGTTTACTCGATAATGGCGGTCACATCGTGCCCCGATCATTTCTTGTAAACCCCTATACTACCTCCATGTAAGGCGGTCACTAGGAAGTTCATAGATCTTTGAGACTAGGTAGAAAACTTACCCCTCATGTATTGGCCTAGAACCTGCTTTTGTACACTCCCCGATAATTCACACCCGATGTGTATGTATATACATTTAAATCCTTATGCATCCATCATTTTCCATAACATATTATCAACAGGTTGAAACATGGGTCCCCAAAGAGCTTTTGCCCATAACACTTGGCTTTGACTAAGAAATATGGACAACAAAGAACGTGCATACCATGATGCTCATTTCTAAAAAAATGGATTCTCTTAAAGCTAGCATGTCTCGTCTTGCCAACATACTCGAGCAAGCACTTAGAAACCAATTCCAGAACCACCAAAACCTTTCATCTCAAATTGTCAATATCAATCTTCAAGCCAAATACCCACATAAAATTTCTTGAAAAGAAATTACTAGAAAAAACCATTATCCTCAAATGAGATGTAACAAAAGTTGCTAAAATTGAGCAAGTAGCTCCTGAACCTGAGGCATTTTTGCATCCACCTTACCCCAATTGTCTTAGGAAATAGATTGGTTGCTTGATGGAAATGATGAATCAAGAGGTATGCCAAGTGTTCATGCCATTAAAATGACCCCTACAAGAGCTTTTGAAAGGGAAGTGCACCAGAGTTGAAAAATAAAGTATGCTTCTATAATTGCTCTTCATTTGGTCATGTCCACACATCATGTTTTGGTTTAACCTGTTTTAGTCTTGTTTGCAATTTTGCTCATAACGCCACAAGCTCTTTTTTTAAACAAGCCTTTCTTTCTAAAAGATCATGTATTTTCTTGTGTTTATGACGTGCTCTTGCTTTTTGTTTAAATAAAACAAGTACACCTTATACCATTTCATCTCATTATGCATGATCACATGATTTCAAAAAGATTTTTGACAAATCAAAGTCTAGTATGAAAATGAAATGCCAAATTGATGTTTATTTAAAAAATGTATTCTAGAAATTCAAAGGATTTCATTGAAAGGTGATCTCATACCTACAAAACCCCATATGAAAAGCTAGGATCTAGCTAAACAAATATTTAAAAAATCAAATCAAAAAATCATTTCACACGGAAAAAGCAAAGCTTACCGATCTTGGATTCATGTTTTTGAAATGAGGAAAGGTCATCTTTGAAATCCCTTCACAAGTCTCAAATATCCCTTGTAGTCCCTGTTTGAGTTTAATAAAAATTTTGCCTTGATAATTAACCCTAACAAGGATCACACCCTACACTGGAGGGCAAGTGCGAGAATTAAAAAGCATTTTTAATCTACAAAATAGTCCTCGGTGATAAGAGATGTTTAAAAAAAGTTGGGGGATAATAAAAAAAAGGGTTTTAGTACACTATAACAAATTAAGTCAATATGATAATAGAGCTAAAAACCTATTATAGAAAGCCCAAGCAAAATATTGGGAGGCATATGAAGACAAAATCCCAAACAAAATACCAGGGGCATTTCATTCATTATGCAAATCAATTGTGAGGGGTTCCAAAATCTATGGACCAAAAGGAGCTTTAAGAGTAAGCACTAATGATTCTTAGTCTAGAAAACTCTTAAAACACCTTTTGAGACTTCAAATATCTTTTCTAATCAAGCTTGATAAGGTCTTTTATAATCAAATACAATCAATCTGGATCGATAAGCAATGCTTTTTCCATTCAAACAAGTCTTACAAATGCTTCATAAGACTTGATCAAAGCCTTTGACATGCAAATATCATTTCACATTCCCTTCAAAAGCAACATAAAACTTGACAATGAGATCACTTGAATTCTTTTGAGAACAAGTTTGTTCAAACAAACATCAAAATGGTTTTTGTGTTTGGAATGACTTTGAAATTCCAAAAATCTTTCATGAAAACAATCTTTGTTAATAACTGTAACAACCCGATATTTTTTTTTCTTCTATATATTGCTCTATGCGCATGGTTACTAGGATCAACGGAATTAATCACCCCTTAACATTTAACACTATATCCACAAGCAATATTTAATTTAAAAGTGACACATACATAAAGCATAGTCTTATGGTTGCCTGATTTTCAACATCATATTTAAAATATATAACATAGACCTGGTTTATATTCCCATCCTACAGATTAGCCATTATGGCATTTACACCAAAAGGATCTAATAAAAGTTAAACATTCATTACATTACTTCATACAAAATACATTGTGATCTAAATTTCATCTACACGATTCTTTGCAAAAGTAAGCTCCCATGTAACGGGCTCCTTAAACGTCTCGTTGGTGTGACGTTCCTGCAGCATTATAAACACTTAAAAGAAAGTAATTACCTAGAGCTAATAATATTATTAATGCTCGTTCAGTCTAATACATGAAGCTTAATATGTTTGTAATTATACCATTCCTTCCTAACAACCATTTCTTAGACTCGGCCATCCCTTTGGATGCCATTAGCCGTAGCTAATCATTGTTTTGTCCCGGCCATCCCTTCGGATGCCATTAGCCGAAGCTAATCATTTGTCTGACCCGGCCATCCCTTCGGATGCCATTAGCCGAAGCTAATCAATCTTTTATCCCGGCCATCCCTTTGGATGCCATTAGCCGAAGCTAATCAATCTTTTATCCCGGCCATCCCTTTGGATGCCATTAGCCGAAGCTAATCAATCTTTTATTCCGGCCATCCCTTCGGATGCCATTAGCCGAAGCTAATCAATCTTTTATCGACATTCAATATTTTTCTGTTTATTATTAACTCCAACACAATAGTGCAATATTCACACCACAGTTATTCCTTATGCAACGAAAGAAAAATAATGTAAGGGTCACCTACCTATTCCACTAGTGGGTTGTGCTTGTCTTGCCGATGATCCAGCCCCAACCGCACCACTTGCGACATCAAGGGTCATAAATCAGTACACTTGTATTTCGGCATATGTCCGTCACTGCACTCATCTCAAGAGTTCATATGTTCATAATGCAGCTTCGGCAGCAAGTCGCAATTTGCCGCAAAATACACAATTCGGCACACAATACTTTAACCGAATTCCAGTCCAAACACACATGCAAGTTCTCAGAAAAATACCCATGAATTTCAGCATAGATTTTTAGTTCAACACACAAAATCTTCCATTATAATTCACAAGCTTAAATCATACATTTCTACCCGAAATTTTCAACAAGTTTCAGCCTAAACCCATATTAAATTTTCAACCAAATATACATCAATTCCAGCATAAAAACAGCATGCATTGCTGGTTCAAAACACACAATCTTCCATCATAATTCACAAGCTGAAAACATACATTTTCTACCCGAACTTTTCAACAAGTTTCGGCCTATACCCATATTAAATTTTCAACCAAATATACATCAATTCCAGCATAAAAACAGCATGCATTGCTAGTTCAAAACACACAATCTTCCATCATAATTCACAAGCTGAAAACATACATTTTCTACCCGAAATTTTCAACAAGTTTCAGCCTAAACCCATATTAAATTTTCAACCAAATATACATCAATTCCAGCATAAAAACAGCATGCATTGCTGGTTCAAAACACACAATCTTCCATCATAATTCACAAGCTGAAAACATACATTTTCTTCCCTAAATTTTCAACAAGTTTCGGCCTAAACCCATATTAAATTTTCAACCAAATATACATCAATTCCAGCATAAAAACAGCATGCATTGCTGGTTCAAAACACACAATCTTCCATCATAATTCACAAGTAAAATCTTTAAATTTCGGTACACAAATCCCTCATAAATTTTCAGCCGAATCACACATGGAATTTCAACAAGATTACCCATCAATTTCCATCATAAACCCACAATTTTTCCAACACAATCCACACATGAAATTCAACAAAATCAACTTATCAATTTTTCAACAAAACCCACACATAATGCCGGCAGCCCCCCTCAAACAAAAACCCCCTCACATGGTTTGTAAATTTTCATTTTTCACATATTTTATTTGTTCTCTTAATTCTTCTTGTTTCCTTTCTTAAGAAGAAAAACGAAAAAGGGTTTCATGTCTCTTACCTCTCATATCACACAAATTTTATTTTTCTTTTTTGAAAGTTTTGAACTCTTCTTTTTCTTCTCTTTTTGGCTTTACTTCTTCTTCCTCCCTTTCTTCTTCCTCTCGGCAGTGACCACAACACTCTCTAGGTTTCAATTTCCACACCCATTTCACTCGGCTGGGAAGAGAGGAGATTTGGCATGAAGAGAAGAAAGGCTCGGCTGTGAAGAGAAGATGAAAGAGGCTTGGCTGTGAAGAGAAGAAAGGAGCTCGGCTGTGAAGAGAAAAAGAAGGAGATTCGGTTGTGAAGAGAAAAGGAAGAGTCTTAGCTATGCAGAGGAAAAATGAAAGGTGACCGAAACAGAGAAAAATCCCTCCTCCTTGTATTTATATTAATAAAATGAGGTGGTTTGTTTGGGGTTTGGGTTAATTGTGTTCTAATTCTTGTTTCACTCTATCTAAAACCGGTTTTGCTCTTCCTTTTTTTTAAAAAAAAAAACAGAATTTGTCTTCCTTTTCCATATATATATTATGTTTTTTTTTCTTTTCTCTTGGATGTTTACAATAACCAACTCTTGCCTACAAACACTTGAAACCTAAAACAGTTGTGGGGCATGACCAGACTATGGGGCAATCTAAAAATGCAATATAAATTGATTCCATAATTCCCTCTCAAATATTGTTGAACAAAACTGAGGGTCATTAAGCAAAGGGGGCATATGGATATGGAAGATCTTTCATTCTCCAAAGGTCAAAATCATAAATGACAGTCCGAGTAAGCAGAAGCGAGAAGTTGTTAAAGTTAGAGATCCATACCTTGAAAAGAGAAGACTGTGAAGAAGAAAGGGTACCTATATTTTTTGGGTAAGTATACATGCATCATCATGCATTGCATCCCTACTAATAATTTAGGAAATGTTTGGTATGGATTATAATCTACAAACCTTCATTCATTATTTTTGTGTGCACCTTTGAGCCCTCACTATTTCACTTCCCTGAGTGCGCTTGTGAGCCTTTTATTAACATAGGTAACATGTTTTTCAACCTTACCTCTTTATTTATTTGATGCATTTCCTAGCCACAGATCAGCCCAGATAGTGTGCTTGTCAGCATTGTCAACCTTTTTCTCTCCCGAGTGCATTTCTTAGTCATCGATCAACTTAGATAAGCATGTTCTCAACCCTATCTCCCTCATCCTTATTCAAAGGCGCTTTTAACCCTCAATCGACTTGGATAGCGTGCTTTACAACTCTATCCCTCCTCCTTCTCCTTTGAGTGTGTTTTCCAACCTTTAACCACAAATTAAAACAGTGTGTTTTCCAACCCTATTTCCCCCTCTTTGGGTGAGTCTTCCAACCCTCAACTATTAATTAAGATAGTGGAATTTCCATCCTTCTTCTTCTCAAATACTATGCTTTCCAACCTTCAACCATCAACTTAAATAGTCCGCTTTCTAGCCATAAACCACTTACTCAAATAGTATGTTTTCAAGCCTTCAACCATCAACTCAAATAGTGCACTTCCTAGCCATCAACCACTTACTCAAATATTGTGTTTTCCAACCTCCAACCACTAACTGAAATCGTGCGTTCTCCATCCCCCAACCATAGATCCTAGATAGCATGCTTTCTAGCCCTATCTTCCATTCCATGAAATCTTCACCTATTCCCATTGGGGTAGGTCACCCATTACAACAAGACCATTTTCTTGTGTCTTTCATAAACATTATTATCTTTTCATCATTCGAGTGTCCTATTTAGGCCTCAATTCTTAGGTAGTGTGCTTTCTAGCTCTATTCTACCGTTCCATTCTAAGCGCGTTTCATAACCCTCATTTTCACTTCCGGATGGATCAACCATTTCTTGGTTTGGTAAATCCATTTTTTTTCTTTACAACGCTTACTATGTAAAGTCTTTTACAATACTTTCGATGTAAGCATTGTAAGGAGATGGGCGAATGTCATAACCCCTTTCTGGGTTATTCCCCAAAATCTACACAAAATAAAACAAAAATAACAAAAATAAAATAAAAGGGGCTGACTTCGATAGAAAAATCAAGGTGGAAAATTAGATGTTTTTGAGAGCCCGATCATACCTCTTTTGTGCCAAAAAATGATGAAAAATGAAGATTTAAGGATAAAATAATTTATTATTAGATAAATCTACATAAATATTAAGTCGAAATACATAAATATATTTTTATGGGTCAATTTGATTTAATCGTCGACCAATTTAAAGTTTAATTATGTTTGGAAATTAATTTAGGGTCCAATTGAAGAATTTAATCAAGTATAAGGACTTAATTATACTTTATATTGGTAAATTTGATTTTATTAGAGGTTTAATTGATAAAACAATTAAGTTTTTGAGCTTAATTCGGGTTCAATTGAGGAGATTGGAATTTTCAGAGATAGAATTGAATTTCTCCAAGGCAATTGCATGAAATCAGGGGCCAAATTGAATAAAATTGAGAGTTTAATGGTAAATTAAGGGTCAAATCACATAAATCCAAAAACAAGGATCAAAACAAAAATGGCACGCAAAGTTAAGGTTGCTGTTGAATTTTTGTAGGGATACAATTGCACAACATTAAGTTTAAATTCAGTTGGGGGTGCAATTAGAACATTTACAAATTGAGGGACCAAAACACATTTGCATCTTCTCCCAATGGTCACTAAACAGTGCAGTCACACTGCTGCAAGTGACCAGAGGCAACCCATGACTGAACACAATAAGTAATCGAATGGATGCCTCCTTCACTTATAAATACCATTTATATACGAACGAAAAAATGGGGGGAGAAATTTTGACAATGACTAGGAGAAAAATAGAAAAATTGGGGGCGATAGCATGAAATAATACAACACGAGGGGGGGGGGGGAGAAGTTTTACAGTTAAGGGAGGAGCAAATTTACAAAACACGGGGGAGATTAGCATAGTGTAAAAATTGCACCATAACCACCAGCAACCTCCACCTTTTCTCTTCCTCAATGATGGGAGTACCACCAATAGCCCTCTCTCTACCATAGTCCAGCAACAACTCTCTCTCTTTGCATTCTCAGACGATAGCTCTCTCTCTTAAAAACCAATGGCAGTTGACTCTCTCTCTCTCTCTCTTACAACACCGACAACTTTCTCTCTCCTCCAGCAGCAACTCCTAGTGTGCACCAGTGGTTGTTCCCTCGGCACCGATGGCTCCTCCCCCACGTTAGAAGCTCCATTGTAAGCTCTAGCAGCAACAGCCATCTCCGATGACGCATTATATGTCAAAAAACTTGGGATCTGCTAGTATAGGGGAGGTTCTGCTGAAAGTTTCGATAGAAATTTTAGTGAAATCTTATATAAATATGTATGTGAAAAAAAATTATTACGTCTTCTTTTCTTGGCTAATGTGTATTAATAAGATTACCTGTTTGTCCCTCAGAGTAGGGAGTGTACTTTTATAGTCATGATTTTATGACTATAAACCCCTCCTTTAACAGCGCGTTGTCTCCCTTCCGAGGATGGCGGGACGCGAAGCATGAAAAAACATCATCACGACAATGTCACAAGACTTTTTTTTGTCAATGAGTCTTTATTTTCGATAAGATCATATATTTTATGTTCATAATATGTATTTTCTTCTTCACATACACCTTATTCATAAAACCATCACACCAATATTTTTTTAGTGTGTTCCTATTTTCCTATAAAAACTATACAAGATCCTATGCTTTCATAAAGATTTTTGGAAAATCAAAGTTAGTACGAAAGGAAAATCAAATTGATATTTTTTTTTAACTAACAAGTTATAGGAATTCAAGTAATATGAAAAGTGACTACACACTAAAAAACTTTAAAAAGACAAACCAAATACCATGAGATGACTTTGAAGCTAACCAAATACTAAGAAATCATTTTACATGGAAACAAAAATTTACCAATCCTAAATGCTTTATTTGAAATGAGAAAAGGTTATCTTTGATCATTTTTTCACAACTCTAAAGACATCAATTGTAGTTTCTATTTGAGCCTAATAAGCTTTTTCTTAATAATTAACCATAACTAGGATCACACTCTACATTGGGGGCATATGCAAGAATAAAAAGAGTTCAGAGTCCATGAAACGATCATCAGTGACTAGAGATACCCAAATAAAGTTAGGGGGTATAAGAGAATTCAAAAGGTCTAAAAGGTTTGAACTAGCCATATTAAAATAACAAATATGATGATAGTGCTCGAAATGTAATGATGATAAATACAAAGATGAAAAGACCAAACCAAATGTTTAAAGGCATATTAACCCACTTTGAAAGCTAATTTTAAGGTTTCAAAGTCTATAGATTAAAAATAGGTCCAGGAGCAAACATCAATGATTGGTAATACTATTCCCATGTGTTATTGGTAATACTAGTTTTAAAAAGGTCTTACATGATTTAGGTGCATGCATTAGTGTTATGCCTAAACATGTTTATGATTCTCATAGTCTTGAGTCATTGATTAAAACTAGCATTCTAATACAACTTGTTGATTGTAGTTTTGTTTATCCACTTGGTGTGATAGAAGATGCCCTAGTTAAGATTGATAGTTTGGTTATTCCATGCGCTTTTTATATTCTTGATATGGTATGTAATTCTTGTGATTCATCAAATAACACTCCTATATTGTTTGGGAGACCATTCTTGAAAACTGTCAATATAAAAATTGATTATTGCAAGGACACTTTGTCTATGGAGATAGGAGATAAAAGAATTGAATTGAATTTTTATGATGCACTGAAATATACTTACAACAATGTTTATTCTATCATATGTTTTGACCAAGTTGATAAGTGTGTAACAAGTTTTTGATCTTAAATGTGAGAATGGATTAAGCATGATTTTGAGCTAGGACTATAATTTTAATGATATAAAAGAGATAGAGAGGCACATATGTGTTCCTTAAAACATGCAAGAATCAACATTGACGTTGCAAGTTTTGTAAACTATTTCTCTTGGGAATGTCTTTGTTGATTTAATACTTTCATACAAAAAGTTGTTGCCATATATTTTATAGGCCCCTAAGTTAGAATTGAAACCTTTGCCCAATTATTTGAAGTGCACAAGAGGAAAAACTTGTGAAGTTGTTGTGTGATTACAAAACAGCCATTGGATGGCCATTAACCAACACCAAGGGCATTAGTCCTTTGATGCATCATATACTTTTTGGAGGACGATGCAAAACCAATAAGAAGAATGTAAAAGAGGTTGAACCCGTTGATGATGGAGATAGTGAAAGTTGAAATTTTGAAACTATTAGATGCATGAGTGATTTACTCATCATGAATAGTAAATAGGTGGCACCAATCCATGTGGTGCCCAAAAAGACTAGAATAATATTGGTAAAGAAAAAAAATGATGAACTATTCCCACTCACCTCTCGTGTGGATGGAGAATTGTGTTGATTATAGAAAGCTCAATCTTTCTACACGTAAAAATCATTTCCTATTACCACTCATGATGAACAGCTTGAACGCCTAACATGTAAGTTTTTTTATTGCTTTCTTGATGGATGAAATAGTTATTAATCATAAGGATCAAGAAAGAGTATATTTACATGTCCATTTGGTACATATGCTATAGGAGAATGCCTTTTGTTCTTTGTAATGCACCTGCAACATTTGAAAGATGTATGGTGAGTATTTTTTCTGACTATGTTGAAAGAATAATTAAGGTTTTCATGGATGATTTCATAGTATATGGTGATTCTTTTGATAAGTGTTTATAAAATTTATCTTCGGCCTTTAAAAGATGCATTGAGACTAACCTTGTCTTGATATATGAAAAATGTAATTTTATGGTAGAACAAGGAATAATTTTTGGGCATGTTTAGTCTTCATGTGGATCAGAGGTTGATAAAGCTAAAATAGATGTTATTTCATCATTGTCTTACCCCTTATGTGTTAGAGAAGTTTCCTCTTTTCTTGGCCATGTAGGTTTCTATTAATGCTTTACCAAAGATTTATCAAAGATAACATCACCATTGTGCAAATTATTAGCTAAAAAAGTGGATTTTATGTTTGATCAAGCATGTAAATATGATTATGATGAGCTTAAGAGGAGTGCCACATCCGCCCTTATCATCCAACCACAAAATTGGGATGACCTTTTGAGATAATATGTAATGCAAGTGACTATATGGTAGGGGATATACTTGAAAAACGAATAGGGAACAATTTGCAATCATTCAATGGAAGCATTCTTACACAAATATCATGTGATTCATTGGACTTCTATAGCCTACTATCATTAAACGAATGACCAAGCTAGAATTTCAAATCAAGAAATCAAGTTCATTTTAGAGAAAATGGTGCAACCTAACCAGCGAGATTGGAGTCTACAACTTGATGATGCATTTTAGGGTTATCGAACTGCTTACAAATCACCTATAGTAATTTCATTTTAGATGATGATTTGATGGAAAAAACATGTTATCTACCAGTGAAGCTTGAAAAGCTTTTTGGGCTATTAAACAATGTAACTTGGATTATGATGTTGTTGGGATTGCAAAAAAGTTGCAATTGCATGAGTTGAAAGAGATTTGAAATGATGTTTATGAGAATGCAAAGATTTATAAAGAAAAGACCGGAGTCTTCATGATAGAATGATTACAAGAAAGGAATTTTATACTGGAGACAAAGTCTTTCTTTATCATTTGTGTTTGAAACTTTTCCTGGAAAGTTATGTTTTCGTTGGATTGGACCCTTTGTTGTTTCTAATATTTTTCCATGTGGTGCAGTTGAAATTATAAGTTTAGAAACCAATAAAGTACTCAAGGTCAATGGGATCGCCAAAAACCTTCTATGAAGGTTGGACGACAAAATTCTTCGCTTTTATGGAGTTAGCTGAACCAATCTATGAAGAATAAGCATGCAACATATCGATCCAATGATATAAAACAAAAGCATTTGCTTTTTTTCTCTTTATCTTTTATTTTTTGCATTTTACTTTTTTTTTCAGTCTTTTATATTCCCTTTTCTTTTATTTCAACATTAAGGACAATGTTATATTTAAAGTGTGGTGATATTGAGAGAATTTTGGTTTTCTTTATTGTTTTCCAAAAAAAATAATCTATGTTTGATCTTTTGAATTGCCATTGGTTTATAAGAATATAAGTATTATATATGAGAATTAGTTCGAGAGATATAAGAATATGGATTGAATGAAGGAGTGTGCATGCAAGTCTTAACGTTTAATTGGTTTAGGGATTGACTTTCAAAATATAATATGTTGACTTTATAGTGTTATTACCAATGCAAGCTTTTAAGCCTTCAACATTATATTTTTTTAATTGTGCATTATTTCAATGATATGTATCTCTATAACTCACTTCATATCTTGTTGAGATTACATTCTCATTATATATGTACACCAAGATGATAAAGGCATTAGAAATTTTAACCACTTGAACCAAAAAGACAACATAAAGTATATTATCCTTAATGAGTCCCCTTTTGTTTATATTTTCTTTGTTTTATCCATTTGTAAGTCTTAACTTTTTATATGTTTTTCTTTTCTCCCTAGCCAAGGATTAGTAGAGCATATAGTTATTGATATTTCATGGGATTATTGTTGGAAATTATATGAAAAGAGAAAAACTAAAGTGATGCTTGATGAAAAGATAGGCAAAGTTGTCAAAGGTAAAAAAATAAAGGAAAGAAAAAACAGAAAGAAAGGAAACGAAAACAAAAGAAAAATGTTCTTTTATATTCTTAAAATTTCATGTCGATAAAGCTTGAAATAGAAAGAAGTTAAACGTTGGTGATTAAAGATGGAAAATTGTATGCTTTGATGGGCTATCTTATTTCAAAAGATTTTTTTTTAGAATGCTCTACCACACCTTAACTTTATCCCCATTACAATAAAAAAAGGAAGACCTTTGATTCATATATTGCTTGTAATATGTCAGTAATGGAGATGAGATTAAAGAACAAGCTTATGATATAACATATTCATTGATTGAATTTGAGAGATTTAAACACATGAGTGTTGGAGAGTATATCAATGAGAGTACCTATCACTTTAGCAAATATAGATTTCATTTAAATCCTAACAATCAATTGAGTTTTGAAGTTTGCATGTAAATAAATTACTGAAAAATTATACATTTTATCCTTCTTGATTGAATTCTTGTTTATAATGCATATATTCTTGGACATTGATGGGAGATTAATCATAGTGACTTAATTTAATATTAATTTGATTTTATCGCTCCATTCTCAAGGATAAGTAAGAGTTAAGTGTGGGAGTATTTGATGCAACCATATTACCCTAGCTTAAAACACACACAAAATAATATAGAGCAAGCAAGGGATCATTCCCACGAGAAAGGTTTAGTTCAGATTTTCATGCAATTGAGGGGTTTGGTTGATGATTATCTAGACTAAGGCAAAATTAAGTAATAAACAAAAATTAAATAAACTTAAATTTATCAAGAAAATAAACCTTGGTCGCAAGTAAATATCCACCTATAGAAATCAGAATCGATCCTTGAAATGAAACTTCAATTTATATTCTGAATTTTTGTCTTTTCTTAATGTTAGTTAGTTAACAAATCCGTTGTATAACTAATCCTAACCAACAAACAATTACACTAATGCTTTATTTCAATGACAACGTTAAGAATTAGATAACTTGATTAACCTATACAAAAGAATTGTCTGCAATTCATGTTAATTTGCTTACATGGTCTTCCTAAGATTAATAATGTAGATTATCTATAATTATTAAACTCAATTGCTTCATGAGTTTATATATCATAACTCTAGTTTTGATAGCAAAATTAACAATAGATTGTTCATAATAATAACTAGGAGATTGCTCTAGCAATTAAGATAAACAATAATTGGAAATATGCATAGAAAAACTAATATATTCAACATCATATAAACTAAAAATAAATAGAAGAATAAAACTCACAGTTCTTGAAATCTAAAGGTTTCTGTGACCTTGCAACCAAGAAAAATACATGAGCCTTGCATATCTATTTAACAAATACTACAAAAGATGGAAGAATGTTTGAATTTGGGAGTTTGGGACATAGTATTTGTGTTTCTTCATTATAGTCGCCTCCCTCCCTCTCATTCTTTCCTTACTCTCTTTATTTTTATAGCCTAGGAAACCTTAATCCCTACTTTACAAAATAGTTTTGCCTTAAGTAGATAATGTCACGAAGAAATAACCTTACATGAAATCTTCAGTCTTTGACTTAGAGGAGCTAAATTGTTGAAATAAAGACTTGGATATCAGTTTGGATGCTTTAGGATGTAATTTGGACTTGTTTCTTCACAAAACCATATGTTAGCATAATCCACATGTCATATGAGCAAATTCATACCTCTCTCATATGAGCTTGTTTTGTGATGAAATTTGTGCTCTTATAGGTATTTGCATTAGGAATCCAAAAAAATTAAGTTTTCATAAAATGGACTTCTATACCTCAAGATATTCAAGTTGGAATGACCAAAGATCAACAGTGGCGGAATACAAGATTTGACTTTGAAGGCTGCGATTTTCATGCTCTTTTTTTCTTTATTTTATTTTCCATAGATTTCTATAAAGGTATGCATGTTAGATTTTTAATTCCACTAAAGTCACTTCATTTTGACCTCTATAGCTCAAGCTCTGCAAAAAAATAATGATTGAAGATAAAATCTGTCAATTACCTCCAATTTACTCATTTTTGAATCTTTCATACAAAAATACCTTTAAAATATATATAAAAAAAAATATCAAAGGATTTTATATATAAAATATAGACAAAACACTAGGTAAATATAGGTAAAACTATTTAATAATATGGTTACATCATGTGTTTTCTAGCCTTTAAGCATATTAGATAGTGTACTTTGAGGTCCTATCTCTCTTTTCTTTAAAGTTTGATTTTCAATCCTCAATCATATCAAAAAGTACACTTTCCACCCCTATCTTTTTTTTTTTTGGATAAGCCGAAGCTAACCACGGGTATCCAGGCCGCTGGGCCTGACTAATCCCGGGGGTGCACAAGGCCTCGACAAGCATGTTTCCCACAAGTGCACCACGGTTAAGTCAAGGGCTTCGCCCAAGTCCGATGGCCCCAAGGAATTGTTTGCACCTGAGCGGATTCGAACCTGAGACCTCATGGGGAGCACACCCACGAGCCCCAAGCCTCCACCGCCAGGCCAACCCCCTGGGGTTCACCCCTATCTTTACTTTTATTTGAAGTGCGTTTTGCATTCCTCAACCATATAAGACTATATGCTTTCCAACATTATATTTACTTCTCTTTTGAGTGTGATTTCTGAACCTCAACTATCTCAAATAATGTATTTTTCAATCCTATCTTTCATTTTATTTTGATTACGCTTTACAATCCTCATTCATATCAGATAGTGCGTTTTTCAGCCCTATCTTTTAATTTTTTAGTGTGTTTTTTAGCTCTCAACCATATGAGATAGTGCACTTTTCAGCTATATTTTTCCTTCTTTTTAATGCACATTCCAACTCTCAACCATGTTACATAGTGCACTTTTCAAACTTATCTTTCCTTTTTTTATTTTTTTCTCTAGCTCTCAACCATATTAGAGACTGCGTTTTTCAGTGTTATCTTTACTTTTCTTTTTAGTGCACTTTCCATCCTTTAACAATATTAGATAATGTGTTTTCTAGCATTATCTTTTGAGTGCGCTTTTTATCCCTATCTTTCTTCTCTTTTGAGTATGTTTTCCAACCCTATATCATGCTTTGAATTTGTTTTACAACCCTTAAACATATCATAGATAATGTGTTTTTTAGCCCCATCTTTTTTACCTTACAAATACATTTTCAATCCCTATCTCCTTTTCTATTTTAAGAAATATGTGTTTTTCACCTACGTAGCTCAACCATACAATTAGATCATTTTTATTTATTGTTATTTGGGTAAGTCACCCATTACAATAAGACTTATTTTCATGTCTTCACCCTTGTAGGTCACCCATTACAATGAGACAATTTTCATCTCTTTCACCTAGGTAGACCACCCATCACAATGATACTATTCTGAAATATCTTTTTGTTTTTCATTTGGGTAGGTCACCCATTACGATGCGACCATCTTTTTGCCATATTTATGTTTTTCTCATAGGTAGGACACCCATTATAATAAGACCGTCTTCTCATTTTCACTTGGGTAGGTCACCCACTACAATAAGACAATCTTTGTGTTTTTCTTAGGTAGGCCACCCATTACAATAAAAATATTTTTGAATACTCTTATAACTTTTCACAAACATCATCTTTTCCTATTCAAAATCTATCTCTTATCTCTTTCTCAATGTGCATTGTACCTTCACCTTTTTTATAGTGTATTTTCTAACCCTAACTTTTCTTCTTACTAAATGCTGTTTTTTTATACCTCACTTCAATCACTTTGAGATGGATCGACCATTTCTTGATCTGGTAAACTAATTTTTTTATTCATGGATCGACCATTTCTTGATCTGGTAAGCCTATTCTCTCATTCTTTTTACTTCTTTACAAAACTTACTATCAAAGTCTCTTATGAGATTTTGTGTCGTAAATACTGTCAAGAGAGTGGCAAATATCATAACCCATTTATGTGTTATTCCCAAATTCATCAAAAATAAATAAAAAAAGGGTAGATGTGGTGAAAAAATAATGTCAAATATTTCGGAAGGGTTTGAGAGCATAAGTACAAATTATCCCAAAAACTAAAAAAAACAATATATATTCAAGTTTAAAATAAATTATTATTCTACAAATCTGCTAAAACTTAAGTCTAATGACATAATTAGATTTTTAATAGGCCAATTTGATTTATTCATCCGACAAATTAAATTTAATTATGTTTAAAAATTTAATTTGGGTTCAATTAAAGGATTTGATTACGTGTAATGACTTAATTATACTTTAAATGGGTCAAATTAATTTTATTAAAAACTTAATTATTGAAAAATTATGTTTGAGACCCTAAATTGGTTTAATTAGGAGATTGGAATTTTATGAGATCAAATTTGATTTTTACTAAGTCAATTGATTGAAATCAGGGGCAAAATCACAAGAAAATCAAAGTTTTAGGGTCAATAGTTTTATAAATTGAAGAAATTCTCAGACAAGGAGTAATATGTAAAAGGTGTCGCACCATAGGGATCTAATTGACTGAAATTAAGGGTGAAATGAAAGGAAATTGAAATTCTAATGATCAACGAAGGGTTAAATTGTATAAATATTAGATCAATGACCAAAATAAAAAAAAGATATGTAAATTAGGGTTGTCATTGATGTTCATTAGGGGAAAAATGCATAAAACTAAATGTTTAGGTCAATTAGGGTGGAATTAAGAGAAATCATTAATAACAGGACCAAAACAACATCGTTATGGTTATTGTTCATCATCTTCTTCAATTTTCTATGAAAAGATAGCTCTGGGGGCTACTTTGCTGATGTATTTAATGTCTATATCCTTCATCAAATTTGACAAAACATACATGAAAATGATCCCTTGATGTTTGACCATACTATGGTATAATCAGTTCAAACTGATTAACAATTCACATGCGACAACACTGTCCAAAACATGACAACTCAAGCAGTTTTAAGTTGTCAAATTTGATAGCTTATGATAGCAACCTTGAGCCAAAAATCTGAATGCTTTCAGAAAGAATCAAGGACTGAAATCTTACCTAAACAAAGATGATATTACCCTCTTACACCACCTATAAATAAACGTTGATTCCAAGCTCAAATTAACAAAAAAAATGTGAAGCCAAAGTTAAGAAAAAACTATCTTTCAACCCAATTTTTTTCTCCCGCCTTTCAAGCACCACTCCCTTCGCCGAGCCTCAAACACCATTGTCACCACCAACCACATTTTGGTCTTGCAACATCAAAAACAACTTAGGCTTAGGCCATTAATCTTATCCATCAATACAAGTCACACTCGATTTTTCCTCCTTCAACAATAGCCTTTCAACCATTGCATACAATAGCCAAGGTAATTAATACATATAATGGGCTAGACTTGTTTTCAGACTCACCCAATGGTTGGGTCAAGCTCAACCCAATGTTAAAACACAAAACAAAAAAGATTAGGTCTATTAGGCCAATAGGTAGTCAAACCAGACCCTGGTTGGGCTAGTTCATATGGTCGTGTCGGGCCCAACCCAACCTGAACCATATAAATATAATATATTATTATATTCTTAAAAAAATTGAAATTCCAAAAAAAAATCACATGGGTATTTTCAACATATTTTTTATTTTCTTGTATAGTTTTTCCAGCAATTTGGCATAATATCAGGTAAGAATTACATTGTAAAATCAATATTAAAAATACATGGTTTTTTCCGAAACTTCAAGAAACAAAATTCCAAAATATTCTAAGGATCATTTGAATTTTTTATTTTATCACATGATTTCTAGAAATATTTTTCAATATTTGGCTATTTACTTACACTATAAGATAAAAACTTGATACAAAATATCTGATTTTCTTCGAATTGTTTTAAAAAAAAATCTATATTGCACAACTATGAGAAAAAATGTTTTGTTTTTTTGCATGTGGTCGAATCCTAAAAATTTTCCAAACATATTTTAATCAAAAAATTGTATTTCTTCTCATGCTTTTAAAATGCAAAAATGGATATCATAACTAGTTTATGATTATTCGTTAAGATTTGACCAAATTATTAAAAATCCATGACCAATTTTTTTTGTTTATTTTACATTTTTAATGTTTGGATTTAATTGTAGACTTTAATATTTGGAGGTGAAAAACTATAGTGTAGAGACTCTCATGAAGAGAGATCTGCCTCGAACCTTAGAAAAGACCAATAAATAGATATTTGACTTAGAAAAACAATCAAATAATAATGCAACTTACCTTATTTCAGGTGCATTAAAGGTGATGCATCTTTTTCTTGTACAACAAGTCTCCTAACCTAGACTCTCACAAACCATTAGGTTTTCTAATGATATTAATATTAGGTGGCGACTTCTAAAAATTATAATTATAATTTTATGATTATACCCACAACCTCTTTTCCACACCACATGTCAAGAAGGCCAAATTGTTGTCATGACAACAAACATGAAATGTGACAGTGTCCCAAAATTTAAAATGTTTTCGGAACAAGTTTTTTGGTATTTAGATAGTAGTTAGTAAAAATATTGAAGTATCCAATTTTCTTCTTCTTAGCTCTAGAAATATCAAATTAATAGTAAAAGCCTTAATACATGCAAAACAGTCCTTAACAGTGGGACTTAATTCATGGTAAAGACCTTTCGATGATAAAGTCATAGTGGGACTTAATTGATGGTAAAGACCTTTCGATGATAAAGTCAATAATTTTTATAAGAAAGATAATAGATGAAAGAAGAAAACCTTAAACCTTATTTTTTGGGCTTTATATATTAGCCTAAAAATAAGAACAAACACTCTTGTTTTTGGGGCTTAAGGAATTTTTTTTCTACTATTTATTCCTTTCTTATAAAAATTATATATATTACCCCAAAAAATAAGAACAAACACTATTTTTGGAGGGGTTAAAGACTTTTTTATTTCATTTATTACCTTTCTCATAAAACTTATTGACTTTATTATCTAAGGGTTATATAAGAGGTTTAAGACCTTTTCAACAAAAGCTATGAACCTTTTACCTGGGTGGTTCAAAAGATATTTTTAATTTTTCAATATTTCTGTCTTTAGGGAAAGGAATGACATGAAAGTCATTTGTTCTTAATGACATTAATGAGGAATAAATATCCCTCACATAGCATTAATAAGAGTCAAATATCTCTTACATATCATTAATGAGATGATAAGTGTAGTAGACCTCTTAGAGATCTTTTGTACATCTATAAATGTAGGAAGATCATTACCTTTAACATGAATAATCCATGTAATTAATCTAAAAGTGGAAATCCATATTCCTAGATTTATAAGATCAATTGGACCTAGCATATGGAGAAACTAAAATAAAAAGCGCATGATTATTCATCAAATTCATAGTACCTTAACTTTAGTTAATGTCCAAACCCTAGTGTTTTATGACTATCATATTATTAGACCTATATTTAAATTGTATTCAATCAATGACTAAACCCTAAGTGCATTGGGCTTGACATATTGTTAGAGCCATGTTATGTTGGATTTAGCTAATGTTGAGTCCTAGTTTACTAGGTCTGGTATAATGGTAAGTCTACATTACCATGGATTTAGCTGAAGACCAAAACCAAGCATGCTAGATCTGGTATATTTCTAAGTCCATGTTACTTGGGTTCAGATTGAACCCAAATGCATTGTATTTGGCATATTGCTAGATCTATATTTGCATTGTGTTCATCTAACAACTAAACCCAAGTGTATTGAGTATAACAATATATATATATATATAAGCCTCACCTTAGGTATTTGACTTAGAAAAACATTTGTGTTTATTTGGTATTACATTATTTATTTATTTATTAACTTTCTTCTTCCTTTTTTTTTAATTGATCATCAAAATTTATTTCATATGTCCTTTATCTTGTTCTTCTAAAAATAGTACAATGCTTTCTTTTTCTTTTTAAATATATTGGGTGTTTACGTGACACGTCATTTTTTTCTAAAAAAATTTAGGGTGAATGAAATGTCATTTGTCCTAGATGCAAAGAAAAAAAAGATTAGCCATGTAGATCCTAACAAAATAGGTTAGGCTGACTAGCTTGACTTTTTAAGCGTAACAACGTTTGATTTTTAAAAAAAAATATTTTTTTTATAATATTTTTTTGAATTTTTATATGTATTTATTTTTTAGTTTTTTTTTAATTTTTAGATTAATACCCATTCTCTCTTTTATTTTATTTAGAGAGATTTTTTAAATGATGTTGATGTTTTTTTTATTATCCATTTCATTCTTAAAAGATGTTTTTCTTAATCATATATAATTTTTTTTTATATAGATAAAAATTATTTTTGAATATAAAAATATTTATTTTTAGATAATACTTATAATATATGCAACCTTGTATAATATTTTTATTTTATTTTATTCAATCAATTTAAAATGTGTTTGTTGTTCTTTTATTATCATTTGATAAACAAATCTATTTTTTTAATAAATAAATTTAGTAAACACAGTCACATAAATGCTATTTTACGAGATTAAAATATTTTAATTTATATCTATCTATGAATTCTTTTAATTTTATTTTTAGTTTTTTTCCATTAACATACACAATACTCGATTTATTTTGACTACATGTTTATATAAACTTTTTAATTTTTATTTTGAATTCTCTTAACTATAAAATGGTGTAAAAAACCCTTATGCACGTGTCAAACTTTTTAATTTTATTTTGAATTATTTTTAAATATAATTGTTTTATTAAAAAACCCTTATGCACGTGTCAAATTTCTAGTTCCGTATTCTGATGCTGTGTGTTCTTTTTTTTTCTTTTCTTTTAGGGATGGTTAATTACTGAGGATGAAGAGAGCACAGATACAGAGAAGATAATCAGAATCAAAATCCAAATCTCTCGCACCAGACCCACTTGCCTAACAGCAACGCGATCTTTATAGTTTATTCTAAAATTTCTAATTTCTGTCTCACTGTCGGCTTCGGCTCATATATTTTGATTTTTGAGTTTCAATGGACGAAGTGATGACAGCTGCTGATGCATCGTCCAGATATCGATCCGCAACATCTCAACCCGCTATTCTCCCCTCCAACATTCCTCTCCTTTCCGCCTTCCTTGCCTTTTCACTTGCCCAGTTCCTCAAGCTTTTCACGACGTGGTAATCTCTTTTCACTAAATTTGTTTTGCACACATAGTTTACGTTTCTTGTTTGTTTTTTTGGTGGTAGGGTTTAATGGGTTCTTAGTTATATGTGGTGCCGAGCCCTTATATTGCTTACGGTTAAGTGGTAAGAACGAAAGTTTTGCAACGAATATGGAAATAATTCATTTCAGAAATAATATTTTTTTTGTTTTCTGAAACTGGTGTAATTGCTCTCTCATAAAACAGGCCTTGCTCGGAATCAATTCATTGTAATAAATTGTGTGCTGAAGAAGAGACAATTGAATTGGGATCGTTGCGAAAATTACAAATCTTTGTTTAATGTAATGTGAAATTGAAAATACCAAAATTCATACTTGAAAAGGTTATCATTCAAAAAAATTAATGATTTTATTATGTCATTTTCTGTAATCATGTAAGTGGGCAAATTGCGAATTATGTGCATGAGAGCTTATTTCTATTTTTTTCATGAATATATTTGTCTTGATTGACAATCCATTTCTATGGGTCCTCCAAAACAATCTTTTGCAAAATTGTAGACAAGCTTGCTCATTTCTGTACCATTTATATATCATCTTGTTTTTGTGCAGGTACAAGGAGAAGAGATGGGATGCTAGAAGGATGCTTGGGTCAGGTGGAATGCCCTCATCCCATTCAGCAACCGTGACTGCTCTAGCAACCGCTATTGGTCTGCAAGAAGGAACTGGAGCATCAACATTTGCTGTTGCATTGGTTTTGGCATGCGTTGTATGTATTTAGTAAACAGGTCCTTTTACATTCTTTTTGGTTGGCATGCATGATCATGAACGATTACTGTTGAAAACTTCGTACATGAGAAATGTTTGTAAAGATGAATTAGGCATATATATATTCCTTTGGGCTGTTAGGTTTTAAGGTTAATTATGCCTTTGGAAGCTATCAAGCCAGACTGATTTTTTGCCTTCATTTTACTTTCATGCACTTTCTATCTAAGGACATTCTTACCATGAAGAGAATTCTCTGCTACATTCATGCCACTGGGCAGTATCCATAAACTAATTTAGAATCAACATTATCGGATTACATAATCTTTTGTTTTTCACAGGTTATGTATGATGCAACTGGTGTTAGACTTCATGCTGGTCGCCAAGCTGAGGTATGGCTGTTTGTTGCTGTCATTATATTTTGTTGTGTACATGTGAGTTCTACCACATTAATCAAAATCACCGGGTAATCTGGAAAATTTTATGGAGCATATCAAGAATCCTCTGTAGCACTCTAGAAACAATAATTAAACTTATGTTTCCAGCTTAATAGAACTTATCTTATATGCCTGCTATCTGTGGGCCTTAAATGTCATTCTAATTGGTTGTGCTTCTGGTTTTGAAATTTGTACTAAGCATATGATGTGGAACCACCTCAAGAACACAAACAAAGAGAACCAATTCTTTGAGAAAAGACCAATATCTGATTATAATTATTCATAAGGTCAACTGAATGCCTGGTAGGGTGCATATTTATAGGCACCAAACCAAATAAAATTAGGAAAAGGAAACATAAGAAATAAGAATAATCTAGATTCAAAATTTAAGTACTGAGTAATAATATTAATAATTATACGTAATACTAAGAATCTAGAATGATCACAGAATTAAAATTCCTGATAAGCATTATGTATTCTCAATGTAATCTCTCCTTTTGCCTTCAACATCTTTTCCTTGCTAGAATTCACATAACACTTGTTCAGTATAGCCAGTCGAGGTTTGAATCATGCTCAAATCATGTCTAGAAGTTGTTGTTTAGGAATTTATGTTCTTTTTCTTTTTGGATTCCTTCCCTAGTTGGGTTTCAAAATTTTATTTGATTTGGTTTTCTTTATTTAGGTCTGTTTAGCTAATACTTAACAATCCTGTATGTTATTTTTTCGTTCCCCTGCCTTTTCATATAAGAAAGTTAGTAACTCGCAAGTGGTTATACCAAGGAAGCGTGATGCGGGGGCACACACAAAAGCCCGGCATATATTCAGCTATGCGATCTTGAGTGCCTTTTTTCCATAAGTTATGGCTCAAGAAGTCCTTTTTTTGTCATTTGCTTTTCGCAATCAAATTGGACTATCTGCTCACATCAAGAACAAAGGAAAACCTACACACACATTTATTATAAGCAAGCGTGATATCTCTTTGATTTTGATAAAGGAATGACTGAACCTAACACAACAATAAGAAAGAAATTAGGATTTCCCAAGTTTTAAAATTAGAGTAAATTGTAGATAATTTGATAATTTTAAATTTCTATAATATACATGAAAGTTGATGCAATATCAAATAAATAATTACATGATTAGCCTTTTGATTTTAGAAAATGTTTGCATAAAGCAAAAATGCAATTACAAATAAAAGATGGTTTGGCTTGTTTTATTGCTGTGATCTCTATCTCTAGGTGTTGGTGTACACTTGTGCTATAATTACAATCATTATGTTTCTATTCTAACTTTTATGCGTCATTTATTGCAGTTACTAAATCAAATAGTCTGCGAGCTACCTCCTGAACACCCTGTCTCCAATGTTAGACCCCTACGAGATTCACTAGGTCACACTCCATTCCAGGTCTGTTGTTGATCTGTATGTATGTATATGAAGTGATGATTGCCATTGATTTTCAATGTGCACAGGATGGGTTCTAAATGGTTTTCTTCTAGCAGTTGAAGTCTTTCCTTCAATAACTGAATTGAGACTTATACCGTAAAGGATTGTTTTTGTGTGAGCAAGCAATGATGAACTCTTTAATGGGCATACTGCATTTAATGGTCTCGATGCCCAAACTTCCACTGTCTATATAGTCATCAAATGCACCTAACCATTTTAGTAATCATTTCCTACATAGAGAAACAAATGACATCGTTTTGCTTCTAGGATGATCTTCAATGACCCTTCTTGCCTATTTGTTCTATTGGAACCAGCCCATCTTGACCTGTTCTTTTCTGTTGCAGGTTGTTGCTGGTGCGGTGTTGGGGTGTATTATAGCATTCCTCATGAGAAATTCCAGCTAGTTGATGATATAACTAGAGGTGATTCGTTAACCTAGTCAGTGGAGATTTATAGGCGCTCAGATCATTGGAAGCATTTGTGCTGTGGAAAAGGGAATTGAGCTCGACGAGACCTTTCAAGTGAGTTCTAGTTGTTGTAATTGTTGTTTAGGCTTAACGGACGTGACAAAATGATGTGTAGATAAATTACAGTTCTTACCTTCACACAATGTAGTTACAGTGATTAGTTCCCTTTGATGTTCTTTTGTTTTTTCCCCTCGAAAATTTTAAAAAAACCTAGTATAAGCTTGTACCCTAATGCTCAAGAAAGTTTGTAAAGTTGACAGTGCATAATAGTTGATGTTTGTGAGCTCAGCGTGGAGATTGTAAGTCTCAGCGTGCTATGCGTTTGTCTGATCTAATAGTAGAAATTGCTTCATTGCCTCTTGTTAAAAATGATCAGTGATTTGAGTGCTACATTCGTGGGATGACATTTTTCAGTGTCTTGTAGACGTGATGTATAATAAGTCTTGGTGCTTTTTAGCGCCGGCTTGGGAGTGAGGTTGCGGTCTGAGAGTGAAGTGTTTTCTGTTCATAAATATATTAAAATGAGATTTTTTTATTTAAAAAAAAATAGTTTTGACATCATCACATGAAAATGATCTAAAAATATTAAATTTTTTAATTTAAAGTATAAAAATAATTTTTTTTAAATATACTTTTAAAACACATTACCAAACATACTGGACTTGTAGTTGCGCTCGTCAAACGCTTTTGGTTTCTGTTCTAGATTTTCCCAAGAAACAATTTTGGTTTAGGCTGTTTGTTTTTCATAAATTTTTTTATTAAATTTTTTCTATGTTTGTTTAATTTAGTATATATGTTTTTTTTTTAAAAAAAATAATTAGCTTACAATATTTCTTGTCACTTAAAATAAATTTAGTTTATTAATCGAAAATGTTTTCTAACTTGCCAAGTTTTGTAAATTTGTTGTATGAATGGCTGTGAACAGGCAACTATTTTAATCATTGTTGCACCGCCACCATCTTGTTGCCATTGTTGTCTCCGCCATCATCAATGCTGCCACCATAGCTTTACTATGTAAAAAAACTATTATTATTATTATTAATTTGCAAAACAAACGTCTATCAACTATCTATTGATTAAAATTAAAGTGGAAATTTATGGAATAATAAGATGGAGGAAGCTTGCCATGTGAAGAATTACCTTTAACTCCAAGCAATTCGTCTTTTAAGTGAAGGCAACCAGTGTGAGGTACGGGGCTTGCATAAATAATTTTGGAATAGGAATGGTGACAAGGTCAAGTGCAACCATGTGTGATATATATATATATATATATATATATATATATATATATATATATATATATATATGGGTTTTTAAATATCATACATGTGTTTCAAATAATAAAACCACAAGAATTGTTTAAGGATTTATTATCTAAAAATTTATTATTTTATATCTTTGAATAATTCTTTAAAGATTGAGTTGTCATAAAATAAAGTCGTTTAATTGTTTGATCTCCAATGGTAATTCCCACAAATTACCAATGAGAAATCTTCTAAATTTCTATTTAGAAGAGAGAGATTGTTATGTTTAGAGTTTTAGTTCTCTATTCTATGATTTGTGTAGTTTTTTCTATCTAATAAACAATTTAAAAAAAAACCATTATATTTATAGAAAATCCTAAAAACTATAAATAATAAACTATTTTTGATGAAATCAAATATATTGATCATATCATCGAAATATGTTACTACTTCCAAAGCTTGCACCATGCATTTATACATTGTCTTTCATGTTAGTCTTTCTCTTAAAGACTTAGTTAAACCCATTAGGTTTTATCCTTTTAAGTGGATCACCAAGTTCAAAACTTTGTTAGTAGATGAAATTCATAGCTTCAAGTCATTTACTTGGAATAAATATCATATTTCTTTCGAATAAGTGCTATGCTCATCAATTATTAGCTACTTGCCATTCATAGTTTTCATGAGAGATACTTATCTCATTGATGTTTGACATGTCCTACTATATTTATAGATTTTGTGTTTTTTAAGATTTAGACTAAATATTCAATGTTTTAACCATGAGAATCTATTTCATCTGGATGTAGTGTTCTAAGAGGTATAGAAAATCTCATTCTATTTTAGATAATTCTTAAAATATTTGATCAAATATTAACCATTTTGATCCAATAGAAGTTTCTTAATACTTATTTCAATTTGTATTTCAATTTTATTGCAATTATATTAAACTTGAGTATTTTAAATTTAGGTATATACAAGTCATTTATATAATTTCTAGATCCATAAAAAACATCATTATTATAAAAGAACAACATTGGTCCTTAATAATAAATTCAAATCCATTTGATACTAAATAAAATAGAAACAATGTCTTAGAATACTAAAACAAAATAACAATTATAAAGTTTTAGTATCAAACTAGTAGACAAAATAAAATAACTAGCTCCTACAGATAATGAAATAACCCTTGTTTATATATGATAGTTCATAATGAATCGTGAAATTTTTTAGGGTAATGACCACAAGACCACGTCAACATTTAACTCATGGTCTATGACAAAACCCAATTGACTTGATTCTTAATATAATCAATCATTTTCAAAACATGGATGTTCACTCAAGAACCTCCTATCATCTTGCAGCAAAATAATTTCTCAAAGGTTTTATACCTCTTAGTCTTATTTAACTCATTAGATAATTCTTTGAGATGCATGATTATAGTATGAACATTCATTTTTTCATGTTGCCTTTAACATTTAGGTGACATACTAGGTGACATTACACATGTAACTTATTCATAATCATCAATATGATGCTCATGTTCATTTCTAACTTTTATTCAACATCTTTAGCAGGGCATTTGAAATTGGATTTTCAAGAACTTGCAACATTTTTTTTTGCTTGAAAACAATTCTCACATTTGAGTATCAGATCATGAAGTTTGGCTCAATTGTTTGTTAGCATCAAGTATGCTTTGTAGGGATATTTTACTACTCATATTTT
Organism: Salix viminalis; assembly: GCA_029228465.1. NCBI lineage: Eukaryota > Viridiplantae > Streptophyta > Magnoliopsida > Malpighiales > Salicaceae > Salix > Salix viminalis. The sequence goes on along the minus strand of CM055436.1, from coordinate 9,933,160 downwards.
CTATCAACTATTAATGTAAAGATAATGACTATTAGTTTCATGTATACATATTTAATTCTTATTTTAAATAAGGTCTTTAATAAGAATTTGGTGTCCCATTATTTTCTTGCAAATTAATAGCCCTCTTTATTAATTCGAGAAATCTTGCATAGATTTTCCTAGTAGGCAACGATCCTATTTAATTTATCTAACTTTGAGTTACTCAACAAATAAAAGTGTATATATATTTCGTAACTCATGCCTCTAAATTCATAGGATCATAAATAACTCATCCAAATCATATAAGTTAGTAAACTTGGACCCAAATTTATAGCATTAAACATATTTTATTTATAATAACCTTGAGTGACTCCATAAAATCTATGAATAGAACTCTGATTTTATACATATAAAAGTGGAAGGAGAATATTAATGTTCTCAACATGTACTTAATATATTAATGATTGACTTATTATTAATTAATTAAGTTTCATACAAAATATGGCATAATAAATATACATTTCATACATAAACGCCTAACATGTCATTCAAATTGAATAAGTATAAACATATTTAAGCTAATTTCCTCAATCCATTGAAAGGGAACTAGATGGTCAAATCCTAGGTAGCAAGTCTTCATAAATTCATTGCAAGCATTTTGGTTGTAGCCTTCATCAATAATTTTTTCTTTGTCTTGGATTACATAATACTTTCCTATCTAAATTCTTCTATATTAAATTACATAGAATTTACATAATTAATTAAAAAACCTTGAGTCACATTAAAAAAAAAGATGAGAAAAGAAAAAGAACCCAGAAGAAAAAATAGAGATAAGACAAGACACACAAAGTTATGCAATAAAAATTACAGCCATTGAATCATTAAATAAAAGCACAATCACATTGATCTTTAATATACATAATCATTAATTATGCATAGAACATTTTAATATCACGATAGATTATATTGCATGCTTCAACTGTAATTATTGGCTTTATATGTTACTATAAAATAATATTTATCACACTTAGAAACATTCAATCAAATATAATTTGATAATTTCCCAAACAGAACAATTTTATTTAACATAATTTTCATAAAAGCAATTTTCAAAATATAATAAGAAAAGTAATCAAATTAGAATTCTTATTAATATCTTAAACTATTTTATGATTAATAAATTATAATTATGGCTTAAAAACAATTATTATTTTAGAAAAACTATTCAATTTTATTAAATAAATATTAATCCCATTACGATATGATAAAAATTTAAAATAAAAATTTAATAAATCCCAAATCCAATTAGAAAATATAATTCTTATATTTAAATAACTAAAGGTTTCAATTTTCATATAAAATACTATTTTATATATGAAATGTTAAAATTATAATTTCATCCCAAAAATACGTAAAGATAATTAGATAAGATACATGGGTATAATCATAATTCTATCCCTAAAAGAACCCTACAGAGTTTGCAAGGGTAGAATCATAAATTATATCTCCTCCTCCTCTTCTTCTTCTTGCTGCAAGTTTTTGCTGCCATCACCCATGGTGGCGCAGCTGTTAGCAGTGTAGCATTATTGTCGTTACACTTGGTGTTGCGCCTAATGGTGTTGCGCCCAATGCCTATGGCTATGTTTGGCATTGTCATGGCCTTTTGCTAGTGGTGGTCAAGGTTGTTAATTCTCTTCCACTTGAATAACCAATACATTCTGTACTAATTCAAATTCCGTCCAAATTCCAAATTCCAGTTATAACATTTTGATTTCGTTATGTTCCGGTCAAATAGTATTTTTTTAAATAATGAATAGTTTTATAATATCAATCATATCACTTAATTTGACTATTAGATTGAGATGAATTTTATGAGGAGTCTCTTGTATATATATATATATATATATATATATATATTATGTTAAATGTTTAGAGCAACAAGAGAATGTAACGACCTTGCGAGATTAATGATGACATTGTCATAAAATTATACATGTTTATAATTTTGTTTAGAAAAATCATTTTATTGTGTATTTTTTTAGATTATTTTTTTCTCAATTTCATTATTCAATAACGAGTTTATTATGAATTGAACTTTATAATTTGATTTGATTTGCTTTATTTAAGTTTATCATGTTCTTATAACGGAGGTCACACATTTGAAATGTTAACCTAGGTTGACCCGAGTTGATTTAATATATCATTGTTTTAATATTTTTTAAGATGTCAACTTGATTTTCTTAGTTAAACTATATTTTTATCAATTTTTCATGTTATATTTGAACTTATCAAGTCGATTGTAGTCATTTAAAAAAAAATATTTTTTAATTCAATCCAAAATACTAGATTTCGGACATATTCAAATAATCTAACTAGATCTGACCAAAATAGTAGACATACCTTTTAAAAAAGAAATCATAGATTCAGAAATCATGAGAGAAAAATTAAGCTTTTTGAATTTTTTATTTTATTTTGAACATCAAATTAAGTCCTAATTAACACCAATAACAATTAAAATATGCAATTGCAATTAACAACCCTAATTATTCTAACAAAGGTTGTGCTATCATTATTGATCCGGACCAGCCCAGAAACACTAGCAATGACCCATTACATGTTCCAAATGGTCCAATAACCCGGTCTAAGACAGAGACATTGAAAGAGACATTAAAAGCATTGGTTTTGAAAGTTATAACCAAGTCAGAATTCCAAAGACCATTGAAGTATCAAGAGGAGACCCTAGTACATCTTATCCATGTGCAGGAGGGGTTCAATACAACCTTATTTTGGCCACGAAGTGAGGACAACAAAAGAGACAAATGAATCCTACTACAACTTGAAAACAACATGGGTGACTACCTTTTTCCTTTTGTTTCTAGGATTAAAGGGCTGGATGGAAGGCTATAAATAAGACTTATGGGCTTTATTTAATTTTGATAGCTATAGCCCAAGGCTTGTTTGGGCTTAATTAATACTTTGTTTTCATCTAGGATCCAAGGCTTCTTTGGATTAAGTCATTGGCTTTCCAACTTAGAGTTTTGGGTCAATTTTGAGTGGACCTCTTTTAAGTCCACATAACAGGTCCATTAGAGTTACTTTTTCAAGAACTATTTAAACTCATGTAAACTAAATTTCGGCAGCCATTAATGAATATTAATTCTGAACTTTTTAGTTTTATGTGTGAGAGTGATTCTTGTATTCTTTAGTTTTTGAACGAACTGAATCTGACTTATCGAAGATTAACTGGCTTCGTGACGTCATTCTACTCATTTCAATAGTGTTGGTGCATTGGGGTAGGTTTCCATTGTGTCAAGCTCCTATAAGACCTATTTTGGCTTTCCGGGATCAGATCTCATTCTTGGTTGTGAGTTACGTGACCACGTTATTACGAGGTTCACATCAATTATTAGATTCTTGAATATCATACACGCAACAGAAATAACAAAATAAAATTATTTGGGAGCTTTCAGGATTCTATTAGACAAATTTAGAGTTGAGTTATCTTAAACCACAAATCATTCAATTGTGCGATCTCCAAAGATAATCTACAAGAATTACTGATGATAAATTCTCTTAAATATTTACTTGGGAGAGAAAGCTTGTTACACCTAAAGTATTAGTTATCTATTTTGTGACTTAAATACTTTTTTATAAAATAGAAAACCTCTTAAAAAATAAGAGGCATACCTTTATATTTATAGAGAATCCTAAAAACCTATAAATACCAAAATATTTTATTTTTTCCTTAAATAATATATAATACCTATATAATATTTAAGGATAATTTTGAAAGTTTAATCAATCAAGTCCTTATGTGATTATTCTAGGATTATAATTATATTCCCTAAATTAAATATATTCTAATGCTTAATTTCTAAAACTTTTTTTATTCAGGTCACACAATCAATCAAGTCACCAATATAATATTTTTGACTAATAGTTTTTTTTATGTGTATGACCTATTAAGTTCCTAATATGTTGACCTAAATATAAATTTTAATTCTAAATAAATATAATTAATTAAATAAAACAATTTAATTTATTATAAATTCAATAATTTACTAATTTATATTGAAAAATAAAGTCATCAATTATATAAAGTAAAAAGAAATAAATTAAAGATACTTTTTTAGAAAACAATTGCACGAAAAATTTGCACAATATATTTATTTTGATCAAATGAAACATCGTACTATAAGCTTTGATTTAAAAAATATATGTTTTTTTTTTGTTGAACATAACATAATCAAAATCTCTTTGATTACATATCACTTTTATTTTCTTACTATGTCCAATTTAGTCCTCTATCTTATGATTGTTATGATTTTATCTCATTCAAACTTCAATAAAGCCCCTAAATTTCCCGCCTTTTTACTTTGGTCTCGAATTGCTTTATTTTTGCTCCTAATTGACCCCAAAACTTTGATTTTGTTGTAATTTTACCCTCAATTTCAAGAAATTGACTTGGTAAAAATTAAATTTGATTTTCAAAAATTCTAATATTCTCAATTAAGCCTCAATTAGGCTCCCAAACTTAATTTCTCACCAATTATGCTCTTAATAAAATTAATTTGACCCAATTAAAGTATAATTACGTTCTTGCACTTAATTAAATCCATTAGTTGTATCTTAAATTAATTCATAAACATAATTAAATTTTAATTTAGCCTATGAGTAAATCAATTTGGCCTATTAAAACTATAATTATATCTTTGGACTTAATTTTTATACAATTTTTTCCGATAATAGTTTATTTTAGCCTTTAATCTGTATTTTTCTCTAGTTTTCATAAAAGAAGTATGATTGGGCTCTCAAATTTGTCCAAAATTTCCAGCTTGATTTTTCCAGAACATCAACCTTTTTTTTTATTTTTTATCCCGAGAAAATATTGGAAATAACCCAAAAATAAATTAGACACTACTATATTTTCTTGTGAATACTCATTAAAACATCACATCTAATAGACTCATAACCAAACACCACCAACTCTATTTATAATAGTTAGTCAATTTAACATTTCTTGTCATCATTTATATCGATGTCACTAGCCCATATAATTAGCTAGTCAAATTAAACATCTTATTCATGAACCCAATTGATGCCACTAGCCTTAAATAGGCTATCTAGTCAAAATCAAAGATCCTAGTCTTCATCCTCTTTGATAACACTAGATCCACTCAGAATAGCTAGTTAATTTTGATCTACACATGAATGTTCATATCATAAATCACACACACCAATTTCCAGCCTAGTAGGCATATTCACATAATAATAATAATAATGTTTCTCATGTTTTTTTTTTTGGAATACGAGGAGAAACCACTATACCCGGAAAGCGCACTTTGTGGGCCCTAGGGAACGAGGAAAACCCCGATTGTCCCAGGCTCTTACAGGGCAGGAATGACTCGCTTCACTAGGACGCGCCCCGACTCGAACCTTGCTCTTGCAAATGCAAGAGCAAGGCCGTTGCCGCCACGCCACCCCCCCTGGGGACATGTTTCTCATGTTCATAGGCAACATTCACACAATAATTATATTTCTCCCACTTATAAGCATTATGCACACAAAAATAATACTTCTCTTACAAGTAAGATAATATTCACACAAAACTATTTATCATGCCATAGGCAATATCCACATAACAATATTTCATATTAAATATAGTAGTACAAATTACATAAAATATATATTCTATTATAGCATTGCAAAAATTTATACAATTAAGAAAGTAAGGGGCAGGCGATCTTTACCTTGAAATCATAATATATATATATATATATATATATATATATATATATATATATATATATATATATAAACGCCCATAATCATGTACATAAGTATTGTCTTAACAATCATTTTTTTTTATTAACGTGGGTGTCTGGATCAGTTTGCGCGTACCTCGATTAATTTCACGGGCCCTAAAGTTAACGACCATATAAGTCTATAGTGGTCAAAATATCAGCAACATCAAGACTCAAACATGAGATCATAGGAGGAGCAAATCCTTTAGTCCCAAACTTTTATTACTGGACCACATGCTAGATGATTAACTATCCACTTTTACACCCCTTTGTGACTATCACAACAACCCATTTTTGCACACTTTTGGTTAACACAACCCACATTTACATGCATATAGGCTATCATGACAACTCATATTCTCATGCTTTTAGATTATAACAAAAAAAAATTCCATATATGTGGGCTATCATAACAACACCCATTTATATATATATAACGTTTCCAAATTTGCATAGTTTTGCACTGTTATAACAACCTTCGATTCCTCCTAATTTCTTAAACATCTTAAGGTCTAACAACACACACACTCTCTCACTTTCAAACACTTACACTAATTTGACAACGAAGTTAGCTCGGTGTACAAATAAAATATACTAATTCTTATATATATATATATATATATATATATAGGAATAGGAATCTCCAGTTCTATTTAAGAAAAAATGGACGAAATTCAATTAAAAAGAATGAAAATACACTACAAAACATTTAAATCAGGACAACTTGAGTTATCTTGAAAAACCTGCGAACCACTTTAATTCTATAAAAAGTAAAATAGACAAAAAGAAATTTGAGAAAAAGCAACACACTATAAGTCATTGCAATTCATAGTGCAATGAACATCAATTTCATCATACCCTTTAGCTTTTCTATGAATATATGAATGGATATGATGATCTCATGCAAGTTGGAGAGCAGAGAAATTTGAAGAAAGACTTTTGGCCCGTTGTTATGGATAAGCTTGAGTCGAAGATATTGGCTTATCTTGGGCATCTTGGGCACTCGAAAAGTGCAAACACACTTCCCTCTCCCTCTAATTTAATTTCTCATTAAAAATATAAAAAGAAAAAATAGTATGAATATATAGAGGGTGGATGGTAAATCTTGTTAAGGAATCATCTCACCTAAAAGCTCAAGTTTATAAATAAAGTATCATAATATGATTTATATTATTCTCTAACACACCCCCTCAAGTGAAAGCTCTTTGGACTTGAAACTTCCACATGCCCATATTACCTTGTGCTTGATTTTTTTTATCAAATAGAATGGGGGTGGTGAGATTCGAACTCGTGACCGCTGGGTCAACAAGGCTCTGATAGCATGTTAAGAAACCATCTCACCTAAAAATTCAAAGCTTATAAATAAAGTTCTATAGTATAATTTATATAATTCTCTAACAAATCGCAAACTAATTCAAACATCTACATTAACTAAAAGAAATCTGGATGGCACATGAGCGAATTCTGGCCGACGTTCAGCAACACGGACCACCTGCGCACTACAGTAGTTGGCGGAGTATATTCTGACAGGTCCAAGAAAGAAAAATCTGTAAAGTGGGCCCTTGCTGATCCACTGAATGGCTAAGTTTGCATGAACATTGCTTAGGGCAAGAAAAAAAACACAAAAACAAAAGTGAAGGAATATGCTTTCACCGGCCTTATCAAACAATGTCCACTTATATTCCAAATTCCCCCTCTTGCATGTTCCGTTGTCTCCACCCTAATCTCCTGGCTTGCTAGCCAATCACTATACTTTTTCTCTTGCAATGACGTTGGATTTGATTGGTACTAACTTAACGAGTCCTTCCTCGTTTAACATCTTTAGTTCATATAGATTGGCTTTTATTAGTTTGTTTCTTTGTAATTTTTAGATATGGTTTTCTTGATGTTCTTAAAAGTGGTTGAATTATAAATTAATCAAGTGATACTATAATTACTTCGATTCTCATGATAAAATAAGATAATACGTTGATGTAATGCTCTTGTACCTACAAACAAGTCCCTTGTTGTTTGATTTGGGAACCCTAAATGCTTGTTGTCCTTTAGATTGCTAATTTGAGGTCTGATGAGAAGCTTGCAACTTGAGTCGAAAAGAATCTTGCGTTGTAGAATCAAAGTTATATGCAATTGATCACCCTCATCTTATTTCCACAACAAGACGTGAACGAGAAGTATTAATAAAAAAGAAACGATTAGTCATTTAAAGAGTTTGCAAGTTCAAACCAAGTTTTCGAAGTCTTAAAAGCATATTTTTAAAAAAAAAGAAATACTAGTATATCTTTTGTCATTTAAGTTGAATTGACTATTTTTTTTATTTGACCTTGTTAGTCATATAACTAGATAATTTAACTCATTTTTTTTTCTCTTAATTCTTCAAAAAAAAAATTATCCATCCCTCCTAACAAATATTTTCTTACTATGGTTGCTTGTCTACATACACTGAATGTTCAACATCCAAAATATGGAAACAAAGTAAATCATTAATATAGTAAAATAAAAACATTAATGTCTGATATTGTTAAGTGTTACGTTTACTTGTACAAATCTATCAATTAGATGACACATGACATGTTAACATAGTTAATAAATATGCTCTCTTAATTAGTATGAGGTATGAACTCTTTTTTTTTTCTTCGAATTACTAGGTTGTCTAGTTATCCTATCCAAAAATATTTATAAAAATGTTATGTAATAAGAATTAACTTACCATGAATTTACATGTTCATTAAAGAGAAAAAAAAATCAAAATTATGTTATAAAAACAGTTTAATCTAAATAACAAAAAATATTATTGATATACTCTTTACATAAATATTATATGGAATCAAGTAACCAATTTCAAAACAACAACATAGGGAGAAAAGACTTATAAATAGAGAATAACAAATTGCTTGCACAAACAACTAGTATGAATACTTTGATTACAATTAATGCGTGGTATACATGGTTTATAAAGATATACTTAATCTTGTTGGACAATTAGAACCAAGGGAGAGCCACATTGAATTAAAGGCTTGGGTGGGTTTGTAATCTAGGTCGAGTTTTTGTCTACTTTTTTTAATAATATTAAATCAGTCAGAGTTATATTTAACTAAATTAATCTAAGAAAAAAACATTATCTCCATCAAATCAACCACCCTTTTTCTTCTTGAGTTAAGAAAGACAAAGTAAAAAATCATCTCTCTTTTTAAGCTAGACATTGTCTTATAAATCATGTTCAATTTGATCCTCTCCTTGCATATGTGCAATGTGTTTGCACATAAAATGAGATTGATATACCATATATGAATGATTCATATAAAAGGGCTATATGTCATTCATGTTAACAACAAAATTGGTGACGATTTACCAACATTATCATTAGGATATATTTAAACTCGACCAGAAAATTTTAGTTGGAAGAGTTAAATTCTAGATTCAGTGATGGGATAGTGAAACTCTTTGTATTTAGCTCTACTTTAGAGCCTAAGAACAACTTCAAATCATTTACATTTATGCTATTTGCAAGCTTATAGAGAATTTTTATCCTAATGATTTCAATGAATAAAGATGCATTATTTGAGATCTCACCTAAGATATTATCAAATTGATGTGATTCATCATGAGAAACTTTGTAGAACATGTCTACTATTTCTGAATTATATCACATAAGAATATCTCCGAGAAAGCCCAGATGGAAACAATTTATGGTTCGGCACTTGATTAAGATGGATAATTAAATAAACTACAATCACGCAAGAACATCTTTCTTCTAGTTCTTTGAATATACCATTTTGAATATCAAAACTATTTTTACGAAATCTGTTCTGAATATGCTAAAGTATTGAATTGATTGATCAACTTGGGCGATGAAAGCAAAATGTTATTCTCGAAGTATTATCACTTACGACAATTGAACACTCTACCCTCTCCCTTTTTCTTTAATTTATGGATTTCTTTTTTCGCTTTTGATTAAAAAAAAATCATTTTCTTTCCTTGTTTTAATGTTGACTGACATCACTAAAATTCTGCAATCACTATATATATACACGGCAAGTTCCAAATCTCAGGTATTATCTTGCTCTGCCCTCTGCCTCCGGTGATCTCTCTCTCTCTCTCTCTCTCTCTCTCTCTCTCTCTCTCTCAATTTATATATATATACATATACATATAAAAAATTCTTTCTTCAAGCACCATATTGCAGACCTAGTTAGCCATGAGCAAGTTGAAAAGGTCTCAAATTCTAGTGCTATCTCTCCTAGCTGCGCTTCTCGTCGTGACACCTCTCATACCCTCCTCCTTGAGGCCAAAGTATCTCTACTTCATTTTTAATCTGCTCATTATAGCTCTTGGAGCGGAGGCTGGCCTCATCTCGGCAGCCTTCTCCAAGCCTGTTGTTCCTCTGACAACAAAGCCGGCGAGATCATCTGTGACGGCGCCTCCAGATCATCAAGCTTCCACCGCTGATCAGGCTGATGAAGCTCCTGCAAAGGCCAAGGTCTTTGTAAAATCTGCGTCCGAGAATTATGGTAGCACTGTTATCAGAGTGGATCGTAAAGTGAAAAAATGTCCCTCCCTGCCAAGCCTTTTCTTTATAGGCGGTGGCGATCACGGCGCTGAAGCAGCAGTGGAAGATGTGAGAGGAGGGCATGAAGAAGAAGAAGGAGAAGGAGAAGGAGAAGTTGGTGGAATTAGTGGGCAAGAGTTATACACAAAAGCCGAGACATTCATTGGCAACTTCTACAAGCAGCTGAAGATGCAAAGGGAAGAGTCCTGGAAGAAGATTCATGGGTTTTATCACAAGGCTTTCTAAGAGCAGCAGCATCGAATTGATATATATATATATATATATACATACATAAAGTAGTCTGTTTCTAGCTAGCTAGCCAGGCCATTTGACAGTACACAGGGAGCCATACAAATATTTCTTCCATGGTTCTTGACTGTAATTTGTTGAACTTTCTGAACATATATATATTTTAGTTTCTTCTAGCTCGATCGATGCTGACATAGCTCATATGCATGCATGCTTCGCTTTAATCTGTTTCACATGTGCTATATATTTCTGTGTTATTTTATATTAGAAATTCCCACTCTTTCCGCGACCTCCTCCTGTGGTTCACTCAGGTCAATTAGATCCCCTCCCAAGTCCTCTGCCTCGTCCTCGGTCTCTTCTATGAGGAATAATTTAGGTCCCCCACACCTGTGGGCGGGCCCCCATTTGCCATCACATTTAAAACAAAGCCCTCTATCCCTTTTTTCTTTCATCTGGGCCGGAGTGAGCCTATGTATGGGAACAACCCTTCCCCGGTATTGTCATCTTTATGGTGGCCTGGATTAGGGCCTCGGCCTTGCAGCCCCATTGGGCTGGGCCTCCATGCCTTTCGGATGATGGTAAGGTTTTCCTCCTGCATTCTTGCCAGCCCATAGGCTGATATTAGATTTTGGGGATTTAGTATTCTGACCCCCATTCGAATCTCCTCCTTAAGTCCTCCCAAAAAACAACTGAGCTTGTGTGAATCAGATAATCCACGAACTCGATTAGATAATAGTTCAAACCGGGTTTTGTAAATCTCCACTATGGATGTCTGTTTGATATTTATTAATGCTTCCATCGGGTCATCATAGGAAGAGGTTCCAAACCTTATATTAAGTGCTGACACGAATGTTTCCCAACTGGTGATTAATCCCGTTTCCTCTAGCTCTTGGTACCATGATATGGCTTTCCCCTCCATGTGTAAACTCGCAATAAATAGCCTATGCTGAGCTGGGGTAGTGTGGAAGTTAAAAAATTGATTAGCTTTGTATACCCATCCCATTGGGTCATCGCCATTAAATCGGGGAAATTCTAATCTGATGGATTTGATTTGAACTTGCTGGTTTGCTTCCGGCTGTATCAACTCCTGTCTAGCATTCCCATTCACGGAACGGGTAGGAGAGTTAGGGGGTGAGCCGATGGGCCTTTTTCCGTGGGCCTTGGCTATTTGGTCCATTCGGGCCGATATATTCCTGAGCTGCTGGACAATGTCTTCCAGTAGTTGCTGTTGGCCTTGTTGGCTTTGTTGTTGGGCTTCCTGCTGTTGTTTCAATCCTGTTACTGTCTCTATCAACTGGGACACTCGGGTTCCTTCGGCCATCTAGAGGATCGAATGGCTCTGATACCACTTGTAACCTTCTGGCTAAATAATCAATCTTTTGTGAGAGAAAATTATCTCGGAGTTTTATAGAATTATCTGAAAGGTAAATAACAATGTTTTTGGGTTTTGGGTTTTTTCCTTGGACAAAAGAAATAATACGAAAAATAAGCTAAAAATCGAAAGTAAAAACAAAGAGTGAATTTCTGGGCAGATTCGAGGTAGCCCGGGCCTCCTGGTCAATTGATTTGCTTTAAAGCAGTTTCACTGAGTGTCCTCGGTATCTGACCTATCTTCCTTTATATAGCTTTCCATGGGACTTAATTTGAATTGGATTTGTATACTTAGTCTTGGTGCAAATCCTGATTATCCTTGCCAGCTGTGTTGTCCTGGAACGGCGTCGTTTCTTCCTTTCCCGCGTGTTTACTTGGCGACATGTCGTTGCCAGCTTCCTTGAATCTGGTCCGTCCACTTGGGTTGTCCTGGCCTTCGTCTGTTCCTACGCGTGGCCACTCACTTTTCTCTTTTGCAGGGAAGCTTGTTGGAGAAGCCTTTCCGTTCATTTTGTCAGCTAATCCCGTCCGTCCACATAAGTCGTCCTTGGTCCCATCCGTCCCTACACATTGATAATCTTCTTTCTCTTTTGCAGGGCTTCTCTTCGGGTTTGCCATTTCTTCCTTTTCTTCTTTGCTGAGAGCCTTCAGCTCTGGTGCGTCTTGTAGAACTGCGTCGAGCTCGTTGGGTTGGTCACAACTCCCTTCCCCTTCAGAAACCTTGACCTCAAGGTGAGGGTATTCTTTTTCAAACCACTCTTCATCAACCCAAACAGCGTCCTCGGGGGGTTGTCCTTCCCATCTTAGCAGTATCTCCTCTTTCTTCTTCTTTCTCGAAACAGTAGTCCTCCTGTCTATAATCTCTGCTGGTTCTGGTTGATTAGGCTTTCTTGGCTGGAGATCGAGCCACCACGGTTCTGGGTTGGGTTCCTTGCCGAGCCATTTCTTCAACAGTGAGACGTGGAAGGTGTTGTGGATCTTCGCCTCCTTGGGTAATTCTAGCTGGTAAGCCACTGAACCCACTCTCTTTAAAACTTTAAATGGCCTGAAATATTTGTATGACAATTTACCATTTTTGTTGCTTGCCATGCTGCTTTGGCGGAACGGCTGGAGTTTGAGGTAAACCCAGTCCCCTTCTTTGAATTCGACGTCTTTTCTTCCTTTATCAGCCTGTTTTCTCTTCCTCTCTTGTGCCTTGATCAATTGTTGTTTAATTTTAGAAATTTGTTTTGTTCTGTCTTTCAAATGATCCTCTGTGGCTTGTACTTGTGTGGAACCTGGTATATAATCATTGATGCTTGGGGGTGGGTAGCCATAGGTGGCTTCGAATGGGGTGGTTCCAGTAGATGAATGCATGCTTGTGTTGTAGCAATACTCGGCCATAGGTAGCCAGTTTGACCAGCCCTTGGGATTGTCCCCAACGTAACATCTAAGATACCCTTCCAGAGTTTTGTTGGTAGCCTCGGTCTGCCCATCTGTTTGGGGGTGGTAGGCCGTGGACATCAGTAGCTTAACCCCCTGGATTCTGAACAATTCCCCCCAAAATTTGCTGGTAAATGTTGGATCCCTGTCTGAAATTATGCTATGTGGTAGACCATGGTGTCTCATGATGTGGGTCGAAAATAATTGGGCAATTTTAGGGGCTGTGTAAGGGTGGGGGATAAAGGGATGAAGTGAGCATATTTGGTGAGTCTATCCACCACCACCATTATGGTAGTGAACTGATTTGACTTAGGCAGTCCTTCTATGAAGTCCATAGAAATAGATGACCAGGGTCGGTCAGGTATTGGTAGGGGTTGTAGAAGCCCAGAAGGCTTAGAGTTCTCTCCTTTAGCCTTCTGACAGGTTTCACACTATCGAATGTAATCCTGTATATCTTTCTTCATTCCCTTCCAGAAGAAGTCCTTCCTCCCTCTATGTAATGTTTTCTCCATCCCTGCGTGTCCTGCGATGGGGCTATCATGAATATACTTCAATATTTCCTGTTTTAAGGGGCTTGCCTTGCTCACGTAGATCCTGTTCTTGTAGTACAGAACCCCTCCCCTGAACTGGAATTTTAAACTAGCAATGGTCTCCTTCTGTAGTTGCTGTAGGATTTCATGAGCCTCTAGGTCTGTGTCGTAGCTGATCTACCCAACTTACCAATGGTGTGGAGATGGCCCACAGTGTGCCTTCCCCCTGGTTCCCCCCTTGTCGAGATAGTGCATCAGCTACTAGGTTCTCCTTCCCTGCTCGGTATTCTACCGTGAAATCATAACCGATTAACTTGGATATCCACTTCTGTTGGGTGGGTGTCCCAATCCTCTGCTCCAGGAGGTATTTAAGATTCTGTTGGTCGGTTTTGACTTTGAAGGCCTGCCCTAAGAGGTATGGCCTCCATTTGTTCACTACTGATATTAGGGCCAGAAATTCTCTCATAAATAGATAGTGACAGTTCCCTTCCCTTGAGGCCTTTGCTGAAGAAGGCTATGGGTCTGCCCTCTTGTATTAGGATTGCTCCTAGTCCTACTCCAGATGCATCACACTCCACCGTGAACTCTTCTTTGAAATTGGGGAGTGCTAGGACCGGGGGATTGGTCACAGCTCTCTTTAACCCTTCGAAGGCCTCTTCAGCCGCAGGGTCCCTTTGAAAGGTCCCCTTTTTTAATAACCTGGTTAAGGGTCTAGCGATTTCTCCATGGCTCTTTATAAACCTTCTGTAGTAGCCAATTAGGCCCAAAAAGCCCCTAAGGGTTTTGATTGTTGTGGGCCTGGGCCATTTCACCATTGCCTCAATCTTGCCCGGGTCAGCCTGGACTCCTTATCCAGAGACTATGTGGCCCAAGTACTCAATCTCCTTTCAAGCAAACTTGCACTTTGACTGTGTAGCAACTAGCTGATGCTGGACTAGTAACTCTAGTACTGATCTTAACTGTTGGTCATGCTCCTCTGCAGTATGGCTATATACTAAGATGTCATCAAAAAATACCAGTACGAACTTCCTGAGATTGGGTCTGAATATGTCATTCATTAACCCTTGGAAAGTGGATGGGGCGTTTGTGAGGCCGAAAGGCATCACCATGAATTCATAATGCCCTTCATGAGTCCTGAAAGCAGTCTTGGGAACGTCCTCTTCCCTCATTCTGATTTGATGAAAACCGGACCTTAAGTCCAATTTCAAAAACACCTGTGACCCATGCAATTCATCTAGTAGTTCTTCCACTACTGGAATAGGGAATTTATCCTTAACAGTTTCTTTGTTAAGGGCCCTATAATCCACACACATTCTCCAAGATCCGTCGGCCTTCCTAACCAATAGCACTGGTGAAGAGAAGGGGCTTTGGCTAGGCCTTATGGTGCCCTTTCTTCTGCTCTCTTCAGCTCTTTTATAAAAGAGGGGCTGCTATCCACCTCTGAATCCTCCACCCCCATTCCTTTGATTAGAATAGTTTTGTCTCCCTGTTTGAACTCCATTTCTAGGACTGAGAAGTCCCATAAGATTGGGCCTATCCCACTAAGCCAATGAATCTCAAGTACCATATCACAACCTCCCAGTTGGAGGATGTATGCCTGGGTGATAAAATTTCCACCCTAGATCATCACTAAGATGTCTTGGCAGCTTCCTTCACTCCAAAGTTTTGATCCATCAGCAATGCTAACCCCTACTAATGGGTGTTTAGTGACCCGTATACCAGTTTTCCTGACCACCTTGGGATGTAAAAAATTGTGAGTACTCCCTATGTCAATCAAGGCTATGAAATAGTGACCCTTGACCTTTATTTTTACCCTCATGGTTTTCGGGTCTGGGCACCCTACCATTGCGTGGAGAGAAATTCCCACTCTTTCCGCGACCTCCTCCTGTGGTTCACTCAGGTCAATTAGATCCCCTCCCAAGTCCTCGGTCTCCTCTATAAGGAATAATTTAGGTCCCCCACACCTGTGGCCGGGCCCACATTTGCCATCACATTTAAAACAAAGCCCTCTATCCCTTTTTTCTTTCATCTGGGCCGGAGTGAGCCTATGTATGGGAACAACCCTCCCCGGTATTGTCATCTTTATAGTGGCCTGGATTAGGGCCTCGACCTTGAAGCCCTATTGGGCTGGGCCTCCATGCCTTTCGGATGATGGTAAAGTTTTCCTCCTGCATTCTTGCCAGCCCATAGGCTGATATTAGATTTTGGGGATTTAGCATTCTGACCCCCATTCGAATCTCCTCCTTAAGTCCTCCCAAAAAACAACTGAGCTTGTGTGAATCAGATAATCCACGAACTCGGTTAGATAATAGTTAAAACCGGGTCTTGTAAATCTCCACTGTGGATGTCTGTTTGATATTTATTAATGCTTCCATCGGGTCATCATAGGAAGAGGTTCCAAACCTTATATTAAGTGCTGACATGAATGCTTCCCAACTGGTGATTAATCCCGTTTCCTCTAGCTCCTGGTACCATGATATGGCTTTCCCCTCCATGTGTAAACTCGCAATAAATAGCCTATGCTGAGCTGGGGTAGTGTGGAAGTTAAAAAATTGATTAGCTTTGTATACCTATCCCATTGGGTCATCGCCATTAAATCGGGGAAATTCTAATCTGATGGATTTGATTTGAACTTGCTGGTTTGCTTCCGGCTGTATCAACTCCTGTCTAGCATTCCCATTCACGGAACGGGTAGGAGAGTTAGGGGGTGAGCCGATGGGCCTTTTTCCGTGGGCCTTGGCTATTTGGTCCATTCGGGCCGACATATTCCTGAGCTGCTGGACAATGTCTTCCAGTAGTTGCTGTTGGCCTTGTTGGCTTTGTTGTTGGGCTTCCTGTTACTGTCTCTATCAACTGGGACACTCGGGTTCCTTCGGCCATCTCGAGGATCGAATGGCTCTGATACCACTTGTAATCTTCTGGCTAAATAATCAATCTTTTTGTGAGAGAAAATTCTCTCGAGTTTTATAGAATTATCTGAAAGGTAAATAACAATGTTTTTGGGTTTTGGGTTTTTTCCTTGGACAAAAGAAATAATACAAAAATAAGCTAAAAATCGAAAGTAAAAACAAAGAGTGAATTTCTGGGCAGATTCGAGGTAGCCCGGGCCTCCTGGTCAATTGATTTGCTTTAAAGCAGTTTCACTGTGTGTCCTCGGTATCTGACCTATCTTCCTTTATATAGCTTTCCTTGGGACTTAATTTGAATTGGATTTGTATACTTGGTCTTGGTGCAAATCCTGATTATCCTTGCTAGCTGTGTTGTCCTGGAACGGCGCCGTTTCTTCCTTTCCCGCGTGTTTACTTGGCGACATGTCGTTGCCAGCTTCCTTGAATCTGGTCCGTCCACGTGGGTTGTCCTGGCCTTCGTCTGTTCCTACGCGTGGCCACTCACTTTTCTCTTTTGCAGGGAAGCTTGTTGGAGAAGCCTTTCCGTTTATTTTGTCAACTAATCTCGTCCGTCCACGTAAGTCGTCCTTGGTCCCATCCGTCCCTACACGTTGATAATCTTCTTTCTCTTTTGCAAGGCTTCTCTTCGGGTTTGCCATTTCTTCCCTTGTGGAAATGCGTCGAGCTCGTTGGGTTGGTCACAGCTTCGCTTTAATCTGTTTCACATGTGCTATATATTTTTGTGTTATGTGTTATTGGAGGGATGTTTGATACTGTATTTTAAAAATATTTTTAAAAAATTTAAATTTTTATATTTTAAATTAAAGTTTTTGGTGTTTTAAATTATTTTGATATGGTGATATCAAAAATAATTTTTTAAAAATTAAAAAATAATATTATTTTGATATATTTTTGAATAAAAAATAATTTAAAAAACAATTTTAACCATGCAATGTAAGATGATTTTAATAGGTTTCCTAGCTTTTCTTTTGTTGAACTATGATGGTTTTACTTGGTTAAATGTATCTTTAGAGTAGAATGGTGGGTTTTTGTTATTCGATAAGTTCAACATTATAAAATATATTAAATTTAGTATTTTTAACTGCTTTTGTTTTTGTGGTTTAATTTTTAAAACTTAAATAGGCTACATTTTTTGGTAATTTCATAATGCTTTTTATTTATTATTTTTGGAAAAATTGCATTGAACCTCCTATAGTTTTATTATATTTTATTTTACCTCTGTATTTTAAAAAACTATACTTTACATCCTAAAAAATTAAAAACTTTAAAACACCTTACATCTCCAGCTTGAACACAAATCAATAAAAAATATTGTATTATTTATAGTTTGCTATTATATCTAATGTGATGACTAAAAAGCTCATCAAATTGATAATTATTATATTGTCATCAAATTAATATTATAAATTTTCCACAAAGTAAAAAATAGCTAAAATTTATTATTTCATCAAAGTCTGTTTAAAATACAAAATCAACCCCAATTTCACAATTTTTCTCAACACAAATCCCATATAATTGAAGACTGTTCTTATTCCTCAAAAAACCAAAACTCCAAAAACATCTTAAACTAATTGATACCTCTTCCAAACTTCTTCCATTTTGTATGCCCCTGAAAATTTGAAATTTCAAGAAAGTTTAAAAGAAAAATAAAATAAATATAAAATAAGTAAATGAGAATCAAAATAAGTATTAAATAGACATAAAATTATAAATGCAAAAATACAAAGATGTATGATCTTATTTTGAATAAAAAGGATTGACAAAATATAGTATAATAAAACAAATAATAAGAAATTGGAAATAAAGTGTTTTATAGGATCATGGCATAATATGGATTAGATTTGATATCAATTTCTCATCGAGAGTCAAGAAATTTACTTGAAAAACACACAAGAAACATGATTAGTGGTAGAATCATAAATAAAAGGAAAAGAATCAACTCTGCTCTTATTAGGGAGGTCACTCACCATGAGAAGAGAAGATGCTGACCATGAGAAGAGAAGATATGCTTTCTTTTATTCTTTTTCTTCTTCTTTTATTTTGCCACCTAAACTTTCTTAAGAAAACTATTTTGTTTTTGTAACATAAGTGGCTTATTGGGTTTTCAACACATAGGCACCTTATTTGAAGGGAGAATTAAAGGAGAGAAAAGTGAACTTGGTGTGAGAAAGTGAGGGTTTTAAGAGGAAGAAAAAGAAGGCTTGGTGGAAACTAACCAAGGAGGCATTCAAAATTCAAATAATAAACAGGTAAAGTGCTTTAAACTCGTCTATCTAAGTGGAGTTTAGATTATTTTAATCAAAATCTAAAACATATTGTTTTTTTTAGTTTTTCAATCATTTTCTGATTGGTTTGTTTTGTTTTCAATTCTATCCTTCAGGATTTGTTTTCGTTGAACTTTTGTGTCAAGTTTGGTTCCAATTCTTATAATTGTTATTTTTTAAAATTTATGTGTTTTTTTTAATTAACTCCCTAAACATTTAATCTCATTTAAATTTTCCCTCAGCATTTAATTTCAATAGCTTTTTATGTTGAATTTATTCCTAATTCTTTTAATTTCTATTTGTTTTGTTTTGCATTGTTTTTTTTTAGATTTTTTTTTATCAGTTTCATCCCTCAATAATTATTTAGTTAAGAATTTTACAGTTTTTTCTTGGTTATTGTTAATGAGTTTTTTAATTTACATAACTAGTTATCGAATTATTTAGTTTAATGATTGCATAGGATTTTCAATTTACACCTTTAATTTATTTTATGTAAACATACACATTAGAGCAGCATGCATACCTACTATTTTTTTTTACTATAACTCGCAAGTCAGATTCATGATATTATTTTTTTTTGGTGTTTTATTTTTTTTCTTTCTTTACACTCTGTTTTTGGAAAAAATATATAATTTTTGTATTTTTTTTACTTACACCTTTTGTTTCTTGAAAATTATTTTACATACACTAAGAAAATGATGTTTTTTGCAGCAATTGTAACATTGTTTTATTTTAAAGCTATGTTAAAAATTAGTTTGAGATCTTACATATTTTTATTAATGCGTATGATATTTATTATATTTTATTATTATTATTATTATTATTATTATTATTATTATTATTATTATTATTATTATTATTATTATATATATATATATATATATATAGTGTGACTTTGTGATTCACAGTTATATTTTTTACTTGATGTAAGAAAAACATATTAATAATACCCATATATTAATTATATGGCATTGAAAATAAATATATTTGACCTCCACCTAAACGAGTTGAATAAACATTTTAACTCTTTGTATTGTGGATTTACTGAAACAAATAGTTATCATAGGGTTTTTTTTATTTATAATTAGATTTAAAAACAAACTTGTATATTTATTTTTTGTTTTTTATTAAAAATAGTTATTTGACTTACAACAAAACACAAATCAACTAAGTGAATGTTTGGAAGTGTAGTTGAGGTTGCTTTTTGAAAATGATTTTTTTTATTTAGAAATGCATCAAAATAATGTTTTTATTTTTTTTTAAAATTATTTTTAATATCATTACATGAAAATGATCTGAAAACATGATTTTTTTTTAATTTTTAAAAAAAAATAAGTTTTTCAACGTGATTTTTTTAAAGATCAATCTCTATAGTCGTCATGGAGTAGTTTCGCACTCATGATTTTTTTTTCTAAAAAAAAGAAAGAGGAACCAACTTTGTTTTAATTATCATCTGGATTATTATTAATTTTTTTTTGGTAATGTACAGGTTAAAATGCGGATTACTAATATTTTAAATCTTTAAAAGTCAAACACGGAAAAAAGAAAACCCGAAGCTGAGTGCATGGTTTGGCAATTGCAGGGGCAGGTCCGCCCTGTTTGGCAATGGAGCCATAATCTTCGGCGGAAATCACATGCATGGAAGGATTCAGAAGAGAAGCTTAGTGCATGTCAGCTTTGTTTTCCAATCGTGTAATCACAGCGGAGCCATCTTCTTCGGCGGAAATGCGGCATCACATGCATGGAAGGATTCACAAGAGAAGCTCGCAAATTAATTATTCTTTATTTAGTCCCTTCAATGTCGAACATAGTTATAGACTCATTCTTCATTTTTTTTAAATGATCCATTTGGGATCCAGAATATATTTTCATAACACAATGATCATGCAAAAAGAGAGACTTTGTTAGAAAATCCTTTAATATATCCGTCCATATATATATATATATGAAATGAGTTGAGTTCTTCCTTGAATTTATAAAGCTTGAGTTCGACGAGTTTTAAAATTTGAGCATCGAGCTGTGACAGAGTTGAAACTCCGAGTAGTAAAATGGAAGAACCGAACTGAA
This sequence comes from Salix viminalis, assembly GCA_029228465.1. Taxonomy (NCBI): domain Eukaryota; kingdom Viridiplantae; phylum Streptophyta; class Magnoliopsida; order Malpighiales; family Salicaceae; genus Salix; species Salix viminalis. The sequence goes on along the minus strand of CM055436.1, from coordinate 9,912,019 downwards.
TGAGATCAAGATACGTACGTTAAACTATATCAAAATACTCTCTTTCAATGTTGCGTTCACATCTCTCTCTCTCCCTCGCCAAATCTTTGCTAGTTCCGGCGGACAGAACTGGTGGCGGTATGGAGGAAGAGCCTTTACTTCCATATCTAGGCCCAAGAAAGAGAACACCACAGCCACCCCTACCACTTTGCACTCTCCCGGAAGACGATGAAATCTCCTTACCTCTCCCTCTGACTCCTTCTGAACTGAAAGACCGCCTTATTTTTGGCCCATCTTCTGCTTCTCCAAGAGACCCGTCTCCTCTTGTTGAAGCCTTGACGCTTTCTCTCAATTCACCAAGACCCTCCTCTTCTAATCAAGATTTTAACACATTTCTCGATTCTCCACAGTTACAGCAGCATCAGCAGCAGCAGCAGCAATCTTGTTTAGTTGATCTTTATTACCCATCGACGAAAGCCCATCTTCACAGGTCAAAAACTGCACCTGCTATGTCTGTCACCAATGATTTTAACCAACCTGTGATTACCAAGCCAAAACTTGGTTCCCAACCAGTTATACGGCAAGCTTTCGTGTTCTTGGTATTGTATCTGTCTCTTGGTGTGCTTATATATTCTCTTAATCGTGATAAGTTTGAAGGAATTGAAACGCACCCGGTTGTGGATGCTTTGTATTTTTGCATTGTGACTATGTGTACGATTGGCTATGGGGACATTACTCCTAACAGTACTTCTACCAAGTTGTTTTCCATTTTATTTGTGCTGGTTGGTTTTGGATTTATCGATATTCTGCTTTCTGGGATGGTCGGCTATGTGCTTGATTTGCAAGAGAGTCATCTGCTGAGGAATGTAAAGAGAGGGGCTGAAAAGAAGAGTGCTGGTTCGTATATTATTGATGTGAAGAAAGGGAGGATGAGGATAAGAATGAAGGTAGGATTCGCATTAGGTGTTGTGGTTCTTTGTATTGGAGTTGGTGCTGGTGCCATGCATTTTGTCGAGAGTTTAGGATGGTTGGATTCACTTTATCTATCTGTTATGTCTGTGACAACCGTTGGATATGGTGATAGGGCATTCAATTCATTGGCTGGTCGTGTTTTTGCCTCCATTTGGTTGCTCGTGTCGACGCTCGCCGTTGCTCGAGCATTTCTGTATTTCGCTGAGGCAAGAGTTGATAAGCGGCAGAGGATGATGGCGAAGTGGGTGCTTGGTCAGCACATGACTGCCTCGGAGTTTCTCGCTGCAGACATTGACAACGATGGTTCTGTGAGGTAATGCTCTGTTACTTATTGACTATTGCCACATTTGTGTCACACCAGTATGTTTCGAGTTATTTGCTTTGAAGATCATGGGTTAAGAAATTACTTCTCTTCAAAGTTTTATAATGATATTGATACAGAATACTATGAATCATAATTTGGGTCTCTGTTTTTAGGTGAGATGATTTTTTGACATGTTATCAGAGTCTTGTTAACTTAATAGTCACGAGTTTGAATTTCACTACTCTTATTCTATTCGATAAAAATCAAACACAAGGTAGTGTAGTATTGTACAAACTTTAAGCCCAAAAGGTTTTCACTTAAGAGGAGGTATTAGAGAATAATATAAATCATAGCTTTCACTTGAGAGGAGGTATTAGAGAATAATATAAATCATAGCTTTCACTTGAGAAGAGATGTTAGATAATAATATAAATCATATTCTGGACCTCACCTAACAGTTTAAACTTTTAGGTAAAATGATTACTTGACAGATATGGACAATCATATTTACTCTTTTTCCCTAATCGTGTCGTGCATTCCTTTCTATTTATTTGATGTTATGTATCAACCTTTAATTACATCAAATTGTGAATCTGTGGCTGACAATTGAGCTTCAATTTGCAGACAGAACCAGAAAATCATGTACAAACTGCAATTAGCACTTAAAAACTGAAAAAATGCGATGTTAGTTGTGAAAAGTCAAGCGTCTGAGATTTGTGTTCACATATAATTAAGGACAATGTGGTATAGAATGAGATGTAGTTTAATTGCAGCTGTTATCAGAACACTCTTTTCGTGCATAAATGGTTGAATTTTGTATTCTAGGCTGCTGTCTCCATCTTTGACCAAGGATTGAAGAAACCTCCTTTAGTGTTAACAACTATAGATTTCCAAAGTTTCCCTTCTAGTGAGCCTCTTTTTGGTAAACTTACAGGAGGTGTTAGTCATTCTCTGCCATCTCTTTCTCATGTTTTGGTTGGAGTGCTCCATTGGCAAATCTTCTGGACATCCTGGTATCCTGGAAAATGTTTCCTGTCTTGAACTTTGAATCATCCACAGATTCTCGGCCTACTTATTTACTTTTCTAGTGAATTCCCCCCATTTGGTCTCATGGGAAATGAAAAAAAGATCCTGGTGTTACTGCCAGATTCGTGCATTGCAGTACAATGTATTTGAAAAGTTATGTCTCCTTACTCCCCAGACCTAAAACAACTTCCAATTTGACATGGCACTTCCATAACTTTTCCCAGACAGCATATTGGATCTTATTCATTCCTTGAATCCTGAGCAAATTTCCTATTATAACATATGATCCTGTCCTCTAAAATCCACAGTTTATTAATGTAAATACATGCTCTTATGGTCAACTTCCAAGCAAGTATGTCTTAGAAGTGGAGGCACATGTAAATTTAGTTTAGCAGAGATGAACCTTATCTGCCTGTCAACTATAAATGATTCATTTCTTTGAAGATTGTTGGAATAGCAGTCAATATTCTTTGTCTTGTTAAAAGGATTTTCGATGAAAACAGTTGATTAAAGGAGTTAAGTATCAAGGAATCATCTTATCTAAAAGTTTAAGTTGTTAGGTCAGACTCCAGAATATTATTTATATTATTCTCTAATGTATCCCCACAAGTAAAAGTCATTTGAGCTTGAAAATTGTGCAGGTTCACACTAACTTGTGCTTGATTTATATCAAAATAGAATTAGTGTGGTGAGATTCAAACTCGTGGCCGCTGGTCAACAAGGCTCTGATGCCATATCAAGGAACTTAAACTGTTAGGTGAAGTCCTAGAATATAATTTTTATTATTCTCTAACGTTAAGCAACTCACCAAATATAGCCTTGTTAATATGGAATAAAGTTTACTGTTGAAATTTTATGCCCTAAATCAGAGCTATAAACTCATTTCAGTATTGGTGTCTGAACTGCTGAAGACCTGAAGTAACAGTTTTCTTGTTAGCTTCTTCATCTTCATCCACTCTCCAAATTGAACCCCCTGCGATTATTAGACAACATGACAGCCTAAGACTTTACAATATTTTCTAGACATATATGCATACACACAGAAATGTCGTGCCACCCAGAAGGTCTTAAGCAGCTGCCCTCAATAATTGATTACATGGCGAATAAGTTTGCACTGGTGACTTTCTCTCTTTCAAATATGGCTATGGAACTTTCCTTGTTCTTGCGGGTTCTTAGAAGGCTTAATTTCTTGCTAATTTAAGAAGCTTCCATTATGAATTTCAAGGATTAAGCTGAGTGAATTTCTAGGATCTCTACTCGTTCTTATCACGGGGGTTCTCCCTGAGGTTGTCTGAATTGTAGCTCTCTCTAATAACAGAAAGTGGATAGTAAAATGCTCATGCCTTTGATATTGCAGTGTGGAGACCTTTGTTTATTTTATAATATACATCCATTGTAACCTGCTAGAAATATGTTTATATCTTCTTCACAATCTGGTGTGGTGTTCATACCAAAATCTGGTTGACCAAGACTGGATCATATTCTGTCTTTATTGACTGAATGCATTGGATTTAAATTTTCAGCAAGTCAGAGTACGCAATATACAAGCTCAAGGAGATGGGAAAGGTATCAGAGAAAGATATTATGCAGATATGTGAGCAGTTTGAAAGGCTAGACACTGGCAACTGTGGGAAGATTACACTGGCTGATCTCAGGGAAAGCCACCCTTGACCGAAAGAAACCTCCGTGGATTATAGATTAAACCATGGAAAAACCCTTGAAGGGCCAATCCCATTCAAGATTACAGATGCGAATATTTGTTATCCGATGAGTAAAGGCGGGGCTCCTCCTCTCTCCGATCTGGGATAGTCTCTCTTATGTTGTTTCAATAACAGTAGCAGTAGCAGGACTTTTATCCCTGATTGAATCTGCATTCTGCAGCTAGTAGCATCTGCCTGGCATAGGGGCAATGGCAATATCACTAGCCATTTACCTGTGTTTCGTGTTTTCGTCACGGCCGAAACCATATTTGAAGACTCAGCAATAACTCAACAAAATGATGGTTAATATAGCTTTTGCTAGACATTCAATGAGCTCTAAAACTGAATCAAGCCATGCTTATGATTAAGATAATACATCAAGAGTCTTTAATGCCTTGTCTAGAAGTCAATCTTACATAATAGAACCTAATTTCTTATCTACAAGTGAATCATATAAAGTCAAACCATCTATCATGACCTGAAATATTTATTTATCTCCAATGAATAAATATTTCAGCCCTTATTCCTCAACTTTTTGATGTCTAAATTGTTGCTTCTATGGTAAGTCAAGAATCACCAAACATGTCTCTACAACCTCCCTAGAATGCTTTCTTGAAGAAAAAAAATACAAATAGAGAATTCCATATGATCCAAGAATATTTTATTCTTAATAAAAAAAAATATTCATGGAAAAATATTGAAAAAAAACTGTTTTTCCAAAACTAAAACTAAGATTCAAGAACAATATTTTAAATTTATGACAACTCATGTATTTAATATAATGTTTTTTGAATGGCTTGAATTTTGCACTTTAGAAAATAACATAGATTATCCTTTTTCAAAAACAAAATGTCTATATAAAAATCCCCAAAAATAGGAAACTGGTATAAGCTCTAATATACATCCTCTATATAGATTAAAGTTCCTTCTAAATAAAATTATTTAATTAAAAATCATTTTCGAAATAAAAAGACAATATAAGGATATCATGTCTAATTATATTAGAAAGATCTTTGAGCAAAATATTTATACTAATAGATTCCTCTATGCTTTGATAGACCAATTAACCAATATAAAAAGCATTTTGAATCTTTCAAAGACTATTGTTTAAGAAACTTTAGTTGTTTTAAGATTTATTTTCAAATAGTATGAGATTTCATTGGAATTCTCTAAATAAATTGAGATTCATTTTTTTCTCAACTAAGATCTTAATTTGCTTTTGATTCTACATAGTCTAGTAAAAAAGATATTTCATGTTTATCTTTGATCAATATGAAATTGTAATAAAAAAAATTAAATAAGAGTTATCTTCTTATAAAATACATTACCAGAGGTGTATAACCTCAATCATAGTTTTAGAAGAAAAATCTCATCATTATTAAAACCAAAACAAACATAAGTCCACCTATATCTATGAATGAAACATATATTGATTAGTTGAGTTTCAAGTAATTGGATTACTCTAGAAAAATAATTATGGAATCTAATAACTACAAAACTAAAACAAGTATTTATGATAAATATATAATTGAAATTACTTGTAGTTAGCTTTTACAAGTTAGTTAGAAGAATGGTGGAGACAATTTGCTCATCAAGAAGGGAAAATAGTTTTTGTGTTTATATAGGAGAAGAGGTCTTATGTTAAAAAGGAGTAACCACTTTATATTATAGTTATGGAAAAATCTTAATTGGTCTTTATAGTTTTAAGTAAAAGACTGGTTATGCTAAAAGAAAATATTATCACTTTTAAGTATCCTACCTCAAATAAGTTATATTGTCAGTTGTCTTTTTTTTCTAATGGCTCCTTGTGTTTAATACTATATTGATGACCATAAGTCTACTACAATGAGTTAAACTCTCAATAGATAAGTTGATTCTAGCCTATCCATTTCAAAGTCTATATCCTATTTGTCACTCTAAATTTCTTGGTGAATGGATATATCTACTCTTGAGTATGACATGTGACTACTAATAGTCTATTAAGTCTTACCAATGAATAATTAGGTGGGTTTTTACTGAGCTCATTGATCCCAACCAAAAACTTAGGAGGAATCATTGCTAAACACCTTATTTATGCAACAACAGCCTAGGAATAATGATTTTATTTAGGTTCATTTATCTTATAGTACCGAGGTTCACTCACAGTTTTTTTTTAAATGAGATGTTTTCTCCTAATCCTTATTATCCATCTTAGCAATAAAAATTATGAGTTAATCTACTTGGAGGTAGGTTCTAGTGACATAAATGTTTTGCACTTACTAAGAAAAAATAATACTCTTGATTGACACTTCAATGTCATTATTGATTATTGAACTTGAAAGCTTGAAATTTTATAAGGAAGGCATGTTCTGAAAATAAAAGAGACCAAAATGATATTCCTCATTAATATTTAAGATAATATCTCATTATGAGTTATTTATACCAAACAAACATTATAAGTGAATAGCTAAACATTAGTTTATTTATTTATTGGTTTTAAAAAAGGGAAAGTTTTTTTTTTCTCTAGAGGGGTTTTTAAAATATCAACTCATAAAAGTTTTTTTTTAGCATGGGTCGAAACCCTCATAGGTTTTATAAACAAGTTATAAAACCCAATGTAATTCTTCCTTTTTCACATGGCTATCTTTTCTTTCTCTTGCAACTTCACTTCTTTTTTGACAAAAGAATGCTATGAAATATCATTGGATGATGATGAGATGTAAAGGGTAGTGGTTGACCACAATCAAGCATGCAACAAACATAACCTAGAAAGGAAGTTGATGCCCACACCCATTATTACCCAAGCTTCATAAAACACACATCCAAAGCATAGCTCCAATCATCCCTAATCGATTTGAAGTTTTCCTTGGCGCAACCAAAATTCCAACAAAAACAACTATGTTGAAAAGGCATAACACACTATTTGAATTCACAATGCATTGTGCATTTCATAAAATGCTATATATTTTTTATGCCTTCTTGTTTGACACTATGTTTTAAAGCACTTTTCAAAATAAAATAAAAAAATCATTTTGATGTATTTATGTACAAAAAGTATTTTAAAAAATAACATTAACCATACTCCCAAACAGACACTTAGTTTCTTTAGTAATTTTGAGAATTTGAAAAATATTAAATTATAGAGTAAAAAATAAACATTAATAAATATGTTAGTACAAAATTATGTTCCGCCAATTATTAATAACATTTTTATTTTGTTATGTGAACATATTTTCCTTGTTGGGGAATGAAAATGAGGATAGTGTAATTTTGCCATCGATCCGAAAAATAAAATCATTTAATGTACTACTACTAGTTGTCAACAAAAAAGGGGGGAAATCCAAAAGCATGGTAGCGATAAAAGAATAATCCACTCTGCTCCATGATAAGCAAAATTCATCAAAAGGCCATGGACCCCACCGTCATCATCCAACGAGTCACATCCAATCTGCATTCCATGGGATGAGTTTCCAAGGTCCTTAATTATCCAACAACTTACATTTTGCTCTTCCTTGTCTAGAAGATAAATCACAAGCATCACCATAAACAAGCTCAAAAAATATGTTCATGCTTCCTCTCCATCTATTTATTTTTAATACAATTTATTTCTCAAATTAGAGAACAAAATATTAAATTATTTGCATGACCAAACCATCCATTTTGGTTGGAGATTATTGATAATAATAATAATAAAAAAAAACTAGAATGGCTAAGTGTTTCCAAACATTGTTTCTTTTTCTTTTCTTTTCTCTAAGACTTTTTAAGTTTTAACCTATTACTTTTATTATTATTATTATTTGACCTTTTAACATTGTGTTTAACTTGTGATTCGTTTTCATATTTGTTTCTCATATTTGTGTAAAAAACTCTTAAGGAATCAAGAAAATGGTTTTGTTGCTTGATTTGATAAAATAAATTTTTATTAATGATAAAAAAAAATCAAAATAAAATGTTTCAAGTCAACCCAAGTTAGAATTGAAAATTTATCGTTAGGTCATGAGATCGAGCTAACCTTAAAAAAAAATAACTCATTCCCAACAATCCATATGTAAAAAGATGAAGTCAAACAAAAAAACCTTGAAAGTACAACTAAAATCATCAAACCTTACAAGTTAGATCACCCAACTGATATAACCTAATACCAAAACAAGGAAAATGATGAGCCTTAATTTTGTGTGTGTGTGTGTGTGTATTAATGACCCTAGAAATTACTAGGATTAACCAGCCCAACCTATTGTTTGGATCATGAGATTAGGATAACCTAATACAAAGAAAACAAAACAAATATCAAGTATATTTAAAAAAAAACACAATAAAAAATAAATGAGAAAAAAATTATGTCAAGATGAGTCAACTTTTTAAACTCATGACTCGAGTTATTACACTAAAAGCACAATCCCCCTAATAATTTCTAACTAGTCAAATAGTAAACTATGAAATTATTAGGGAAAAAATTAAGTATACAAAAGGATATATAAAAAAAAACTAAAAAGAATGATGACCAAATTTCAAATAAAAAAAAATCAATGATATAAGAACTAATATTTTAAAGAAAACAATCAAAATAATGAGGATCAAAGAACGAATATTTTAAAGAAAACAAATTACATATATGGATTGGATGATGAATTGAAAATAAAACGATATTTGATAAAAGAACAAATAACAAAAAAATTGAAATCAAAAGTACGGGGACCAAAGTTGAAATATCAGTAATGAAATGACTACTTTGAAATTTTGAAAGGAAAACTTGAATTTTAAAGGGAGGAGAGAGAAAAGAGAAAAAAATAGACCAATGATGACATATCATCGTGTAAACAACGACACATGTTGCCTTACATGGAAGGAGATGCCTCAACGTTCCAATGTTGTTGCAAAAGCCAGTAAAAGCCATAAACCAATTTAGAAGACCACAAATGCCTTCCACCCACTAACATGCATTGCACGTGCCAACCAATTTTTCATGCCTATTTCCCCTTATCTTTATAGTTGTCCAACTTTCAATTTTGGTCTCTCACCATTTAATTATTTTTAGTTAGCTAACTTTTATTTATTTTGCATAACCAAGCATCATCTGAGTATCATAGATTCTCCTTGATATTGCAATATCCCCGTATCAAGATAACAAAGCACAAACTACAAGATCAAATCATAAATACAGTCAATTTGAATGGATCTTATTAGAAGAAAAAATAGTTGATTTACTAGAAAAAATAACTTACATTAACTATGTAAATTATTCCATAATTTTGGTAGAAAAAATGAACAAAACATTTTTACAATTTCCAAAATTTCCCCTAAAACTCTAATTATTGTAAATAAATTAAATTGATTCTGTATAAAAATGATAATTAACCAAGCAACTGAACATATCCTTGACACCTTAAGATCTTCATACAAACGCATTAAAAACAAATTACTAAGACTAATCACAAATCAAGTGTATACAAACTAAGGGGCTATACTATAAAACAAATTCAAGTTTAAAATGAATGATCACATGTTAATCCATAATGATTCTGTTTTTAATGTATAGTGAAACATCAATAGGTATTAGTTTTAAACTACTTATTTAGCTTGTGCTTTACGCAAGTTGTATTTGTTTTTTTAAATGGATATGGATGCTTTTTTATGTGATTTTTTTGAAAAAAAATCCAAGTGTAGATTGAAAATTCAAGTGATTGTTTCATTTATATAAAATTTAACAAAACTTATTGATGAATTAACATGATATCTTCAAAAATTAAATACAAACAAAAATATTTAAAAAAAATCTATTCAAAATAGACTAAATAGGTATTAGTTTTTAACTACTTATTTAGCTTGTGCTTTACGCAAGTTGTATTTGTTTTTTTAAATGGATATGGATGCTTTTTTAATGTGATTTTTTTGAAAAAAATCCAAGTGTAGATTGAAAAGATTGAAAATTCAAGTGATTGTTTCATTTATATAAAAATTAACAAAACTTATTGATGAATTAACATGATATCTTCAAAAATTAAATACAAACAAAAATATTTTTTAAAAAAATCTGTTCAAAATAGACTAAATAAGAAAAAATAAATAGAGGAGAGGGGTATTAATTGAAACATAAATTAATAAGGTATTTTTTTAAAATAAAGGAATAAATTAAAAAAAAACCAAATTCAAAAAAGATAACGATGACTTAGGCATGCAAGCACATTTACAAGAAATAAGAAAAATAAACTACTTGGTTTATAAACTCGACTAGACTTAATAAGTTGATTTTATTTTAACTAGATAATAAAAAACAAACAATTATATTTATCGAGCAAAATGTGTACATTGACATGCACTAAAGTATAAATAGCATTCCTCAAGCACCTTTTAAGAAATTAGATATTAACTTATAAAGAAAACCTCCCAAAATACTCTTAATGAATTTGAAATTAAAAAATAAAACCTCTACAAAAGGACTAAAATGTCTTTATGCATATAGCCAAAGTTTTTGGTAATTATAGGAACGAATAATAATAATAATGAAAAAAAAAGTCATAGCTTTTAATATTAATTGCATTGTTTGGAGTGTGGTTGTAGTTATTTTTTAAAATATTTTTTATTTATAAATCTATCAAAATAATATTTTTTTTATTTTTTAAAAATTATTTTTGATATTAGTATATGAAAATAATAATAATAATTAATTTAAAATAAAAACTAAAAATTAATTTTTTTAATTTTTTAAAAATATTTTTAAAATACGTAAGAACATATCTCTAATATAATATAATAACTCTAATATAATATAATGCTGCAAACCAAATACAAATAATGTTTAATTTTCAATTTTATATTTGTCAGTACAATAAAAATCCTCTCTCTCTCTAGACACCAGACAGATACAAAATCCAGTCGAAGTTTCTGGCTCTGAATTTCCACTCTCCCTTCCTCCATTTCTCTCACTCCCAATCTCACTCTCACTCTCTAGGTGAACTATTTTCTTACAGATCTTCAACTCTGAGCTTTGGATCTAGTGGGTTTGTTTTCTATTCTTGTTAGATTAAAATCTCGTGGCTTTGTATCCAGACATTTACCCTTCTATTCTGAGCGTGTGTGTGTGTGTTTGTTTCATTAATTTTTTCTTTCTTACTGTACTTTGTCTATGCGAGGATTGACAGGTTTCTCTTTGTTAATTTTGAAGCAAACCCTTAGGGTTATTGATTTTGTCCTTCAAAGCAAGAACTTTCTTTTTTCTTTATGTAATTACTGTTATTATTATATCTGTGTTACTTTTGGAATTTTAGTTTGTTTTGCTCAGATCTTTTTTTGGGGGTTATGCTCTGCTTGTTTGCTGCTAAGAATGTTGAAGAAAGTGAAGGAACTTGTATTTTTATTTTATTTTTAATGGAGGATTTGTTTTCTCTGCTAAATTTTGACACAGGGCTATATTCTCTTTGGTGCTTATGATTCATTATAGCTTAAGATCTATATCGCACTCATCTTGAATATTTATTTGCTAAATGGTCATAATTTATTGTTTGTATTCATTTGGGTATCGTGTGATCAGTATCAACAGTGCAGGGGAAATTCTTATTTCTTACATTTGGAGGATTGGAGGAGAGCAACATGACGTGGACTTCTTTTGTGAACTATAGCAGGAGCTGTGTCCGCTTGGTGGTCTTCTTTCGTGTCATACTGTAATTTGTTTCTTTTTGTGGTGAGACTCTCTCATTTCGACGTCTGTTTCCCTGTTTAAATTTTAGCTCTGGAAACAAGAAGGATATAGGAAATTATTTCAAGTTTATCCTTTGTCGTACCTTTTGACAAAAAGTTTTATTCTTTATCACGATTCTTACAGTGATTGTTTGAAAGGTCAAACGTTACAATTGATTGGTTGAGATTTTAATTTTGAAAGTCCAAGTTCCATTGTGATGCTTATTTTTCTTGTTTCCCCCTCTTTATTTTCCTTAATAGAAGTTCATTATTTACTGCCGCAGGCAATTGTTTTTCAAGTTCTGAAGAAGCTCTTGTATTTAGTTTGGTTTGAATTCAAAAGTGGTGTTTAGGAGTGAGAATGTACATTGCGGCAACCATAAAGAGATATCGAGCTGTGAAGGAAGTAGGGGAGATTAAAATGAGCGTTGGGATTACTGCGTATTATCAAGCGAAGCAAATTTGTCAGGTAAAATAGCAGCTGCATTTTGCTTTGAAATAGTGTTGCACTTTCCTCCACGTAGCATTTATTTTGAGGTAAATACTCCAAGTCTCCTTGTGTTGTTTACGAGACATGGAGTAAAAAAGCTCCTACGTAAATTTACTAGTTGTATAGAATAAGGTGTTCATGTTCAGATGATGTTAACAGCAAGAGAATGATTCTAAATCACTCACATTTTGTATTTCTGATTTCTTGAAAAGCCTTTGCTTATCTGTGGTAGGTTTTTTTTTTGTTCTCTCCTTGTCTTTAAGATTGGTAAACTAAAGAACCAAGTACTAGGGAACTCATTGTGAATACAAGGCTTCCTCTGTTATTTTTTTGCTAATTTGCTGTGATCTTTGCTTTCTCCCTGAAGTGAATATTGCATGCTGGAAAGTAGCTGCTCTTTAGTTTGTTGATTGATAGATTTTGTTTTCCAGTTGTTGAGTCAGTTATTGTGTCCCAACAGGCATTGCATCTTGGAATCTTATTCTGCTTAGAAACATTATCTGCTGTAATTGGAGAAATCAGTTGCTTTTTCTTAAATCAACTGTAAATCTTACCTTAGCTTAGAAGGATGTGCTTGAGTCTTTCACTTTGTCTGGCTGTATCATATCTTTGTATGAAATAATATTCATTTGGCTTTTCTACCTCTGTATGGATGCTTTTATTCATGGCTTCCTGTTTACTTCTCTTTAACCTTAACTTTGGATTATGCAATTGAGTCCATTGATATGCTACTAATATATGAAAGCTTTCTTTTGTTACTTCAGGCTGAGTATTTCCGCCAGTTACTGAAACCTGTTACGTAGTCTGGTATTACAAGCTCTGGTCATTGGGATTTGGGACGGCTTTTGTTGGTTGTGGTTATACATTAGAAGGGAGTGACAGAGATAAATAATTTGATTCTGGTGGTTCATTTTGGATAGGCAGCTCTTTTATGCCAGGATGGCAGTAACTTGATTTGCTATATAGTCTTTTCATCAGTTTAGATCTTCATCAATTGAATATTGTACAATTGGCAACAGGAGACCTAAATCCATTACTACTGCAAAATTGCTGATTACAGACAAGCATCCAATGCATAGCGATTGGTACTTCCGCTCCAAAGAGGCAATGGCCCCGCTTACAAATCAAGTTGACAATACTTGCATGCACAATCCAGGCGCATCTACTTTTGCTGCAGTTCAACCTCTGGCTGCAAAGCACTTGATGCCTGTGCATGAAATTGAATTTCAATCTTCAGAGATTTGTCCGAAGAATTTCATTATTTTTGATCAAGCTGGTCACCGAAGTCAGGTTCTGTACAATCCTGCAGTTGCCCACAATCATATTGGTCCTAGCTTGAATATCCATGGAACTTACATCCAAGAGAATTTTGCAAGAACTTACATCCAAGAGAATTTTGAAAGAACTGGCACCTACAATGTTGAACGAGAAATTTCATCATCTCTGAAGGAAGATTCAGATGATATTGACGCGTTAATGAGTATGGAAGAGGAAGAGCAAGAAGACTGCGATGGGGAAGAGGTCAGCACTGCACGCACTTGCAGAAACTATGGAAGTAGCTCCCCTGATTCTTGCTCCAGTTACAGCGCAAAACCCATCAAAAATGGATCTTCTGTCCAGAAGGGCTCTACCAGTGGCAGCAGCAGCTCTAACAGTGAGAGGAAACGGCAGAAAATGAAGAAAATGGTAAAGACATTGAGGGGTATTGTACCCGGTGGCGACCAAATGAATACTGTTACTGTTCTAGATGAAGCTGTCAGGTACCTCAAATCCCTCAAAGTCGAAGTGCAAAAGCTTGGGGTTGGCAATTTCAAGAACTAAACCTATCGGCAACCTGTTCTCAAGTTGGTCATCTCCTCTCTCGTGCTAGGTTGGAATGGCAGCTCACGATTTGCTCAACATTCCAGTTATTTATCTGCACAGTGATGACCATGGTGGTTAGTCCCTTCAATTCTTACTCTTCAATAGAAGGAAGAATCTGTAGTTTCTGTACTTTCTCCTGCTTGTCAGCTATCCTGTCCAGAATGTTAAATCTATTTTGATGTTATTTCGCATTGTTGTACTCTAAATGCTATGCTCCTTTATGAGAGCTTCATATGGATCTCTCTTTTTAATCATAGATTGTTGTTTTATTTGTTGCTGTTGTCTGATGGTTTTAAGATTTGAAACCTAGGCCGGTCAAGATTGTCTTTAAAACGATTTGAAAAAAGAAAAAAAAAACTAATTTAAAGTAAAAAAGATAATCTTTTTTCTTCAAAAGCAGGGTTGGGACCAGCCTTCTGAAAAATCTGCTAATCTGTCCTATATTCTCCTTTTATGCTTACAACATGCTTTAGTGTCCCCTCATGCCAATCTCAATGCTTCGTCCGCTGGGAATTTAGAGACATTAATGTGATGATTATGCAAGAATGGTGCTTCTTTTCTCACCTTCTGCAGCCCCATTTAGGCAGTGGTGTCAGACCGTTAGTGGAGGAGCAGAGGCGGTGTCGAGGCCTTTACAGTTTATATACAGATGGATCCAAGTTGGAGTCCTCTTAAAGTGGTCGAAATCACATCACTTTATGGGAGCATGACAATGGCTGTGGCTGTTGGTATCAAAATAATTTATTTTTATTTTTTTTTTAAAATTATTTTAATATTAGTGTATAAAAATAGTATAAAAATAATTTAAAAATATCAAAAAAAACTTTATTTTAAGTAAGAAATAATTTTTTTTTAAAACGATTTTGACATGCAGTTACAAACACTTAATTGAAGTGATAGAAATCACTTCACTTTATGGGAGCATGAAAATGGTTGTTTGTATCAAAATGATATATATTTTTTTTTAAAATTATTTTTTATATCAGCACAGCACATGAAATTGATATAAAAATACCCAAAAAACTTAATTTTAAATTTGAAATAAAAATATATTTATTTAATTTTTTTAAAAATAGTATTTTTTTGAAATGCAGAGAGAAACACTCTATCAAAGTGATAAAAATCACATCACTTTATGGGAGCATAACAATATCTTTTCATATTAAAATGATATATTTTTATTTTTTTAAAAAATTATTTTTAATATTAGCGTATAAAAATGATCTAAAAATACTCAAAACCTCATCACTTTAAAACACAATAACAAAACCTCATTAAAGTGATCGAAATCACATCACTTTATGGGAGAATGACAATGGCTGCTCATATCTGTCTGCCTCACGGTACCTTTTTGTATACAATCAAACCTTTTTCTTTCCTTTGTTATCCTGGTGTGTGCCGGTGACAAGGAGATGCATGGTTGCGTTCTTTTCCCTCACATTCCTATGCAGATCATAGTTTTAATGTGAGGCTGGTAATGGTATGACAGACAGTAGATCCAGGACTCAGCCAACTCGGGACTAGAACTAGATTGGATTTCTTTTTTAAAAAAATAAAAAATAAAAACTTGGGTGACCCTGTCAAAAATATGGGTTTACTTGGTGATAGGTTTAAAAATTATGTTGTCCATCCAACTAATAGTATTCTAAGTGAGGCAATATTGACCAATAGCCAATCATGGAATATTAATTTAGTACTTTATTATTGTTACAATATTTCATTATTAACACTTGCAAATGCTTTCATAAGCTTCCAAGTGTTATCAAAAATGAAAGTGTGGTGAGTAATAATGATACGAACCTCGTGATCACGTGGTCATGCAACCCACAATCATGAATGAGATCTGATCCTAGAAAGCCGAAATAGGTCTGATAGCAATGTGACACAAATAAAACCTTCTCCAAGGCACCACCACTATTGGAATTGGTAGAATGAAACCACGAAATCAGTTAATCTTTCGATAAGTCAGATTCAGTTCGTTCAAGAACTAAAGAATACAAGAATCACTCTCACACATAAAACTAAAAAGTTCAGAATGAATATTCATCAATGGCTGCTGAAATTTTGCTAACATGAGTTTAAATAGTTCTTGAAAAAGTAACCCTAATGAACCCATTATGTGGACTTAAATGAGGTCCACTCAAAACTGAATCAAAACTCTTAGTTGGAAAGCCCATGACTTAATTCAAACAAACCTTGGATTCTAGCTGAAAACAAAGTATTAATTAAGCTCAAACAAGCCTTGGGTTGTAGCTAACAAAATTAAATAAAGCTCATAAGGCTTATTTATAGCCTTCCATCCATCCCCTTTAATCCTAGAAAACAAAAGAAAATGATAATCACCAATGTTATTTTCAAGTTGTAGTAGGATTCTTTTGGTTCCTTTTTTGTTCTCACTTTTATGACCCAAATAAGGTTGTATTAGACCCCTCCTGCACATGGATAAGATGTACTAGGGATCTCCTCTTGATACTCCAATGGTCATTGTAATTCTGACTTGGTTGAAACCTTCAAAACCAATGCATGTAATGCCTCTTTCAATGATTTTATCTTAGATCGGGTCATTGGACCATTAGAACATGTAATGGATCCTTGGTAGTGTTTCTGAGTTGGTCCGCATCAAATAAGGTACTTGCAAAGGAAAGCCTCCATTGAATAATTATAGAAATGTGTGTCGTGATCACTAATAATTTCATTAGGAATTCAAAATCTATCAAAAATATAAGTTTTGGGAAAATCTACCACAACCTTAGCATCATCATAAAGTGTTCAACCCATTTATATCCATAATCCATAATAATGAATATATAAACAGTTTTAAGCATAGAAGGGAAAAAAAAATCCCATGAAATCAATACCCCAAACAGTTCACATGTCATACAAAAATTTTATTCATCTTTAAACAATGAAGGTCATTAAAAACCGCATTCTAGTACCTTATGATTTTTACACCAAAATGTCCATCATAGGTAGCAAAATGGAAAAAGATAAGAATAAAATGAAACTCAAACTCATTATTAGGTACATTGATTCTTATAAGTTTATCAAAACTAAACTTCCACAAATAAAGCTTATCCCAAAATAATACTTTGTAGAGCCTTAGAGAACTTGATAAATTCTTGCAAAAGCAAAATACATATTATTAATCTAGGTTTTGACTTCTTTTATGCAAATGGTATTTAAAAGTTATGATATTAGAAAACACAATATCTTTGGTTCCAAGCAATTATGATCTAAATTTCTCAATTGCAAAGATTATAACAAAGAGTTCTTTCTTCATTGTATGATAACTCTATTGAGACTCATTAAATTTTCATGATGTATAAGAGATAACATGTAAATTTTAACGAATTGTTTGGCCTAACATAAATCCAATTGTAAAATCACTTGCATCACATATGATCTTAAAAGGAAAATCCTAATTTAGTGGCTACAAAATCCATGTCAAAGTTAGTCTCTTTTTAAGCTTATTGGATGCACACTAGTGTAAGCATTGTTAAACATGAAATTCACATCCTTCACCAATAATTTGCATGGTGGCAATGCTATTTTCAAAACTTCCTTGATAAATCTCTAATAAAACTCGAGATTTACAAGAAAATAGTGAACTTCCTACACACTCACGAGATAAGGCAAGGACAAGATAATATCTATCTTAGCTTTATCAACTTACAAAACTCTAGCGGTTACTTCATTTTCTAAAATTATCCCTTGTTCAACCATAAAAGGACATTTTTCATAATTCAAATCAAGGTTAATTTCCATGCATCTTTTCAAAATAAGAGTTAAGTTTTCAAGACATACATAAGAAAAATCCCACAAGCAGTAAAATCATTCAAGAAACCTCTATGATTCTTTATGCATAGTTTGAAAATATACTCATCATACATCTTTGTAAAGTAACAAGTGTGTAGAGCAAAATGTAAAGGAAAATGTTAAGTAAAAATTGTATTTTATTTATCTTTGGTTCAATAAAAATTTAATTATAATCATTATATCCATAAGAAAAAGTAATAGTGATGCTTACTTGCCAATCTTTTAGCATTTAATTCATAAAAGGTAATGTAAATTGATCCTTAAGTGTGATCAAGTTTAATTTGTAGTAATTAACATACATTTTTCACTCACTTTTGATGCATGTAGGAGCAAGTTTAGCATCTTTATCTCTCACCAAAGTAATCCCTAATTTCTTATGAATTACATGAATTGCACTTATCCACAAGCTATCCAAAATAGGGTAGATTACTCTAGAATCTAAAAGCTTTTAAACTTTTAGTGTTCACTACCTCCATTATAGTTGGATTTAAATGCTTTTGTATCTCTCTTGTTAGCTTTAATTTCTCTTTTAAAAGTACACAATATATACTAGTGGAAGAGCTAATTCCTTTAATGTCATCCAATGTCCATCCAATTATGGTTTTGTGGTCATGAGGCATGTGTATAAGTCTCTCCTCTTGCATATTTGTCAAGTTATTTACATTAATCATAGGTAAAGTCTCATTGTTACCCCCAAAATATATTCTTTAAGTGATCTAGAAATGTTTTAATTCAAGTGCAAGTGCCAGCAAAACAAAGTAAAAGTCTCTGGTAGGAGATAAGTAAATAATGAAAAACTTTGTCAAACCCATAACTAAATCAACCAAATCATTATCTATTACTAACCTTATTTTTATACAAATTGAATCCAAGCACATAACTAATATCCAAGCACATAATATAATACACATCACTAGAAAATTACATGGAATTGGAAATATTGAATTTAACTATTTCACCATCAAACTCTATTATTGATGTTCGTGCATAAACATCAATCTTAGCTCTAATTGTCTTAAGGAATGGTTTTCCTAATAAAATGGGTGATAGATTAGATGAGTTATCATTTTTCATATGAAGAATATAAAAATCAACAGGGTATACAAAAGGTTAAGAGTTTCATATATTGATTTTGGCATCACATTAATTAAAGGTTTTAAGTTACATATAGCCTTTTCAAAACTTGTATTACCAATATGACAAGGACTAAAAAGATAAACCTTTATTACTAGTTTCATTACCTTTGAATTTATGATTCCTTTTTATTGCGTATAACCTTAAGAAATTTTGAATAGCAAGGGACAAGTTTACTAAAAGAGGAATATTACTTTCAACCTTGCAAAACATTTCCAAAATCTCTTTCTTTTACTCTTTTTTATGTTACCTAGAAAAACTAAAAGGTAAACATGAATTTAGCAAAATATATGAAATGAAAAGGTTGAGAATTTACCTTGAAAGGCATGAAAATTTGTTCAGTTATGCTTAGAGAATTGACCACAAGTGGGAATGTTTCAATCTCAACATCTTTTTCATCCTTCAAATTGTTAATGTACTTTTCAAGTCCTCCAAATAATTTCTCACTCCTTAATATGATAGCACATGCATTTTCCCTACTAGGCATAACTTATGAAGACAATATTTCATAACCTTATGATTCTGAATTACAAACATCATCAAGTTGTCCTATTAGTTTCTCAAAAATTTGAATACTTGACTTTATTTCTTGTTGAAATTACATCATTTTTTATTGCAATATCAAGGTATTATAAGTAAGTGATTTCACCATCTCCTTTATATCATTCATTGGCATGCCACTTTTAGATTGATTCACTTAGAGTGGCAGCGGTCTAGTTTGATATTGGACATGTCCTTGAACATGTAAAAACCAATTTAGCAACCCCACTAAACCCAAAAAAACAACTCAAATCACAAAATTAAACTTGATAATCTCTCTCATCTTTGATTTGTATTTGTTTTTTTAAGCAATATCGAGACTTAAAACAACCATTATAAGACTCAACTCGACAAGTATAAGTCATTGACACTAATTTCAACTATTTTGATGATTGGAATAGGTGTAAATAGTAATTTTCTATCTCTAAGCTAGAATGTGTCAAGCTTTCAAAGAAAATGACTGAAAATTATAAAAAAATGAACTTTAACACTCCAAATGATTTTAAAAACTATACTGATCAATCACCTATAAACTAAAAAAGATAGGGAACTAAATTATTATTTTTTTTGTATGTAATTTCAATTCATTGTCTATTTTACTTGTTATTTTCATTTTGGTCTTCTAACTTTAAGTCAGCCCTTATTCTAAAAATATATTCAATTATGAAAAATAAATTAAAATAATTATTTCAATCTAAAATGGTTTGTAAAATAATATCGAGTGAAATTTAACTATGGTATATTGTTGATTAATGTTTTAGGCTTTCCACATGCTAGTGAAGGTCAGTTAATTCTACCAAAAAATATTTACAAACCCACCACCGATTCTGCCCACCATTTTTTTCTCCCCACGTTCACCGACTCCAAAGAGTTCAATCAAATCTCATCTCACCTCTCTATCCAGACCTCAATCTCCTCCACCACCAACCACCAGCCACCGCCGTTCACCGACACAATCAAGCCTGCTTTAACCTGAAAGCCATCATAATTTCTGTCGTCTCGTTGCACAAAACCACAGCAGCTGACAATGTCTTCAAGTTTTTATGACCCACCAAAATCGCGACAGAATCTTAAAGCAAACCAAAATTCCCTAGCCAATACCTTACTCAAATCACAGCTCTTCCCCTCACCAAATCACTCCAGCGACGATAAATCTGTTAGAGAATAATATAAATTATATGTTAAAATATAATTTAATAGTTTTAATTTTTAGGTGAGATGATTTCTTAACGTGGTATCAGATCCTTTGTTGACCCAGCAGTCACAAGTTCGAATCTCACCACCCTTATTCTATTTGATAAAAATCAAGTCACAAAACAATGTGTGACATGTGCAAGTTTCATCCCTAAGGGCTTTCGTTTGAGGAGGAGTGTTAGAGAATAATATAAATCATATTCTAGGATCTCGCCTAACAACTTAAGTTTTTAGATGAAATGATTCATTAATAAAGCGTCACCAAATCCAGCATAACAACCTCAAAATTTGACAGAAATTCAAGCCAAGACATGCCCTCAATCGTTATTGATCTGCCCAAAACACCACCAAACCAGCAGCCCCAATTTGGACCAAGGCTCAACCAAGATTTAGTCCGAAAATCTACGAGAAATTCAAACATGAATCCACCCATGGTCACCAAGAGAACCGACCCAAGAGTTAACCCAAAGACTAACCCGAAAGTCAATAAAATAATTGGTGGGAAAATAGTGAGAAGTTTATACCTATTATTTTGATATCAATGTTAGTCAATGATAACATTAATGAAAGAAAGTGTTTTTTTAGCACTATTTGTTGATATTAACGGGGTATAAATAAAGGATACTTGTTGTCCTGGGATATTGGTTTTTTTTAAGTACTTATAAATTGTAAATAATATTTTTTATTCCACCATGAAATAGATAAATTTAATTTACTTCTTTGTTTTAAAAATATTTTAAAAAATAATAATCTTGAGAGGATATTTGTAGATATTATAATTTTAAGAGTTCATGACTCAAAAATCTTTTTGACTAAATAAGTTGGATTTATTAGGTTTTCACTCAAATTAAATTAAAAATTCAGTTTAAGTACATTTCATGGTTTTTACTTTGATATCCTTCTAACCAGGAGTATTTTAAGTAATTTTTTAATTTAATTTTCTTAAGTTGTCTTTTAGATGAGAGATATTTCAAGTAAATTGCACCTAGTATGTCTATAAATTATACATTTATTTTAATTTTGACACAATTTTAGTACATTTTTAATATGATAAATTCTATATATACACTCTCATATATCACTTTAGAGCAAGCATTCCAAAAAACAACACAACAAAGTATTTTGTCATCATACATCGAGGAGATAAGAGCATCAAAACCTATCTCTAAAGGTTTGATTAACAAAGAGATATTTAACATGAAAAGACTCCCTAAATTCATCACCATAATGGAGTATACAACTTTTCTTTATGGGATAGGTTTTACACAATCGTTTTATAAAAATCTCTTTACAATCAAATAAGCAATAGAAAGTTTTATTAGAGTGTAAAAAGTCATCATTACTAAATAAAAACACTTTTTTTTTGGTAAAGATCGGGGCTTTACACCCTTCTAAATTAAACGCGGAATAGTAGACCCAATTAGGTCATAGTACAGCAAAGTGTAAACCCCTGCCGGGGGATCAGTAAAAATATCTGACCCCCTATCTATCAAATCTCTAGTTAACTCAAAATTAGCTAACCAATCGGCCACACAATTGGCCTCCCTGTAAACATGTAAAGTTTTTACTTCCCAATCCCTGCCCAATAACTCTCTAATCTTCATAATCATATTATAATTCCTATCTACCCTCACACTATCCTCATTAACAATTCCAACTACAACCCTGGAGTCTGATTCTAAAATCACTTTTCTAAACCCTTTATCCCAAGCTAGCTGCAGCCCCCCATAAATAGCCCATAATTCCGTTGTCATGGAAGAACACAATCCAATATTCCTCGCAAACCCCCCTAGCCACGACCCCATATGGTCTCTAATAACTCCTCCTGCACCTGCCATCCCTGGGTTTTCTTTACTGCAACCATCCACGTTAAGCTTGATCCAATCTTCTGCTGGGTATTTCCATCCTATGTTCTCAACCTCCGTTTCGCCATTCTTCTTATCACCTCCACTTCTCTGCTCCTTCTCGATATCTTCAATCATTCTTTTTATAGCAAGAACAGTCCCATACCAATTACCCGAGTCCCCATCAAATGTTCTACAACATCTATCCTTCCATATAAACCATATAGTTACTCCGAAAACCAAATGCCAATCCCTAATATGCGAGTTTCTATTTCTGGGAGTTAAATTTGAAATTAACCATACATACCAATTTTGGGTAAAGAACAAAGTCCTTTCCTCAAATCTTATGAAAACCTCCCAGATTTTTCGAGCTTTCGGGCAATCTCGTAAGGCATGAGTTAAGGTCTCTACTTCATTCACACAATGACTGCAATATCTATTATCTGATATTCTTCTTTGCCACCTCCTTTCATTTGTCATGATAGCATTATGGCCTACCGTCCATAGAAAAACTCTGATACGCTCCAAGCCTTTCCACTTCCAGATAATCTTCCACAAAGGACCCTGGTCTAAGTCAACCCCTTCTTCTTGCACCATATAACCTTTCCTAACAGTAAATTTTCCATCCGTGGATTGATCCCAAACCATAGAGTCTGGACCAACATCCTGCATTGGAGGGATGTAACTGACAATACCCATCACAACCTGAATAGGTAAGAATTGGGCAAACAATTCCCACTTCCAGTTGCCTCTATTATCCACCATCTCAGCCACTGTATAGTTAAGAGATTCAATTTGGTCCTCCAAATTAACATGATTAATTAGGGGCCCATAACTCTCCAGCCAACTATCTTTCCAGAACAAAATCCATCTTCCGTTACCCAGACTCCATCTGACATTCTGATTCACTACATTCCATTCCTGGCATATAGACTTCCAAAGAACTGAATCTCTTGCGGTCGCCACTGGATGATTTTCTCCCCTATTCGAGTGCATATACTTATCTTTTAAGAATTTCACCCAAAAACTCTTTTCCTGTAATAAACCCCACGTCAATTTCATAATAAAAGCTTTATTCATCTGCTTCATTTTCCTTAAACCCATCCCCCCTTCCTCCTTTGGCTGACACATCGTTTTCCAATTTACAAGATGAATTTTGTCTTTTCCTTCATTCTGCCCCCAGATGAATCTTCTGCATATTTTCTCTATCTCCTTGCAAGTATGCTTTGGAATAACAGCAGCTTGCATAGGGTATAACGGAATAGTAGATAGAACAGCTTTACAAAGAGTAATTTTTCCTGCCAAGGATAAATTGTTTGCTTTCCAACCTGCCAATCTCTTTTGTAAATTCTCTATTAAGTAGCTATACGTCTGTTTAGTAACTCTTTGATGGAATAAAGGTACCCTAAGATATCTCCCCATGTCTCTTGTGACTTGGAACCCACTTCTCCTATGAATAGTATTCGCCAATGAGTCTGACACATTCTTGAAAAGAAAATTCTTGTCTTTGCAGCACTAACTTTCTGCCCCGAAGCTGAACAAAAAATATCAAGACATTGAGTGACTCTCTCTATTTGCTCCACGCTTGCC
This sequence comes from Salix viminalis, assembly GCA_029228465.1. Taxonomy (NCBI): domain Eukaryota; kingdom Viridiplantae; phylum Streptophyta; class Magnoliopsida; order Malpighiales; family Salicaceae; genus Salix; species Salix viminalis. Next base: position 9,887,914 of record CM055436.1, on the reverse strand, counting down.
TCTGTAAACAAAAGCATGTCATCCGCAAAACACAAGTGAGAGATCTTCAACCCATTTCTGCGCACCCTAAAGGGTTTCCAACTGTTCTTCTCCACTCTCCGATTTATCAGTTGAGACAATCTTTCCAAACATAGCACAAATATATAAGGAGATAAAGGGTCTCCTTGCCTTATACCTCTGCTAGGGAAAAATTTCTGGGTGGCCCCACCATTCCATAAGACACTAAGAGATGGAGTTTCAATACAGTGCATGATAATTCTTACTAGCTCACTAGGAATTCTAGCAGCAGTCAAAGTATCCCTAATAAATCTCCAGCTTAATCGATCATACACCTTTTCAAGATCCACTTTAATGGCCATATAACCCATCTTGCCTTTCATTTTTCGCATTAAGTGAATAATCTCCTGCGCAACAATAATATTATCTGTGATATGTCTTCCCAGGACAAAGCTACTCTGCACTTCACTAATCAGCTTCGGCATCAAACTTTTCAATCTTCCCACTATCACTTTAGTAATCACCTTAAAGATCACATTGCATAACCCAATTGGTCTAAACTGGTGAATATACTCCGGCACTTGAATTTTAGGAATCAGAACCACATGAGAATGGTTGATTGGAGATATATCCATATTTCCTATAAACACCTCCCTTATGTATCTGCAAACAGACTGACCAACCACCTGCCACTGCTATTGGTAGAAAATAGGCTGATAATCATCCGGACCCGGAGCCTTATAAGGTTTCATCTCGAAGATAGCAGCTCTAATTTCCTCATCAAGAACTAGAGTTACTAGCTGATCCATATACCTGGAGTCAATAATGGGAAACTGACCCTCCAATAGATAATCTTCATGAACATCCTCATTATCTATCTAAAATAATTTCTGAAAATACTCCCTGGCCATATTTTTTAATCTATCCTCCTCCCACACCCAAACATTCTGCTCATTCTTTAGAGCCTTTATTTTGTTTCTTTGCCTCCTAATAATAGTTTTTGTGTGGAAATAGGAAGTGTTCCTATCTCCAAACTTAATCCATTGGCATCGAGACTTCTGGTACCAGTGAATTTCCTCCTGATGAAGAATCTGTCTATACTCAGTCGCTAGCTCTTCCTCTAGCTGGTATAAAAAAGGATTTCCCCTCCAAGCAATTATTTTTTGGATTCCTCCAATTCTAGCCAAAACCTTTCTTTTTTGCTGGAAAATATTGCCATAAACATCCTTATTCCATTTCTGCAACTGAGATGACAAACTCTCCAAAGCCCTTGGCACCCCTACCTCTCCCTCCCAGTTATTTCTTAGTAACTCCCCAAAATCTTTATGTTGTAGCCAAGCTGCCTCAAATCGAAAAGGTCTTTCTACTCTCTGGACCCTTCCTCTTATCTCTTCCACCTCGACAAGAATAGGATGATGATCAGATCTAACCCTTGGAAGGACTAGAACATTCGCCTCCTGATACATTTGTCTCCATTGATCATTACTGAAACATTTATCTAACCTTTCATAGACTCTACTATAACCATTTCTCACTCCCCCTCTCCATGTGAATTTTGGACCTTTACTACCCAGATCTATCAATTGACACTCCTGTACCCATTTTGCAAAACAGTATATTCTCTGATTATCGACTCCAGCTCCCCAACCTTTTCTGAGGCCATCAAAATTTCATTAAAATCTCCTATAACCATCCACGACATTATAATACTCCTAGCCAATTGCGACACTTCCTCAAACATTGCTTCTTCAATTCAGTATTGGGATTAGCATACACTACTGTAAACAGCCATGAATCTCTCTCCCCTTCATTCACAATGCCATGAATAAAATGTCTAAATGACTTTAGAATTTTTATATTATTTTTCAACTTATTCCACATTAACCATAAACCTTCTGACCTCCCATTAGCTTCCACCCTAAAATTTGAATCAAAATTTAATTTCTCAACAATTTTGTTCGCCTTAACTCCACTAATTCTCGGCTCTACAACCGCCAAAATATCACACTGATAAAGTCTCCTCATATCATGAATAACCTCACAAAATCCATTATTTCCAGCCCCTCTACAATTCCAAAATAAGAAATTCATAATAAATGTTTGTAGTAGACTTACCCCTCATACGAGTCCCATTTTCAGCATGAGAATGCCTCCATGGCATCTCCTTCTTCCATCAAATTCTCACCTTCAGGTGTGTCCTGTGTTTCCTCCATATCATTATCTACCATCACCACATTTTCTTCTTCCATCCATGTAGCTTCATCTGGTGGGTCTGGTCGCAGGTTATTCTCCACCTGCCGATGTTTAGGAATTATTTCTCCTCCGTTCATATTGTGCTTGTATGACTACTGTTGAATCATTTCGGCTTTTGTAACCTTTTCTCCCGCCACTGTCACGCTGTGCACGGTTCGGACTATCCCATCTTTCTTCACCTCGCCTCCAACCTTTTCTTTTCCTTTGCTTCGGTTTACTGGAACATTGTTTTTTTTACATTGAATGGAATTCAACACCTCATCCCCGCTCTCCTGCCTTCTGCTGCTCTCCACATTAGCCCGTGGGCTTGGAATGGCCTTCAATTTCTCAGCCCCTCTCCTGCCTTCTGCCGCTCTCAACATTAGCCCGTGGGCTTGGAATGGCCTTCAATTTCTCAGCCCGGCTTTCCTGACCTCTGCCACTCTCCACATCAGCCTGTGGGTTTTAAGCCCGTTCTCTTCTTCCTTCCTCCTGGCTCTCCAGCGCAGCTCGACCCACATTTTCTTCTCTTGGGTCACTGGGCGACCCTTTCTTCTTTAGGCCCATCAGCCTCACCTTTTCAGCATTTAACCCGCTCATCTTCTCCTTCCTTCCATCAGTTTCCTTTTCCTCTTTTGTTTCAGCCGTTCCCAAACGGTCACTTGCCCCATTCAGCTCCACCAGCGCATCATAACGGGCTTGATTCCCAGAATGTGTTCTCCTTCAATGCTCTTGATGAATCACCCAGAATCACGGCTTGATTCCCGTTCTTTCCTTTTTCTTTGTTCTTTCCTTAATAAAAACACTTTTATTTTCATTCATGACGACAACATCATTAATCTCTCATAAAGTCATAAAAATAATATAAATGAACATATCCATGATCATCTCATATTCCCCAAGCTCATGACTCACCTCTTACCACCCCATGGGCTAAGGTGTAAGTTGTCATCAAAGGAAAAGAATTTATGCAATACCCATCATTTATAAAAAGTGTCATAAACACAAATATTCCTAACAAATTCTGTTTTTTTCATTATGATTATAGGCATGACATTAAGGTATATCATGCCCTAAAAAATGAGATGGAAAGATTGATCACCAAATATTATCTTCACTAGATCATGAAAAAAGAAATAAAATCTTAATATAAATGGAATAAGGCTTGCACACTTTGACCTACTCGTGATCAAATAAACACTAAATTATCTCTAGAAACTATTATTAGATATCTTGAAAATCATAAACACAATTGAAAAAATAAAACAAAATTATTTAAGAGTTTCTAAGATCTTGTTAGACAAATCTAAAATTGTTTAAGGATTTATTACCTGAAAACCTAATCTTCTTTGACATTGAATAATTTTTTAAAGGTTAGGTTATCATAAACCATAAGTCATCCAATTATCTGACCTCCAATAATAATCCTTAAAAACCATCAATAATAATCCTTTAAATCCCTATTTAGAAGAAAGGGATTGCTATGTTTAGAGTAATAACTCTTTATTATGTAATCTACATAGGGTTTTGTCTAACAAACAATCTCTGATAAAATAAAAGGTATAGCTTACTATTTATAGGAAAATTTAAAAAGCCTTATAAATCAAGAAAGTATCAATTTACTCCTTGAATAATATTCATATATTGATTAAGGATAGTTTTAGAAATTAACTAAATCAAATCCTTGATTTTTCTAGGTCTAAAAATATAATACTTGTATTAATTATATTTTTATCCTTAATTTCTAAAATATATTTTAATCAAGTCATATTTAATTAAATCATTCCAATTTAATTTTTTATTAATGGTTTTTAATGTATTTGACCAATTAGGTTCCAAATATATTGACTCATGTATAAATTATAATTCTAATTAAATTAATTAATAATTAAATAATTGATTCATTTGTATTTGAAGATTATATGCATCATCTAGAATATGTAATGATCCCACAAATATTAGAAAAGTCATTAGACTTAAATTTTTAATGATTGGTTTCTTAGTTTAATTAATATCATTTCATCAATAATATTTTGATTTAACATTAAAGCATGAAATATATCTATTAAGTTAAATCATGTTTGTTATCTATATAATAATTATTAATCATTTGAATAATTTGAAACTCTTTTCAAATCTCAATCCACTTTGACCAAGGATTTTTCATTCAATTCTATTTGATAACAAATAGAATATTTTCCTTTATTCACCTAGTGGATGAATATTCTCTTGATCACTCAAGTATCTTGATATGTCTACCCTTTCATCACTTTAATTAAAATAATATATAATAAAATTAAAGCATAACATTCTCAGTATAATATAACTTGGTAATCTTAAGTTTAGGTATCACTTTCACAACTATCATGTAATTCTTTCCATACACATAGATGATCTCTCTGTATGAAATTCTCATGCGGTTCAACTTAGTATATATGTCTTATAACATGCATTTATATATTAATTCTAAGTATTTTTTATACCTCAACTTATAAGAACAACTACTCGTTTTCATAAATAAAATAACACAATATGTATTTGTCTCTACAACTTAGTAAATATCTGGTATTTAAGAGAACATCGATCATGAATATTTTCAAAACAATGTTTCATGCAATAAAAATCTCATAATTATAATAACTTTATAATTTTATTTTTAAACAATTTTTATGCCATGAACTTTATCTTTACTCTTGATTCATAAATCAAATATTAGACTCTTTAATCTAACATTATATGAATATTAAAGATAATTAAGCTTTATTACCAATAAATATGTATTTATATGAATATAATAATATCATGTGTAACCAATCAATTAGCTATAAGGCATAATAAACTAACAATTGTTTTTCTCCAAGCATAACCCAAAAGGTACAAAAAGTTTTTCTCCTCCACTTCAACTTATTAAGCCAGGGGTATGCACCAAAAAAACAATATGCAATCTATATCAATATACAAAGTCTACACCTTTATTTTTCTCTTTCTTTACATCATTTTGTTCTTTAAATTTACTACATGTATTCACTTAAGTATCAGAGAGACTTCTATTCATTAAGGGAATTGCTTTTTCAAGCTAATAATCCTGACAAAAGTTAGCTTAGCCTAGGACACAACCAAGGAAATTTTCATTACCATGTAGAGTTTTTTTACGACTTCATCATTTAGTAGTTTTGTTTACTATTTTCTAAATTAAGAGAATTAATAAATTATTAAACAAAGAATTTATAGTAAAATGATTTATAGTAAAAAAGAACTTATTATCTTAATTTGGTTTAAAATTATATTCATAGTTAGTATTGTGACCTGACCAAACAACCAAAAAAAGAGAGAAATCATTTATAGAAAAACTACAAAGAACAAAATATTTTGACTACTCTTTAATATTGGAATTTGGGATAATTACTCTTAGGTGGTGTTTAAGATAAAAGTGTGGTTAGCTTTTTTTTATATAGGTACAACCTCATTAAAGCACAAACCACACCTCAACAAAAGCTAAAAATATTTTTTTATTCCTTTTTTTTTGTCCCACCTAAATAACTCAACTACACCTTTATCTCAATCCCAATTTAAAGTTTTAATGGTAATAAAGAAAAAAAAACAAAATGTTGGAATACTTGTCATGGGTTTCTGAACAAATATTTCAAGATATAATGAAGATTAATTATTTGAAAATTATCATTGTAATTACGATGTTTTTAGGTTTTGTGCTCTAGCTAGCTTCTAGGAACTGGATTTTAAACACACATTACAACATTATACTATCATTTTTAAGAGTATATTACTTGTACTTAGATGATAATTACCATGTATCATATCATTTCCCGTGTTATGATGTGAATCAGATCAATTTTGCTTTTTACATAAAAAAATCTAGATATTGTTAATATGATTTTAGCAAACAAAGAAAAGAAATGTAAACTATATAGGAATTGACATGATATTAACTATTCAACTTGATAAATTCAAATACAACACAAATGACTAATAAAATATAGTTTGATTATAAAAAAAATTAAGATGATATTTTAAAAAAAAATATTAAAATAACAACGTATTAGATCGACTAAAATCAACATGGATTAACTTATCAAATCTTCTAACTAGATCATAAGATCTTAATAACTTTATGAAAATCAAATAAAAAAAATATTATCAAGCTCAATTCTTAATCAACTTAATGTTGAAGGATGAAATTGAAAAAAAAAAATAACTAAAAAATTTGAGTGAAGTCAATCTAGATTAACCTATCAAACATGAGTCATAAGATCAGGATATATCTATAAAAAAAAATCATAACACTCAACTCTAATGGAACTCATGTTGAAGTATGAAATTAAAAAAAAAAATCTTCTACTAGATCATAAGATCTTAATAACTTTATGAAAATCAAATAAAAAAAATATTATCAAATCAACTTTATGTTGAATGATGAAATTGAAAGAAAAATTTAACTAAAAAATTTGAGTGAAGTCAATCTAGATTAATTTATCAAACATTAGTCATAAGATCAGGATATATCTATAAAAAAAATCATAAAACTCAATTCTAATTGAACTTATGTTGAATGATAAAATTAAAAAACAAAAAGGAAAAAAACATCATGAGTCAATCAATCAAGCCTGAGACCTATGTCATAGAATTATAATAACTTTAAAAAAATAAAATTAAAATAAATTGTGAAACATAATTTTCAATTAACTCAATATTAAAAGATAAAATTGAAAAGATTTCAACTAAAAAAAACTTGAGTCGACTAGCCAAACTTGTGACTTGGATCATAAAGCCATTATAACTCTATAGGAATCAAAAAAAAATTATAAAGTCTAATTCTCAATTAATCCAATGTTGAAGGGTTATATTGAAAAAATATAATAAAAAAAGATAAAACAAATTATCCAAGTCAACTTGGGGTAAACCTTGGTCAAGAGACTAGATATTTTCATAGAAAAAAATATTTAAATCTTAATTTTTAATCAACTCAGTATTAAATGATGAAATAGAAAAATCAATTAGAAAAAGGATAAAAAAACCTAAGTCAGCCGGAATAAACTGCAAAACTCATGACTCGGGTCATGATGAGACTATTATAATCTAATTGAAAGAAAAAAAATAATATTATGAAGCCCAAATCTTAACCAATTTAGTGTATAAACATGATGTTGCTAAGAAAATTAATTAGAAATGATAAAGAACACACCCCGAGTCAACATAATTAACCTACAAAACTCGTGATTCAAGTAGTGAGATAAAATAATTCCATGAAAAATAAATCAAAATAAATTATAAAATTCAACTAATGATAAACTTAATGATGAAAAATAAATTTAAAAAAAAAACACTAAATTCTAATTTAAAATAAAAGTCCTAAAAAAGTCAATGAGCAAAATGTAAAAAATCTTCAAAGTTATATATAATGAACAATAAAATGCTAATGTTTTATATATATTGAAGATCTAATGCATCATCGTATTTAATATCATATTTATTAGCAATATTTAAAATTTCCAAAAATGTTGTTAAGAAGGGGTGAAAAGATGGTTTTAAACTTCACTCGAGATAAATTTGATACAAATTTTAAATTACAAATGAAGTGAATTACTCTGGCTTAACCTGATTTTTTTTATTCTATACTTTTTACTTAACGTCTTCATAAATCACTCGATGATCTCTTTATTTTTATTGAAACCTATAATAACCTAAACTCTAGGACCTGTTTGGTATTTTGTTTTAAAAATATTTTTGAAAAAATATTTTTATTTTTATTTTTTATTTTAAATTAAAAAACATTGGTGTTTTTAGATAATTTTCATGTGTTGATGTCAAAAATGATTATTTTAAAAAAAATCATTTTAATGCATTTCTGAATAAAAGACACTTTCAAAAGCAACTTCAATCAGACTCCCAAATAGATAATATATATATATAAAAGTCATGGCCATTTTACTGTGTAGGTTTCACTATGTACATAGACACCGATCACTGTGGATTCCAATAGTAAAATTATCATTTTTTCCCTAGAGTCAAAATAATTAACCCTCAGAACTGGGGGCATGTGGACATTTCTGGGGGAAATGTATGGTATTTCAAATTCTTTGCATTGTGAAATTACCATTTTACTTTTGGAAGCTGACAAAAAGACAAGGAACGGTGAGAGGTGTTTTTAGGTTTTTCACATATTTGTGCACAGTAAAACTATACAAATACCCCTAAAAAAGACCAAAAAAAAAGCCTGGAGCTAGGAGCATTTTGATTTCATATCGACGCACTAGTAGTGTTTCCCACGCATCCGCCTTTCAAGCGGCGCGTGCGGTGTCATTTGGCAGTGGAAACTGCCTGTCAGCCATGTCACCTAGTGTGTTGTCATGTTCTCTACCTCCCGGTACGGTGTGTGTCGCATTATAGTTGTTGGTGAATCATCGATGGATGATTTTTGGTTTTTTTCCTTTTTCTCTCTCCTGCCGTAGGAAAATACATGTGAGTCTTTAATGTTTGTGCATGTTTTATTTTAATCCTTGTTCTTTTTTTTCTGTTTTATTCCTTATTTCTTTAATGGAAATTTTATTTTTTTTTCAATTGTGTCCTTCAATTGAAACTGATTATATATATTGGTTTTCATTTCAGTCCTTATTCTTTTGATTTTTGTTTTGTTTTTGTTTCCTTTAATTTTTCGGTATACATGTTTTAATTTTGTCCTCCAATTGAAATTAGTCATATATGCTACTTTTCATTTAGGTCATTCTTCTTTTATTTTTTTAATAAAATTATACTACAATATTTTTTTAAAAATACCTTTATTTGTTTCGGTCTCAAGTTTTTATTTGTTTCAATTTTTTCCTTCAATTGGAATTAATTATATATTTTATATTTCATTTTGATCCTTATTCTTTGAATTTTTTTTGGTATTAATTCTTGTGGTTTTTTCGATCCTTCTTGGACATTGTTTATATTTTATCCATGTTTATGCATCTATACTTTTATTTATGTTTTTAATATTTGTCATTTTTTTTTATTAGGATTTTATTTTTATTCGGTTTAGTCCCCGAAATTTTTAATTTATGCTTTGGGTGATCATTTTAAAATTAATATTTCTCTTTTTTTCTCTTTGTTCTTTTTTTTGTGTTTTCTGTTATTTTAATATGTGCTTCACATCAGATAATTTTATGATTTCATTGTTTGAGTAATAATAACGATAATTTTAGTGATTATTTTTTATTATTTTTTTGTAAAAAAAAAAATTTTATTCTTTGAGGCAATTTAATAATTTTAATTGTTTGGTCAATAATGTTAATAATAATTTTAACTGTTATAGTCATGATAATGACGATTATATAGGAATGGGTTTCAATGCTATTTTTTTCGTTTTGTAGATAGAAAATTAACTATTTATTTTTGTTATTTGATTATTGCAAGTGTTTTCATAATTTATATTTTGTTTGTTGTGTTTAATTTAAATTGGATTATAAAATAAACTAATTATAATAATACGCTAAATTCAATCATTCAGATATTTGAATCTTCTTGTTTTTTTTTATGATGATAATAATTCTATATTGATTATTTCGTTGAAATTTATTAAACAGATAAATTTATATCGATTTAAAATTTATATATTTTATAGAAAACTTATACTTCACATGAATTCTGTATAAATTTATTATTTTGTCTAAATTTATATTATAAAAAAAATTACATAATTAATATTTTGTTTATATTAAAAAAAATATATAGTTACCGTCATGCGACGAAACGCGGTGAAGGGCTAATATATATATAAGCGATATACCTGGTAAACAAACACACACCAATTGAATCCACAGCAGACAGCACCAACAGCACCATCCTTAATAGAGTGCCTCGAATATGACTTTTGACTTTTGACCAAAAATTCATATAAAACGCGTGGCAGGCTGGCAGCTCGCTCTCATTACTGCAATTCCCAAAATGCCCTCAGCGGGCCCCATAAAGAAGAACAGCCTTACTTCTTCCAGTTCGGTTTTCATTAAGAAAAAACGTACATAATTTCCCTCTCCCATCAAACCACCCCCCCCCCAATCCTCTTGCTCTCAACAGATCACAGATTACAGAGGGAGAGAAAGCAAGAAACCCTTTGAGAGATAGAAAACTTGAATGGAACGGGACGTAGGAAGGAGTGGAAATAGCAGCAGGGGAAGCAAGAAGAGGAAAATGTGGCTGTTGAAGTTGAAGGATTCGTGGAGATGGAGATTAAAGTTTCTGGGGTCTGCTTTTAAGTGGAAAAGGCTTAACATACATACTTCTTTTTTCGATGATTTGATCTTCAAGCTCGTCTCTGTTTTAGAGGCTATTGTCTTGGTTATTACCGTGTGCTTCTTTTTTCTTTGTTGTGGCTGCCATTTCTGACATTAGTTTCTCTAATGTTATCTGGGCCAAGATTTTCAGTTCTTGATGTTCTTATCCCCTTGGTATGTATAGTTTCTTAGATCTTCGTTGAGGCCCTAGTAGCTTCCTGAAGATGAAGAAGAAGAAGACGAAGATAGAATTATGTTTATGGAAGGACTGTATTTATGTGGTTTGATTGCTGATGCAAGTTGTTCATGATGCTAATTTGGCACAGGATAATCAAATTAATTTCTCTGTTTGCAGAATTGGGTTTTATCAGATTACTGAGTCGGTGGTGACAAAAACTTCAATCTCCTTCTATAAGTTTTGTGGGTTATTCATTTGCGCAATTCTTGTGTTCATCATATTTGGTTGATGGAGTGAAGAGAAACAAAGCAAAATCGAGCCTTCCCTGCATAGAAATATCAAAATCCTACTGGACAAAGAAAGCCCAGAAGGTAAAAGGCAAGAACAAGTGGTAAAAAATCGATTCTCTGCAATTATTTTATGGGTTTCTAGTACAAGCAATGAACATGGATGAATAGTTCAATAACATAGTTTAATCCAAGGGTTGGAACATCTGGTTCAAGTTTCGTGTTTCGTGAGGATGATGCCGCATGAGATTCAAGCTGGATCGCATGCGGTAGGAGTTGAATCCGTTCGGACACAGTATTTTTAGACCGCAACAGATACAGGAATAGCTAATTATATATGTTGAAAATCAAGTAGAGCATCTAAACCCAGAAAATAAAATGAAAAAAATAGCTGAGCCTGTTTTATTTAGAATGCATTGAAAACCTGCTACGATTAGCCTACTGTGGTTTCTGCCCTCATCAACATGACTGTCTTAACCCTGAGAGGTGGGGCTCAACCAGCCGTGTTAATTCCGTTTCGTTCTGGCTGGAATGCCCGGAACGTTCCGTGCTATTAAAAAAACCGAAACCAAACAGCGTCGTTTTCGTCTCGGTTTTAATTTCGGATCTTTTTGGAAATTCCTGCTAAATTCCGGTTAAAACGTCTCGGTACCGTTCCTGCTCAAAATCATAATATTTCTTTTATTTTAGAACATTTTACTATCATAATATTTTGGAATTTTAGAGATGTTTCTAATTTTAAGATTATGTTTGTTTGACTTTGTGTTTGTATTGTATTATTTAAAGTTAATTTATCTTGAATTTGTAAATTAATTTTTTAATTTTTTTCATATATATAATTAATTATATATGAACAAGTACAACTCCCAAAAGCGGCACTCAGACGCGCTCGAAACGAAAACATTCCGTTCCAATAGAAAAAAACCGAACGGCTGACCAAAAGCAAATGCTGACTGAACGGTATTGACAACCTTGGGCTCAACCGATTAGGGTTTTTGGATTTATTCTTTAGAGATTATTAGTTCAAATTCTACTTTAATTAGGATTTGCTAGAGGTTTTAATTAATTATTAATTTTAGGGCTATAAAATTAATTGAGATGTGCGTAAATTAGTCTGGATACTAATATTCAAAAAAAAAAACATGAATGCCTTGTTCAAGGATTAGTATGAATTCTAGTGATTGGGTTAACCGATCAAGTTTTGGATTTGTTTTTTAGAGGTTATTAGTTTGAACTCTACATTAATTAGGATTGCATAAGGTTTTAACTAATTGTTAATTTTAAGGTTATAGAATTAATTGAGACGTGTGTAAACTGGTCTGAATATGAACGTTCAAAAAAACAAACATGAATGCCTTGTTCAGGGATTAGTATGAATTCTAGTGATCGAAGATAATGCGGGAAAAAAATGAAAAAAAAAAAGTGTTTAGTAGACATGTCAATGACATCCAACCATAAACTTAACTTGAACAGGAAACTTTCTGATCTAGTCATTTTTTTTGTTTCCCAACTACAGCCAAGAGACAACCTGAATTTTGACCGTGTAAACAGTATTTTTTTGAAAAAACATTTAACAGAAAATTAACACAATTTAATACAATTAGTAAAATAACACAATTTATATGTATCATGATTGAAAAACACGTTGCTATTCAAGAACTTGATATTTCAAAAACAATTATGAAATAAGCTACACAAATTATGACAAAAAGAGAAGAGAGGAATGATAAATAAAGAGAGAAACTAAAGACACATCTAAGTTATAATTACGATATCATCAACACCATGAAAAAGTCATCAATGGTGTCAAACTTGTTGTCAAAAGATTAGAGTATCAATGTTTCTTTGGGGTTTTTTCTATTTTCTCTCTTCTCATTATAATTTGTGTAGTTTATTTAATAATTTCTTTTAAACATTGATTTTCTAAAAGCAACAAGCTTTAAAGGGTAGTACCAGTGATATCATAATTAGAATATCAATTTCTCCCCTTGTTAAATGATTTGTTCTCAAATTTACAATTTAAATAACTATAGACGACATGTGACCTAAGTTTTTTTTTTAAAAAAATAATAATAATGAAGAGTTTTGTGGTCAAAACTAATTGGAAAAAAAGGGTAAGACAATGATAATAGTTGAAGGAGGTACACTATAGTTGATTATAACTTCCTGCAACTGGCTTTATCTCTCATCCATTTAATCATAATAATTGAATATATTCAAGAAATTTGTTGATGCAGCAGCCAAACCGAAGGTGACGATGAGGAGAAGTCAACATCAGGTAGAGCTGGTCAACACATTAATCATCAACGACAGGTAGAGCTGGTCAACACATTAATCATCAACGATAGGTAGAGCTGGTCAACAGATTAATCATTTGTATGGTAAGAAAACGACACACGATACACCAAGATTGGACGCGTCATATATCTTCTTGACTTAACAGTACTTGCTAGTTTTATTTTTTAATTTAAATTAATTTTTATATATCTCGATTAATTTTATAAATTTTAAAATTAATGATTATATAAATAAATAAATCTACCAGATATTTGAAGGTAAAAAATAGTATTTAGATTGTGGTAAGTTGTTCAGCATTATTATTATTTAAAACTTAATACAACAATTCAAATTAAAAATATTTCAATCCGATTTTTTTATTTTATTTTGGGTTTTAAAATAGTAAATCGTTCAACTCTCCTATTTAATCTTGTTTATTAGATAAGTCAAAAAAATATTAAAGAGTAAAAACTATGTATTAAAGAAAAAACTCATGTTAAATGATGGTATTGGAGTGTTAATTATGCTCCTTGCAAGGCAATTTCAGCCCTGATTTCTGTGTTTCTTCATCAGTACGCCTGTTGGGTTCTTCCAAGGCCCTCATCCTGTTACAGTCAACCAGGGTTAAGTGTTTTTAGCTTAGCTTTTTAAAAGTTTTTTTGAAAAAAATTAAAAAAATATATATTTTAAATTAATTTTTTTTTGTGTTTTTAGATATTTTGATGTGCTAATATTAAAAATATTTTTTAAAAAATAAAAAAACATCTCTGACATTTTTATAAACAAAAAATATTTTGAAAAACAACCTCAACCATACTCCCAAACAGGTCCTAATAAGTTGTTGCAGAATATTTGAGTGGATCTTGATGCCAAATTGTTAAGGATTCCCCCATAACTTTGTTGAGTTACAATTAGGTTGAGAACAGGGTTATTGATCCCGCCCCGGGTGTCGTTCCGGTTTTGTGTTTGGAACGGAACGTTCCGGTTTCGGTACCGTTCCGGTTTTGTACTGTTCATTTTTATTTAATTATATATATGAAAAAAATAAAATATTAATTTAACAAGTATAATTTAAATTCAAGATAAATGAAATTTAAATTATACAATACAAACATAATCTCAAAATTAGAAACATCTTTGAAATTCCAAAATATTATGAAAATAAAATGTTCTAAAATAAAAGAAAAAATACATCAAACATCTTCTACATCATTAATATAAAAAATAAGGATCTTGATCCGCGAGTGGAACATAAGGAGAGTCGATCGAGCAAGACATTCCAATAGTCGGGTCATTTCCACCAAGCTCATTCTCCTCATTTACACATGTCTCGTCATCATCCAAATTTAAAGTAGCGAAGGTGGTTCGATACTCTCCCAACTTATGTCATCTCCATCAAGAAGACCGGGTTCTTCACAAATCCATTCATTCAATAGATCAATGTTGTCAAGGCTAATGGGATCTAAAGCATCTCTTGTTACGCTCATATTCCTACAAAGAATAAACACGAAAGAAATTAAAAAAATTAATAGCAATGTAATAGAAAATAATTACTAATATAATAATATTGATATTTTACTTACCTCTGTTGAATCTTTAGATTATAGCGAACAAATACTAAATCGTTTAATCTCTTGTGCTCAAGCCTATTTCGGTTTTTTGAATGGATGAATTCAAATACACTCCAATTTCTTTTCAGCACCCGGTTGCACTCACGAGCATTGACTAATAACTTTCGAATTGCAAACTTTTGAAGTTACGGAGTATCAATGCCGAATTGCTCCCACCATGAAACTAGATAACAAATTTTGAATAAATCAAATATTATAGATAAAAAAAAGACATTATATTGTAAAAAATAAAAGTTGTTACCTGGATTTAACTTTTCTCTTTGACGAATAGCCATGGTTACACCAAAAAGACCAGTTGCTCTCTTATACTCCTCAATTTGGGCAATCGATGTTATCTTGAGTATCACAATCGGGGAACCAATCTCATAATTGTGGTAAGCAAACCTCGAAGTTACCTCCCTTTGTTTTGAAAAAGAAGGCCTAAAATATATTCCAGGATTAAGAAAACATCCTGCTGCATGTAATGGACTATGAAGTTGCTTATCCCATCTAGCATCAATTACCCGAATATATGGTCCATATTGAGACATTCTATTTTTCAACCTTATTTTGATGGCTTCTTTTGCTTTATCCATTGCCTCATATAAATAGCCCATTGATGGTTTTTCTTCACTGTCTGCTAACCTTAGAACTCGTACTAAAGGCTCGCTGACGTTGATAATATGTGCACATCTCGGCCAAAAGTCGTTATCTTGTAAAATTATAGCAGCAATTTCCTTTCCAACCCGACTTTTGCCATGACTTGATTCAACCCATTTTGTGCAAGTAAACATTTGTCGAAGCTCCTTCTTAAACTTCAGTATACATTGGAGGCTTAAGAAATGGGTTGCAAACCTTGTTATGCCAGGACGACATAAATCATGTCCATTTGTGAATTCTTTCCTCATCAAAGCTAGAACCCATGCATGATTATATATAAACTTGGTTATATTTCTTGCCTTTTTAATGGTTTCATCAATCATTGGAAAATATCTCGGATCACAAATATTTTCTAGCATTAAATCAATGCAATGGGCAGCACAAGGAGACCAAAAAAAAGGGTGCCATACCTTTGTCGCAAAGCTTTCCCAGCAGACCTTTAAATGAAGCCTCATTATCACTAACAAATTGGACAATATTCTCTTGTCCAACTTCTTTGACAACTTCATCAAACATCTCCAAAGCAATGTCTCTTTATCTTTTTCGAAGTCCCTGAAGTGTCAACAGACTTCAAGAATACTGGTGCCTCTCTGAGAATAGGCAAGGAAATTCACAATTGGTGCATTCCTCCTATTTGTCCACTCGTCAGCCCATAATTGAACATCCATAAACTCTCCAATCAGCCTTGATATTTAAAATGTATTCATGGACATTATGAACTACATCTTTCAAAAGTGGTCCTCTTAAATCATGAAATGATGGGCCTTTAAACCCAGGTCCTATGGATGCTACGGCATCTAGCATTGGCTGATAATAATACGAATTAGCACTGTTAAATGGTATATTAGCATCATACCACCATGTTGCTACGGCTATTCTTGCATTGTGTTCCATCTCTTTAGTAGCCATTGCACTTCTAATACTAGGCTGGGAACCCGGGGTAGTTCGTGGAGCAAATAAAGGAATCCTTCTTCCAGATGTACTTGTTCCTTGCACTGTCGTTCTTCTACTTGTTTGTGAACGAGGATTTGCAGCATCACCCTCTGCTATTTCTTCATCATTGGAAGCTGATTGAGAATTTCCAATATCGGTTCTAAGTCTTTTTCTTCTCTCTTTCTCCATCGTCATCTCATCTACCATTTGTTTCATTTGCCACTTAACCTCCGGAGGGACCTTTTTACAAGCTTCAACTTCACCTTTAATACCCAGCAAGGTGGTACTTCAACCGAAAGTAACACCACCACCATCGATCCGTTTATTACAATAAATGCATATACTTGCATTCTTTACACCGGGGAACCACTCGTCCCATGAGCCCATCGCTGGATCATCTGATCTTGTTGGAGCTGAATACATGGAAGTCCCACCACTAGATGAGTTTTCAGCCATGTAATTTAATCTGTTGTAAAAAGATAACACAAGTTAGGCATGTAAAAAGAATTACAAGGACTATACATGAGTAATTTAATCTGGGTTTGTCAACATATGAACAAGCCTCGTATTTTGCATTATCAAGTATCAACCATGTATCCATGAACACAGCTCAAACGAGCAAGAATTATAGCAGGAGGCAGCATCTCTAGCCACCCTCAGCCTCAGAAGCACAAGCAATGAAACTTTAAATAATCCCGATTAACTGCTGCTGCCACAAGGTGTTTAAAAATAGAAGCCCGATTACCATACAATTCTATTTCTATTTCTGATATTGTCATGGTTTATGGTGTTTATATTAACTTGTTTGCATTTCTTTCTGTTAGTTTGGATTGACGTAAACTAAAGGAATCCACAATGCTTAACCATATATCTTCAGTTCAGAGAAAAATAGGGCAATAGATTTCAAGCCATGTATTACCACGATACAAGTTTCCATCAATTACAAGCCACTCTCAAATGAACACCACACCAATCAACCAAAGGAAAACATCTAGCGAGTTTACACACCACAACAACGCAAAAGTTTCCATCTTTTACAGTATTCCTAAGGACATGCTTTCCACACAATGAGAAACCGGTTGGAAGTTTATAAGAAAATAAAGAACGAACTTTACTTCTTACTTGTATTACAAAGCTTTTAATAACTCCCGTGCCTTCCTATAAGAATGGACATAATGTGTGCCGATTCATAAAGGGTTAAACGGATGTCCGCATGACTTTATACATTGTAGGAGCTATTCGACACCGGGATAATTTCACCACTAAAAAGCACGAGCATCATGCATGAACTTTTCTCATTAGATTTACATTCAAAAACATATTTTTCTTTTTGCAATAAACCAAATGTCAATAATCTTCGGGTGTTTTTTGGGCCCATAAATACTGAACTGTGTCATCTAATCTTATTAGAACTCATCATTCTTGAGAGAAGCTTGGTAATTGCTCAATTTGACAATATAATCTAATAGTTAAAAGTTTTCCAACAATAACTACCCCCTGTTTGTGCCTTAGCTTACACTCCTCAAACAATTAACCATCATTCAATCAAATCATTTGATCGGAAAACGAAAACTATCTAAACTATGGGAAATCAATTTTGGGCTCAATGACAATATTCACCGAAATGCATCTCAATTACACAGTATATATATGATCAAACCATTTCTTCGAATTTTTCGTTTTCTGGACACAAGTCAAAACTAGAATGTCAAAACTTATCCACTTAAATCAGCAAGGAATTTCGGCCTTCCAGTCGAAAAAATAAAAATTAAAACTAGAAGAATAAATCTCCCCTTGATCCTAATAAAGGGATTGTTCAACAATTAGCTCATCTAAAGTTCTAAACTGTCGAAAATTTATTTCTCCATTCGACTCATCTAAAGTTCTAAAGCTGTCGAAATTTTTTTCAATAAATTAAAGGATTTGGTTCCTCAAATGTGTACCTTTAACCGGAGATTTGGGGAAGAAGAACTACTCGAAGATTTTGTGCCCTGCAGTGTGGAAGAAATTGCGCCGCAGTGTGGAAGAAATTGTGCCGTCGAGATTTTGATTTTTTGATTTAGGGTTTCGAAATTGAGCTGATTTTGGGGTTGAGGATTACAAATTGAGCTTTTCAAGTGAGGGATTTCCGGTTTATGAATCGAAAACAAAGGGATTTCTGCGATTAATTTGAGATTGGGAGAAATCGAGAATAAATTGGGGAAAAAATCGTGAGTCTGTGGATTGGGGCGGGAAGAAGAAAGGGAAAAGAAAGGAGGTGATTTGTTTGCGCGTGTATTGGCTAAACGGCGTCGTTTGTTGCTTATCAAAACGACGTCGTTTTAGTCCGTCTGCGAACGGAACGCCCGATACGGAGCAGAGGCGTTCCGGCCGAATCGCCCGATTTTCAGGGACGAGTCGGGATTCTACCCGGGACAAAAACGTCGCCGTTTTGTCCCGGAATTGGCATTGGTACGGGCCGTTCCGGCCGTTCCGGCCGGAACGGGACGGAATCAATAACCCTGGTTGAGAAGGAGAAGATAGGCAGAGAAGGGGGGATTTAGGCCTTGTTTGTTTCAAGGAAACTGAATTCCAGGAATTCAGTTTCCTCATTTTCCAATGTTTGGCAACCATCTGAAAAGTTAGTCAAAGTAAAGTTAGTTCCTTAACTTTCCGGTCAACAAGGAAATTACTTTCACCCGCAGGAAAGTCTTTTCATTTCCTTATCAAAAGGAAAACACTTTCCTTTATTGATAAAACACATCTTCTCTTCTCTGTGTCCGAAAATAGTTGAAAAGCAAAGAAGATCTGCTGGAGAATCACACTTGCATTTCAAGTATTTTTCCCCTCAAATTTCTCTATTATATCTCTTTATGTTTTATTATCTTCTTCATATTTTTTAGATCTGTAAGAATTATAACAAAAAAAACCTTGATATTGTTTAATTTGTTGTCTGTTCTGAAAAAAAAACAATTTCTCTGTATTTGTATTTGTTGCGCAAACAATCCATCATGGTTGGGGAAGCTACCTGTCATTTTTTTTCCCATACCCAGTTTTCTTCTTCATCTCCTCGTCACATTCAAACAAGCTCACATAAAAACCCAACCAAATTTATCACAAGCAACCCATATAAAAACCACAAGTTTTCTTGCACATTCGGTAGCTTCCCCAACCAGTCTTACCTAGGAGGGGAAACTGTCGGGGGAAGAGGGGAAATGACAGAAAAGTTTCTCATCTTAATTAATTTGTCGGGAGATTATAGTGATTTTTTTGTTGTTGTAGCTCGTATGTGATTTTCAAACCAAACATCACAATCTTCCTAGTTGTCACGTTCTTCTTTCCCTGTCCCTCCCCATGTGCCATGTGGTTGGGGAAGACAGTGATCGAACCAGCCTCAGACGCTAATGCCAGTAGGTAGCACACAACGAAAAAAACCTTATCTCTCATGGCTAATCATTCTTGTCACGACTCTTGACTTAAAATCAAATCCTCCTCATTCCTCTTGACTTGAAACCAGCAGTGTGGGTCTAAATCTAGATGGAGCTTGTTGTGTCCGAGAACATCGTCTGTTATAGTATTCCCTCCCGCTGCCTCCCTATCTGATGTTTGATCAAGAAAGGAGCTCTTCAACAATGAAGGGCATATGACCCATAACTAATTTCACTAGTCTCAAGATTGAGTCTGCTCAAATCTCTTTTTTCTTCATAAGAATGCCTGAGTCGAGAGGGAGCATCGAGAGGGTAAGCGTGTAGGGGGGGAAATCACGAAGACGGGCCACACATACTTGGCTTTACGCTGATAGGGTGTTTTTTTAAGACTTTCACCTTTTGAAACTCACTTGACAGAGGGGTAGCAGAGGCTTTGGAATCACGAATGAGGGAAACTGAATGAGGGGAATGACAGGGAATTACAGTGGAATGTAGCGTGGACTCCAACATTTGTATCTATTCTGTTTAATGAGAGGGGAAATTAGGGAAACCGAATGAGGGGAATTACAGTGGAATGAGAGGGAAATGAGGGAATTTGTGAGAAACCGAATGATGATGTCCTAATTAAGTTATGGGAGAAACCGAATGATGATGTCCTAAATTGTTAGAGATTTGCAATGCAGTAGCTGGGAACAGTGGGGTTTTTTATAAAGCAAATGTATAGGCTGAACTAGTGCTTAAACTCAACAATCTCCATGTTTATAACTAACAAATCAAAATAGAATAGAATTGAACCTAGCTGTGAAGTCGATCGTGTGTTGTGTTGCCGCATATGAGGTGATTTTCAAAACTTATGTTTATTTAATTATTCGATAATGACATTATTTTTAAGAATTAAAATGATTGATCATTGTGAACTTATGAATTGTATATTATCAGCTTCTTTGAACATAATTTATTGTATTGATTGTGTAAGTATTTTATATGCTTTTCTTAATATTTATTTCCCTATATTTTTAGGTTTTGCTATTAGAAAACTACACTTTCATGTTATGAATAGTAAAATAATTAATGCAGTATGCATGGGAGCAGTTGTAACTGTGATAGCTACAGAGGTAACTATTATTGAAGAAGAAAGAAATAGAATTTATATACCAAGAGAACCACGTATAAATGCAATTGCTCAACGAGAATTCTATATTGACAACATTTTGAATCGAGGTGATCGACATTGCGTTGAACAAATTCGTATGAAACCTATTGTATTATATAGATTGTGTAATGTTCTCACAAGTCGTAACCTATTACGATCAACTCAAAATGTGTCTATTAGGGAGCAAGTAATTGTGTTCTTACAAATTGAAGGCCAAAACCAAAGATTTCGGGTTATTAGTGGTATATATTATAGGCCTGTTGAAACTATCCATCGTTATTTTAGAATTGTTTTGAAAGCAATTCTAAAGTTATACAAACATCTTATTAAAGATTGAAAGGATACAGTTCCAGCAGAGATAATGAATAATAGAAGATTCTATCCTTATTTTAAAGTATGAAAACAATACCAATATTTTTATAAATTAATTAATTACATTAAGAAGAAAAGGTTATAAATTATTTTTTCATATTTATATAGGATTGTGTGGGAGCAATTGATGGTACCCATGTTCCTGCAAATGTTCCTGTTGAGATTCAAGGAAAGTTTCGAGGACGAAAAGAAGGAACAACACAAAATGTTTTAGCAGCTATAACTTTTGATTTGAAGTTTATATATGTTTTAGCTGGTTGGGAAAGAAGTGCCCATGATTCACGGGTTTTAGGTGATGCATTATCAAGATCTAATGGTTTTAAAATTCCAGAAGGTATATAATAAAGTATGTATTATATGCATAAACATATAAAATGTCTTATTACATAAAGATAGTAATAGGTTTGTTTTTTTAATTTGTAGGGAAATATTATCTTGGTGATCTTTGGTTCACGGTATTCGAAAAGGAATCATTTCTCCTTTTCGTGGAGTTCGATATCACTTGAATGAGTTTACAGAACGTTCACCAGAAAATGAAAATGAGCTATTTAATCTTCAACACTCTTCATTGAGAACCGCGATTGAGCAAGGGTTTGGTATTTACATAATGGGGGTTGATCCTTATGTGATTATGAATAATACAACATGCAAGCACAACATCTACTTGTGTCGCGGTTCTCAATGTTGTGCTTGCATGTTGTATTATTCATAATCACATAAGGATCAACCCCCATTATGTAAATAACAAACCCTCGCTCAATCGCAGTTCTCAATGAAGAGTGTCAAAGATTAAATAGCTCCTTTTCATTTTCTGGTGAACGTTCTGTAAACTCATTCAAGTGATATCGAACTCCACCTAAAAGGAGAAATGATTCCTTTTCAATACCGTAACAAACGATCACCAAGATAATATTTCCCTACAAATTAAAAAACAAACATATTACTATCTTTATGTAATAAGGCATTTTATATGTTTATGCATATAATACATACTTTATTATATACCTTCCTGGAATTTTAAAACCATTAGATCTTGATAATGCATCACCTAAAACCCGTGAATCATGGCACTACCGACAAGAAGCATATATAACTTCAGGTCCAAAGTCAGACTGCTACATGCGATGCTTCCTGATCTCGGCTCGCTCGAATGGCTGTTCTTTGGGAGCATGAGCGTAGCACCTGTCTGTAAATATGAAAAGTGATTTGCCAGCTTTCGTCGTAACAAACGCATGAGGCGCCAAAGTGTGTGTTTTCATGCTGCACAGGATGAGATCTTCTGTCATTATACCAGTCTGGATAGGACGTAACATTATGGCTGCTAAATTTCCGCACCAAGCTGATACAAAACTAACGATGGATAGTTTCAACGAGCCTACTAATACTGCCGCTAATGTAACCGAAAATCTTTGGTTTTGGCGCTCGAGGAACGACATGCTCTAAATAGACTTACATTTTAGTTGATGAAACCAGGTACGACTTATGTGAAGGCTGTACACAATCATATGTGCGACAGGTGCTCATCTGTCCAGCGCACTGTCGATCCGATTCAAATATTGTCGATCGAAAGTCTGGATTGGCTGGCGTTGCTCGTCAGTGTTTCTTGACGCCTCATGATATTTCTTTAACAACTGTACAATTTACCTCGTATCGCGATGCGGTGCTCATGCGCTCTGCGTGTCGGCCACTTATTCGCAACGTAATCATCGAGGCTAATAGCAAACATATTTCGGAAATAAGCGAGCATGCTGCGCAATCAATAATACTGTCAAGCGATTCGTAAGGATTCACAATGATCGACCGTTTCGTCGAACGATTTGGCCCGAAAATAATGTCGTTATCGGCAATTAAATAAACAAAGTTTGAAAATCACCCTCATATCGGCAACGTTTTCATTGACTCAATTGTTGTTAAACATGAGTTGACCGAGGACACAACTGGTCCGACACTACATTGCTTTATAAAAACATATTGCTGCGTGCAAATAACAGTCCGATTTCTCCATGGCGACCAGAGACATCAGCCATTCGATCTCTAAGTCCCTCATTTCCCTTTCTCATTCCGCTGTAATTTCACTGGGTTTCGAACTCCCACTCAAATAGCGAAGACAGGCCTAAATGACGAGGTCCACGCTTGCGACTAATTCATTTGTCATTCTCGTCGATTTCACGTGCGTATTCACTGCTGCCCTACTGTCGAGAGTGAGGACAAAAGGTGCAAATCAAAAGCACCTATGGCGTAAAACCCGGCGATATTCGAAGACGTCTTAAACGATTTCGCAACGCCTCGGCGAAAACCGACTAACATGAAAGAAAAAGAATTTGGCGCAATATCAACGAACTGGTGCGAATATGTACGTTATGATCGAAACCAGCGACTAGAAGCGGCGGGAAGAAAACTCTGTGATCGTGTTAGCGACGCTGCCGGACTCTTTGCGATCATCGTTGAACAGCAATAGGTTCAGTCAGAAGCGAAGGTTGATTACAAAGTCAGAGTCGTAACGATTAGCCATGAAGATAAAGGTCGATGTGCTACCGACGTGCTGGTATTCGTCCAGCTGTCCCACTATGTTTGAAGCATTGTTTATTTCAGGAAAGATTGCGATGTTTGGTTTTCTTACGCAGCTAAAAATCACTATGTCTCCCGACAGATGACTTTTACGTCATTTCCCTCTTCCAAACGGTCTCTGTTCGAAACAAAGGTAGGCGAGTTTGGAAGCTGCGGTGTGCAAGACACGTGTTTATGGGTTGCTTTGTGATGAGATTTTGGTTAATGTCGCGAGCTTTGTTGAGCTATTGTTTGACTCGAAAGAAAGAAACTGGTATGGGAGTGGCCGGTGGCTTCGGCAACGATAATTTGCGCCTTTAAATACAAACTCTGAAGAATTTTTTTCGACGGACAAGCGGACAACATCCGAAGGTTTTGTTATAATTCACGCAGTCTAAAATATGAATAAAGACATAATGTATGAGAGAACTGAGCAAATACGCCGATGCGATGTCGGCAGCCGAATCAGCACCGGGCTATGAAGAGGAAGATGTGTTTTATCCAATAAAGAAAGATGATGTTTCGCTGATGAGGAAAAGAAAACACTCTGGCGGTGAAATAGCCTTGTTGACCGGAAAGTTAAGGAATTAACACTTTTATTCTTTGAGATGACTGCCACGCTGTGAAAATGAAGCTAATTCACAGGTCAGTTTGCATGAAAGAAACAAAACCCAAATTAATCTACAGTTCTGAATGGAAAAATTGATAAATCCCACCTACTCTCTACCTCTTAAATTCCTATATCATCTCATGGATTTAATAAAAATACAGAAAACAGTAGAAGTGCACCCCTGACAAGGAAAACTGCTAGGGCAAAAAGACATGAACCTGTCATTTTGATATTGAAAAAGGTCGGCGCGATCAATCCCCTGCACACCTATCATATTAACCTGAACAGTGCCGCCGCATTTATATGTACACTTCCCATGAACTCTAATGATCCCTTTGTCTCAGGCTTTATGCTGGAGCCTTTCATATGCTTTAGTAGTTAGAGTTCCAGTTGATCTGTGTAAGTTGAGACTGCTGGTAAGGATCAGATAGGGGTACCACAGGTTCGACAGTTGTCGGCATAGCCTGACGCTGTTGCGTGAGATGATTAGCAGTTGAAGGTGCAGCCATAGTTTGCACTGGTGGATAAATTCCAGGAAAGGTGCCGTGCCCAGCCTGTGGAGGAGAGAAGGTGAGGTGCTGTCCCTGAGGGTGAAGGTGGTATAAGGAACTGAGCTGCACGCTGGATAAATCTTGCCCAGGTGGAGGAATCCAAGATGAAGCTGTGCTCTGCATCAACCATGAACAAAAGAAAGAAAATCATTAATCAGAAATTAAAAAAACTAATGTCTGAGTCTGAAAAAAAAAGCACCTAAGGAGAGTGATGCAATAGACACTTAATATTGATAGCTGTAATGCACTGATTTGGCACTTGAAAACAATAAAAAATATCATTCACTATGCAGCAAATAACAAGGCAGCGCATATACATTCTCCTCACACTGCCACAACAAAAACTAGACTTAAAGCTATGGAAATGAAAAGTAAAACCAACCAGTGATCCTGTAGTGTAGATATTTCTTTCCTTCAACTGAGATGCTGATTGATCATCGTTACCAACAGAGCTTCCAGAGGATACAGCTGGACCAGGATTGAAGCCCATAGGAGAAGAGCCATATGATCCATATAAAGTTGGGGGTGCAACTGGAGTTGGGTTTCTGGCAGTAGTTCCAGGCTTAAATTGTGGAGGAGGGACCAGGAACTTGACACCAGCAGCAGCAGGTGCTGGTGCAAGAAATGCATTGCCAGGCGACGGCTGGTGAGGAAGCCCATTGTGGCTCAAGAATTGGTGCATTGATGGAAAATAATATGGATTGAAGTAATGGCCATACTGAAGATAGTTAGGAGGATATGGTGGCCTGAAAAGAAGTGGGTGCAGAGAAGCAGCAACAGATTGCTGCATCGATTGACTCAGACTTGAAGTTGATGTCGACATAGAGTTCTCACTCTGAATTTGACAAATAGCATAATCAATTAATTTAACAGAAAAGACAGAAAAGTTACAAACAAGAATCATTATCTCAAACAAAATGGCACAGAAATAGGTGCTAAGAAACACTACATTCTTAAAAGGAGTATTTATTGTTCTTATTATTGATGGGTTCGCTGTAAGAGTATGGAAATACGATGATACCATTGTATGCATCTCTCATGAAGTTGAAAGTGAACAAAATTGTCACAAAGAAAGGTGAAAGCAAGCTTAACCCTCAAGGCAAACACACACACAGACAATCAAAAAACTGTGGTTATGGGTGTGTGTAGAGTGTTAAGCAGAATAAAAATACAAACTTTCTCCAATCGCTAAACAGTTCATTTTCAGGGGGGGAATATCCTAAGAGGATAGGGCATTTTGTATAAAGCTGTTCCATTGTGCACCCAAGATCATGGCAAGGTTTGGTGTCTGCAGTTCAACATTGTCCGATCCTAATTAATCTTTTATCTTCATATGCCAAAGTAGTGCAGTATGACATTTTAACATTATTAGATTGACTTTAAAAAATTTAATCAAACAGATATTATGGCCAAGGCAAATAGCACATAATAAATAAATGAAACAGAGCAAAGGCTTACAGCAAAGCCGGAACGTTGTGAAACATCTGATGCCTGAGTCTCATGCCCTACGAATGGTACAAGGTGAGCAGCCTGCAAGGGTGGCATGATCCCAAAACCATAGTTTGGAGCAATTTGAACAGTGGGGCTCTGGTGGCATTCTGGAAGCAACATTTCATCCTGCTCTGATTGAACAACCTTTGAGTCTGCACTAGGCGCAACATTATCTTCTGATATTAGCACTTTTTCAAGCACAAGTTGAGGGGGCTCTGGTTGATAAGAATGATCAACTTGCATAGGAGACAATCCACTATCATTGCTGCATGTAACACAAAAGCATAATATGTTTATATATATATATATATATATATATCACCATGACTGAAAACTTCAAAATATTTCCCAGATGTATGATATAAAAGATCCAAAACATTCCAAAGGTACAATAGAAAGCATATAAAAGGCAAAAGGATTTGTTTTAGGCACAAAAAGCTCATGAGATAATAGGATAAGTAAGCACACATGCAGCATTACCACATAACCTGACTAGCCCCACCCAATTCCTGGAAAGCCTCCAGTTTTACAATCCAACAAAAACAATCAAGAATCCCCCTGGAAAACCTCCATTTTGTCATCCCACAAAATGCTTCAACGTAAATATCTTTCTTTACAAAATCAAGTATTTCAAACATGTATTTACACGACAAACAGTTAGAAAACACATAATATGTTCACCAACCTATCAGGTCTGGCATTTTCAACAGTTGAATGTGCCAGTTCAACAAGTGTAGAGTTAATGTCACCATCAATAGCATGGCTAAATTTTGTTTCTGGTCCAGAATTAGAATCAAAGCTTCCAAAAGTCAAACAACCATTGATATATTCCTTTCCTGGTCCAGAATCTGATTCAAAGCTCCCAAAAGTTAAACCATTTTTTAACGCTTCAGGGACTTTAAAGTGATTTGGAAATTTGACGTGTCCATTAGTGATGGATGGTTCTGACGGTGACTGAGAACTGACTTTAGCTTGAGCATCTTCAGACAAGACTGCTGCTTCAAAAATAAAAGCATGATTCAAAATCCAAAAATAAAAGGATACAAAGTAAACAACGAAACTTGTAACAAGGGGTAAAACAATACTTTTTAAGAATTCGGCCACCTCCTCTGATGAATGGCTATCATTAGCAGAAGACCTGACAACCAAAGAATCATTATATGAAGACAAAGTTGAGGGCTGCAGAGATTCAGATAACTGATTCTTTCCAACTGCCTTTGATTTACTCAGAGAATTTTTTTTGTTTACTTGAATATTATTCTGCTCGGCAGCTTTCTGCTGGCTACCCTCTTCGTGTTTAATTCTACAAACAGCACCAGGATTTCTAGTCATAGAAGGAGCCAATATGGGGTCTGAAGAAGAAGATATGGAGCCAGATACAGATGCTGGAGTGTTAGAAGCTGGGAGGCCATTAAAAAATGTAGTGGACTTTTGTTCCTTAGCATAACAGAGACATGCAAAGGAGTTGGGGGACATGCTGCAGGTGGTAGTAAAGCATCTGTCTTCACAGAGAAAACGGAACTACCATCACCAGAAGCAGCAGCAGCAGGCAGCTGCGGACCATGTCTGGAAATAGAACTCCTATTGGATAGAGTTGAGGAGTCACAGGATGTGGTGGTTAAATCTCTGTAATAGTAGAACAAATAAATTAGCTAGAATGGGAAAACAGTTCTACACAAGTGTTATATGACATAGTGCAATGAACATCTGTTAATGTACTTTGTCCCAAGATTCGCTGCAGTGTTATTTTTTTTCTGCACAAAGTGTGAAGAGTTCGAAGTACTTCTATCTGTCATGCAAACGACACCATTTTTACTTCGAGTAGCCACATTCCTCCCACCAAAAGCATCTGGCAAACAGTTCAGAAAGCAATTTTATCAAGTGCTGAGAAACAGTCTGCAATCACAGCAGGCAACCTCTCAAATTCTAACCCAACACTTTCCCTTAAGACTTTACTAGCATGGGATCATAATCCTAGATAAGACAGGTACATATACAATACAATACAAAATGAGAAAAACAAATCTGATTTAAATTTCATATATATAAAGCTCAAGATAGAGAGAGAACCGGGGGGGGAGAGGAATAATGACTCTTTTAAGATGTAATGCAACAGAATATTTCCTCCACCCAAGGAAAAGGAAAACATGCCCAGATTTTTTATAGTCTTGGGATTGGTATACATTTTACATACAAAAATGACAATTTCCTCAACCGGGATAGAGATTCTTACCTGAATAGTTTCCTCGACCACCCCTAGCTCCTCTTCCTTGAGTCTGCAATATCAGAAACAATACAAGGATTGGATTGTAATATAGTCTAACTAACAAAACCATATGGACAAACCCAGGAAAGAAAGACAAAAGGGAACGTTTAAATTTCTGAAAGAAGAACACATCTTACCCCCTTTCTCCAATCACATTTCCTCTTGACTTCATGAAATGTATCTGCCAGCCAAAACTTATTGTTTTATTACAGAAACTCAGCAGGTATGATTGCCATGAATAATTTATCATTTGGTAAGAGTGCAATGGATTCAGCATCCAGTCCACTTATAATGATTTGCAGATTTGTAAAAGTTGCACACGTAATCAAAAGCTACATAAATATTGTGAAAACTAAATTCAATAGTTGCTATCGGAGGAAAATAAAAGACACAAAGCAACACACAAATATTGGATTCCACTTATCATTACTCAGGAACTGGGTTACTCACAGAAAAGAAAAGGAGGGGACGTTTCATTTATGATTTGTTGAGTCAGCTTTTTAATTGTTTTACTTCTCCACAATTATTCAAGATAGAAAATAAATTACACATAGATTAACCTAGAGAATTTTTCTCCCTAACCCAGAAAACCTCTTCCTTGCAAAACCCATAATCCAAAAATGAATCCTAGCTCGAAATTATCCTTTTCTTCTCCTTTATTTGCTATGAACAAATCAAATTAACAATATTAATTTAGAAAAAAAAAACATTGAACCCAGCAAAGCCTAGAAAGGAATAAAGTGTTGATTTAGCTTGTTCAGAAAGTCTGTGGAAGTAAACAACAGTAGCACACCCGAGCACACTCTTACAACAAACAAAACCAGAAAACGAATAGTCCCAAGTTCAAGGTTTTATTCGTCCAACGATCAAAGTAACACATACAAGAGCCAAAACTCTCTCCTTTCCCCCTTTTCTCCTCAACCAATCACACCCTTTACAATAGTAACCAAAACAGATCATAAAAGCAAGAAACACAGTGAAACACACCCATCAAACCTTAATGCGCGAACAGATGAAACATAAAAATAAAAGCCTAATGCATGGGCACAGAAATATACCTAAATAAAGGAGCTTTTGCGCAGTGTCGTCAGGATCCATAGAACAGTCGTGAAGAACAGAGTAAACGTCCTCATCGCTGTGTTGTTTTCCTGTGATTTCTCGTATGCTTTGTATAGTTTTCTTGACGTTATCCGGGATCGTTACCGAGTCGCCGCCGCTAATGCTCATGTTGTTGTGTTCAGTTTCTGTTTTCTCTCCTTGTTTTACGTTTTTAGGAGAATTATTTTATTTCTTTCAAGAGAGAGAGACGATGAAAACAAACAAAAAAGGAGGGAAAAGTTGAGAGATGGAGATAGGAAAATTTGATCTAAAAAAAAAAGAAATCTGATACACGAGCAGTTCGAGACTAAAAGGCTAGGGGCCTAGGGCCAATGCCCCATGTGATCATGCAGTTCAGCTCATAGTTGTAAAATCCGTTCCCTTTTTTTGTTTGGAACGGAACGTTTCGGTTTCGGTGCATTCCGGCGTTCTGTTCCGGTTTTGTACTGTTCATATTTATTTAATTATATATATGAAAAAAAAAATATTAATTTAACAAGTATAATTTAAATTCAAGATAAATGAAATTTAAATTATACAATACAAACATAATCTCAAAATTAGAAACATCTTTAAAATTCCAAAATATTATGAAAGTAAAATGTTCTAAAATAAAAGAAAAATACATCAAACATCTTCTACATATTATTATTATAATTAATAACTATTATTATATAATAATAATAATAATTATAATATAATAATACTTACTATAAAAAGTAAAAACCCACCCACCCCCTTTTTGTCCCCTTCAGGCCTTCACTTTCATTTCAAGCAAACCCTATCTTTTTCTCTTCAGGCGTTCAGGCCACCGCCCTCCCTCACTAAAAACTCAATCTTTTTTATTCCTTCATGCTTCAACCCCTCTGCTCCTTCTCCAAAATTCCCACGCCATTTCTTTGACCCCACCATCACCATGACTCTTCTTCTCCGATCCTTCCCTCTAATCACTCTCCGCACGACCAGACCCTCCTCTCTTCCTCTCCTCCAAACTCTTCTCAAATATCACTTGGAGAGCAAGGTTGGTTGGGATGTGTACTCGGATCTGACACCCAAAAGCGAGTTCGAAATGAAAGCCGCTTTTGGGTTTTCCCTGAACTTGACCGAGGAAAACCACCTCCAGGAAAAGCGACGTCGCTTTTGGGTTTTAGGTCGACACCGAGCGGAACCCCTGATACAAAATCAGAGGCTCCGAGCCGAATTCGGCCGGATTTACGATGCTCGACCGAATTTTTTACCGAACAAAAACGTCGCCGTTTTGTTCCGGATTTGCTTCTGGAACGTGGCGTTCCGGCCGGAACGGAACGGAACTTACAACACTGGTTCAGCTATTTTCTTGATGTATTTTATAAATTAAGAAATATTAAATTAATATTTTTTGTTATTTTTATTTCACTCAATTTAATAATTATTATTTTTTAATTAATAAACATGTAATTATAATTCAAGGAAAGACCAGATGGAGTAACTTGCTTTTTTGAATTCTACTTTTTTTGGTTTTCTTGATTATTAATCTTCTTTTAAATACTTTTTATTTTTTTATTTATTTCTTATCTTTTATAATCTGTTACTAAATAAATAAATAAAATAACATGTCAAATTTAATAGTCAATAAGCATTGTTATTAACCATTGTTTTTAAGTAAATAAAAAATATTTTATATATTATTGATGTAGTTAAATTTAGTTGACCCATAAAAATAATATTGTCGCGAAATTAAATAAATTAAATAAAAATACAAAAAATTGTTCCCACGACCTCTCCTATTCTCAACTAAATACCAAAACCAACACCAAACATGTGTCCCTCTTCCTCAAGCTAAAAAAAAAATGCAAAATAATTCACTCGTCCAATAATACTTTCAATTTTGGACGAGTGAATTATTTCCTTATGATTGTGTAGTCCTAAAAGCTATGATATCTTTTTCTTCCATAATAATTCCATTTATTTCCTTATGATTAGCCATTAATTTAATCATATATATTTCTTCTTAGTTCCATCTTCTTCAATCTTAAAATCCTTGATCTTTTCTTCATGAGCAATATGGTCCAATAAACTCATACTGAACTCTACATGATTAAGTGCTTAAAAGAAACCTTTCTTAGTCTTGTCATTATAACTGTCATAACCCAATTTCTAGGTTACTCTCTAAAATCTACCCAAAAATAACATAAACGTTGGTAAGAAAATCAATGTTGAAAATTTGGTTGTTTTTGAGAGATCTAATTGTATCTCTTTTGTCCCAAAAAGAGAGGAAAGTACAGATTTAAAGAAAAAATAATTTATCATTGGATAAATCTGTGTAAAAATAAAGTCGTACAACATAATTATATTTTTATGGGTCGATTTGATTTAATCGTCGACCAATTTTAAGTGTAGTTATGTTGGGAATTAATTTAGGGTCCAATTGAAGAATTTAATTAAGTGCAAGGACTTAATTATACTTTAAATTAGTCAAATTAATTTTATTAAGGGCTTAATCGATGAAAATTAAATTCTTGAGTTTAATTCGGGTTCAATTGAGAAGATTGAAATTTTTGGAGTTCGAATTGAATTTTTCCAAGCCAATTATGCGAAGTCAGGGGCCAAATTGAAGACATCGAGAATTTAATGGTTAATTAAGGGTTAAATCACATAAATCGGAAGTCAGGGATCAAAATAAAAAAGACGTGCAAAGCCAAGGTTGTTGTTGAAATTCTGACGGGGATACAACTGCACAAAATTACAAGTTTAAATCCAATTGGGGGTGCAATTAGAACAATTATAAATTGATGGACTAACTACACTTCCACCTTCCCCAAAACTGCAGTCTCGCCACATTGGACACCTGACACACTATTGCTGACAACCCACCTGCACAACTACCGATAGCCACATTGCAAGCATGCTATCGCCGAAAGCAACCCAGCCAAAAGCAAGCCACCGTATACAAATAGAAGCCACCATGCACGACGAGAAGAGAGGAAGAATAGGGGGAAACACGGCGGAGAAAATCAAAGAAAATATTCAGAACAAGGAGGAGAATGAAAGAAGAATTTGCAAACATAGGAGGCAGACGAAGGAGCCACGTAGCCACACTTCATCTCCCCCAGTGTCGGCGGAGCTGTCGTTAACAACCTTCATCGTGTACTACTCTCTCTCTCTCTCTCTCGGTTGACAACTCCTTCTCTTTAAAAACAGTTTTGGTCGACGATTGTCTCCTCCCCAGTAATAGCCAGTCACCACCCTTGTCTCCTCCCCATAATCGACGACTTCACTGTGACCTCCAACGGTAGCAACCAGCTCCGACGAAGCAGCAACCACGAATTCCAACACGGGGCAGCCACTTTAGGATCTCCTCTCGACCATCATAGGTCGCCATTTTCGACGCTACCACCACAACGAGAATTAACTTGGTCGGTCGACAACCAAGTTCCTGTTCATGTAATAGTGCAGTGAATTAACTCATTACACTGTTCACATGAATCAATTTTCTTTTCTTTTTTTGTGTTATTTGATTGTTGGGCTTGACCTAGTCTCGGGCCAGCCTAGTTGGCTGGGGTGGGTCCAACCCAGGGCAACAGAAGTGGTCATTTGGGCCAACTTGGTTAGGCCCACCCATTTAGCTAGGCCAGACCCAACCTGATTTTTTTTTTAATTTTTAATTTTATTTTGAAAACAAAAAACTAAAAATTGAATTTAAAAAAAAAACTAAAAATGTGTTCTTTTCGTGTATATGATCGGATTCCAAAGTTTTACCCATCATATTTTTTGTAAAAAAATATGTTGCATTTTTCTCATATTTTAAAACGAAAATTTGGATATCGTAACCAATTTATTATTATCCTTTGGAATTTGGCGAAAATATCAAAAAAAATTATAATTATTTTGTTTTAACTATCAGGGTGTAAAACTACATTGTAAAGTACACCCGTAGATAAAAAAGAATTTTTATTACGGTGTAAAATTGCATTGTACAATACATCCATAGATAAAATTTTTTTTTTTAACTACGGTGTAAAATTACATTGTAAAGTACATTCGTAGATAAGAAAAAAAGTTTTTAATTGTGGTGTAATGTAAGATTACATTGTAAAGTACACCCGTATACAAAAAAAATAGTTTTTGAAAATGCAGTGTAAAAATTTTTAACTTAGAAAAATAATCAAACAACAATAGAACTTACCTTAGGTAGGGTGCACTAGGGGTGATGCGTCTTTCCCTTGCACAACAAGTCATCTTATCCAGACTCTCGCAGACAAATAGGTTCCTAGTGACCTTAATACCAGGTGATGACTCCTGATAATTATAATTGTAATTTTTGCGACTGTAAAACATAGCCGCCCATTTCACTGCGTGTCATTTTCTCCCCAATCCGGGGATGCCGAGGTGCGAAAAAAATCGTCATCGCGACAATAATTATATCTTTTCCTTTGTATGTCATCCCATTCATGCATATGTTTCAAACCAATTTCTCCTTCTAGATTTATCTTAGTAAATTGAGTATCCATTCTCGACAACATCCTATAATTCAATAATATTTTATTGTTTTTTTTCTAACTTTTTTATATTTTGGCCTTGTAGTTTTATTTGGTTTATAATTTAGTCACCAAATATTATCTCTTTTTAATTTCATCCCTTGAAGTTATGTTTCCATGGTTTTATAAAGTAATTTATTCTGATATGTTTTTCTTGCTTTCTTGATGTTTCATTAATTGTATCAACATTAAATTTAAAATCAGATTTATGAAATAGAGTTGGATATTTTTATTAAAAAATAAATTAAGCGATACATGTTGAAATTGACATAAAAGAAGAAATAACCCTTTTCGATAAAAAAAAAACATTCATAAGTCATATTTTATTCATCAAACTTTATTTTTGCACCATTTTGTCCTATTCTTGTAAGTTATTATATTTTAGTCCTTAACCTGTTCTTTTTTATGATTTAATCCCTTAAGATATAAAAAGGAAAAGGAAAATCATTGAAAAAGTTGATGAGAAAGAAAGCTCTCAAGCGACCAAATTTCAACCACATTTCAACCATCAATAACTTTGATTTTGATATCTAAAAAAAGTCAAAAGAGGTGGTTCTCATCATTAATGTTGTAAAAAACAAGTAAATTAAAACACAAAAAGTATTTTAATTTTAAATTTCTAGGCCAATTAAAATATGTTTTATTGGTGGGAATGAGATTTTAGAGATCTATAAAATTTATTTCTCATATTCTGAAAACTAGATTTTTATGGTCTAAACTCCTGGACCTCAATTTTTCATTGACCGATTAAAAAACAATTGAAGGGATGATGCATCACCCACCTGTGCTTCATTTGCTAAAACAATATATGTTTTTAGTTAAAAAAAATAAATATACATTTTAAAAAAAGAATATAATTTAGACTAAAAAATTATATTTTTTCTATATAATTAAAATTATTTTTTCTTTACAAAACCCATTTTTATTTCCTTATAATTAAACAAATAAATTTGAAAAGCATGCCGTGACATGAAATAAAGAGTTTGCATGTTCTTCTAAATAATTGTTTTACAGGAAAAATCAACTTCTTGATTTAGTTTTTAATTAATATTAACAATTTTTATTTTTCCGATTTATCATTTCATATATTTTTTAATTTATTGTATTAAATACAGACATCAACTTTTTATTTTGGTTCTGTCAATGATTTTTTTTAATTGTTTTTTTGTTAATATTTGTAGGTGTTAAAATTTCTAATTACTATAGATAAGGCATTCAAAATAATGATAATAATTATTTGTAAGGTTTTTTTTGTCTTATAGATATGTTAGACTAGTTATATATTTTGATATTTATTTAATATTAACTTCTTATAATATATATAAATAAATGGCCTAAGGTTTTTTTTGAAAAAAAACTCAAATTAATTTAATATCAGTGTTCTGAAATACTTTTAATATAATAATATTAAGAATAAATCTTATAAAATAAAAAATAAAAATTTAATTTTTTTCTAACAATAATAATGGTGACAACAATAGTATGACAATAATAATTAAAATATTAATTATATACAATAATGGTTATAATGACAACTATAATAATTGTGACAATTTAACAATCATGATAATAACAATGAGAATAATGATAATGATTCTTTTTAGGTGTTAAAATTTCTAAGTACTATAGATAAGGCATTCAAAATAATGATAATGATTATTTGTAAGGTTTTTTGTCTTATAAATATGTTAGACTAATTATATATTTTGATATTTATTTAATATTAACGCCTTATAATATATATATAAATAAATAGTCTAAGTTTTTTTTGAAAAAAAAACTGAAATTAATTTAATATCAGTGTTCTGAAATACTTGTAATATAATAACATTAAGAATAAATCTTATAAAATAATTTTTTTTTTTTTAATAATAATAATGGTGACAACGATAGTATGACAATAACAATTAAAGTATTAATTATGTACAATAATGGTTATAATGAGAACTAATAATTGTGACAATTTAACAATCATGATAATAACAATGAGAATAACATTCAAAATAATTCATCAGTTAATATTATTTTTCTTAAAAATTGACTTTTGTTGTATTTTTTTGTATGATAGTTTAGATTTAATATCACATAAAAAAATATACGAAGTCACACGTAGACAAAATGAGTGGAAAAAATGTGTCAAATTATTTACAATAAAAAATATATACGAGGCACTCGCCGTACCCTTTGCCATAACCATAAACAAATTTTTTAACATGCAAAAAAATATTAATGATTTTAATTTTTTTTTATGATGCTATATATTTAAGTGAAATAATCAGCCTATAAAACTTTTGATTACTACTGTAACAAAATTATTTATAATAATAATAATAATAATAATAATAATTGTATATTAGTTTTTTATATATTTATTTTATTATGTAAAATATGTTTAAAATAATGTCATGGTATTAGAGGTGTTTTAAAAAAAATTCATTTTTGTGCACAGTACAATAACCATAATACCCTCAAATAAGACAAAAATCAATAATTGTCAATGGGGGTGTCCCGATAATTTTATATTTTCAGTGCACAATAAAATAACTTTTGTAACCTCAAATAATACAAAACAGAAAAGTTACCTGCGGGGTGTTTAAAATATTTCACGTTTAACTATACATGCATAAGAGAGAGTTTCACTTTCATTTTACACCACCAAAGCTAAACTTACTATATTTTTTTAACCAAACTGCATCAAATACAAATAAAAATAACAATAAAATTAAAAATATAAACTAAGAGTAGAGATGTATATATACAAATAAAAAATTAAGAACTATCTCAGAAAAACTAAAAAAAAAATCAAAGGATCGAAATTAAATAAAAAAATACAAAATAAAAAATTATATAAATTAAAACTACACA
>CM055436.1:9734269-9850093 GCA_029228465.1 Salix viminalis | reverse complement strand
AAATTAGTAGCCCTTGAAAAAAAAAAGTGGCCTTGAATTAGGAAAAAAGTAATTAGTCTTTTTCCTTTTGTTTTTTAGCTTTATTATTATACAATAAAGTCATGCCAAACCACACCCATCCCACAATCCCCAGTGGTTATTTATTTGCAAACAAGTTTTCAACTTCCTCCAGTTCTCACTCTTGACACAACACAAACACAAACACACACCATTGTTATTGTCGCCCTCTCAAAGTCTCCCTTCCCTCCTCTCAAATTCCAGAGTTAGCCATGCAAGCCCTGCAATCACTACATCTCTCTTCATCTCCGATAAACCCACTTCACCAAAAATCCCACAATGCAACCAAGCCCCCACCTGAAAGAATCTCATTCATCAAAGCGTCATCATCCTCCACCGCTTCAGCTCCAAAACGAGAGAAAGACCCTAAAAAGAGGGTTGTCATAACGGGCATGGGATTGGTCTCTGTCTTTGGTAATGACGTGGATGCTTATTATGATAAATTGCTAGCTGGTGAAAGTGGAATTGGAACCATTGACCGCTTTGATGCTTCCAAGTTTCCTACCCGCTTCGCTGGGCAGATCCGGGGGTTTAATGCACAAGGCTATATTGATGGAAAAAATGATAGGAGGCTTGATAATTGCTTGAGGTATTGCATTGTTGCTGGCAAGAAGGCTCTTGAAGATGCGGATCTTGGAGGGGATAAACTATCTAAGGTTTTCTATAAATGTTTTTGTTTTCTTGTCAGTTTTGTATCATTTTGAGTTTTCATTTCTGGGATTTCTTTATTTCGTTGTTTTGCTTCGTGGGGTTTTGTTTTTTATCTGATGTTTGTTTTTTCTTGGCAAATTTAAGTATTTTTTATTCTTGAACTGAGTTTCTCTACGATAACGGTAAAGATGCAGGACGAAATCAATTATTATTCT
Organism: Salix viminalis; assembly: GCA_029228465.1. Taxonomy (NCBI): domain Eukaryota; kingdom Viridiplantae; phylum Streptophyta; class Magnoliopsida; order Malpighiales; family Salicaceae; genus Salix; species Salix viminalis. The sequence goes on along the minus strand of CM055436.1, from coordinate 9,849,170 downwards.
TGAAAGTATAAATTATGATTTTTTTGTTTTTGTTTTTTGATATGCATTCGTATGTGGGCTAGATTGGATTTGGTATTTGGCTTGTTGTTTGTTTATTTGTTCGTTGGATTTGGTATATGTACTATGCTTCTGATTGTTGCAATGTTTGTTTGCAGATTGATAAGGAGAAAGCTGGTGTCCTTGTTGGAACAGGGATGGGTGGTCTTCAAGTCTTTTCTGATGGTGTTCAATCTTTAATTGAGAAAGGACACAGAAAAATTACCCCATTTTTTATTCCTTATGCTATAACAAACATGGGCTCTGCCTTGCTTGCAATTGACCTTGGTTTCATGGGTCCAAATTACTCGATTTCAACTGCTTGTGCTACTTCTAATTATTGCTTCTATGCTGCTGCCAATCACATTCGCCGAGGTGAGGCGGATATGATGATTGCTGGTGGAACAGAAGCTGCTATCATTCCTATTGGTTTGGGAGGTTTTGTTGCATGCAGGGCCTTATCACAAAGAAATGATGATCCGAAAACTGCGTCTAGGCCATGGGACAGAGATCGAGATGGTTTTGTTATGGGTGAAGGTGCAGGAGTGTTGGTGAGCTCATGTCTATTACTGTGCTAAGGATGGATTATCTGTTAGATTTTAAGCTTCTTCACATGTTTTTCTTTATTTTTCTTTTCCTGTCAAGTATGCCTTTTTAATTTTGTGTCTGCACATCATAAATGATGGAATGAAGTTCTACTTGAATGTTCATAATTTAATAAGATTGCACTATGAAGTTGATTTTGGAAGTTATTTGAAAGGAGTTGTGTGGTTTTTTTTTCTGGCAGGTAATGGAGAGCTTGGAACATGCAATGAAAAGAGGTGCACCAATCATTGCTGAGTACCTCGGAGGTGCTGTTAACTGTGATGCTTATCACATGACAGATCCAAGAGCTGATGGGCTTGGGGTATCTTCATGCATCGAGAGAGGTCTTGAAGATGCTGGCGTGTCTCCTGAGGAGGTACCTTTGTTTTGTGATGATTATCCTCATTTTGGTGTCTCACCCTTTTTCTTATGGCAGTATTGTTTTATATGTTAGCAGTGTGGTCTTCTTAAGCTATCTCAATAAATTTTTAAAACCTTTCAGCATGATGTAGAAACCCCATTGTTCGATTGGATATTGAAATTAGGAGTTTCAGTAGATAGAAAGGGAGGAATTGGATATTGAAATTAGGAGTTCAGTAGATAGAAAGGGAGGAATTGGATATTGAAATTAGGAGTTTCAGTAGATAGAAAGGGAGGAAAGTTGAGAGTTCAGAGGAGAGAAGGGAAGTTTTTATTATTATTTTTCTAAATTACGAGTGGATGATGTGGCAGCTGGTTTCTTAAGTTATCATCGCAAAGTTGGCTTTCACATTAGCAGGAATGGGAAATAGAAACACATCTGATTTAGGTTTATAGCCTCCTTGGTTTTTTAACTTTTTAAGATTTCTATTTTGAGTCTGTCGATTATAGTTTATCCTATTTGCATATCTAAATTATATGAAGTTTTTCTAATTTAGCACTTCCACAAATACCCTTTTGATCAATGGAATGATGATTTGAATGCTCTTCATAAGGGTATTTGTTGAACAATATGCTTAATTGTAAATGTTTTTTATAGTTTAAAACATTCAAGAATTGATGTGTAAAGACACAAACGAAAATAATGAAAAATTTTATGGGTAAAAGCACAATTGTTCATCTAAATTGGACTGATAGGGTGGTTGTGGATGAAACTCAACAAGTTCATGCACCGAGCTGTCAAATTGGTTTGAATACCCATTCCATCGGGTTCTGATTTCATTATATAGAAGAAATTTACATAGTATCTACCTGATTTCCAACGCCTTAATGCTATGTAAGGTAAGTATTAATTGCCTAATTATTTCCTATATACAATCTAGTCATATAAAAAAACAATTCCAAAACTAGAGCAAATCAAATCCCATAACATCCCCTCTTAAATTGATGCTGGAAAATCAAGAAGCATTAATTTATCAACTAAGAATTGATGCCGATGCCGAGAGAGAACTTTAGTGAAAATGTTCGCAGTTTGAAGTTTGGTGGAGATGTAAGGAAGTGTAATCACAAGTCTGTCAAAGGATTCATGTATGGAATGACACTCAACTTCAATATGTTTTGTACACATGAAAAAAAAGGATTAGCAACAATTTGAATAACACTGATATTATTAGTATGAAGAGGAGTGAAATGAAGCTGAGGAAAAACAAGTTTACCCAATAACCCACAAAACCATGTGATCTCAGAGCAGGCGGAAGACATAGCATGATATTCCGATTCTGTGGAGGACTTGGAAACTCTGTCCTGCTTCTTACTCTTCCAAGAAATGAGTAATAGAGCGACGAGTATCTGCATAACCGGCCTAGTCAGCGTCACTATATCCTTTCAACTGTAAGAAAGATTCCTTAGGAAAGAACAACCCGCGTTAAGAGGTATCCTTCAGATATCGGATAATACGGCGAACAACAGCAAGGTGAAGATGTTGAGGGGCCTACATAAATTGATTGACCTGCTGCACAACAAAAGAAATGTCAGGATGAGTATTCATCAAGTAGTTCAAACTCCCAACTAGTTGCCGATATAAGGATGGACCTGACAGTAGCTCGCCTTCCTCCTGACAAAGCTTAAAATTGACCTCTAATGGAGTAAGAACAAAATTATCCAATGGGAGACCAACTAGTGAAATTACTTCCTTTGTGTACTTGTGACAATGTACCAGTCAGAGTAATCTGAACCTTAAGGCCAAGAAAGTATTGGAAGGGACCAAGATCTTTAATGTGAAAAGAGGTCTGGAGATGCTGTTGTAAGTGCTTAAGCAACTCAGTATCCGAACTAGTAATCACAATATCGTCAACATATACTAGAAGAAATTCAATTCCTGCAGAAGTCTTGTAAATAAACAGAGAGGAATCAAACTAACTCTAAATAAAGTGAAAAACAAGCAAAGTAAAGCAAAATTTATCAAACCATGCCCGCGGAGCTTGTTTCAAACCATACAAAGATAGGCGTAGCTGACAAACCTCGGAGGAAGGTGTAGTAAACATGCCAGGAGGTGGAGACATAAATTTCTTCCTTCAAATCTTCATGTAGAAAAGCATTCCTTACGTCCATTTGCCTGAGATACCACCCCTGTGACGTATCAAGTGCCAATATAGTCTGTACAGTATTCATTTTAGCAACTAGTGCAAATGTCTCTTCGTAATAAATATCATACTACTGTCGGTTCCCAAGAGTCACGAGATGGGCCTTATATCGGTCTAGTGAGCCATCGGACCTAAACTTGATTGAGCATACCCATTTACAACCAATAGGTTTGACACCGGAGGGACAAGTCACAAGATCCCAAGTGTGATTGTCTTTAAGAGTTTGGTTTTCTTTTTGCATGGCCTGCTAACAAGCTTGGGTGGCTGCCTGAGTATAAGAGTGAGGAACAGAAACAATATTGGGAGTGACAATGAGCGAGGTATGAGAAAAACCATACCTATTTGGTGGACGTGGAACCTAGGTGTAGCACCGAGGTAACAGAAGTGTAGAATCAGATGACGAAGTAGTGCTTGGAAGAGGCGCTGAAGGAGGACGTCTTTGATATACTATACCCGGTTTAAATCGCTTAGAAGAAGGGACACCATCAAAAGCTGGTAGAGGAGCAATAGGAGGATCAGAAATAACCTGAGATTGAAATAATATTGATTTTCAAAGAAAATCATATTCTGGAAGATCTGGAATTTGTTTGCTTGAGCATCATGACAAACAAATCCTTTTTGAGTAGGGCTATATCCTCCCGTTGACCATAGAGAGAGTCGATGTGCCTACGGCAACCCAGAAACAAAGCAACGAACACCACAAAAAGGGATGAACACCTCACCACATGAACATTGCTGGACACCACTACGAAGAAGATCGACTACCTCAGAGGAGGCTGATGCCACAAAAAATGACGAAAACTGCCACAGAGAGTATTGATTGTCACATAGAAACACCGAACACCACCAATAATATAGATAGTGAGAGATAGTGCTAACAAAGTCGGTGACCACAGATAGTGCCGATGCACCAAGAACAAGAAAAAAAATTCTTCCTGTCACACACGAGTAATTAAAACCATAGAGAAGTATAGCAGAGTAAGGGCTCTGATACTATGTCAAATTGGTCTGAATACCCATTCCATCGGGTTCTGATTTCATTATATAGTAGAAATTTACACAGTAATTGCCTGATTTCCAGCACCTAAATGCTATACAAGGTAAGTATTAATTGCCTATTTATTTTCTATATACAATCTAGTCATAACAGAAAACAAATCCTAAACTAGAGCATATCAAATCCCATAACATGAGCTTGGAATCTTTCCCTTCTCTTGTACCTCCTTCATTTTATGAATGCATAGGAAAAATCTACTGTTGAATTGTCTTTGGTACTCTATTGAATTAGAGATACAAGTAAAGGAGATTGTGGAGTAGTACTTAAATGATTTAAAGTGAGAGCAATTTGCAAGTGAATTGGCAAATTACATTAAAACTATGCAAAATGTTTCGTTTTGTAAATTCATTTCACAGCAAATCTGTTTTGTTCTAAATGCATAAATTAGGAAAGAACTCAATTTCAATATCTTTTCCTGGGTTCCTGAATAGCTGGCAAGCATATATTGGTTTAGTCCTTGCATGGGGTGACTTGATGCTATTATATTTCTCTTAAAAAAGAAAAAGAATGCAGTTGTTGCTGCTGCTGCTGCTGTTGTTGGTATTGCTGGCAGATTAATCTAGTGCATTAATTTTTCAGGTTAACTACATAAATGCACATGCAACTTCCACTCTTGCTGGTGACCTTGCTGAGATAAATGCTATAAAGAAGGTATTCAAGAACACTTCAGAGATCAAAATCAATGCAACGAAGGTAATCTTCCTCCCTCTCATTGACTTTCTCCGTCCTGTTCCAAGTTGTGATGATGTTATATTCCAATGGGTGGTTGATGTTATATGCTTGTTCATTTTGTTTCAGTCTATGATTGGGCATTGCCTTGGTGCTTCTGGAGGTTTGGAAGCTATTGCCACTGTGAAGGCCATAACAACAGGATGGCTGCATCCTAGTATTAACCAATTTGTATGTGTCGGATCATTTCCAAGTTATAAGAACTGTGTGTCTCTTTAGGTGTTCATTTGTTAACTTAGCTAGATTGTTTAATGACTGCCCTCCTGGTATTCTTTCCTGACTGCAGAATCCAGAGCCCTCAGTTGAGTTTGATACTGTTGCCAACAAAAAGCAACAACATGAAGTGAATGTTGGTAAGATGGTGAAACCTTTTATTGTGGAATTTGGATTTTTCAATTGCTTTCAACTCAAGAGTTTGAAATTGCTGGCTTTAACCATGTGTGTCTACAGCTATTTCAAATTCATTTGGATTTGGTGGACACAACTCCGTCGTCGCCTTCTCGGCATTCAAGCCTTGAGCTCCTGACCTTTCTGCATTTCCTTTCATGCATTTCAAGCCCCAAGCATCCAGCTTGTCTCCATTTCTTGTAGTGATCAGTCTTGCTCAGTCGGGATATGCTTAATTCACTAGTCAATGAGGCTCCATCTTTTAATTTGCGTTGCTGCATAATAATCATCTTCCTGTCAATTTTGAGGTGAACTACAGCCTAAGGTTTATGGATCTTTTCTCTTAATTAAATTTCATTTTTCTTTGCGTTTATTGAACTTTTAGGAAGTAAAGGGGCATGTAATTTCCTTGTGTTTTGACTTTTGAGCTGTGAAACAGATAAATGAAATGAACATCTGCGAGGGTCTCAGTTACTATCACGTTCCCTTTTTAACTCGTGTGAAAGGAATGCATGGTTTCACTTGTCCTTGTAGAAGAGTTTTAAATGAATTGTCTTCAGATTCATGCAGGAATTTCTGGTTTCCAAAGGAGTTCCTCAGAAGAAGCATTCGTATCCTTTGCCAAGTTGTTGCATACTTGCATTGGATGGATGTGTGGGAATTATTTCTGGTTTGAGTGATTTATGAATTGTGATAGACAGACTACGAAGCTGTTTGGGAGGGTGGTACAAACGTGGTTTTCTTTTCTTTTTGTTTTCTTCTTCATTTTAAATAAGTTTTTTTTTGTGTTTTTAAATTGTTTTGATGTACTGATGTCAAAAATAATTTTTAAAAAATAAAAAAAATATTATTTTAATATATTTCTAAATAAAAAGCATTTTAAAAAATAAACACAACTGTCCTCTTACACATGCGCTCATCTGGCCTGCTATGGCCGGCCTAAGCTCTGGGCTTGGCGTTTTTTCTTCTCTTTTTAGTACTCCGAAAATGTTTTTACGATGTTCACTTATTTTTTAACATGGTTTTTAAATATTATTTTAAAAAAGTTTATAGTATTGTTTTTTCTAATAATAATAAACTGTTCATAAAAAATCGTTTCATCATGAATTTTTTTTTAACAATGGAAGATATGTTTTTGTTTTATATAATGAGTTAAAAACACTATTAATTGATAAATCAAAAAATAATTATGAAGACTAATTTATTATTAAAATGAGAAAATAATTTCCCCATATTTTATCTTAGCTGTTGTTTTCATTTTATATTTATTTTATGTATGATTTTCATTCTTATAAATGTATAGTGTCAATACAATTGATCATTCTTAAATTAAAAAAATCGAAGATAAATAACAATAAAATCTCTGAGTATTATGGAATTATAGAAATAATCAAAGCTATCAAATAATATTTTAAAAATAGTTAATTAAATAATTTAGAAATAAGAGAGGATATTAATTAAAAACTCAATTAAAAAAATAGTAAATTATTAATAATTCAAAGGATGCTAGGCTTGGAAGGCCATACTCATGTTATGAGGTAAGAAGTTCAAGCATGATTGAGCCTAAAATGATAATTGGTCCTCGAATGCTAGTTGAGTCTAGAATGTCAATCTCGTGTATTTAATTTCAAATTTTACACTTGCATATGCAAATCTTCAAATCTTGTTTTTATTTATTAAATGATAATTTAAATATATATATGCTAGTGTTTGCAAGATTTAAATTATGCAGGAAAATACATAATTTTTAAGTCAAAATCCCCCATCTTATCTATGCATTTTTTTTTTGATGAAAATTATCCTTGTCCGTTGACAACATTGTTATTTATATATAAAAAATAAAGATAATTAAAATAATATTTTTAAAAATCCTAATAATTTAAAATAAACAGAAATTATTTCTATAGGAAGAGTTATTTTGGATGAGGCTAGAATGTTCCCCCAAAATATTTTAAAGATCTTGTTTTTTTTGTAAGGTTAAAATCTTATAGTAGTTGGACACCAGGGAGACTTTGCGATAAAACCCATAAGCTATTGGGTAGGAATTGCATAAATTTCCTAGTTGGTTTAAGATTATTTTTTCTATTTTATTTAGAACTCCTGTTAGTTTTTCAACCTTGTTTAATTTGATTTATCTAGTATAAAAAAGGTTATTTAGTTTGTATTTATGTATTTGGGATATTTTTTATTATTATTTTGAAATAATATTGTGTGTGACAATGTATCTCATACTTTTGGTTTTTCATCAAACTCTTATAAACTTGTCAAATACTTTTTGTAGCGTTCATCATTATACTTTTAGTTCATAATTTTATTATAATTAAAAGGTTGAGGATTTCATCCAATATATTTATTTTCTTGGTTTAAGTAACAATTGGGTCAAGTTTTCTATGAATCTAATTTTAGCTTTTTTATGTTATTTTTCATATCTTGATCATAATGAGTTCTAGAGTTCTAGAGTTCTTATCCTTTTGTACTTTCATAAGTTTACATCAAAGCAAGACTTTAAAATCAAGTCTTATCTATCAATCTTTATTTCTTTCATGTTTTTAGTTCTTGTTTTAATTCTTGAATTTATTGTAGCTTTATATAAAAAAAGAGTTTGTGTTAAAAAGAGCTATTGTCATATAATATAGAAAAAGAATAACTTGAATAAAAAAATCAAAGTCATTGGATGAAAGATCCTAACCCTTTGAATATAAAGATTTAAGAATATAGAAGTATGAGCACGAACAACACAAATGAAATCAATCTTTGACAAGTCCTAAATAGAATGATGAAAATAATCAAGAGTATAAGAAACATTGCCACACAAAAATATTATTTATAATAACCAAGTCTCTAAAAAAATCTAAATACAAGCTAAATAACTTTATTTATATGAGGTAAAGTATCCTAAACAATGCTAGAAAGATAACAAATGATATAAATCATGCATATTATTTTCTAGGCTTTATTTCAAGGCCTTCTCAAAATTTAATTATTACAAAAATCTTTAATCCTATAGAAAAATAAAGCCTTTATAAACTTCTGAAATGATTTTAGACAAATCCAATGGATGGATAAAAAGGTTATTGTTTGTTAGCGTGAAACTATGTAATAAGAAAGATAAGCCCTAAATTGCCTATAATATCTTTGAATATTAGAGGTTGTTATTGTATAAGAAATCCTTGCAAAATAAGAATTGCCTCCTAATTGATCTTCTTGGAAAGTAAAGAATCAATGCAAAATAAAAATTTCACATGTAATTAAACTCTTTCCTTTAAAAACCAATAAACTATATTGAAAATTGTTATTTTTCTAATTTCCTTGTTTGTTGGCAAATTTCAATCTTGACTTCAAAAATGTTGTTCTCTCTTGTCTAGATAAGTTATCGTGCTTTCCATATATGGATGGAAAGCTTGACATGTTTAGTTTCTAGCCCAACTATAATCAAAAACCACTTTCTTTAGGTTTAGGTATGGTCTAAGAACTATATGAAGGTCTAGTTTGATATATTTGCAACTTTCTGACCTTAACATCTTAACTTAGCTCATCAAACTCTTCTTTGATCTTCTTAGTATTATATATTATAAAAGGCCTAATTGGTATATCTAATAGATACTTTGGTCATACTCATTGATTCTTATCATTCGCTTTTTTTTTGAAAGGATTCATTGTCGAATCACTAATAAAAACATCATATATAGGCAATACATCCTTGTAATTCTGCAAAATATAAAAGCAAGAACCTTGTATAGGCTTGGTAGTGTAAAAAATGTTTTTTTTACAACACTAACTTTTTTATTTTTTCCTCAACACTTTTTTTTTCTTTTCTTCATATATGACCCTTATTTTCTTTCTCCTTTTAGCCAACTCACTAAATTCTTTTATTTTGGCCACCTTTTTCTTGTAAGTTAACCCTACTGATATTGTCACATGTGTGCAGTGTTGTAGCAACCATCTTATCAGGGCGAGAGCTCTTGAGAGGGTGAAGAACAAAGAATTCTTGTTTCTAATAAGTGAAAAAGGGATGGAGTCACCACCTAATATTTTTAACACTAGAAACCCTAACTCATCTTAGAGTCTTGATAAGGGGGCTGATTGTATATAAGGAGAATGTATCACCCCTATTGTTTGTCTGATATAAACTAAAGTATTGTTGTGTTTTCTAACTGTTGATTTGTCTATAAGTTTTTAGAAAAGTCCTCCTCAGTAAAGATGTTATTATCTTATCAGGTTAAAACCTAATCATTTTAGAGTCAAAATATATTTTTTATATTTTTTTTAATACTATGAATATGTTTTATATATAATTTTATAATCCTTGATATTAGAACGAAAAATTTATTATATTTTTTTAGAATGTAGGTCAAGCTCTCATGACTTTAATAAACTTGCTGCTAAATCCAAAATGCATGTAAAAATAGAAAGGACTCTTTTTATGATTTTTTTAATATGATAAAATATACAAAAATAATTTAATTTTTGAGAGACTTGACCATGTGCACACAAATAAAAACATGCTTTTGTATTATATTTTTAAGAGAATATTTTATTTTTGTAATTTTCTAAAATTGTGAAACACACACACACACACACACACACACACACACACACACACATATATATATATATATATATATATATATATATATATATATATATATATATATATTTAATATTAGGTCAACATCTTATAATATAAGCCTATAAATAAAATATTAAATAAAATATTAAATAAAATGTAAAAAAATAGGTCAAAAATAATTTTAAAATTTCTAGAAATTATTTAGGATTTTTTGACAAAAAATTATATCTTCTTTAAATGAAACTGCTAAAATAGGTCAAATACACCATTAAACAAAAAAAAAAACCTTAATCAAAATACTTTCCAAACAAACAAGATTTAACCTAATTGAACCAAAACAAAACTGATCATATTGACCTTAAGCCATTGGTTTGACCATGAACCACACCTAGATTTTTGGTTTAACCCAAAAATAAAACAAAAACATAATACATATACAAAACTAGATTCCACTATAAAAACATGAAAAACATAAAAATTCTTGACAAAAACATTTCAAATACACACAAAATGAAGAACACAATGAATGTTCTTTATAAACCCAAAAAATCATAAATCTCATCATAGACTAAGCATGGTAAAAGTAGGAACATAAAGAGATTATAAATCATGCAAGGATCAATAATCTAGCACATCTTCAGTTTGATTATCAATGAATCATCACGATTTAGTCAGTTTTGGTTTTGGTTCAAAACCAAAACTCTTAGATTAAAACAATTAAAAATACCTTTACAAGAAAAAATAAAACTAGATTACAGATTAAGGGTGTCATGCGAAGTGGTGCAAAGAATTAGACCACAATTGGTCCAAATCATGTAGCCAAAACAATATTTTTTCTAAGAACACTACATAAAAAGAGTGTAGAAACTTGAACAAACCTAGAAATGGTCTTAGCATAGAAACAACAATAAAACTTATAAAAAACAAACTTAAGCCTAGCAAAAAAGGCTTCGATATGTTTCTATAATTGCCTTAAAACTAAAAAAAAACTCCATAGATTAATAATGGGTATTAGTCTTGTTATCAGGAACTAATATTTTCTCACTTTACGAAGGATTAGTTCTATTACAAATAAACTAATCTCTTCACCCATTACTATGCATTAGTGTCATTGCTAGGAAACTAATTTGTTTACCCCTTTACCAGGATTTAGTTCCATTACTCGAAAACTAAATTTCTTCACCTCTTACCAGACATTGATCAAATACCAGGAAATTGATATCTTTGCTACTTGCACTACATTAGTCTTATTACCATGAAACAAAATCTTTTTTCCCTTTATTAGACATTAGTCTCATTACCAAGAAACTAATCTCTTCTCTATTTACCGGGTATTAGTCCCATTACTAGGAAACTAAATCTCTTCACCTCTTACTGGGCATTAGTCTGTTACAAAGAACTAATTTCTTTGCTCCTTACCAGGGTTTTAATCCCATTATCAGGAAACTAATCTTCATGTCCCTTACTAGGCATTAGTTTCATTACTAGGAAACTATTCTCTTTGCCTTTTATAGGTCATTAATTCTATTACTAGGAGACTAATTCACTTCACCCCTTACTATGCATTAGTTCCATTACTTGGAAACTAAACTTCTTCTCCTATTAATGGGAATAAGTATATTACCAGGAACTAATCTTTTTGTCCCTTACCGAGAATTAATCCCATCACCAGTAACTAATCTTTTAGCCCTTTACCAGGCATTAATCCCATTATAAGGAAAGTAATATCTTTGCCTCTTAACAAGAATTAGTCCCACTACAAAAAAACTAATATGATTTCCCCTTACTAGGCATTAGTCCTATTACCAAAAACTAAAGTTTAACACTCTTTACCGGAAATTAGTTCAATTATTAAGAACCAATATTTTTCCCCTTACTGGTATTAGTTCAATTACTAGAAAACTAATCGTTTTCCCTTTATCGGGCATTAGTTCCATCATCAAAAAATTAAGATTTTTCTTTTATCGAGCATTAGTCCATTACTAGAAACTTATCTTTTTGCCCCTTACTAGAGCTTTAGTCCCATTACTAAAAAACTTATCTTAACCCCTTACTAATCTCTTTACCACTTATTACTCATTAGTTCTATTACAAGGAAACTAAACCTCTTCGCTTATTAGCAGGTATTAGTCCCATTATCTAGAACTAAATTTCTTTGCCTCTTATTGGGATGTATTCCTATTATAAGGATCTAATATCTTGTTTTATTGGAATTAGTACATTAATAGGGACAAATGTCTTTGCCTCTTACTAGGTATTAGTCCCATTACAAGAAACTAATGTTTTTGCTTTTTTTAAGCTTTAGTCTCATTATTAGGAAACTAATTTTTTCACCCCTTGCCAAACATTAGTTCCATTACCAGAAAACTAATCTTATTGCCCTCTTACTAGGTATTAGTCCATTACCTGGAAACAAATCTTTTCTCCTCTACTAGAAATTAATGTCATTACGAGGAAACTAAATCTCTTCATTCCTTATCAGACAATAATCCCATTGCCAAACAACTAATCTCTGAGCGCATTACCATACATTAGTCTTATTCCAGGAAACTAGTCTCTTTTACCTTTATCGGGCATTAATTCCATTACATTAACCTTATACTTCAAGAAAATAAATCCTTTTCCCCTTACCAAGTATTAACCCTATTACCAAGAAATCATTCTTTTCACCCTTTACCCAATATAAGTCCATTACTTAGAAACTAATCTCTTAATCCCTTATCAATATAAGTCCCATTATCGTGAACTAATATCTTTGCCCCTTACCAGATATTATTCCTATTACTAGAAAACTAATCTCTTCACCTTTTAAAAAGCATTAGTCCCATTACAAGGAAATTAATCTTTTCTCCCCTTAACTGGTATCAATTCCATTTTCAAGGAAATAAATCTCCTTACTACTTACTAAATATTGTTCCTAATATAAGGAAACAAATCTCTTCGCCCCTTATCAAATATTATTCCATTTACTTGGAAATTAATCTTTCTACTCCTTATAAAGCATTAGTCCTATTACTAGAAAACTGATTTTTACCCCTTATTTTACATTACCATTACTAGGAAACTATTACCTAAATATTAATCTCTTCACCTTTTACCAAGGCATTAGTCCTAATATAAAGAACTAATCTTGTCACCCTTTATTGGATATTTTTCCTATTATTAAGAAACTAATATCTTCATCCCTTACAGGGTATTACTTTCATTACCTGAAAACTAAATCTCTTTACCTAATACTAGCACTAGTGTTATTATTAGAAAACTAAATTCTTCGCTTCTTACTAGGCTTTAGTTCCATTACTAGGAAACTAAATCTCTTCACCCCTTATCGGGAATTACTTTCATTTCATGAAAACTAAATCTCTTTATCTTTTACCCTATTTTGGGCATTAGTTCATTACCAGGAAATATTTTTTTAGCCAATTACATAGCATTAGTGACATTACCAGGAAAAATATATCTCTTTGCCCTCTTACCGAACATTAGCCTCAATACTAAGAAACCAATATTTTTACCCTATATTGAGTATTATTTTTGTTACCAGGTATATTTGCCCTTTATTGGACATTATCCCACCACTAAGAACTAAGTTTTTTGCCCCTCACCAGATATTAGTCCTATTACTACAAAACTAATTGCTATGCCCCTTTATTGGGCATTAGTCCTATTGTTAGGAAACAAATTTGTTTTCCCATGACCAAGCTTTAGTTCTATTACAAGGAAACCAAACCTCTTTCAACTTCTATCAGGCATTACTTTCAATATATGGAAACTGTATCTTTTGGTCTTTTACTAAGCATTAGTCCATTACTAGGAACTAATCTCTTCACCCTTTATTAGGGCTTTAGTCCTATTATCAGGAAACTAATCTCTTTACTTTCTTATCGGGCATTAGTTCCATTACTATAAAACTAAATCTCTTTACCTCTTTCTGGTCATTAGTCCTTTACAAGGAACTAATCTCTTCACCCCTTATAAGGGTTTTAGTCCCATCATGAGGAAACGAATATCCTTGCCCATTACTTGACATTAATCCCATTATTAGGAAACTAATCACTTTTGCATTAACTGGTCATTAGTTCTATTACTAGGAATCTAAACTTCTTGGCCACTTACTTAAACGTTAATCTTATTACCTAAAAACAAATATCTTTTATCCTTCTACCAGACATTAATCCCATTATATGGAACTAATATTTTTTTTTCTTTTACTAGGAATTAGTAAATTACAAGGAACTAATCTTTTCACCTTTTACCATGGTGATAATCCTATTATCAGGAACTAATCTCTTTGCCATTTACTAGACATTAGTCTATTACCAGGAAAGTAATCTTAATATCCTTTAATGAGAATTAGTTCCATTTCATGAGAACTAAATCTCGTTTCCTTTTATGCTATATTATTCCTATTACCAAGAGCTAATCTATTCTCCTTTTATCTAGTATTAGTTCATTATAAAGAACTATTTTTTTTTTGCCAATTATATGGTATTAATGCCATTACCAGGAATTTATATCTCTTCACCCTGTACTGGGCATTATTTTTGGTACTAGGAAACTAAATCTCTTTGCCTTTATTGGATATTGTCCATTACTAGGAACTAGTTTCTTTTCTCCTTACCGGGTTTTAGTCTTATTACTAGGAAACTAATCTTTTTGCCCCTTACTAGGCATTATTCCCATTACTAGGAAACTAATCTCTTCACCCCTTATAGGATATTACTTCTATTACATGGAAACTAAATCTCTTGGTCCTTAAAGCATTAGTCCATTTCCAAGAACTAATATTTTCACCTTTTATTATGGCTTTGGTCCCATTACCAAGAAAATAACATCTTCTCTCTTTAATGGGCAATAGTTCCATTACTATATACTAAATCTCTTTGACTCTTACCGGGATTGGTCCATTACTAGGAACTAATCTCTTTACTTCTTACTTGGGCTTTAGTGTTATTACAAGGAAACTAATCTCTTCCCCCTTTACCGGGCCTTAATCCCATTACATGGAAACTAATCTATTTGCCTCTTACTGGTCATTACTTACATTAACTCATTACTAGGAAAGTAAATCTTTTCACCCCCTATCATGCATTAATCCCATTACTAAAAAACTAACCTATTTATCCTTTATTGGGCATTAGCTCCATTAGCAGGAAACTAAATCTCTTTAGCCTTTATCAGGGTATTAGTCCATTACCAAGAACTAATATCTCCGCCTTTTACCATGGCTTTAGTCCAATTACCAAGAAAATAATCTCTTCGCCCTTTATTAGGCATTAGTCCTATTACCATGAAACTAATATATTCGCCTCTTATTGGTCATTAGTTTTATTACTAGGAAACCAAACCTTTTTACCCCTTAATAGACATTAGTCTCATTACTTGGAAACTAAATCTCTTTACCCCTTAATGAGCTTTTTAGTACCATTATAAAGAACTAATCTCTTTGCCTTTTACCAGGAATTAGTCTATTACTAAGAATTAATTTTTCCCCCTTATCAGATATTAGTCCTATTACCGATAACTAATCTTTTTACCCTTTACTAAGTATAAGTACATTACTAGGAACTAAGGTCTTCACTCTTTACCATGACCTTAATCCTATTAAAAGGAAACTAATCTATTTGCTTTTTACTGGACATTAACACCATTACAAGGAAACTAATTTTTTCACCCTTGACTTGGCACTAGTCCTATTACCTAGAAACTAATCTTTTTGCTCATTACCATTAATTTATGTCATTACCAAGAAATTATATAACCGTGTCTTTCTAAGCATGAGTCCTATTATCATGAACAAATCTTTTTGCCTCTTACCAGACACTACGTCCATTACATGCAAAATCTCTTTGACCTTCACTTGGTATTAGTCCTATTACAAATAACTAATCTCTTCACCTCTTACTGGGCATTAGTCTCATTATCGGGAAACTAATCTCTTCACCTCTTACTAGACATTATTTCTATTATCAGGAAGCTAAACCTCTTCGATCCTTGTGAATCATTAGTCCCATTATCTAGAAACTAAATATCTTCTCTTTTATTATCATGAATCATTTTTGTCTTTTGCAGTTAATTAGTCTCATACCAAGAAGTAATTTATTCACCTATTACTAGGTAATAATCTCATTACTAGAAACTTATCTTTTTTCCTTTTATCAAGCATTAGTCTCATTACTAAGCAACTAATCTCTTTACTCATTCATATGAATTAGTCCTATTATAAGGAAACAAATCTCTTCGCCCCTTACCGAGTATTAGTTTCATTAACATAAACTAAATTTCTTCTTTCTTTAACGAGCATTAGTCTGATTAATAAGATAGTAATCACTTTTCCTTTTATTGGGTATAATTTCATTACCAGGAAACTAAATATCTTCACCCTTTACTAGGCATTAGTCATATTACCAAGAAACTAATCTATTCACCTCTTACATAATTTAGCCCCATTATCTAAAAACTATTATCTTCACCCCTTACCGATAATTTATGCCTTTACTATGAAGTTATTTATATATACCTTTTGCTAGGGCATTATACTCATCACAAAGGAACTAATCTCTTCGCATCTTACCAGGATTTAATTCTTTACTAAGAAATGATTTCTTTGCCCTTTACCAGGCATTAATGTCATTACATGGAAACTAAATCTCTTAAAATTTTACTTGGTATTAATCCTATTACCAGGACCTATTGTTTTCTCCTTTTATTAGGCATTAACCTATTACCAAGAAACTAATATCTACATCCCTTACTGAGCATTAGTTACATTATATGGAAACTAAAAATGTTTATCCCTTAGTTGGCATTTATTTCATTACCTAGAAATAATCTTTTTTGCTCTTACTAAGCATCAATGCATTACCAAGAACTAATATCTTCTCCCCTTACCAAGGTTTTAGTCTCATTAGGGATCAAATTTTTGGTGGTTTGATGGAGGATTGATGGTTGAGTTTTTGGGTTATTTTTTTTATTAACGTGAGATGTCCTGGTTAGCTTTCGTGCATCTCGACTAATCCCATGGCTCTGAAGTTAATGACTATGTAAATCTCCAATGACTATCATATCCATAAGTCTCGAATATGAAATTACAGAAAGAGTAAACCTCTTAGTCCCAAACTCTTACTATTAGCCTACCTACTAAATAATTATTTTTTAGGTTATTTAGGTGAGTGGGTGACGACTATGGGGAAAAAGAAGAGAAATGAGGTTTTTATATCTATAAAAAACACAATATGAATATTATTTTTGTTTTCATGGTATTATTAGGGATAGAAATGCGATTATGGATCACTTGTATTAATAGTGTTTACATTTTTGTTTAAATTATATTATTTTTAAAATTTTATATTTTGTCGGCAAAAAAAAATCTAAAAATGAAAAGTACAATGAGCTTATGTTTTTCACGCGTAAAAGGATCTTAATGGTTAATGATTAATAGGAGGATAGGCAGAAGAAAGACAAAGGAAAACAAAGAGGAGAGAAGGGAGCGAGAAAAGAATATGAAAAAAAGAAGAGAAATTAAATTAGTGGTTGTGAATTGGGATGGTTAAAAGGTAATTTCAAGAAGCAAGCCAGGCATAATCCATCTGAGTCTACTTTTTCATCCTCTAATGGCCTCTCCTTTGATCATAAAAACCTGTTATCTTTCTGCCCGACACCTCCATCACCATCACGACCATTGCTCTTTTCTTTTCTCTACCACATCCCCTAAACCTCCCAAGTTTCATTCCCTCAAATCCATCAAGGTAAACTCTGAAACATTGCTTAGACAATTTAGTTTCTTATAATGTTTCTTGGTGGGCTACATGGTTTTATGATATTCCATGAATGCCTTTATCACTATTTGTTTTTAATTATTATTAGATGGAAGGTGCGAATGAAATTACGGAAGAAGCTAAAGAGAACGTGAATCAGAACAAGAGGAAAATATTCGTGGCTGGAGCCACTGGAAGTACTGGGAAAAGTATTGTTGAACAGCTTCTAGCCAAGGGTTTTGAGGTCAAGGCTGGTGTTAGGGATTTAGCCAAGGCCAGAGCTACCTTTTTCTAAACATGGCCCATCTCTTCAAATTGTCTGTACTCCGTCTTTAAACACTAGACAGTTGGCTCACACTCAAATTTGAACTGGGTTCATTTTTATTTTCTTTCTTCTTTCTTATTCTAGGTGATAGCCGATGTAACTGAGGGGTCTGACAAGCTAGTGCAGGCCATAGGGGATGATTCCGAGGCTGTAATATGTGCCACTGGGTTTCGCCCTGGCTGGGACCTGTTTGCTCCATGGAAGGTGATCAGTTGGTTCTTGATTTTTAATTATTCTGATCCGGTCTTACTAAAAAACATGTCAAAAGCTAATAATGTTTTCTGTGCTTCAGCTGATTATTGATTGATTATTCAAAAGAAGGTTGTTTTCCGTTGTTATTTATCATATAAAAAGATAGAAAGGTGTGATGTTTGATTCATCTTTTATCACCTATAGAAAAAAGCAAATATGGGCTTGCTTATGTGAAGCATTTGTTCCAAGTACAAATATCTATCACTTTAATCCTCAAGTCATTCGGTCAATTGTTGGGATGGTTATGTCAATATTCCAGATGTTTTGAGAAGATGAAGGATTGCTAATTTTCCTGCTTGAAACATATTTCTATCATGAATTTATTCACAATCTAAGTTGGATCAGCTCTCTGTTGAGTGCATCTTTATCTGATTTTAGGTGGAAATATCGGGGTGCAGATTTTGAATGTTAGTCATTATCATGGATGTGGCATTGAAAGGCAACAACAATTATGTCAACATGTAATCTGGAAATTGGAGCTTTGCATGTTCTGTTATATGTAATAGTTTAGTGTTGTAGTTTTCCCATGTCATTGTTTGTCATTCTTATGAAGAGCGCATTGTGCAGGTTGATAATTTAGGCACTGTTAACCTTGTCGAAGCTTGCCGTAAACTAGGTGTTAAAAGATTCATTCTAATAAGCTCAATTTTAGTCAATGGAGCTGCAATGGGGCAGATACTGAATCCGGCTTACATTTTTCTCAATATTTTTGGGCTGACCCTGGTAGCGAAGCTTCAGGCAGAGAATCACATCAGGAAGTCTGGCATAAACTACACCATAGTCAGACCAGGTGGCTTGAGAAATGAACCACCTTCAGGAAATCTTGTAATGGAGCCAGAGGTAAATACATTTGCTGAATTCATTTCCAATCTGCTTCATGCTCTGTCATGCTACGAGGAAATTTATAATCTCACCCTTTCTTGGCAGGACACTCTTTATGAAGGTACCATATCAAGGGATCTGGTTGCGGAGGTTGCTGTTGAGGCATTAGGTCTTCCAGAAGCATCTTACAAAGTCGTGGAAATAGTCTCGTGCTGACGCTCCTAAGCGTACATATGAGGATCTTTTTGGTTCTATTAAGCAAAAGTGAGTGGTTATGTCTTAAACTTGTAATGCTGGAGCAGATAAACTATATATGCAAAGATAAGTATAATTTTGTTAGCATGGCCACAATGCTTATTATATCTTCCACATGCTTTATTAGCAATCTTGTAATTCACCTGTTCATTACGGAATAAACAACAGATACAACTTCCAGTTGAGTCATTATTTGGTATCTTTACTAAATTGCACTCTTTGTTGCTCTGTCATTAATTTAGTAACAAGATAGTTCTATTCACACGATAAGAAGAGGAAGGTACGGGGGACAGAGAGGTTTGCTGTTGAACTAGTAGAGTGGAAAGGGAAGAAATTGGCATGAGCCATAGTCTTGTGTCTATAGGTGTATTTTATTCCAATAATCAA
This sequence comes from Salix viminalis, assembly GCA_029228465.1. Classification (NCBI taxonomy): domain Eukaryota; kingdom Viridiplantae; phylum Streptophyta; class Magnoliopsida; order Malpighiales; family Salicaceae; genus Salix; species Salix viminalis. The sequence continues at coordinate 9,829,447 of CM055436.1, read as the reverse complement.
TACGTTCAAGTGTATTATATATATTTATAAGAGTTACTACATCTCTTTTCTCATATATTCTCTAAAATTTAGTTAACAACTTCTATTTTGACCATTTATTTAAGGGTGACAATTGCTAGAGTATTTTAATTTAGTTCTCATTTTCTTCACAAGATCCACCAGAAACTCCCATAAATTTGAAATCTTATTAGAAAAAAATATAGGATTGGACACTATATAGCCTTACTATGTCTTTGAATATTAGTTCAACTATATAAAATAATTTCATAAGTTTAAGAATAAAAATGAAGTGTGCCATATTTAAAAAAGTATTTAAATGAAGTGTGCCATATTTAAAAAAGTATTTACCACAATAAAGAGAGGACTATAGCTCTTTGTGTATTTAGAAGTTTCAACACAAAATCCATGTAAAATTGAGTATATGGTGCCTTTGATATACAAAAAAAAAGATGGTATAATCCTATGTCTCATGAGTTGTCTTTGCTAAATAGGTGAGAGGAACACCTTTTCACAAACCTATTTACATCCTTAAACATTATTAGTCAAAACATTGTTAAAATCTTATCTAGACAAAAGCCTCCTAGCCCATTTTCATAAAGCTTATTAATAGCAATTTCATGCAAGAACCCCTTTAGAATGCATAAGTGATTTGCATATTGATTTTGCATATCAACTCCACTTGACTTGATGTTTGTTAAACCAAGTAATGCTTCTACTAATAACTAATAATGTATATATGGCAAGAGATCATGTCAGTTACAACATATCCATTATATATGGAAATCAAATTGTAACAGCAAAATATAACATTAATATCAAATTGTAACATTAATTGTAGATTGTAAATTAGGGTATTGTACATGTATTTAGGGGCAGCAAATTCCTCTTTGGAAACCAAGAAATTAGAGAAGAAATTACACATAATTTTGGTGTTTGTGACATGGTATCAGAGCTACAATTCTGATCCAAATCTTCAATCTTTTCTTTGATTTTTGTGAGATTTTAAGATGTCTCGAGAGACTTTTCTTACTCGATTCAATGGAAAAAATTATGCCAATTGGGAGTTTCAATTTCGGATGTTTGTGATAGGGAAGGAATTGTGGGGGCATCTTGATGGAACTATAAAGGTTCCAACTGACCCACAGGAGCTGATTGCTTGGACTACCAAGGATGCCAAAATTGTTTCATGGATTCTGGGGTCTATTGAACCTCATATGATTAACAATCTCAGATCATTTGGCACAGGGAAGGGGATCTGGGACTACTTCCGATGCATTTATTCTCAGAACAATTCGGTTCAAAAATTTCAAATTGAATTGAGTATTGCCAACTCCAAACAAGGTAATCTTTCAATTAAACAATTTTATGCAAGATCCATGAATCTATGGAGTGAATACATTGGTATAATTTACTATAAGTACCAAAGACAAGTTTAGAGGCACTGCACCTTATTCATGCCGAGAGCCAGAGGGACCAGTTCTTGATGAAGCTCCGACCAGAATTTGAGGTTGTACGAGCTAGCTTGATTAATCGAAATCCAGTACCTTCTTTGGATGATTGTTTGGGGGAGCTATTACGGGAAGAACAACGACTCGCCACTCAACATGAGTTGACTCAGCCGACTGCCATAGAAATGGTGAACATGGCATACATGACTCATGGAAAGGGACGATAGAGAGGTGTGGGTTTGCAGTGTTTTAATTGCAAAAAAAATGGGTATATTGCCAGAAATTGCAGCAAGTTCTGCAATTATTGCAAGAAAGAGGGGCATGTTATCAAGGACTGCCGTCTACGACCACAAAATTGACAAGGGCTAGGGCTTGCTAGTCAGATGAATTTGGGTACTGCTTCCATGGCTGCTACAGCTGTCTCATCGTCGACATTGGAATCTTCGTCGACAATGAGCTCTTTATCGACAACCCTCACGCAGGAGATGGTGCAACAGATGATCCTCTCTGCCCTCTCGGCATTTGGGTTCCAAGGTACGAAGACCAAACTTAACTCTTCTGTGGTTTTGGCAAATAATTGAAATCAGATAATGGATTTGGCAGTCGGGTTTCAAGGAAAGAAATATGAATTTAATTTCAGATGTGGCTTCGGCAAATGATAAAAATTGGTTACTGGATTCGGCAACATCAAATCATATGACAAATAGTGAAAATGGGTTGTGTAATGTGCAAAAATACATGGGTAATCAACATATACAGGTAGCAAATGGTGATAATTTGTCGATTTTGTCAATTGGTGATTTGAGTTCGAATTTTAAAGATATTTTTGTGTCACCGAAATTATCTGTAAATTTACTCTGTTGGGCAAATGGTAGAAAATAATTGTGAAATTCAATTTAATCATAAAGGTTGCTATGTGCAGGATCAAGTGTCGGGGAAGGTGGTCGCGAAGGGGCCTAAAGTGGGACGTTTATTTCCAATACAATTTTCTAGTATTAATTCTTGTGCTTATTCTATTGTCATTAATAATCATCAATTTTGGCATAAGAAATTGGAGCATCCCAATTCTAGTGTATTGACTCATCTTATGAGACATGGATATTTGGAGAATAAAAATTCTTGTTTAACAGAATTTTTGGATTGTAGTTCTTGCAAATTCAGAAAAAGCAAGTCATTATCATTTCCTTCACATGACAACTGAGCTTCTAAATGTTTTGAAATTATTCATACTGATGTATAGGGAGTAAGCCTTGTTCTCTCTCATGCTCAGTATAAATATTTTGTCATGTTTATTGATGATTTTAGTCGTTTCACTTGGATATATTTTCTTTGATCTAAATCTGAGGTGATTTCAACATTTAAGGCTTTTGTTGTGTTTATTGAAAATCAATTTTCTACTCATATTAAAATTCTATGTTTTGACTCTTGGAGGGAATATGTCTAAAGAATTTCAAGAATATCTCAAAAACAAAGGGACTCTTTCTCAAAGATCTTGTCCTTACACTCCTTAACAAAATGGATTTGCTGAACGTAAGAATCGTCATCTTTTAGATATTGTTCGTACCTTACTAATTGATTCTTTAGTACCTACTCGATTTTGGGTAGAAGCGCTGTCAACAGCTATTCATCTAATTAATCATTTGCCTTTCCAAGTTCTAAAATTTGAATCTCTATACTCTATTTTGATTTGGTGTTATTCCTAAGTATGGTTCTCTCTATGTTTTTGGGTGTGTTTGTTTTGTTCACTTACCATTTACTGAACGTAATAAACTTACAGCTCAAGTTGCTCGTTGTGCTTTTCTAGGATACAATAATTCTCATAAAAGATTTGTGTGCAATGACGAAAATGATCATAGAATTCGTATCTCTCGAAATGTGATTTTCTTTGAGAATTAGAATTTTTTCCAGTCTTGTTCCTCTACAAAATCCACCTCTATTCAACTTCCCACATTTGATGATGATTGTCTGTCTTCTCACTTTGAACGTTTTAAGCTAGGAATTGTATATCAAAGACGTCCACCATCCACTTTGCCCCTTCCGAACATTGAACCGACATCTGATCTTCATCATCAACCAAGACGATCATATCGGATTTCACGCGCACCAAACAAGTATGGATACTCAGCCACTGCTATTGATAGTATTGTTGTACCTAAGACTTATGTGCAGGCTTCTACCCAAGATTGTTGGGCACAAGCCATGAAAGAAGAACTCCATGCTCTTCAGGATAATTACACATGGGATATTGTCTCGTGTCCTCGTGGAACCAAACCTATTGGCTACAAATGGATATACACTCTCAAATTAAAACCTGATGGGTCTGTGGAACGATATAAAGCACGGTTAGTTGCTATTGGAAATTATCAAGCCAATGGTATTAATTATGAGGAGACATTTGCACCTGTCGTTAAAATGACTACCATACAAACTATTTTGGCAATTACTGCTTCCAAGAGATGATCACTTCATCAAATGGACATAAAAAATGCATTTTTACATGGAGATCTGAAAGAAAAGATTTATGACTCCTCCTCCTGGTGTGTTTACTCGCCCATCCGATGAAGTTTGTTGGTTGAAACATTCTCTGTATGGTCTAAAACAGGCACCCCAAGCATGGTTTAAAAAGTTTTGCACTACTCTGTTGGAACTTAAATTTATTCAGAGTCAATACGATTTCTCTCTGTTTCTTCAGCAAATTGCTAATGGTATTGTTGTTCTTCTGGTATATATGGATGATATTATTATCATAGGTTCTGATATTCCACTCATTGAGAATTTACAACATTCTCTTAACACTGCATTCCATATGAAGGATCTGGGACATCTTCATTATTTTCTTGGCCTATAATCTATGGCTGATGGGACAGTTTTATATCAGCACAAATATACTTAAGAGGTACTTCTCTTGGCCTGTCTTGAATCAGGAAACAATGTTCTTACACCTCTCGAGATTAATTTAAAACTTTGTCAGAATGATGGTGATTTATTGCCTGATCCTTCCATATACAGGCAATTGGTGGGCAGTTTGAATTATCTAACCATTACTCGGCCATATATTTCTTTTGTAGTACAATAAGTCAGTCAGTTTTTATAGTCTCCTCGTCAACCTCATCTAGCTGCTGTCAAACGAATTATTCGTTATCTTAAGGGCACATCTGGGAGAGGGATATTTTTTCTTGTTGACACTTCATTACAATTAACAGGTTATAGTGATGCAGATTGGGCGAGATGTATGGATATACGTCGGTCTGTTACGGGATGGTGCATGTTTCTTGGAAATGCTTTAGTTTTATGGAAAAGCAAAAGGCAAAATCGTATTTCAAAATTTTCCACAGAATCGAAGTATAGAGCTATGTCCGCCGCATGTTCTGAAATTGTGTGGCTCCAGGTTTTTTTGCACGAACTTGGTTTCCTCAGCACCATCCTACACCGCTTCATGCTGATAACACAAGTGTTATTCAGATTGCTACTAATCCCGTGTTTCATGAACGCACCAAACATATTGAAGTTGATTGTCACTATATTCATGAAGCTTTTGATCATAATGTTCTTACACTACCCTATATTTCCACTGAACATCAAACTATTGATGTCTTTATGAAGGCTTTGCCTCGACCACGACATCAACTGATGATTGACAAATTGATGCTTCTTGAGGGGGGATGTCAATAATGCAAATATGGCTAGAGATCACAACAGTTACAACATATCCATTATATATGGAAATCACACAATATAGCATTAATATCAAATTGTAATAGCAAAATAGAACATTAATTGTAGACTATAAATTAGGGTATTGTACATATATTTAGGGGCAATAAATTCCTCTTTGGAAATCAAGAAATCAGAGAAGAAATTACACAGAATTTTGGTATTTGTGACATCTTAAGGAGGAGTGTTATAGCTATTAAAAGTGTTAAAAGTGATTTAGCGATTTTGAAAAGTAGTTGTGATGTTATTATTGACAATTATGCTAGTATAGGTAACCTATCTAGTGTAGAGAATAATGATAAAAGGAAAAATACAATATTATTTAGGCCAACAAACAATTGTGATTTTAGCGTATTTAAAATCAATAATAGCTCTTTCATTTGATGTTTTACATGTGGAGAAAATGATAATAACTCTTATGCATGTTAAAAAACAAAGGTGAATTTGTATGAGATGGATGATGAGTGGATAAAATACAGGACCTAATTTATGATAATGACTTGGTATTAAAAACATAGAAGAAGAAATGTACAAATAACAAGTTCAAGAATCCACAATTTTAAAAAAAGGTTGGTTTTATGGTGAAAATCTGTGATTTAATTATTTATAGAAGTAGCATAAAGTGTGTTATTTCAAAGAATACAATAGAGAAGTTGAAGTTTCTCTTAAAAAACAACCTTATCCTTACAAGATTTGATGTTTAATAGGGATAATGACATCCTAATCACATTTTGATGCTTAGTTAAGTTTACTATAATAAGTGACTTGTGGATGATTTAGGTTGGTTTAATGTTATATCTATGGATATTAATTAGAGTTTTATTGGAAGACCTTAGTTTTATGATCATGATTTGAAATGTCTTTATAAAATCAAACACTTATTCCTTCTTTAGAGGAAATAAGAAGTATACTTTAAATCCTTTTAAAATAAAAAACCAAAGAAACCATTCATTCTTCAAATAATAGCAAAAGTAGTGGCTCTATATTGTTGAACAATTTAATCAATGGTAGAGACATGTGTGGTGTATACCATCTAAAGTACAATTCTAAAAAGAAACTAGGTTGAAGAATCATTTCAATAATCCCTAAAAAAAAATAGTGTTTGCTTAAAGAATTTATTGATATGGTTAGTGATGATTTAGCACAAAGCTTACAAACATGAAAGGATTGTTGAACATGTTGTTAAATTGATACTTGGTGCACCTTTACCAAACTACCAAAATGCATAGAATGTTGTTTATGGAGTGCATGGGTAAGTAAAAATAGGTTAAAGGGATTTCGTTTTAAAGGTTCAAGACATCAAAACATAAATCCATGTGTTTGTCTAACTCTAGTTACCATAAAAAATATGGATTTTGAAGGACTTATGTAGACTTTTATATAATCATCTTAATACACACACACACACATGCATATTTCATATTCTATACTTAATGATGTGCTTGATCAATATGGTTTATGAATGAAGATCTTGTACGTTCTTTCTAATTAGTGAAGTATATTTATATGAGTTATAACTTATATTCAAACCTATTTTGATGTTATTTGTTATTTTTATTTTAATGAGATTATTATGTATAGTTAAAGTATACATGAGCACTAGATTCACTTTAATCAAGTTATAAAGTGATCCAATAAGAGAGGCGGTTTATAGATTTAAATAAATTCTCATTCTTGTGCAAATTGTTTGTGTTTTTAAGTTTTATTGTTATACATAAAGACATATAACTAGATTTGGAGAAGGTTTGGAGAAGGTTCATACCACTATAAAGTGGAGTGTACCAAAAAGAACATTCAAATCTTTCATGGTTTGTCATTGTTTAATAAATCCCATTACTAAATGCTTACAAGAAAAGTTTGAATGGTCAAATTTAGCATAAAAAGCTTTTGAAAGGATTAAATTTTTACTGATTAAAGTACTTATTCTAGTAAAAGGAACATTACTTTGACTTACAAAGGGTTTGTAGTTTATTAAAACCATCAAACATTATCATCTTTGAATCTAAAAAAAAAAAGCTTGATGGTCATTATATCAAGTGGAGCTCCTACTTTGATTGCATTTTATTTCTCACTAAAATACATAATTAAAGAGTGTAATATAGTATTATATGCATTTAGTATTAGATCTTCCTTACAAATGGCAATTAATACAAATCTTATTGATAATCCCTTATTTGGTGATAATCATAATTAGGTGAAGAAGAGCATTTTATAGAAGACAATTATCACATGTTCAAATGAAAATTGCACACAACTATATGATGTTCAATTTTCAAGAATTGAAGCCATATTTAGAGTAAGTATGAAATATTTTGCTTTTGTATTTAATTCATAATAATTTAATTTTAACTTTAACATTTACAAATTTAGGCAATGTCAAGAGCTAAAGTCACAACAACCAACTTTGATAGATGTTGAAATTAAAAAATTATGTGAGGAGATCTTTCCAAATTGGTTGAAAACAATGTAAGTATTTTCATCAAACAAATTTTTGTGTTAACTTAATTATTTGTTTTGAAATAATAATTTCTTATATCATTTATTATTTACTTGAGTTAAATACAAATCAAATGGAATTGAGAATCAAATATTTGCACTTGCTTTTGGGCCCTTCAAATTCATTGAAATGTTATAATGGGTATTATGTGAATGGTTTCAAATTTCATACTCAATGTTAGAGTCGATTTAAAAAGACAATGAATAATGGGGTTTTGTGTGAAAAGAAGTTGTTATGATGATAATGAACATGATTATTATGGAATGCTTGAAGAAGTTATTTGACTAAAATATTTAAGAGAGCAAGTGCAAGTTATTTATGTTTAAAGTGTCATTGGTATGATACAAAACAAGGGATTGGAGTGCATCGTTCAAATGGCATGGTTAAAATCAAGCATACTATACATTGTCAACAAGTCTACTATACATGTCCACCTGACAATAAATCCTCAAAATGATGGATAATCATAAAGACAACTGCTAGAAGTTATTGTAATGTTGATATGGGTGAATTTATTGAAGACACTAACAATGTGAAATCAATTTGATGTTGATTAATCGAATGAGATTTCCCAATCATGTTATGTCCTTCCTATTCTGATATTTGATGATCCAAATATACTTGTCGAAGTAGCTTATTATGAAGAAATAAATCAAAATAAATTTCTTCAGTTAGAGGCAAATTAGGGGAGAAGAAGTAAGAAAAAATTGATAATGGTGATGATAATGATGTGATAATGATAATGATGTGATTAAGAGTAATGATAATGTTGAGTAGCATGATGATGATATTTTTTTAGTGTATGTAACAAAGATATTTTTTAGTGTATGTAACAAGATATTTTTATTTGTAGTGATGATATTATTTTGTTTATTCATATTAATTTTATTGTCATATTTATTAGTTCATCTAGATCATATTTATTATTGTAGCTCATTATTGATAATATTTCATTTGTATTAATTTTATAACATTTATTATTGATGAAAATTCATATTTTTATTTGTAGTGATGACATTAATTTTTTTTATTCATATTAATTTTCTTTTCATATTTCATTGGTTCATCTAGATCATATTCATTCTTTTAGTTTATTCTTGATAATATTTCATTTTTTCTTTCATAACATTTATTATTCATGACAATTCATATTTTTTTTTTTTTGTTTTGATGACATTTTTTTTTATTCATATCAATTTTCTTGACATAGTCATTAGTTCATCTAGATCATATTAATTCTTTTAGTTCATTATTGATAATATTTCATTTGTATTTTTTTCATAACATTTATTATTGATGACAATTCATTTTTTATTTATTTTTAAAATGTCTCAATGTGGATCCATTTTAGATTCTAGGAGTGATTGGTCTACATCATCTAGATCAAATTGCATTCTATCCAGGCTGAATAGCAAAGCATCCACTTCTCGTCAATATTTGCATCATAACTTACTTGAGTATTATATACCTACTTTGAGGAATACACATCATCCTCAAAATAGTTATAGGAGGGTTAATGCATAAGTTGGTTTTGAAATTCAAAGATTTGCTTCAAACTTAAGAAAGGTTTCACTTGAGATGACCCACCCATTTATATATATATAGAAAACAAAATTTACATTAGAGATGATAATGATGATGATGAGCACATTAGAGATAAAGATGAGGGACATGGTAGTAATGGAAGAGATGTATGTGATGAGAGATATGGTAGTAATGTGAGAGATTCAGAGGATCCAAATGGTGTCCCATCAAACCATGGTTTGAGCTCTTCTCCATACAATTATGATAAAAGAATCAAACTTCAAACGAAGAGTTTTGACACACAAATAGATCCAATTATTAAAAAAAAAGAGCTTTGTTTGTGTGGAACAACAAAGTTAGTTGAATTTTTCATTATAAAAAACTCATTATTTATGTCATTATTTGTTTAATGAAAGTTTGTTATTATAATTTTTTAAGGTTCAACAACTTATCATGTGGACATGAAATCGAAGGTATATTGAGATCAAATTTCAAGGGAGCATGACACTCTTGAAAAAAAGTAGATTCAATATGTAGGTATGAAATATTTATGATTGCTCATTTTATTGCATATTTTTCTAATCATTGAGTTGTATGAATGGGTTTTACTAGAGAAAACTACAACTTAGTTCGCTTTAGAAGCAATAATAAGAAGTAAAGAGAAATAACTTTAAGTTTACCATAGAATTTGTTAATGGGAATATGGGGTATTTAAAATGAATTATCTAAATTATGTAGATATTGTAAGCAATTTTTTCTATTTACTTATTATATTTTATTTTGGAAGAAAAAAAAGATACACATTTCTTAAGGACAATGAGCAAATTGTTCGTAATATTTGGGAAGCTAAATATAGGATTGCCTTGAACCAGCACTTGACATGAGCTCGCAAGAAAGCTGTCAAATATGAGCACCATAAATATTATAGATTTCCTTGATAAAAGGTTCTTATTGGAAAAAAACAATGATAATTGGAATAAAATGATAAAAGATGTTTGGTCCACCCTTGAATTCCAAAAAAAAAATCAGAATCTTCAAAGAGGATTCAATAAACTAAAATAGATGAAAAAAAATAAAGCACTCATTATGATGGTACAATGTCATTTGTGTCATATCGAGCTATCATGGTAAGAATTTTTTTGTTCAAAATAATTAATTTAATTTTTGGTATATTTATCTTTTCTAATTTTTCTTAATGTTGTTAGCAAGATCAAACGGGTGGGAAAGAACCTCCATGGGATGATGTCTTTTCAATTTTGCATAAGAGTGCTAAGTAGTCTAACACATTCTGTAAACAACAAGTCTATAAAAAAGTGGTTGTATATACTTTTATTTATTGATATAATTTAAATTTCATTTAACATTCAAATGAATTTATTATTATGTGTATTGTTTTATAGAAAAATTATAAAAAGGAGATGATTTCAAAGTAAGAAACTGATCAAGAAATCCATTCTTCATTTGATGGATCAACTTGGTGTATGACTTTAGGATGGGTTACAAAGGGTAGAATATATGGTGCATGTATTCCAAAATATATAGTTAGAACAAGTTCTTCATCACATTCTCACTTAGTTGAGTCATCATATCATAGTTTATCTTATCATGAATTGAATGTGAAGTTGAAGAAAAAAGATGATCTTATTTTAGAAATAAAACAGGAGATAGATTCATAAAAGAATATCTTATGAACAATTATGGTAAGACATCAAATATGGGTTAAAGCATACCAACACCTGTGGGCCCATCGATGCTACCACATACAATGACACCTACAGGTCCAACGCCTTCACCAGTATATCAATCTCGATCTTGACCATCATATATTGGTGGACCTTACTCTGATCCATAATATCCTGGTTTGTTTACACCATAAACACCATAATTGTATCTTTTTATTGTATGGTGATCTATTTGCATATGTAAGTTTAACTATTTTTAATATCACTTATTATTTTTGATAAAGTAGTTTTAAATATTAATATTATTTAAATATGTTATGCTACTTATAAAATCTCAACAAATAATTAAACGTATTGATAAAAAGAAATATATAATAAAAAATGAATTAACTTCATGGTGTCTTAATTTAACAACGAATTTTCCGTTGCTCATATTAGTAATGGATTCATTCACCCAGCCCCACGTGGAACGAGACGGTGGTAGTGAGGTCCCGGAACAACCTGCTGGGAGGTGACACCGTGGCAGCACTGCACGTGGACATATATGTTCACGGTCACGTGAGGGAGAAGCCGTTTTGAAAGGTGGGAATTCAGTTGATAATCCAATCCAGTGCATGACAGTGCAGGTTTGGATGCCTTCTGGTAAGCCCCATGGATTGCTCAACTTGTGGGTGCCTCCGACGGGTCGGTTCCTGATAAGAAGGGAACTCCCTGTCGTTTAATGTTTTGCATCAGGAGGTGGAAGTAGTGGAGACGGTGGACGGTGGTGGAAAATTCGGCGAGCTGATGGATTAGTGGATTTAGCGGAAGCGACTTAATTTGTTTTATGGGTCTTATATATGTTTTGGCTGTAGATAGCATCAAGGGTGTAGTGTTTTCTTCTTTTTTTTTAGGTCTTTTTGCACAGTAAAAATATTATTTTATCCCTGCCAGTAGACAACAAACAGTTGCCTACCAAGGATATTTTTTATTTTTAAAATTTCTATGCACAAAAAAACACTCATATTACCCTCAAATAAGACAAAAATCAAGAGATGCCGGCGATGGTGTTTCTAAAATTTCACATTTTTTGAAATAGTATAAATACAAATATACCCTAAAAAGATAAAATTCAAGAGTTAGCTGTAAGAGTGTTTAGGTAATTCTATGATTTTTTTTTTATTTTTTCTGCAGAATACAGTTGGTGCGTCAGACTAACGCGTCGACGATTTTCTGCCTCACACTCTCTTCAGGCGACATGTGCAACATATTTCGATGGTAAAAAATGTCCATCTGACATCTCACCGGATGCACCGCCATGTCCTCTTTCTCATGGTGGTGCGTGTTGCGTCCCACAGTGGCCGGAGACATGATGATGGTTGGTTGATCTTCCCCCATCCTTTGTCTCTCCTGCAGGTAAATTACATGAAAGTCTCCTTTGTTCATGTTCTTTTGATTGTTTTGTATGATCATGATTTCTATGATATAAGTTTTGATTTTTTTCAATTTTATCCTTCAATTGCAATTGATTATATATTTAGATTTCATTTTAGTCTTTATTCTTTTATTTTTTTGGATTGGTTTTAAATCCCTAATATTTTTGGTATGGAAGTTTAGATTGTTTTCAATTTTGTACCTCAATTGAAATTGATCATATATTTTGTTTTCATTTTGGTCTCTTATACTTTTAATTCTTTCATTTTATTTTAATTTCATTTTTTTTATATTTTTTGAAATATTCTCTTTTTTTCTATTCAAGTTTATATATATATGCTCTTAGTTTTTTGTTTTTTTAATTTTTTTATTCTCTTTTGTTGAGGGTTTTTTTAATCCTTAAATTTTAATTGGTGTTTGTAATCATTTGAAAATTAATATTTTTTATTTTTGTCCCCTTTGTTCTTGTTTTTTTTTCCTTCAAGTCAAATGATTTTTTTAAGCTAATGATATTTATTTTTGTTTTGTTATTTTTTTTCATTTTTTGTTTGCTTTTTTGTTAAATTTTTTTTCATTCTTCGAGATAATTTTATTTTTCCTACTATTTACATAGTAGTAATAATAATTTTAGTTTTTTTTCTTGCTTGCTTTTATGTTAAAGTTTTTGTGTTTTTCTATTTTTTAAACTAGTTTAATAATTTTTATTGTTTTAGTAGTAATAGTAATAATAATTTTAGATGTCATAAGTATGATAGTAATAATGATTATTAATCCTAACAATAATAATAAAATAAGACAAAAAAAAGTTTTTTTTGCTGCGGCAGAACACATGCCAATATCTCGTTTAATGAAAACATAATTAGTGTTTATATTTGTGTTTAAATTATATTATTTTTAAAATTTTATTTTTTGTCGGCAAAAAAAATATCTCAAATGAAAAGTACAATGAGTTTATTTTTTTCACGAGTGAAAGGATCTTATTGGTTAATGATAGGCAGAAGAAGGACAAAGAAAACAAAGATTAGAGACGGGAGCGAGAAAAAAAATATGAAAAAAGAACAGAAATTAAATTAGCGGTTGGGAATTAGGATGGTTAAAAGGTAATTTCATGAAGCAAGCCAAGCATAATCCATCTGATTCTTCTATTTTTTCTCAACCTCCCTCTCCTATGATCAGAAGGACTTGTTATCTTTCTGCCCGACACCTCCATCATCACCACCACCACCACCACTGCTCTTTGCTTTTCTCTACCACATCCCCTGAACCTCCCAAGTTTCACTCCCTCAAATCCATCAAGGTAAACTCTGAAACATTGCTTAGACAATTTAGTTTCTTATAATGATTCTTGGTGGGCTACATGGTTTTATGATATCCATGAATGCCTTTATCACTATTTGTTTTTAATTATTATTAGATGGAAGGTGCGAATGAAATCACGCGAGAAGCTAAAGAGAACGTGAATCAGACGAAGAGGAAAATATTCGTGGCTGGAGCCACTGGAAAAACTGGGAAAAGTATTGTTGAACAGCTTCTAGCCAAGGGTTTTGAGGTGAAGGCTGCTGTTAGGGATTTAGCCAAGGCCAGAGCTACTTTTTCTAAACATGGCCCATCTCTTCAAATGGTATGTACTCCGTCTTTAAACACTAGACAGTTGGCACACACTCAAATTTGAACTGGGTTCATTTTTATTTTCTTTCTTCTTTCTTATTCTAGGTGGTAGCCGATGTAACTGAGGGGTCTGACAAGCTAGTGCAGGCCATAGGGGATGATTCCGAGGCTGTAATATGTGCCACTGGGTTTCGCCCTGGCTTGAACCCGTTTGCTCCATGGAAGGTGATCAGCTGGTTCTTGATTTTTAATTATTCTGATCCGGTCTTACTAAAAAACATGTCAAAAGATAATAATGTTTTCTGTGCTTCAACTGATTATTGATTGATTATTCAAAAGAAGGTTGTTTTCCGTTGTTATTTATCATATAAAAAGATAGAAAGGTGTGATGTTTGATTCATCTTTTATCACCTATAGAAAAAAGCAAATATGTGCTTTGCTTACGTGAATCATTTGTTCCAAGTACAAATATCTATCACTTTAATCCTCAAGTCATGAGGTCAATTGTTGGGAATAATCCAGATGTTTTGAGAAGATGAAGGATTGCAAATTTTCCTACTTGAAACAGATTTCCATCATGAACTTATTCATAATCTAAGTTGGATCAGTTCTCTGTAGAGTGCATCTTATCTGATTTTAGGTGGAAATATCCGGGTGCAGATTTTTGAATGTTAGTCATTATTGTTAGAGATATTATATAAATTATATCTTGCGATCTCCCCTAGCAGCTTAAGCGCTTTTAAGTGAGATGATTCCTTGACGTGATATCAAAATCTTGTTGACCTAATAGTCATGAGTTCAAATCTCACCACACTTATTTTATTTAATAAAAATCAAGCACAAGGTAGAAGAGCCTGTGCAAGTTTCAAGTCTAAAGAACTTTCACTTCAGAAGAGGGTATGTTAGAGAATAATATAAATTATATTGATATTTCCTTGACAATTATCATGATGTGGCATTGAAAGGCAACAACAAACAATTATGTCATTGTTTGTCATTCTTATGAAGAGCACATTATGCAGGTTGAGAATTTAGGCACTGTGAACCTTGTCGAAGCTTGCCGTAAACTAGGTGTTCAAAGATTCATTCTAATAAGCTCAATTTTAGTCAATGGAGCTGCAATGGGGCAGATGCTTAATCCGGCTTACCTTTATCTCAATATCTTTGGGCTGATCCTGGTAGCGAAGCATAAGGCAGAGAATCACATCAGGAAGTCTGGCATAAACTACACCATAATTAGACCGGCTGCTTTGAAAAATGAACCACCCTCAGGAAATCTTGTAATGGAGCCAGAGGTAAATACATTTATCGAATGCCCTTGTGATCTGCTGCCAGGAAATTTATAATCTCCCTTTTCTTGGCAGGACACTCTTTATGATGGTACCATATCGAGGGATCTTGTTGCGGAGGTTGCTGTTGAGGCATTAGATCTTCCAGAAGCATCTTACAAAGTCGTGGAAATAGTCTCTCGTGCTGACGCTCCTAAGCGTACATACGAGGATCTGTTTGGTTCTATCAAGCAAAAGTGATGGTTTTCTTCAACCTGTAATGCTGGTGCAGATAAACTATATATGCAAAGATAATTATAATTTTGTTAGCATGGCTGCATTGCTTATTATAACTTCCAGATGCTTTATTAGCAATCTTGTAATTCACCTGTTTTGTTTCGGTTACGGTTTTTCTATTGGAACGGAATGTTTCGGCGTGTCATTTTGGAGTTGTATTGTTCATATATATATATATGAAAAAAAATTAAAATATTAATTTAACAAGTATAATTTAAATTCAAGATAAATTAACTTTAAATTATACAATACAAACACAAAGTCAACAAACATAATCTCAAAATTAGAAATATCTTTAAAATTTCAAAATATTATGATAGTAAAATGTTCTAAAATAAAAAAAAATATTATGATTTTGAGCCGGAACGACACGACCGGAATGGTACCGAGGTGTTTCGGCTGGAATTTAGCCGGAATTTCCAGAACGGACCGGAATTAAAACGAGACGAAAACGACGTCGTTTCGTCTCGGTTTTTTTAATGATATGGAACGTTCCTGTCATTACGGAACAGAATTAACAAGCCTGGTTGAGCTATAAAATAATATATTTTTTATTTTTTTAAAATTATTTTTAATATCAATAATTAAAATATCTAAAAATATATATAAAAGAAAAATATAAGCTAACAGAACTCATTAAATCAGATCTCATATGAATTAGGCATCAATTGGCCTTCCAATCATCCAGCTGAAAACGCCAACAATATCTTTCATCTGTCTCTCTCGGCCATGGCCACCGCCCTGTAGCACCGTCAAAGAGTTAGCTTTCAGCAAAGAAAAAAAACTCTTCATCCTTGTCTTTTTCCCCTTATTTTACTTGCCTAACCTCTTCATTTCCTTTGTTTTGTCTATTACGAGTACCCCATTTGGACCCGTAACAGGTGACTAAAGGAAAGAGTTGTCCAGGAATTATCAGTGAAGTGAAATTTTGATAACGACAACATGCATATCTAAAACAACCTTCTTTATCTGATCTTCTGTAATCTAATTGCTTACGCCTTTTGTTTTGGCCAATCATTTTAATAGAAATCTCTTATATTGGTTATTTCTTTAATATTTGACTTCTTTAATGAACTCATTTAAAATTAAATTTAAGTGAATTTTTGGAACCTATTTTGGCCCTTATATTTTTAATTCTTTATTTTATTTGAATTCTTTTTTTATATATTTCTGAAATATTTCCTTTTTTTTCTGTCCAAGTTTATATATATACTAGACAATGCCCCCGCGCTTCGCCGCGGGCGGCATAATTTTTTTTTCAATGTAAAAAATACTAATTATGTGTATTTTTTTATTATAATATAAATTTAGTTAAAATAATAAATCTGTGAAGAATTCATGTTAAGTGCAAGTTTTCTATAAAATATATGAATTTAAAATCGATATAAAGTTAAATAAAAAAACATAAATTTATCATCACCATTAAAAAAGCAAGAAAACTCGGATATCTGAATTATTCAGTTCACTGTATTAAGATTAATTCAATTTAAATAAAACAGCAATAAAATTTAAATTATGAAAATACCCACAATAATAAAATAAAAAATTTAAATTTTTGATTTTTATTTTATATTTTAAATTAAAAAAAATGACGTTTTTAGATTATTTTGATTTGTCAATGTAAAAAATAATTTTTAAAAAAAAGAATAAAAATATTATAATACTTTTCTGACCAAAAACACTTTAAAAAACAAACTCAATTGTACTTAAACAAAAGATTTATAAAAGAAAGTAAAAAAAACCAATAACTAAAATTATCATTATTATTGTGTAAATAGTTAAATCATAAAAATCATTCAATCCAAAGAAAAAAAAGAAGCAAAAAACAAAACAAATGAACAAAGAGAAAAAATTAGCAATATTAATAAAAAAGCAATTCAAATAATTAAATTTCCATGGAAAATTATTAAAAAAAAGAAAAAAAATTTGTATAAAAAACAATAAAAAAATCAATTGATCAAAAATAAAAAATAAACATTAAAAAAAAAAGAATTAACAGAATATATTATTTGAAGGATAAAATTAGCAATATTAATAAAAAAGCAATTCAAATAATTAAATTTCCATGGAAAATTATTAAAAAAAAGCAAAATATTTGTATAAAAAACAATAAAAAAATCAATTGATACAAATAACAATAAACATTAAAAAAAAGAATTAACAGAATATATTCAAAAAAAATAACATATATTAAATTAATTCAAATTGAAGGATAAAATTAAAAAAAAAATTTGGAGGACCAAAAATAAATAATGCAAACTGCGGGAGGGACTGAAATAATAAAATCAGAAAGAGGGACTGAAATCAAACTTTGTATATATTACCAATTTCAATTGGAGGACCAAATCAAAGAAATCAAATCTTCCGTACCGGAATAATTGAAGGAATAAAAAATAAATACAAAATCAAAAGTATAAGGACTGAAATAAAACTTTCTTATATAATCAGTTTTAATTGAAGGGCACAATTGAAAACAATAAAACTTTAATTTGAATAAATCAGTAATAACAATGAAATCAAAACCTCAGGGACCAAAATAAACTTTACACAAACATCAGGGACCGGAGATGACTTTGGGGGCGGCAGGAGAGAGAAAAGCGATGTCCGTGAGAAAACCGTCCGGCGCCGCTTAACCGGACATCTACGACGGGAACGCGCCGCGACGGAAGAGAGAGGACATCCCGGCGCATCTTGTGGGATGGCAGAAGTCAATTTTTGAAGGCGGAAAGACACCGCACGCGCCGCCAACGTGGTGCGTAAGCGGGGAACCTCGTTGGCGCGGGACAGACACGCGCTAGCCGTCCGCGCGTAAATATAATAAAATAATGGGTCAATTACCGATACGCCCCTGTCCCCACCCATAATTACGAAAATACCGGATGGGAAAGGACGGCCCTGCCCCCGTCTCCTGTTAGCTATTTTGTCGTGTTCCGTGCCCATTTTTGTCTGCGCACTGTGCCAAAAAAGCGAGAAAACCCGAGAGAGCCCCTGCAACTGTGCACTATTTTGTCTTTTTCGAGGGCTTTAATCGGTAGTGCACTGTTCACAGGCGGAAAAGACAAAAAAAAAAAGGTAGACAAACACCCGCGATGCACTAGGACAAATTGCGAGTCCACAGTGTAACTGAGTCTTAAGCTACAGTAACTATTTGAACAGGAAATATGGGACGCGTTTTATATATATGTATAATATATGCTCTTAGTTTTTGTTTTTAATTTTTTCTTTTGTTGAGGTTGTATTTTTTTAATTTATTTCTTAAATTTTAATTGGTGTTGGTAATCATTTGAAAATTGATATTTTTTATTTTTGTCCCCTTTGTTCTTGTTTTATTTTATTCTTCAAGTCAAATGATTTTTTTAAGCTAATGATATTTATTTTTTTCGTCATTTTTGTCATTTTTTGTTTGCTTTTTTTATTAAAATTTTTAGTTTTTTTTTCATTATTCGAGGTAATTTTATTTTTTCCACTATTTACACAGTAGTAATAATAATTTTAGTTTTTTTCTTGCTTGCTTTTATGTTAAAGATTTGTGTTTTTTTTATTTTTTAGGTTAGTTTAATAACTTTTATTATTTTAGCAATAATAGTAATAATAATTTTAGGTGTCATACCTTATATTGGTTACGCCTTTTGTTTTGGCCAATCATTTTACTAGAAATCTCTTATATTGGTTATTTCTTTAATATTTGACTTCTTTAATGATCAACTCATTTAAAATTAAATTTAAGTAAATTTTTGGAACCTATTTTGATACTTAAGCTACTTCTCTAGCAAAACCTTTGATGGTATCTAAAGTTATACCTTTGGCCAACCTTCTATGCCTTTGATAAATATTCCCTTATGGTAAAAAAAAATATGATAATATGGTGCTAGGAGGCTTTGTTAGGTATAATTGATGTAGTATCTCAAAGAGTGTTATAGCTATTAAGAGTGTTAAAAGTGATCTAGAGATTTTGAAAAGTAGTTCAAATGTTTTTATTGACAATTATGTTAGTTTAGGTAATCTATCTAGTGTACAAAATAGTGATAAGAGGGAAAATACAACATAAGTTAGGCCAACAAACAATTGTGATTTTAGCGTATTTAAAATCAATAATAGCTCTCTCACATTTGATGTTTTACATGTGGAGAAAATGATAGTAGCTCTTATCCATGTTAAAAAAAAGATGTGAATTTCTATGAGATGAATGATGAGTGCTTAAAATACAAGAACTAATTTATGATAATGACTTCATATTAAAAAGAAGAAATGTACAAATAACAAGTTCAAGAATCCACAATTTTAAAAAAGGTTGGTTTTATGGTGAAAATTTGTGATTTAATTATTTATAGAAGTAGCATAAAGTGTGTTATTTCAAAGAATGCAATAGAGAAGTTGAAGTTTCTCTTAAAAAAAAACACTCTTATCCTTATAAGATTTGATGTTTAAGAGGGATAATGACATCATAATCACATTTTGATGCTTAGTTAAGTTTACTATAATAACTGACTTGTGGATGATTTAGGTTGGTTTGATGTTATATCTATGGATATTAATTAGAGTCTTATTGGGAGACTTTAGTTTTATGATCATGATTTGAAATGTCTTATAAAATCAAACACTTATTCCTTCTTTAGAGGAAATAAGAAGTATACTTTAAATTCCTTTTAAAATAAAAAACCAAAGAAACCATTAATTCTTCAAATAAAAAAAAAAAGTAATGGCTCTATATTGTTGAACAATTTAATCAATGGTAGACACATATGAGTGGTGTATACCATCATAAGTAAAATTCTGAAAAAGAAACTAGGTTGAAGAATTATTTCAATAGCCCCTAAAAAATAGTGTTTGCTTAAAGAATTTACTGATATAGTTAGTGATGATTTACCACAAGGCTTACAAAGATGAAGGACTATTGAACATGTTGTTAAATTGATACTTGGAGCACCTTTACCAAATTACCAAATGCATAGAATGTTGTTTATGGAGTGCATGGGTAAGTAAAACTAGGTTAAATGATATTTTGTTTTAAAGGTTCAAGATATCAAAACATAAATCCATGTGTTTGTCCAACTCCAGTTACCCTAAAAAATATGGCTTATGAAGGACTTATGTAGACTTTTATATAATCAATAATATATATATATATATATATATATATATATATATATATATATATATATATATATATATATATATATATATATATATATATATATATATTTCATATTCTTTACTTAATGATGTGCTTGATCAATATGGTTTATGAATGAAAATCTTGTATGTTCTTTCTAATTAGTCAAGTATATTTATATGAGTTATAACTTAAGTATTCTAACCTATTTTGATGTTATTTGTTATTTTAATGAGATTATTATGTATAGTTAAAGAATACATTAGCACTAGTTTCACTTTCATCAAGTTCTCAAAGTGGTCCAATAAGAGAGGTTGTTTATAGATTTAAATAAATTCTCATTCTTGTACAAATTGTTTGTGTTGTTAGGTTTTATTGTTATACTTAAAGACATAAAACTAGATTTGGAGAAGGCTCATACCACTGTAGAGTGGAGTGTACCAAAAAGAACATTCAAATCTTTCATGGTTTAGCATTGTTTTATAAATCCCATTACTAAATGCTTAAAACAAAAGTTTGAATGGTCCCCGAGGGGGTGGCCTAGTGGTTGGCCTGGGTACTTTGCTTCGGCAAGACCCAGGTTCAAACCTAGGAAACAACCTCCCTCAGTAGAAAGCTCTGGGACAGCCCAGGGGTTTACTGCGTGCCACAGGCCCACAAAGTGCGCTTTCCGGGTCACGTGGTTCCTCCTGTCTCCAAAAAATAAAAAAATAAAATAAAAAATTTAGAATAAAAGCTTTTAAAAGGATTAAATTTTTAATGATTAAAGCACTTATTCTAGTAAAAAGAACATTGTTTTGACTTACAAAGTGTTTGTAGTTTATTAAGACCATCAAACATTATCATCTTTGAATCTAAAAAAAAGCTTGATGATCATTATATCAAGTGGAGCTCCTACTTTGATTGATTTTTATTCTCACTAAAATATATAATTAAAGAGTCTAACATGGTAGTATATACATTTAGTATTAGATCTTCCTTACTAATGGTAATTAGTACTCAATTATAGGCTTTAAAGAGTTGTGAAATAATATGTAAGTTTAAATTGGATAGCAATCGATAAGGGTTTAAAACTAAATTTATGTTGCTTTCATTGTGATGGAAATCACTTTGCTAAAGACTACTCGAAGAGAGGACACCTCAATGCTGTCATTGTGGAAGATGGTGTTGAGGATACGATATACGTGAATCCTATACGTGTGTCTAGGGGATGAGACAGACCTCAACCACATGGGAACCAGCCTGGAGGAGAGGGATATAGCTGGGCGAGACTGTCTTGGATAGGGTAGATTCGAAACCTATTTTATGCATTTGGGTGATGAAAGATTAGGGTGATGGAAGCAAGATAGGTACATTTAGTGGTTGAGATGAAATTCAATTGTAATTAGGCCATCCTTGGGGTAAAGAGCATGATGTGACCTTGTTGCTTATTGGCAACACAACTTAAAGGAGTTTTGTGCATCTTGATGGACTGTGCAGAATGGTGGAAAGCAAAATTCAACGAAGAAAGTTGAGGGAAAAACTTAGTCGTTTGGATAGATGAG
Source organism: Salix viminalis (assembly GCA_029228465.1). Taxonomy (NCBI): domain Eukaryota; kingdom Viridiplantae; phylum Streptophyta; class Magnoliopsida; order Malpighiales; family Salicaceae; genus Salix; species Salix viminalis. The sequence continues at coordinate 9,807,339 of CM055436.1, read as the reverse complement.
TCAAAGATTTGGTGTGGCTTTTGTTGCTCTACTTTAGGGAGGCATAATATTGGTTTTTACATGGGACCTGTTCGATGGACAGTGCAGGGTAAGGAAGGCAGAAATGAGACTGAATCATGTGGGATTTGGTCGAAGAGTTAGCCTAGCGGTGGTTGTGCTATATGCTGTCCTACGTGAGACAATAAAGTTTTAGGAATTCGATGCGCCTTAAAGATGAGATTGTTTGGGGTGAGAATTTGACAGCCAAGTCACAAAAAGATTTGGATGAGGAGTCAAACCATATGAGAACTTGGCTTGGTGTGTTAGCATGGAGGGGGAGGCAGTAGAGTCTGCAGTTGATGATGGACTATTTCGAGTCACTGATTTGACATCCGAGTTAGTGGATTCGATCAAGTAGGCTAAAATCATCAATGAGGATGATTTGGCATATGTCGTCTTTGTAGAAAGGAGTGTGGGTGCTGAGAATTTTGGAAACATTGACAATGGACTGTGCAATGCTAGGAATTCAGCAGCTTAGGGTTCAGTTGCAGAGCTAAATCAATCGACGAGGATGATTTGGTGCGTTGTCTTGGTTAGAAGACAATATGGTATCTACTTTGAGTACCTTGGTGACAAACTATTCAGGGTATATAGACAAATATGATGCCTTTGTTGGATCAAATGCTAGGAAATTTCGGTGGTCGAGACATGTTGCTATGAAATTTCTGTGGACGAGACATGTGACAAGGGTTGGAGAATAAGGTTGTTGCGTCAACGAATTCTTGTGATGAGTGATGAAGTTTCTGCAACATGATAGTAGCATATAGGGAGGACCAGATCAAATGATACTTAATGTTGGGATGCTATGTGTTTATGCTTTGGTAGGTTATGGATGGTCTTAGGGGACCTGGCCGAAAGACTTCGACACGAGATCTAGTTGATAGATATAATTGATCACTGAAACTGAGGTGGTGTTGGGACCAATAATAATGTCTGATATTTTTTTTGTTTGTAGGGTGAGTCTTTATGTCATTATTTGTTTAATGAAAGTTTGTTATTTTATTTTTTTAAGGTTCAACAACTTATCATGTGGGACGTGAAATCGAAGGCATGTTGAGATCTAATTTCAAGGGAACATGACACTCTTAGAAAAAATAGATTCAATGTATAGAGATGAAGTCTTTAAACAGTTTAAGGTATAAAATGTTTATGATTGCTCATTTTATTGCATATTTATTTAATCATTGAGTTGTATGAATGGGTTTTTACACTTGAGAAATTTACAAACTTTAGTTGCGCTTTAGAAGCAAAAATAAGAAGAAAAGAAAATAAATTTAAGTTTTCCATAGAATAAGTTCATGGAAATATGGGGTATTTTATCTTAGAGTAACTTTAAAATGAACTATCTAAATTATGTAGATTCTATAAGTAATTTTCTATTTACTATTATATTTTATTTGGTAGAAAAATGCACATTTTCTAAGGACAATGAACAAATTGTTCACAATATGTGGGAAGATAAAACTAGGATTATCTTGAACCCACAATTAACATGAGCTCGCAAGAAAGCCATGTTAAATATGAGCACCATAAATATTATAGATTATCTTGATAGAGGTCCTTATTGTTCTAATTTTTCTTCATGTTGATAGCAAGAACAAGCGGGTGAGAAAGAACTTTTATAGAATAATGTATTTTCAATTTTGCATTAGAGTGCTAAGTAGGGACTCCCTGTCCTCTATTGTTTTGCATGAGGAGGTGGAAATAGCGGAGACGGTGGACGGTGGTGGATAATTTGGCGAGCTGATGGATTAGTGAATTTAGCCGAAGGACTTAGCTGGTTTAATTGTTTTTATACAATATGTGGTTATAGATAGCATCAATGACTCCGTGGCCCAATGGATAAGGCGCTGGTCTACGGAACCAGAGATTCTGGGTTCGATCCCCAGCGGAGTCGGCTGATCCAAATTATTTTTTTTCACATGATTTTGGTGAATATTTGGAAAAAGATTATTAGTGGATGAAAAAATTATTTAAAGAAGACAAATTAGTAATATAATTTTTTGAATAATATAAATATAGTATTTTTTATATATACACACTACAATGTGAAAAAACCATTTAGAAATATTAATTCAATTTTAATATATATAATATTAATACAATTATATCAATGATAAATAACTAATACAAGTCTAATTAAAATTATTTTTTTGCATAGAAATATATTAAATAAATTTTGATTTCTTATAATTAAAATATAGAAATAGCTTTTTAATTTAGAGATTATTTTAACTTTTCAATATAACTCTTCTCTATAAGCTATGAAAATAAAAGATATTTTTTATTTTTTATTTTTAACTCTTCCCTTGTAAAGATGCTCATAGGATGGGAAAATACCTTCAAGATCATTGGCATGCTCTCATCCTAGGACATTTAAAGGAATGAGTTTTTAAGACTTCTAGTGTTTGGGATTCTTTAAGTTCGAATCATAGTTGTCAGTTTCGTTTTGTTTCGATCAAAATATTTCATACAAATTAAAAAAAAATAAGACAAAACAATATTGTTTTTACCTTGGTTTAAATTCTTTTAGGATTTTTCGGTCAAATACCGACCGAAAAGTTTCAATATTATTTCTATGTGCTATTTTGTCCTTAGAAAAAAAAAAAAAAAAAAACTCATTCCCGCCTCCTCATCTCTTGTCGTGTATTTGGGCAAATTGTGTCCTTGATGTGATGTGACCTTTTTTGAATTTCTACTTCCTTGCTCTTTTTTTTTCCATCTAATTCAGGCTAGAAACATCAAAAATTGATTTTTTTTTATTAAATTATTTAAATAATACTTAATTTTATAAATATTTATTGTTTTAGAGATATATTGAAAATGTGAGAACCAAAAATCAAACAATAAAATTTTTTAAAAAATATACATTATAAAAAAAAATAAAATTGTTACATTTACTTTGATTTTATAAAGAATAAAAATTATATTTTTTTTGTTTTTTATCAATAAAGAATTAAATTGAAACACCTCAGCACCTCTATAGAAAAACAATTTAAAAGTCAAAAATTTAAATAATTATTTTTCATATTTACCTAGAATTATTATGGACTAAATAGTAGTTGAGTTTTAGAGATGTTTTTAATTTTAATATTATTTTTATTTGATTTTGTGTTTGTATTATATAATTTAAAGTTAATTTATCTTGAATTTAAATTATATTTATTAAATTAATATTTTAATTATATATATATATAGTACAACCCCCGAAAATAATACGGCAAAACACTACAAAACCGAATATTACATTCCAGTTGAAAAAATAAAACACCAATGCAAGATTGCAAAATTTGGTTGGAATTGGAACTGAATTTCGTAATTTGCTGAAATTGGTGCACATTCCCGAGTACTAAATGAAATCCCGATACGGCAAGAATCTCACAGCACATCCTTTAAAACAAATCGACTACTGATGACGCGTTTTGGAAGAGATCCAACAATCAGCAATCAGCAATCAGCTAGTAATCAAATCTTGATGCCCAAATCTGAAAATTCTAAAAATTCATATCAAAATCTGTTCCATGTACAACAAAAAAATACAAATGCCACATTATTATCTTTTAAAAATTATACAAAGAGGGACGTGACAAAAATCTCACTGTTTTTCCTTTGCTCATGTCAGTTTGATCAAATTCTTGTAGGAGGCGACTCTAAACAATAAGATAATTCCGTTATAATCTCCCACCTTCAGCTAATCACGTCTGATTCGCATTAGATGCAGCTTTTAGTTCCTCCAATTTTTTGCGAAGATATGCTTGTTTGAGTTTCTCATGTTTAGCTGTTGCCTGCTCTTGTCTATGCAACTTGAGCTCTACTACCTTTTTTCTGGCTTGATTGGCTTCTTCATGAACTTCTCTGAGAAAAAAACATGCGCGAAAGGAGTTACGCTGTGGGGTTCAGTAACATAATTCAGATTGTGGTACTGTAAGATAAATCAAGTAACAGAATCATTAAAAAGCAAATCATTTCAGGATACCTATTTTTCCCAATTACTTTTTAAGAGAACAGGTAGCTGAACCACCACATGCACAATTATAAGATTATTTTTCCTCGTGTTAATCTAACTTCTAGTGCTGTTAATTCATGAGCTATTGATTTAAAAAACATTAACACAATGGTAGTTTGAAGTATTTCCTCCAGATCCATTAGTATAGTGTCATGGAAGGGAATTTTAACAGAAAAAATGAACAAAGACGTTATTAAATTGATCTTAAGCACGCTCATCATGATTTTTGAGCCAAAGAGCATGGTTTAGTTCAAGAAAGCAATGATATTTGACCGGTCCATCTTAAGAACCTTGCCCACTAAACCAACCCAATCCCAGCCTGACCAACTAGCTCCATGAGTGCATTAAAATAAATTACTGATGTGCAAACAAAAACACCATTCATTGATAAAATAGCAGATTCTTAATTACTAAAGTAAATTGTAGTAAGAAATTAAGATATAAGAAAAGCCTGCCATGCCTTTCATACAATAAACCTGAGAATTTTTGGTTGAGGTTCTTTTGATATAATGTAAAAATCTCATTGACTACGTTGTCAAAAGATTCAAATTCTAGTTGTCCCAATCACTGAAGAATGGGTCCTGACTCCTGACACGAGTTACTGATGGAAAAAAAAATCCAAAAAACCCAAGCTAGTGGTGTGTTTATGCTTTACCTATGTCTTAAGCTCGCAAACTTTCACGTGATTAGCCATGTTAAAGATATACAAATCCTATACTTAGCCTTTTCTCAATAAATTTAAAAGGTTTAAGTTAGTGATTATCTGATAATTGCACCAACACCAGCTTTAAACAATATTAGCGTTAATATTATTTTCCTTTTTGATGTCTCATCACCCTTTCTTATCACAATTGCAGATGTGCTCAGTTCGGTCATCTAATGGTGCAAAAAGCAATACAGGTTCCATTGAAGTGATAAAAGTAGGACAAAGGTTTGTTCTCAGAGCAGGGAGAGTTTTCAGAATATGCTGCCTTGCAAATTTTTGAAGGAATTTCTAGATTAAATATATGCAAAAAGAGGTCTTATTTAGCATGTTGTACAAGACTGGCCTTCATTATGTAGGGCTCCATTTGGTGGTAAACTCCAAATCTATAGGTTTTGTGGTTTAATGGTGGATGCCTGAAGCGTTGAGACAGGTAGCAACTCAGGGGGCTTTCAGGATGCTTAAAACACTAGCATTTCAACAGGACTTCATGTAAGGTCCAATTTCCAGTGCCTAAGTACATTAAGAAAGTGATGTGAAATTTCCTATGAACAGGGTAAAGGTAATGGAATAAATTGTTTGGTCAGGAAAGAGGGGAACTGTAAGCCTAATATGAATAAGGGTTTAGATCTTGGACATTTTATACTGAGAATTATTGCCTTGGGGTGAATGGTAATGCATTTAACTTTAAAACCCAAAGCCCTCCGGCAAGTGTTAATCTAGACCAATTATAATCTCCACTCAACTGGTTGATTAGTTAAGATGCCAAAGGAATTACTCTGGATACTGATGTCAATTCCACAGGGTTTTTTTATTATTATTGAGAGGCTCCATATGGAACAATAGTGTATTGTATTTTCAAATGATGGAGTCATATTGGCACCTTTACAGGCATTAGCCTGTGGGATAGCAAATGAAAGTGAGCATTCTTTTGGAGTTCATAAGAGATCATAATTTCAAAATTTCTACAGAAAACCAGTCTCTAAACAGCTTCAGCAATAGTTTCTTAGTGTGGTCCGCTTAGGGGACCTTCATGGGATTTCTATATCTCAAATTTAAAAGGATTGGAAGACACTCAATTTCTGGTTATCTCTCAGGTTTAGACTTATATGGTGGATGTCTTATTTTCAGTGGTGTAATAATCTTCAAATACTATTCAAGCAAAGTTTCATTTTATCAAATATTAGGCTAGCTAAACCTCTGCGTGGTCACACTCGTTACATCAGGTTACAAGAGAATCTAACCTTGCAATATAGATAGAAACATTTCTAATTGTCATCAGGAATGGCAAGTTAATTCAAAGCTGGCCACCTCGTTCAGTTCACCTTTAACTCCCCCGCCCACAATTTTCGTAAATAAGATCATCAAACATACAATATGCCATACATAAACATAGGATAAGATTACAAGCTTTACCTCACTAAACGATGATGTTGCGCTTTGTCAACAGCTCCAGCCGTCCGCCCCGGCGCAACAAATTTGGCATTGAATAATACAGAATCATCACTGTCACCATCAACTTTTCCTTTATCGTCAACTGGTGCAGCAGCATAAGAAGTATTATTCCCCCGAGGCCGCACCGACTCATCATGTTCCACAACCTTCTTAAAAAAATCAACACAATACTTCTCATTCTCTTCCTCATCAGACAACTCTCCTCTCACTAACTTCTCATACAACTCCGCCTTCCTCTCCAATGCAGCATAGCTAGCTGATCCCATCATTAACTGCTTTAAGCTCAAGCTTGTCCCTGAAATCAAAAGAATATTCAGAGAAAGAAAAACGAAACCCTAATAAAAGAAAACGAAAGAGGAGTACTTGATGGCACGGGACTCGACGCCGGAGTTTTTCTTGGAGAAGGTGTCGAGAGGAGGAATAATCTTCTTGGCGCGATGGTATTCAAGATCAGAAGGGGAAATATCTTTAGATTTCTTGGCTTCTTCTTGGGATTTATAGAGTTGGGCTTTAAGTTGAACGATGGAAGAAGCACCCACTCCTTCTATGGCTCGATGTTTCTTTGGTAAAATTGAAGATTCTGTTAGCCATCCCAATGATTCCACCATAACTCTTCTCTTCTTTCCCTCTTCTTCTGCTTCTCCCATTTCTGTTTTTCTCCTCACCTTCTTTTCCCTGCCCAAGAACCTAATAATTATTAATTGGTTATTTGGCAATCAACGAGCGAAATGTCGGTTGGGTGATGTTGGAGTCAAACGACAACCGGTCATCAACTCTTAGATAGCTTTTGGTTATTGGCTTGATACAAAAGAAACAAATTTGGTTGAGATAAAGCACAATTATTCTCCTCTACTTTTTATTTTTTTTAAAAAATAAATAAATACAAATTCACCAAAAAAATTGACTCCAAAATAAATTTATTTTATATCCAGTCATCCAAATTGTTTTCACACTAACTAACATACTTTTAAAATATGTTTGTGTTGTAAAACAAAATAATTTTAATATGTTTTTAGGTGATTACATTGGTGGTGGTGCCATAAGTAATGTATTATTGCGGAGAATGTTCGCGACAATGTTTTTTTTTCCGTGTTTCGCACCCCTTAATCCCTAAAAAGGAGAATGACACACGGTGAAATGGGGAGTGTTTATAGTCATAAAAATTATGACTATAATTTCTCAGGAGACACCATCTAGTATTAAAGTCACTAAAAAACCTAATGGTCTGCGAGAATCTGGATAAGAGGGACTTGTTGTGCAAGGGGAAAGATGCATCACCCTAGTGCACCCTACCTAAAGTAAGCTAAATATTGTTTGATTGTTTTTCTTAAGTCTTTTTTTTATTCAGTTGGTATTTTCTAAGGCTTAAAGTAAATCTCTCTATGTGAGGGAGTCTACTTCATTGAAAGTTGAAAACCTAATCATTCTAAAGTTTGGAAATTTTTACACTACATAAAAAAAAAAAAATCTATTTGCGGGTGTATTTCACAATGTAATTTTACACCCGATAGGTAAAACAAAATAATTTTATATATATATATATATTTTGGGCAAATTCCAATGGATAATCATTAACTGGTTACGATATCTAATTTTCTTTCAAAACATATGAAAGATGCAATATATATTTTTTTAACGAAGAATATGCTTGGAAAAACTTTGGAATTCAGTCGTATTCACAAAAACAACACATTTTTTTAATCAGTGAAAAAGAGAGAGAGAGGGTCGACTGTTGCTGCTGGCTTTTATTGTCAGTGCTGGTGTCCTGTCACCACTAAGAGAGATGGAAGGGTGGTTGTCGTGTGCAAGTTTTTAGTCACTATGTCTCTATAATTTTCTCCACTATGTTCATCATCCCTGTTGTCCCTGTCGTGTGCAACCTCTGCGTGTGTTTTTTCTTTTCCTACTTTGTTTTTTTTGTTCTTTGTGTTATTGTATTCGTCCCTTTGTGCAACCACTTGTATTTCTTTTTAATTTTGTTCTTCAATTTTAATTTGTGTTGGTGATCATTTAAAAATTGATATTTATTATTTTTTTCCTTTGTTTTTTTATTATTTGTATTTATTCTTTAAAGTCAAATAATTTTTTTAAGCTAAAATATTTATTGTTGTTATGTCGTTTATTTTATTTTTTAATTTCTTTTTTGTTAATATTTTTAGGTGTTAAAATTTATAATTATTATAGATAAGACATTCAAATAATGATAATGATTATTTGTAATGTTTTTTTTTCTTATAAATATGCTAGACTAATTAAATATTTTGATATTTATTTAATATTAACACCTTAAAATATATAAATAAAAAAACTCAAATGAATTTAATGTCAATGGTCTGAAATACTTTTAATATAATAATATTAAGAATAAATCTTATAAAAAAATAATCTAACAATAATGATGGTGTTAGCAATAGTATGACTAATAATAATTAAAATATTAATTATTTACAACAATGGTTATAATGACAGCTATAATAGTTGTGAAATTTAACAATCATAGTTAATAACAATGAGAATAATAATCAAAATAACTCATTGGTTGATGTTATTTTTTTCTTAATAGTTGATTTTTGTAACTTTTTTGTGCATGATATTTCAGATTTAATATCACATAAATCAAAAATTTATGAATTCACACATAGACAAAACATGTGGAAAAATTAGGTCAAATTATCTACAATGAAAAACATATACGAGTCACTCGCCCTACATTTTGCCGTAGCCATAAACAAATTTTTTAATGAGCAAAGATGTATAGATATAAACAAAAAATTAAGAACTATCTCAGAAGGACCAGAAAAAAATCAAAAGATCAAAACTAAAACATAAACATAAAACGCGGTGTTTAATCAGTCAAACAAGTTCCTGAGTGAATTGCGTTTGCCACACCGCTCAGGCACCAGCACCTTTTGATTTTGATCGTTCTGCTGATGATTGCTTGCTGTGGGCTGTGATCGGCGCTTCAATGTTACCTCCTAAAACTCACCCCTTGCTGCTGCATGTGCTCCCATCTGTCTTGAAACAGATAAACGAAAGCCATGAATGAGACCTGGGCTGTGAAAAGTATGGCTAACAGCCTTGTGCTTCTAGACATTTTCCTGCGATAAGCACTGAAGCCTGTGTAAATGTTGATGATTCCAACTAGAGAGATCACTGTTCCAAGAATCCAATGCACGAAGTACCACGTGCTTCTTCTTTTATTCCCTCTGCAGGATGAAGAGATGAAGAATCGTCAATGGTTATAAAAAGTTCGGCGAGTAAACCCGTCTCCAGAAAGTGTACTTGTAGGTCAGGTAAATAAATAAAATCCCGGTTGTTTTAGGTTTTTATAGAAAGTGCACGCTCTAAATTAAATTTGAGATCATCTGTGCAGATTACAAGTTATTTATCATCACGCCACGGCTTAAGGACTCATGCTTCTTTCCCTTATATCGGATGGCTCAGATCATGATTAATTGCAGATGTTTATCTAATTAAATAAGAACTAAAAGTAATTAACCTGTTGGATTTCTTACTTACTTTTCATATACACTTTAGAGTTTATAGCATATAATAGAAATTACAATCAATTCTGAACGAAACAAAAAAAATACAATATCCTTTCAATTAATCAACATACTTGGAAATTCTCGGCCTTGAAACTTTGTGATCTATACAAGAAAATAACATTAATAGTTTTTATTAAAAAATAAATGTAATATCAATTTTATATTTACTTCTTCCTTTTCTTTGGATTAAATATTAATTTTAATATTTTTTATTTTTCATTTCGAAAAACAAAGAATAATGTATTCTATCAGAGTAATTTATAATAAATATGAAGTGGGAATAACAAGATAGGAGAGAGATAAAAAGGAGTATAGCTAGGAAAAGTCTTTCCAGCCGATTAATGAAACTTTTTTAGTGGTCCGGATAGTGAGAAATCAGTAATAACTGTTCTTGTTTTATATAATTTTAATCTCATGAAACTGTAAAGTTTTTATTTTACCTGCCTTTTTTTCTAAATTATCCAGCATAAAGTTGAAATTGTATAGGAAAGGTAACTATATATTATTTCAAAATAGTTAAGTTATAGAGTTTAATTAAATAATTTTTTTTATTAACGTAGATTTCTGGATTAGCAACCTGCACTTCGCTCAATTAATCTCACGGGTCTTATAGTTAATAACTATAAAAACCTCAAATGACCATCATATTAACAACTACAAAGATCAAATCTAAAACCACAAGAAAAGTCATAACTCTTACTAGCAACAACCTTCTATATAGTTGAAAATGAGAAAGTAAGCTTAGATTAAGTGAAATTAATAAATAATGTTCAAGATAATTAGGTTTTAATTTGTTAACCAGATGAGTTACCTATGAGGCCTCAAAAAACCCGCAACAGCTTGCACCCATATAGCTCCATAAAGCCCTAAACCTATTCTCTGGTGATTGTTGTAAAACGAGTTCTCGAAGGATTTTATGGACATGATGGCTCCAGTTGTGGCAAGAAGAACTGATAGAATCTGCAAGTCAGCAGGAGCAAGAGCTGTTCATCATCTTTAATTATCTTTTTTAATAAAAAAGAAGAAGAAATCATCAAGAGAAATATGTTTTTTTAGACTAAAACTATAAATATAGATATTGATGAAGAGGAAAATACACAGAAAGAGAAAAACAGCAGACACCATCATTAAAGTTAAAGTGCAGCGAGCTATGATCATCATGGCGATTTTAACAAAAAATAATATTTCTTTATCACAAGCATTGACGGTAAGAGACTCTTTTCTCCTTCTTAATCCATTTTTTTTCTTCTTTTTTTCCCCAGTAAAGTTCTGTCATTTCAGATGAACCATGCACGATTTGCAGAAGAGAAGAAAGGGTTTTACCTGCAGAACAAAATGGAGATAGATTAGAGCTTTCCTTCTTCCACCTTCCTCTCTGTGGGACATTCTAACAGCGATCACCCCGAGAGGCATTAAGAACCCCATGGAAGCCCATAAGAGAACCCCGTGAAGATTGATGTCCGAGACCATCTTAGGGCTCAGCTGCTGATCAGCCTAGAAGAAGAAGAAGAAGAAGAAGAAGAAGATTGATGAAACATTTCTCATGTAAATTCATGGGCTTAAGATGAAGTTTGAAGAAAGAACACACACCTTGTGATTGAACTTGCGATCCTCGACGTGATCTTGATAGGATGAGCAAGCAACGAAGGGGATGGATACAGCACAGTATGATATGATGGACAGAGATGCAGCCGAGTGAAGAATCCGCATTCTTTAACCGACAAGCAAATGATCATCGATACACAGCAGGAGCACGAAATGAAAGCAGGAAGAACAGAAGAAATAGAGGAGGGATTGATTTGGGTGGCCACTGATAAACAGCACTGAGATGGCAAAAATGGAAATAACTTTTATAGAGTAAAAGTGGAGATGCGGTATGGATAGTGATGATGGGGTATATCTAACAGCACGTAGATTTTTTAATGGTGGTTGCTGTCTTGCAGAGAACGATTAGAAAAGTAAACACAGAAAGAGGACCCTCATGTAGTACAAAAAAAACAAAAAAAAACAAAAAAAAAGTTTTCAACAATGGGGTTGGCATTTTGACAGCTTTCTGGTCGATTATAAGTAGTATATGTTTTTTTTTGAAAAAACAAATATATTAAAAATAATATTTTTATTATTATTTAAAATCTATTTTTAACATCAGTATTTCAAAATAATATATAACACTAACAAAAATTATTTAAAATAAATAATCAATTTTAAAAAAATATATAAACAATGATACTCATATATATATATAAAGGAACGTGTGGGTTCAGCACGAGAAAAGGTGGTCAATCTATCTATCATGGATGCATGAGAAGTCAGTACAGTGTGGTGAATTAATGCGCACACACACACATATATATATATATTGTTCACGATGGAACCACTTTCCTTTGTCCAATTTATTTGTCTATAATATGTTTTTCATTGAATTTCAAAATTAACATCAATACAACCAGTACCATCGTTAACTAGAAATCTTTATTTTATTCCTAAATTTATTTATATAAATAACAAACATACTGGAGAACCGAGAGGCCAATTATATATATACTAGCTACAGCCACCGCTTCTCATCGCAGTCAGAATCATAATTTTTTTAATATAAAAAAAATATTAATTATGTAATTTTTTTATTATAATATAAATTTGAGCAAAATAATAAATCTTTGCAGAATTATTGTGAAGTGCAAGTTTCCTATAAAAATATGAATTTTAAATCAATATAAATTTCTCTGTTTAGTAGGTTTCAACGAAATAACCAGTATAAAATTATCACTATCATTAAAAAAGCAAGATGATTCAAATATCTTAATTATTGAATTCACTGTATTAAAAATAATTCAATTTATAATTCAATTTAAATTAAACACAAAAAAAAAAATATAAATTGTGAAAACACCTGTAATAATCAAATTGCAAAAATAAACAGTTATTTTTCTCTCCAAAAACAAGAAAATATAAAATGAAAATGCATCCCTATGTTACCTTCGTTATCATTACCATAACAATTAAAATTATTATCAAACTTACTGCCAAAACAATTAAAATTATCAAAAAAATAAAAAACTTTTTTACATAAAAACAATAAAAAAAATAATCACTAAAATTATTTTTATTATTGTGCAAACAATAAAATTATACAAAAATCTTCTGATCCGAATAACAGATAAAAATAATAGAAAACAAAAACGGGAAAAAGGGAGTAGTATTAATTTTAAAATGATTAAAATTTCAAGACTAAACGGAATAAAAAAAAACCTTAATAAAAAAAAATGACAAAATTTAAAAATAAAAACTAAAAGCATAGATGCATAAATACAGATAAAAAATACACACTGACCAAGAATGACCAAAAAAACCAAATGAATTAATATCAAATAAAAAATTCAAAGAATAAGGACCAAAAAAAAAATATATATATATATATATATAATTAATTCCAATCGAAAGTATTTTTTTAAAAAAAGAAGTGTAATTTGTTAAAAAAAATTAAAAGAATAAGGACCAAAATTAAAAGTAGCATACAAGACCAATTTCAATTGGAGGACACAATTAAAACAAAATACAAAATTTATTTCAATCAAAAGACAACATTGAAACAAATAAAAACCTTGGGACCAAAACAAATAAAGTCACTTAAAAATATTTGTAATGTAATTTCGTTAAAAAAAATTATAAGAATAAAGACCGAAATGAAAAGTAGCATATATGATAAATTTCAATTGGATGACATAATTAAAACAAATTAAAACTTGCATACCGAAATAATTAAAGGAACTAAAAGCAAACCAAAAAATAAAAAGAATAAGGACTGGATTGAAAACGAACATATATGATGAGTTTCAATATAAGTGCACAATTGCAATAGATCAAAAAATTTTATTGAAAAAATCAGTAATAAAATCAAAACAAAAAGAACAGGGACCAAAACCAAACAATATCAAACAGTAAGGAATGAACTATATTTACAGGTGGCAGAAGAGAGAAAAGGGAGAAACAATAAAAAATCATCCATCGACGATTCACCGACCACTGTAACCGGAAACACGCCACAACAGGAGGTAGAGGACATGTCGGCGCACAAGGTGACATGACGGGCGATCTGTTTCCACCACCGAAAGACGTTGAAAGGACCACCTGAATGGCGCGTTCGCGTGAAACACTAAGGGCATGTCTGTACGACGCGTCTGAAGTGTTCCGAAAAGAAATAATAAAATATAGTAAATTACTTATACACCCCTAGACCTAGCGATAATCATGAAAAAACCAAGGGGAAAGTACCTCAATACCCCGACTCCTGCGTCTCCTTTTTGTCATTTTCGGGGGCTATTGTATTATTTTTACTATGTAGGAATTTGGGAAATACCGAAAACACACTCAATTGTTCCACGTCCTTTTTTCTACATCCTAGGGGTAAAATAGTAGTTTTATTGCCCATAGAATTTGAAAATATCATCCATGTCCTCTGGAAATATAAAAAATAGATTCAAAGTCAAAATATATTTTTAATTAGATTAAATCAAGTTAACATTCAAATATTTGTTACAAATTGTAAAATCTTTACCATTCAAAATTCAAATACAATAAATGTAAAACAAAGATGACATTTAATGAGAAGGAGAAGGTTGGTCGAGATTGCGATAGATAAAATAAGTAGCACATGGATCACCCCAATATAATTGCATTTGGTTAACCATTTGGAACAGTAAGGTTGTCTCAACTCGGAAAAGTAAGAAAAATCCAATGAAATAATAACTTAAGAAAAAGAAATTGAAGAATACCAACATATCATAAATTGATGAGCGCAACTATCTACAACTTATGGTTGTACTCCTTTGCGGTCTTTACTCCCCACATCCATCTTTACAAAAAGCTTCATCAATAATGGATCGCGTCCAAGACTCGTAGCTTGCAAGAAAAAAACAAACGTTGTCAATTATAAATATTAAGAAAAAAATTATAAACAAAAATAATATAATTAAAAAAATTACCATTTGTTTGGTATGTGAAAGGAACAACACGAAGTTGTTAGAGTGCTTGGTAACGGAACTTATAAAATGTGAGTTCCAGTTTTGTGCACCAAAATGTAAGTGTCGCATGAAATGCTCGGACATCACGTGCTAATGTAATCCACCAATATTGCCCTTGAGATGTTTGGTGGTCTAAATTCCTTCCATATTGCCACATTTTTTCAGTCTCTTACTCACGTATATTTTTTGTATTTTTTTTACATTTCGTACCAAAAATCATGCAACCTATACAGTATAAATAGATAGAATGGATTGAATATGTATGTACTTAAATCAAGACGCAAGTTCCTTCCTTCCACTAAAAATTGAGGATGCACATGGTTAAAGTGTTTCCAGGCTTCACCATCGGAAAGGTACACCATCATTCCATCAACTATAATATGTGAATAATGTCATGTCATGTGTTCAGCAGTCTTCGGTGACATGAATAACCTCTACAATCTAAGTGTGATTGAGAAGTATCTAAGTTTTTTGTGTGCAATAAGAGTCCTCCTCCTATTAGTTTTGTGTTTATAATGAGGATGTTTACATGTTTTGTACTCAATCAACTTTGTATTTTCAAGGTAGTACAACATGCAGAAGTTTTGGACACACGTCATTTTCTAGTATCCTAGCCTAAGGAATTTCATCATAGATTTGGAAGCATATAAGTTCTCTTCCAACCTATTCCTTTTGGGTTAAATGCTTCTCACCCATTCGACAATTCTATCATAACTACCCTTAGTCAATCCATAATCCAACTTGATGGTGATCACTTGTGCCACATATGGTATTTTATTGTGATTTGTACAATCAACCTATAATGGTTCATCATAATGTTTTATAATATTAAAAAACTTGGTTGCATCTATATTAGGTTCTTCATCTACAATTGGACATTCATCTACACCACTTTAATTCATTCTCATCAAATCTACAATATTCCTATAGGATTAATGTTTAAATCTACAACTTCATACATGTTGTTAAAACTACAAGTTGAATCAACCATCATTTCTACCATAATCTCGTGAGGAACAAATTCTTCTTCGTATGCATACCAACACAAATATTTCTCCATGAACCATTTATGTAGAAGATTCATCGTGGCAACATCTGGATCAATAAATGTTTTATTTTTGCACATTCTATATAGACATCTAATATAGCAACCACTAATGTTTATTGAATTAGATATTGCATAATTAATAAAACCTTAAACTTTATTGCAATAATCCATTATATGTAACCTTTAGGGTGATTCACGATACATTTATGAACAATCCTCCATTACTTATATTAAACATATATACAATAATCATGTATTAAATAAATACATTAACTAAACAAATACAATTTTACATAATCTATAACAAACCCTAACATGTACACATCATAAATCCATACAATAAATATATAATAAAAAACTATAAAACAAACAACAAACACCCAAGCAAAATCAATATACTTCAAAAATATGCACAAAAAAAAATTAACACATTAAAATTAAATTAAAAGAAATATGGTAGATTTGCTTACTTAAAATGAAAAATCCTAAAAAACACAAATATAAACATAGATGTTAATAAACTTAGTGTTATGGCTACTGAATATGTTATGAGAGGTTGAATAGTGATGATATTGGGAAGAAAAGGTGGTTGGGTGTTGTAAGAGAAAATTACAGAAGAAATAAAGGAGGGGGAAAGGAGAGTTGATGATAAGGTTATAAATTAAAAAAATACCAATAAATTTACTAAGCACATATTCGTTGGTAAATCCGTTGACAATTCTTTCGAAAATATCATATCATTGTACTTCATAGATTTTTAAATCATACTATAATTCTGCCCATAGATCCATTAATATTTACCAACAAAATTACTGACAAAATATATATAATGGTAACTCCGTTGATAATTTTATCAGAACCAAACATTTACCGATAAAATCATTTCATCAGTAATAGTGTGTAAAAGACCAACAAAGAAACTCGTTGGTAAATATCGACACAAATGGTGATGATAACTTTTTGTTGGTAATATTTTCAGGCAAATATCAACGAAAATATTTTGTTGATACTTTTATATGAAGTTGCCAATTTTCTGATTTTATTTCATATGATGTTAAAAATAAATTACTTATTTAGAAATTATTTAAAAAAAATTAAGAAACTATTCATTCATTATTTTTATTATTATTTTAATGTAACTTTAAAAAAAAAGTATATTAATCTAACAAATTGTAAATTTTGTTGGTTAATTCATTTTTTATTGATATAAATTAGGGAAAAATATATATTCTACTTTAGTTACTTAACTAGATCATTTGTTTTAATGTAAAATCAAAATGTCCAAGCATTTCTAAGATGTTTTCTAATAAAAAAAAATATTCATGAACTCCAAATATTATGTATATTGGACAATTTTATTTTTAAATAAAGGTATGGTGACATATTAGACGACATTTGATTTCAAGTATTAAGATGATATCGTATTAGATTAACTCAGACTAACCTGTCAAGCTTGCAATCTGGATCATAATATGATAATGATCCTATATAAAGAAAACAAAATATGAAGATAAATTTTCAACCAACCAACGTTGAAAAAATAGATAAATAAATAAACAACTTAAATCAATTTAGACTAACTTGTTAAAATAATGATACGAGTCATAAGAGTAAAATAATTTCATAAAAATCAACTAGAAAAATAATACAAAACTCCATTTTCAATAGATTCAATGGAAAACAAATCTAAGTCCATGATAACTCCATGGAAGGAAAATTGATAAAAGTACAAAACCCAATTGCCAACAACCTAATATTTAAAGATAAAGAAGAAGAAGATTGAGTTATTATATGGTGAAATTAAAAAATAAATCATTCAATAAAAACCAAAACCAAAACAAATTGGATAAATTTTCCAAACCCTCAACTCGGTCATGATATTAGAATAACTTCATAAAATAAAATATTATGAAGTACAATTAAAATAAATAAATAAAGTCAACTTATCAAACGCATTATCCAAGTCATAGAATTGGGATAATACCATATAAATTAAACAAAAAAAAATTATAAAGTTTAATTTCTAACTAACCTAATATTGAAGAGTGGAATTGAAAGGGAAAAAATCATTTAGAAAAGTGACAAAAAATGATTCAAGTCAATCTGGATTAATTTGTTAAATATGTGATCAAGGTCATGAGATGAGGTTAAACTCTAATTGAAAAAAAAAAGTTAGGAAACTCTACTTCCAACAAATGCAATGTTAAAGATTAAAATCAATAAAAAAACTAAATCCATGAAACTAGTATATAAATAACATAATAAAAAAACAAATTATGAAGGATAATTCTTAAAACAACTCAATAATAAAATATAAAATTAAAAAAAATGGATTATCAAAGTGAAACCCAAATAAAACAATTACAACTAAAACACACACTCACACACACAATATTATTCTACTGAATAATATTTTGTGGGTATGACTATAGTAGTTTATTTACACTCTTTAGTTCTTTAATAAATAAAATGGATGATTTTAAGATATTATAATACAAATAGATACGCAAGTAAAATTAAAAAGCTAAATTAGTGAAAAATCGAAATAGGTTACAAAAAAAACTACATTGATTCTGGGATTGTGGTTAGTGGCATATTGGTTTTATTTTTCTGGCTTAGTTTTTCATGGTGGCAGACATGGGAGGGATTTCAAACATGATCATGCCTTATGAAGAATATAAAGGTTGAAGAATCTAGTAAGTGATTTAGTGGTAAAAAAATTTGAAATTAAAAAATTTATTTTTTTCGTGATCTTAGGTTTGAACCCTGTAGTTGATAATTTGATAGCCACTAGAGACTTACATGGTCATTAACTTTAAAATTAACAAGATTAGTCGAGATACATGTAAGCTAGTTCGAATACACATTAATAATTAAAAAAAGTATATAAAAGGCTGGCTTGATCATCATTGTGATCCAGCATAACAAGTATCGCTTTTGGCCCCGCATGTTCATTGTGATTTCAGTTTCTTCCTTTTGTTCATTTGCGGATCAATTTCTAAGATCCTAAATCCTTGATCCACAAAACCGACATAATATAAAAATAAACCTCAATGTGATATGTTTTTTTATATAGTTTTTATTTCTATTTTTTAATATATAGTTTATTTCACATAGTCTACATGAAGGATGCGTCATCAATCTTCTCTCCGGTTTTGGAGAGATTTGTCAAAACCCTCAATTTTTATTAGTTTTTCGAAAAAACTAAATAAATCAAAGCACTCACTTCACCCCTCTAAACACAAATATAATCCTAATAATCAATTTTGACCAATAAATGAATAAAAAAATTTAATTTCAAAGTTTTTATATCTAAAACTTTAAATCTCTGTCCCCGAATTCTCTTGGCAACATTGTATAATTTCTGTATCTATAAATTCCTGGCATTAATTTGATGGTAATATTGAAATAGTCTCGTATCCTCAGAACTTTCTTGCATATTTGTAGGAATAAAAACTATTTATAAATTTTCAAACAAAACTAGTTGTTTCTGGCAGCTAAAACAATCGACCGGATCATAGATTCATGTAGAATTTCAATATATATATATATATATATTTTAATTAAATGTCCCAAAAGTCAACATAAATAAAAATAATTAAAATTCATCAACGAACTATGACCCTATAATCTTTAATCGTCATTAATGTTAATTTTCAGATCCATGTGTAATTGAAGGTCCTTTTATAAACATCCGTACATTAAAGGTAGTGTTTATTTCTCAAGTTGGACCATTTTAAAATTTCATTTTTATATCATTACATCAAAACAATCTAAAAATAACAAAATAAATTAATCTAAAACAAAAAAAAAAATGCAATAACAATTCAATCACAGCACCAAACAAGTAACATAGGCCATAAATAGTTAAAAATAGTTTCCATCTAAATCACAATCGCATATCTTTGATTTATTTCAAATTGAGGTCTTGTTTGACAATGCATTTTAAAAGAGTTTTTTTTTTTTATTTTGAATTATTTTTTTGTTATTTTTAGATATTTTTATGTATTGCTGTAAAAAAAATAAAAAAAAATTATCATTTTAAATTTTTTTCTAAAAGAAAAACACATTAACCAGGTAGTAGAATCCGATTCCTTCCGTTGCCCGGCAGTGCAGAAAGCAACGTTTTTGCCTCAGCCCCTTTAAAGATGTCTACCATTGACAATCCAATAGTGTCAACCATGTTTGACAATTCATCACAGAAAGTCAGTAAGCACACCCACCAACACGATCGATCTAGTGGATGGACCGATGAACCCACCATTTGCAACGAAAACAACCAGAGAGGAGCAAACCTGATGAACACATGAACTCAAAGTCAACCCACTCAAAGTCAACGTACTCTAACCTACAATGAACAGATGAAACATGAAGCATATGGTGAAGACTCATCTCGATCAGCTTTTTCACCTTCATTCCACCTTCCTACAGATATCACTAGCAAATAGCTACAGCAAACATCACTAGCAAAGAAAACATAGAAGTAGCAGATCCAGCTACAAATATCACCAGCAAATAACTAGAGCAATTTTACATGATCAAGTTTTGATCTGCTTGGTGTCATTGATAGTGCAACAAGAAGAAAAAATGATAAAAAAAAATACGAAAAATGATGATTAAGAAATTTTTAATGATGTTGAAACAGAGATTAATGGTACTAGTAATGATTTAAAGATTCAAAATGATATCAATCTAGATAATTAGAGTTTGGATTTACATATTATTGACGATATTGATATTGGTATGTATTGGCACTAATAGTAGCAGTGATGTTCATAATATCGGTGTTGGTATCAGTAGTGGCAATAATAATCTCTTGAATGGTAATGACTTAGGTTTGTGAATTTTTAGTTAATGAAATTTTCATGGACATAATTGCATTATATTCTTAGGTTATTTAAATAATATATGAGTTTTTATTTGAACATTGTAACTTAAGGTATTGGATTTTTTCTATTGTTTATTTCACTTTTATCTTAGTTGTGTTATATTGTTATTTACTAATATTGTCAATATATAATTAGTTAAACACTTTACTTTTAATTGTATGATCTTGGTATATATTATATTTTCCATGTCATGTCAAAAATGTTTTTTTGACAAACTTGACATATAGCATTTTTGACCTTGAGAACCACCTTAAAGGCTTATTGTTGACCTTCATGCACGGTTGTTGTGGAACAAACATAAGCAACGGGTCAAGGCAGCCACCTCTTGGAGGTGGTGGCAAGGTGAAGGTGATGGTGGTGACTGGTTAGTATTTCCATTGCAAGATGAAGGGAATAAATCTAGGCAAAGTACTGAGAAGCAGTACAGCGCAGGCAGACAGAAGCCTTTGACACAAGGCTGCAAGAGGAATCCTTCTTCTCAACTGTGAGAATCAAATTGCTTTCTGAGGAAACCCTAATTTCCAAATGCGGATTTTTATATTTAAATTTTTTTATCACTTTCTCGCAACAATTAAACGAATCTGCAGATGCCACCCTACAGACTACCTTACCACCACCTTGCACCTGACCTCCACCACCTAATATGTATGGAAAGGAAAGCTTGTAAAGTTTTTCAGTTAACCAAGATGATAAACTAAATCAATCATGTGATGACTTGTTAATATTTATCAGACTTTATTATTCTCAGAGTGCAGAAACAGATGGATTATATATTCCCTAAAAAAATCTTTGCATCATCTTTACAAGATTAATAACTGTTTGGAACATTTCAACACCCTAGGCAGTGAGTGCACTGTTGTATCCTGCATTTGAAAGTAAGGAAAGATGATTTATATGAAAATGGATTTAAAGCCAATTATTGATATTTATATTTTCACTACTTGTTGGTCCTTGGTACATCCTCACAAGTTGAACAAGCTTCAAAACATAGACAATACTCAATTTAGTTTAATTTTGGTCTTATAGCAAAGATGAATTAAATGCTGAAACAGGGAAAGGGGGGTAGAAAAATGGATTCTTTCCTACCATCAAAAGAAGCTTTTAATGATTTCTGTTTTACAAACAAATCAAACCTAAAAGCTTTAACATCAAACAGAAAATTACACGTATTGGTCTCAGAGATATGGTTTGGACCGACACCCTACAGTTAAAGAGAAAATCCCAAACCTGACTCAATGTGCCTCGAGATCTACTACTACTCTCTAAATCAAATTTACAAAAAGCTTCGGTTTAAAGGGATGAACTCTAGGGGGGAGCATTTGGAAAATTAAAACCTAGCGCAGTAACTGCAAAAGTGATAAGAAATTAGTAAAAATGCTTCAGACACTATGCAGATATTAGACCTACATACCCAGCAAACAGGGCCAGCACTCCAGATATAACATACGCCCCCACAACAATGACTGGGTTCCTTTAGCCCGCATAATTCAAGGTGATGATGAATAGAAGCCATCCTGAACAAACGGCGCCCATCTCCTCTCATGAGTTTGGTTGTCTTTAAGTACAGTACCTAATGCAGGTAATGGTTAGATAATCACTTTCAGATTAACAAAATCACCATTGTTCATTTTATAGGTCCAGCAGCAGCACACGAGTCAAAAACAGAATTTCTTTGCCGTGGCAGCATCATGTGAAAACAAAAATAGGAGGAAAAATTACAAAGAAGTGTACCGCAACCTATCCATTCAAGCTATTTTACTTTTTTTTGCATTGTATCTAAAGGAGACAGCAAAGAATACAAGGTGCAGGTGCATCAGCAAAATTCTGTAAGCTGCTAAAGAACTTCATCAAATGTGGCAATGCACAGGGGAAAAAAAACAACTTCCCAGAGAATTATATGGAAACATTACCAAAAGAAATTAAAGGCAATATCATCACAAATATGTGGCTAGGAAAAAAAAAATACAACTAGTTAAGCCAGATATAAAGTTTGACATAGCATGATTTTTGGTTTATCAACACAGCAGAACACGAGCTGTATGACTTGGTTTATAATTTGACAAGAAAGTACTGATCTAAAAGTATGCCTCTGAAAATGTTCCACGAGAAATCAACTAAGCTGGTATGATGAAAAGATGTAAATAAGATACCAATCCCCATTTGGGAGGATCAGTAGTGACCACCTGCTTCAAAGCAAGTGGTCAGGGTTCAGGACATCAGACCTTACCCCACTCCTTCCCTTGCAAGACCAAAAAAACAAAGTGGAATATACGATCTACAAAACTTTTTACTCTAAGAATGAGGTCTTCCATCCATCCGTCTCAAATTTGCAGCAACATCGTGTTTCTATCTACAATTTAAAGTACCTGAAGCCTGATTGATATTCCACTGCCAGCTTTACAGAATCATATAAGTGTTTTATAAGATCAGATGTAAGCAGGCAAAAGTTAAAGGTAAAAATATAATGTAGGAGAGGATACAAGAAATTGACATCAATGACAATAATTACAGAATGCACTGGGTAATGGAATGCAGAATGAAAGCACTGATCATGTGTAGAGAAATTCTTACAGGGAAAGAAGAAATTGCTTTTTGTTTGTAACAAAGAAACACAGCACAAATCATATATTCTTACCAAGAACAAAGGTGTATTTGTTTGAAACAAGGAAAAGACAACATTGTCAAACTTGGAACACCAGATTTACCTACATTTCTTGATTAGAACTTCGTTGTGTTATCATGGTAAAGGGACAATTTTCTATCATTGATAGATTATATAACTCAGTGTCAACATGTATACCTGCATAATCACTGATGATGCATCCAAGAAAAAGATCCCAGATGAGATAAATAATGGAAGGAACATTCCACTACAAGCAGCCATTGCAGCTAATGCTCCACCCAATGCCAAGGATCCAGTATCCCCCATAAATACAGAAGCCTTGTGCCGGTTGTGCAACAAAAAACCAAAACAGGCCCCGGCCATCGATGCCCCAAATATAGCAAGTTCTGATTTGGAATGTAAGACAACAATTAATACAAATAAGTTAACAGAAAAGGGTAAGATCTCAAAACAATGAATTAATAGTTACAACAAAACATTTTAAAGATCATACTCCTTCCCAGCATTCAATTGCACACCAAGGTAGCACATCATTGCTCAAGATGGATGTCATAAACCATCCACTGTATCAAATTCCTTGAGGGGCTAGAATGGAAAAGGTTTAAAAATATGGTAAAAAAGTAAACAAGCATATCCACTTATCCATTTAGCTCTAAATGATCTGATGGACTATTGGCGTTGGCATGCAATTGCATTTTGCAGTAGTTATTAAATTATAAAGGAGAAATCTGCTTCTATATATAACTATGAGTTGACGAGCTAGTTTTCTCCCTATGGTATCAAATGAATTCACACGAATATGTCGAGTGATTGCTTCATAAGACACTAACTTGATGCTGTTCATCTTTTCATGGTGAGATGCAAGGGTTAAACAAAATTAGGTTGATTACAAAGATTCCCTACGGCTTACAATGGTATCAAATGAATTCACACGAATATGTCAAGTGGTTGCTTCATAAGACACTAACTTGACGCTGTTCATCTTTTCCTGGTGAGATGCAAGGGTTAAACAAAATTAGGTTGATTACAAAGATTCCCTCCGGCTTACAATGGTATCAAATGAATTCACAGGAATATGTCAAGTGGTTGCTTCATAAGACACTAACTTGACGCTGTTCGTCTTTTCATGGCGAGATGCAAGGGTTGAACAGAATTAGGTTGATTACAAAGATTCCCTACAGCTTACATGTGATATTTATAACGCCCCCCTAATAATGTAAATTGCCTCTGCAAAATGCATGTAGGACCATAACTGACTTTGAATTTCGAAGAATGATGCTAATTTTTCTGAATCTACCTATAGAATCAGTGATACCCACTCATCCAATGCTCCAATTTTTCTGGGGAACTGACTCTGCAATTAGACGACTTTGGTAAAATTAGCATTTTTAATAACTAATTGAGGGTTAATTAGCCCCACAAACTCATCTCTCATCAGCAGTCTCACTGATTCTTCAACATGCAAAATATCCACATATCTGGTTTCCCCTACAGCACAAATAACAAATTCTTGAAGAGGAAATGCAAAATCAAAGGCTGGCTGGATTGGGATTCTATCTAGCATGCTTTGGGCTTTCTGCAGAGATTTTATATCCAATTACTTGGACGTACAGCATATAACAGGAAAAGAAGAAGAAAACGAAGAAACTGAATTCCAAAACAGGCGCAGTGTTTATAATTCCCATTGCTTGGCAAATTTCCCTATCCTCGTTTTAACTTCTTAACAGAAATAACATTTTGTCGAATGTCACTTTCCAAATCTTAAGAGGAAACTTCCCAAACCTTCTGGATTTTCAATTATACTTTGAGGCTTAATTTCAATAACATCCATACTAACCAGGACATATTGGCAACACTGCGATCGACATTCCTACAAAAGCCAATGCAGCTGTTCCAGCAGCTAGGCCGTCAAGACCATCCATTAAGTTAATGCCATTTCCCATGGAAACAAAACAAAATGATGTCAATAACGAATAATATTTTCCTAGGCATATGAGGCCCAGTACAGGTAGAGGAACCAGCATTTTCCTGCAGTGGAAGATATCATTGGATTAGAAAAGACAAATGTTGAGAATATATCATACAAGCTAACTTGACTCTAATAATTAATAAGTTGAAATTCTACCATTATCACATATCATATCATTTAAGTGATTAACATGAGATGTCATATCAATTCATCCAAGTTTTTCCACAGTTGTTAATACCATTGAAAAACTTCAAAGATACAGATCTAAGAGATTCCAATATATGCTTTTAGAAAATTCAATGATAAACTTCAAAACTAAATTTAATATATGTTTTTACATATCTTTTAAAAGAATTTCAATACAAACCAAACAAGAATTCCAATTTTGTGGCAGTGTAGATGATGCAACTTGGAACAAGCAAAATTTACATCCCTACAGACAATTAAAATTTCCTGCACTGACAAGAGTGCCCAATGCCCTTTCACTCTTGAATAGCAAATAAAATGAAAGTAATTGA
Organism: Salix viminalis; assembly: GCA_029228465.1. Lineage (NCBI taxonomy): Eukaryota > Viridiplantae > Streptophyta > Magnoliopsida > Malpighiales > Salicaceae > Salix > Salix viminalis. The sequence goes on along the minus strand of CM055436.1, from coordinate 9,781,517 downwards.
GTTGCTCCCTACCGTACTAATATAGAATATTACAGTAGCATTACAAACTCTATAATTTGCACAAAAATGAAACCATAAGAGCTAACTACTCTTTATTCATTTATTTTATTTCAGCCATGAACAAATTTTCTACTTCAAAACAGATAGCATTACAATTGGTATCTGAACACAGAATCTCTAATTACAGCATAAAATTTTAATTAATCACAAAATAAGTGGCATCCTCCCTTAACCTTTTCATCACAAGATTAGATATGTGAGTTACCATCAGAAAAGTGTTGATCAAATTAGTAACAAGAATGTATACATGCTGTAGCGTGATGATATACTTGTGGTATGCAACCAAAATGAAAAGCAGGTCCCAACAGCTACCTGAAAAATACATGAACAGTTATCACTTGCAAGAATGTTATCAAATTGAACATTGGAAGCAATCAACTAGAAAACTTTTACCTCCAAAAATATTTTCAACCACACAGATAAACCACTATTACGATTTTTTATGACAGTTACAATGTCATCTAGTAATCCAATCGTTGCAAATGCCAAAGTTGCCACTGCTGTTCCAGTAACTTCAACAGAAGAGAAACCAGCAACATATTTTGCAACGCCTACACCAATTGGTACAAAAAATAGTCCACCCATTGTGGGGCTTGCCCTTTTCTTGGAGCGCCGAAGTGGCCCTTCTTTCCAGACATTCTGATGAATTCTCAACTCACTAAGTAGTGGAACACAAAGATAACCCAGAGAAGAGACTAGAACTGCTGATATAAAAAATGGACGACACAAGTAAAATGGTTCTAGAGGTAATCTGACAATCTTCCATGCACACCAATCAACAAATAAGAGAAGAACCGTCAAAAAGGCTATCAGACCCAAATTAATTAATGTCCCAAGTTTGTTCCTGCAATTGCAGCATGAAAAGAACTATCAAACCAAAGTAATGTATATAAAATTAATGAAAAGGAATCATAATACAATCGAATGAAGTATCATCCCCTACAAACTTGGAAACTCTCAACTTTCCAATTAAGTGCACATGTAATCTCAAGACCACTGGCCAATAGAGCCAAACTTGGCCAGTGAAAAAACAAATGGGAAAAAGGTTTAACATCACTAATCTAGACGTGATCTCTTACAGCTGCAACTATTAGACTTTCCTAGGATGGACCCTTATAAGGCATAACATTCAAATAGGATGAGAGGTCCTAGGACTATAAAGTCTTGATTGCAGTGAAATTTCTTTAAACATCCAAAAGCAATCAAGCTATTTCAATCCGTTTGCGAGACTGATTTTGCATTATTGTGTCAGTGACAACCTGCATCAACCACACATTTTAGGCACACTAATGACCTTAACCCCATTTTAGCACAGCTGACAAAGGTTAACAAGTTATAAACCCTTGCTAACCCAGGTTATTAGATCCTCAACGCAGGCTACAATTACATCGATCTTGTTTTCCTTTTAATTTTTCATTTCTGCCCTATTCACTCTCTGAAATCCATATAAACCATAAGAGTTTCATTTTGCATAACAATGCAGGACACTTGCCTACGTTTTGGGGGAGCCCTCCCAATCATTGCGAGCCTGTGAGCCGTAAGTGTAAGGGAATCATTAGTTGATACTTTAGTAGTAGGCAACTCCATATCCGTCACCGGGTTTATAATATATTCTCCATCACTATCTTCCCCATCACTGGAAGATAGCATGTAGCCAGCAGTCCCATCATTGTTAGCCCAGTCATCAAGCGGACCAGACAAGTCCTATAAAACCAAAATCGAAAGCACTAAGAATCACAAGAACTGATGGTTGTATGCCATATGCAAAGCTAGTAAGAAATGGACATTTGGTTGGATTACATACCTCGTCAAAGGCCCTTACTTTAACAATCTTATGGCGCAATCGTCGTCCTCCAGCACTTGATCCATTTAACTGCACAAATTAGTCGGTCAACATCAATTATCTGGTTTCCAAATTCATTTAAATAATTGTTATGCGTTGATAAATCATTTTTAGAGAATCGCGAATAAATAAATGAAAAAACAGAAGGGTAAGAAACTGACCTTGAAATTGTGGAATGAATTAAAATAAAAGGGAGAGGAAGAAAAAGGTTTTGGTGGTCGAGAAAGCCGTATAAGAGAGTGGTGGAGGTGGAGGTGGTGGTGGTGGTGGTGGTGGTGGATGACTACAAAGCATGACTATTCCAGGGGGAAAAAGAGGAGCAGAAAAAATTACAGCGAATGAAAGCAGAAGGTTAGATCAAGAGGAGAAGGAGAAGGGAGGCCATTAAAGAAGCTAGGAAGGGAAGGAAATGTAAGGGCATGTTTGTATTTGTGATTTGTGTGGAATAGAATTTCATATACTTTTTTTCTAACGAGGGAAGGTGAAAGACGGCACATAACTTCTACAGTTCTACTTTGAAATTCCCGCAACACTTCACAAGTTCTGTTTTTGTCAAGTTTTTTTATATTAATTTTTTTTAGTAGATTTACCTATTTTGATATCTAATATAAAAAAATATATTATTTTAATTTATTTTCAAGCAACTAGCATTTTAAAAAACAATTATCACTATACTCTCAAATATTTTTTTTGTGCTCGGTAGAGATTGTCTTCAAAATTATTTTTTAAACTATTTTTTATTTAGAAATATACTATAACAATATTTTTTATTTTAAAAAATTATTTTTGATATTATCTTATTAAAACAACTCAACTTATTAAAAAAAATCAAGCAAAACAAATCCAAAAGCTTTCAAAAACATGGTTTAAGTGCACTCCAAAACATATCATAAGTTTAAAAGACCGCATTGGCCATGATCAAAATATTTTTTAATTTAAAAGAATATTAGAAAATTATTTGATAGTAGTATTAATTTTGATGTAATAAGTCAAATTTAAAATTTATTAACATGTGTTTACTATCTAGTGTGAGTCTAAAATTAAATCATATATGAGTTGTCCGGTCATTTGATCCATTCAACTTAGCGGGTTCAAAGACAATTCAAAAGACTCATAAAACATGTGGTTTAATTTCTAAGAAAAACATCAAGACAACATATTTTTATAATATTAAAAGGGTGATATATTAAATTGATATAGGCTTCATTGCTTAACTCGCTACCTGAGTCAAGACCTCTAAAGGATTTAATAACTTTAAAAAAACTATTTTTTATTCAATTATATAATAATAAAAATAGGCATGTGCAAAATCAATCACAAACCAATTATCATAATGTTTGAAAGCTTTTGGTTTTAGGTGCGTTATCAAATTGATGTTTTTTAATATTTTTTATGATTTTGATATGTTGATATCAAAAATAAAAAATCTAGAAAAGAAAATCATGTGAAAAACACTTTTTAGAAATTATCATGTTCCACAATGTCAAACACACAATACGATAATCTCATAAAAAACAAATCAAAATAAATTATAAAAATTAATTAAAAACCAATCAGATGTTGAATTGTAGTATAATCAATCCTTAGAGAAAAATAAAATTTGAGTATAAATATATACTTGGTGACTTTTTTTATGACAATTTTTTTTTATGCAACTTCATCAAAATCCTCTATCAATAATAAATCCTAGGAAAAATTTGATAGAATTCCCCTATAACCAAGCATACCAAGTAATCAAGAATACCAAGTCATAAAAAAAACACTTGCACTCTTCATCTTAAAATCTTAATTCATATCATTCTGATCAAAATAAATCACAAACTTATCTATAAATATTTTGCCTTCCATTAACATCATCATATTTGATTTGTATGTATATCTAAAATCAATTACAGTTAAAAGAACCTACTAAATCAGGATATACAATCCCAGGCATTAAATATATCTATATAGATATATAATTCACATACACACAAGAAATTTTATAAGAGAAGAACATACATAATTTTCATCTTACATAGTTGGTTACATAAAACTAACATGGATAGAATAGTTTCATTACAAAACAGAAATCATAGAAGGAGTTATTCGTCTAGGTTACAAAATTAATTACATGCACAAAAGTCCTAAATTCTTGGGGATGTCTATTATCTAATTGCTTGGTCTATAAAAAATACAAGGGTCCTACAATAAGATTTATCAACCAAAATTATGCATTATAAGTACAATTTATTGTTACACATTGACCCCCAAAGAAAAATACTCATATTTTGATTTATTGTTATAGGAACTGCCATGCATGATATTTATATTTCTATGATGGGTACATATGACATTTATGCTCATATCCATGCAATAGCTAGCATATGCATAATCATAAAATTTTACTAAAACCCGTCAAACTCATTTTTGCTTTTATAAATTAATCGCCTTCCCTTAATTTAAGACAACTCAATTTTCATTGTTTTTTCAAGCCTTTCAAAAGACAATAATACCATATTTGACTTTGCATACATCCTAACCACCCTCATTTAATAAGTTGTCGAGACATTGGGGAATTTTTCAGAAATCGCTTCCACTCATTATAAAGGCAACTCAGTCCATTGGTTTCCAAGGCAACTCAGGATTCATCGGTTCCCGAAAGATCAAAAATAAAATCCCTATCATTGACTTTGGTTCATTACGATGGCAACACCAATTCAATGGTTTCCAACACAGTGGAAATAAAGCCTGACACTGGCTTTTTACTCATTGTGAAGGCAACACAATCAATTTACCAGCTGCATGATCTTATATATATGTGGTTTGACCTGGTCTGCCTTCAAAATCCCGGTGGAAAAATAATGGAGTGATTTTATAGGACTGATTTATGTCTTTCGCTTCCTTTGGAACAGAGAACGGCTGAGAGTAGAAACGAGGGAGTCTTTTTCACAGGTTTGGTTCTGAGTGGATGTTCTTTTGCTGGGAATTTCTTTTCAACTTTTATTCAAAAATTTCTTTTCAACTGGAACTAAATGGATTAATACTAATTATACACATAGATACCATACATACACCTATTATTCTATTTTATTAATACTAATTAAAGTATAAGTTATTGCATCCCCGCTCTGGCTTTGTAGTCGAGTACATTATCTCATTAATTTATGTTCAAGGTTTACATTGTTATATATATATATATATATAGATTGTATTCAAGGGGTGACTTTGTTAGATTATATTCCTTGGGCTACCAGCGCCAACCAAAATCACAAGTCAAATCTTGTACTTGGTTCCAGGCGATTCGCACTAACAATAACAAAAACCATGTTTGACACTGTATTTCAAAAATACTTCAAAATTTTTTTGAAGATCTTTTGTTTTTATTATTTATTTTAAATTAAAAGAATAATATTTTTAGATCTGATATCAAAAATAATTTTAGAAAACTAAAAAACATCTGATACTTTTTTAAACAAAAAACATTTTGAAAAACAGTTTCAACCACACTCCAAGCATGAAATAAATCTGTCGCTGAAGAGAATGCTACTCGTTAATAACATAGAACCAACCAACAGGACCAGACAACATTTTAACATAGAAACACTCGTCTCTAACCTTTTTTTTTTACAGACAAGAGGCTATGTGTTTCCAAACAATTGCTTTCCAGAACGCCACATGCAACAACGAGTCAAACGCATGCAGCCCTACAACTTCACAGAGGTTGCGTTTGTACCAATCAACTACTAACACGCAAGCACAAAACATGAGCCTGTACTTGACAGTTCATAATCAAAATGGTACCTCGTAAGGTCAACCGACAATCCAGTGGAGGATAGCTATCCTTCCATGCAATTCAGACACACCACCACTTCCATCTCCCATACCACTGCAAACCATGAGGAGTTACAAGAAACAAGTGTAATATGATTTCCTGACTTCCATCGATTAGGTATTGGGAGGTCGGCCTCGTCCCACTGTGAATCCCCTGGTTCCATCAGGCATTTTCGGCCCAGGAGGTGGTTTTGTGGGTTCTACAGCATGAAAGGATGTCGTTCCATGGCCTGGAAAAATTAACACAAATCATAATTATGTATAAATGCAAGAATTTTGTCCAAATATATCCTTAAATTTGTTATAATTTAATGAACAAAATATAGGTTTTCTATTATAATTGTGCAGTGATCTATAAACAACATATTCAACATATTCTTTTCTACGGTATCCTGATTTTAAAACACAATTTACATGATTTAAAATGTACAAGTATTGTATAATATAATATGTTTTGTATTCAAATGCATTTTCTAGCAATATTATCTAAATTGAAGTTTGTATGCACTAATATATCAAATTGATACACTGTTATATTGTATTTATATACCCTAATATATTATTTTTTGTATAATAGAGGCATTAAGAGGTATTATAAATAGAATAATATATTAGGGTATATAAATACAATATAATTGATCATGGTATTATTAATATTATACAAGTATTTATATACCCTAATATATTATATTGTTTACCCTTCAATTACACATTCTTATCTCTATTCAAGTATAGTCTAATACCTCTTAATGCATTCAATAAACAAGGGCCAAAACGCTAGACATGTATTATTTTTATTAAAATTATTATAGGTTGAACAAATTTGTTCCACATACTAAAATTTTGTAAGTGTGGGAAGACAATTTTTAATTAATTTAGGAGAGATTTTTTTGTTTGTTAAAATAGGTGTTTAGGTTTGCAAGAAATATGAAAAAAAAATATGTTAAGAAATAAAAAGACTATCGATAGCTCAAGAAAGCAAGCGACATATAATCATTATATTTTAACATGATCTAATATTTAAAACACTATTAATTGATTTATCAATTACTAAACTAATATTTTCACATTTAAGCTTTTCTGAATCATATGAATATATTTCTAATGTGAAATTCTTGTCTGTTTTTTAATAAATAGTTTTTTTTCAAAAAAAAATTAATACTTGAACATTGCATGAGAGAAAGTAACTAGTAATAAAAAAGAAGGAAAAGAGAGAATAAAAGTGGCCAAGTCTAAATACCCATCCCATTTGCAGCGCGAAATTTGTTCTTTCTTGATCGCCCTCGATTTCCACCTTGCTGACCATTTTTCTCCTTGGATATATGCTCCCCATCCTGAAATGATATTTGATATAACAGACATGAAGAGAGCATTTTCTTAGACATCCAATTCTCTCAATGCCATTTCTTATGAAAAAAATTTCATCACAGTTCATGTTCTTTCTATCAAAATATGTATTATTTTTCATGTTCATATTTCTTATAGATATCCTTAAAAGAGATTTTAAACTTCCTACAGGAATGTTTTCATATAATCAATCGGTGAAGGAAGAAACCGTAAACCAATCTAAATTCTAATCGCAACATCCATTACAAATGTTAAACCAATCTAAATTCTGATCTCAACATCCACTACAAATGCTAAACCAATCTAAATTGTGTTCTCAACATCCACTACAAATGCTCCCACTAAGGGAAAAATGAAATCTCTATTGCATTTACTATAATAGAGGTGTCATCTCTTTGAGAAGCAGAGTTTTAATCTCTGGTTGATAGTTTGATTCAAACAACAATATAACTTGACTAACACATCAAGTTATCAGGGACTGCTATAGAAAAAACAGATTATTAATGACTAAACAAGAAGGCAATCATTTCTCTAACCTCTTCAACAGGGGTATCATCATGATTCTCACTTGAATGATGATGCTTCTCCACATCTCCTGCTAGATTGGTCCCACGACCCTTGCGATTCTTCTCAGAATCAGGTTCCCTCCAGACTTGTCTTCTCTGCCCATGCTTGGCCTAGAGAAAGAAAGCTTAATAATACTACCTGTTGTTGCCAATAATGAGAAGCAAGATCACTTACTGTTTGCTTAAGAAGCTTGACCCGCATGCCATTTCTCCAATCCTGTTCGTTATTTAAAGTTGCCACCTGATCCAATTACCATAAAGTACTGAGCATTAGAGTTATACAATCGCAAATAGCAATAGATTTTATACAACGGCACTCACAGCTTTCTCAGCAGCCTCTACAGTATCATACTCCACAAAGGCATGCAACTACACACAGAAACCAGAAAAGAGATTGATAACAAACAAAATTAGTTTAATATGGGCAAACAAAGATCCATAAAATAACAACCACACCCTAGTCCCAAACTAGATAACTAAACAAGATGTCCATAAATATATTTGAAAACGAAAAAAATTCTTCATGTGCAGCAACATGATGTTACAAAAAAAATGCAGGGATTGTAGCTAACATAGGGATCATTGTAGCTAAAGCTCACTTGAAGTTGTCTTTCGAAACTCAAAAAGGCTAATCTAAAGGAAATCACTTTATCCTTAGAAAGCCAATAGCTACAACAAAAAGTATCAGCTGCAACCAAATTTGACAAGAACCAAACAAAAAGATCAGAGGAGACACGGCAACCTTAACACATCTCGCAGTCAGAAACTACCATTTGCATATTAAAAAATCATTGCTGTAAGGTCCTCACAACTGGAGCTAAGATTTTATATTATGTTTTTGGAACCCAACAGTCTCATGTAAGGCACCAACTACATGCTCCCATGAGCAAAAACAAAGCACCACAAGTCTGCCCATTGAAGTTCATTCCAAACAATAATCATACACCTAAACCAGATACAAATCTTATCAACTTGCAGTACATAAATGCTCACTTTAGAATATTACCTAGTGTACCTCTCAATAAGATATGTAAAATGATCATGCACTATTCTACAACTCATCTCCTAAACTCCATATTGTTAAGATGCATTCTTTGTAAAATCACAGGAGAAATAAAAAGGCAGAAAAAGGTAAAAAGGAGGAAATGAAGATTAATGCAGATGATGAATAATAGTAAACATGAAGCCGCTAACGAACTAGCCAATGATCATATACCATTCTTGTAATAAAGAACGAGATCAATGCAATAATCCTTCAGATGAATACAGTTCCATAATCCATACCTTGCTACTGATCAAAATATCTGTTTTACTTCCTTTCTTAGACTTTTCCACAGAAAGTGGATCACGGATGGAAATATTCTTTATCCTGTAGGTTGCAAATAAAATCTTTAGAATGAACAGACCCACCTAACAGGCAATAAGAAAACAAAACAAAAGACTAGAATTAAAAAGATTACTTTCCAGCAGCACCAAACATTCTCTGGAGGTTGTTCAATGAGTGATCCTCTGGAAGATTCTCTACCAGAACAGTGCAAAGCTAGGGTCCACAAATTAGATGTTCAAATTTTTTTATTATAATGGCAAACCAAGTGAAGGGGATGAGGGATCGAATTCATTAAAATACCTTAGGATCCTCAACCTCAGAAAAATGAAAAGGATAGAGGCGCTTCACCTTCTTTCCATCTGAATTTACAACCTGTAGATTAAGGCAAATAAATTTGTGACAAACAAACTTTTTTCTGTCCACAAAATCCAAATTCCATAAGCATGACATAAAATAAAGGAACAAGATGAAGCTTCTTACAAGAATGGAAGACTCCCGAAGCGCATCCACAATAAATGTGGAGTCTCGAGTAAGCTTCTTCATTTTCCTAAAAGAAGCGATAGCTGTGATAGGAACTGCAAGAAAACACTTGCCATGAATGTGTATAGCAATTACATGAATAACATCGCGGTAACATGCATGAACAATTAGCAATATTTAGAAGCATAAATGATAACGAGATTGTCTACAAAAGCCAAGGGAAACCATTCTCCAATTCAGATCATTTCCTACTTTGATAAAGTAACACAAACAGACTCCTAATTCCACATGTATGAAGATGATCAATTCGAAAGTACAAACATAATCATCAATATTGTTGTGTAGTTACAACATATAAAGGAGAGGAAGGATAGGGTTTGCAATATGGAGAAACAACTATATGAGAGGAGTAAAAATACAAAATAAAACAGGGTGTTGGTCTTGTATCCAAGCAGGAAGAGGGTAAACTCGTCATTCCAAGAAGAAGAAAAAATGATGGTAAAAAGAGTTTCAGAAGGCAGTTAGAAGATAGAAAGCAGACATTGATGGCCATCTGCATTATAATAAACAAGTACCATACAGCTTGCAAGGGGGAACAACTTCAATGTAAATCACTAAATTTACATGGATAGTAATATCACTAACCTAGCAGGATTAAAAAAAAAATTGTGGCATAATCAAGAAAAAGGTAAAGCAATACAATTCTCAAAAAAAAAATACCCTGCGTCACTCTTTATGTCTTCCACACAAACGAGGGCTATAACAAAGGAACAAAACTAGAGAAATGAACCGATGACAATTCAAGTAAATAGATTATTTATTAATTAATAATTAAAGACATTAGTAATCACAGCTCAATTCACTCATTAGCTATATTTTCTACTTCACTAGCAATAGAAGGTTTTCCGTTTCTCTGTAACGAAGAGCGTCCGTCAACGAATTGACAAGCTATATACATTAAAAAGGGAAAAACAAACTACTTACCAAACCCTTCCTTGTTCTTCTTTATCAAACCTATCATATGATTGTCGGTAGGCAAATTTTCATCACTAAAATAATATTCCACCTGCAAAAATATAATTTAGCGTTGTGATTCTTAACTTCAATCGCAAGTTGAGTATTATGCAATAATTAAGACTTTTTAATCACAATTGTAATTGAAACAAATTCATGAGGAAAAAAATATGTTAGATTAAATTATTGCTAGGAAGGGAGGGCTTGCCTGCTTAATGATTTTATTCTTGAGATCCACAGTTTGAAAAGTGGGACCAGATGACTGCTCGTGCTCGCGATCATGATCTTCATCTGACGGCAGAGCGTGGACGTCGGCCTCAGGAGATCCAACGGGGATGAAATCAAGAAGTGGTTCCTCGGTGGGAACAGGGGGGGGCACTTCACCATCCATGGAGGAGGAGGAGGAGGAGGAGGACGGAGAAAAAAGAAGGCGTTTGCTTGAAGCCGTGAAAGAGACTAAACCATCCCGCTCTTTCTTCTCCCCCTCTCTAGTCGTTTCTTCTCCTAGAAGCATTTTATAGGTTAACTCAACTACAGGGACATTTTCGTCAAGTAATTCTGCTTTGTTGAACATTTTAAAAAAAGCAAATTTAAAATTTTGCCGAGTGGAGAATATCGCTCTTAATGGGGTCTATTATCCGACACCGTTTCCCTTTGGTTTTCAAATAGAGTGTGGTGAGATCAAATTTCCTTTTTCGGTAAAATTAAATAAATTAAAGCACTTCTAACATATTTTTATAATAAAAAAAAGTTATAATTATGAAATACATATTAAAAAATTTTTTCTTTAAAAAAATAACTTCATAATATATTAGAATATTTAAAAACAAATGAGACTATAAAATATCTAACATATCAAATATATAGTCCTAGTAATGGGATCATAAAAATTGTAAAAGATAAATCAAAATAAACTATGAAGATCAATTTATTTCTTAATTTTTTACTGTTATAAATTTTTTATTTATTTTTTTATTTTTTCAATTCCATCCCTTAAAATATTATGTAATTTGATTTTATATCAACTTTAGATATTATTTTTTTCTTATTATTTTCTTAATTGAAATTTTCCTATTTATCAAATTTGGTTTTTTTATTGCTTCTTATTTTATTAAAATAATTTTAATTAAATTAATTTTTTTTTCAATTGCATCATCTTTCAACTTGGTTTTTATCTAATCTATTTTTATTTATCGCTCTTTATTTTATTTACAGAAATTATTTATAATTTATAATAAATTTACTTGTGCTTTTAGTTCATTTTAATGTGTTAATATCAAACATATATATATATATATATATATATATATATTATTTTAATTTATTTCTAAACAAAAACTACTTTAAAACAAAACTCACTAAATCAATAAAAATCAACACTTGTAAGTGTTTAGTTTGCTCATCATGGAATGTACATGAGAAAAAAATGCAAGTGCATAGTAGCATTAGAATTCAAGTGTTACTAATTTTTTCAAAAACTATTCTAAGTTAGAAGTCACAAAATTAATTGAAACAAATTGCTAGAATAAAACCTTAGTAGCTTCAAAATAATTGTAGATTGAAATGGTGTAAGAACTTGATTAGATACTCCAAGAGCACCATCAACTAAGTAACCCTTTCGAAATCACATTCACTATATTTTCTCTGGCTACCCTCTTGACCAAGTTTCTATCTACTGGCATCAACTGGCATGAGTACACCATGAGAAAGGAAGAAGAAAAAAGAAAAGAAGAAACACAGGAACGGCAACATCTCTGGATGATGAAGAATTTAAAGAAAACTAGTCAAGTCTTCATTTGCCAACGTAATGAGCTCAAGCACCTGCAGAATGCAACAGGAAGTAATTAGAGATTAATATTCATTAATAATCTTGATTTCTTCAGGAATTATACTAAAATAAAAGAAATTTACCTTCACGTACCGAGACGTATTCATGCTGTCAACGGATCCGGGTTCCAGAAAGGATGTCCCTAACTTGATGCAATTCGGCAACAACACTGCCAATATCCATCCTCTCTCGAGGCAACTCTACAGAACAAGCAACTCCTATCTTGATAATTGAAATTAGACATTCCAGGGTTTTTCCAGTTTCAGTATGGTTCATCCTGTGAGAGGAATGAATACTACTTTCCACATCTTCTCGGAGAAGTGTTGGTTCCACAACTTCTGAAACTCGGCCAGGCAATGCCATTTCAGCATAATTGTGAAGGTTCAGCCCATCTTTAAACATGTCATCTGTAGGTCTTTTCCCAGTAAACATCTCCAACAACAAGATGCCAAAGCTGTACACATCCCCATAAGTAGACACATCGCTGCCCACACCATACTCTGCAAAATTCACATGAACAGATGCGAATAGTTGTTTACGACCTTAGCTTAGATCATAAACTGATAAAAAAAAATAGAACTTGACACCAATGAAAATACGTCTAATCGTACCTGGTGCTGCATAGCCAACGGTGCCTTTCAAGCCAACGGAGCTGGTCTGTCCCGAAGATAATTGATGGGAAACTTCTGGACGAAGCCTTGCTAATCCGAAGTCACCAACACAAGCAGTCATTTCAGCATTCAAAAGAACATTGCTAGGCTTCAAATCACAATGGACAACAGGTGTTTCGCAGTGCTGGTGCAAATAGTTGAGCGCATTAGCTACATCAATTGAAATATTTAACTTCTGAATGAGATTCAAACTTCTCATCTCTTGTGCGTTGTTTGGCTGATGAACTGGATGCAACCATTCTTCTAGACTTCCATTGACCATGAGCTCGTAAACTATAGCCTTAAAATCATTTCCTTGGAAATCAATGCTAGAGCATGAAGTTACTACTCTGACAAGATTTCGATGCCTGATGTTTACCAAGGCTGCGCATTCTGCCATGAAACTTCTGGGAGCTCCTTTGCGTAAGAGGTTAAGTACCTTCACTGCAACAGCCATTCCATCCGGAGGAAGGATTCCTCTGTAGACTGAACCAAAACTGCCAACGCCGATTAAACTGGCCGAAGAGAATCCATTAGTCGCTAGAAGGAGATCCTGGTAGGCTACTCTCCTAAGTTGTATCCCCCATGAAGATGTACCAGAACCCTGTTTATCTTTTGTTTTTCTAAAGCAATAGAAAAGCACGGAAGAGGCCACCAAGATTACTACGAGCAAGCCCCCGGACATTGTGACGATCAATATCTTAGTAGAAGATTTCAGCTTTGCCGACTCATTGGTTGTGCATCTGGACAGATTCAACTGAGGTATACCTCCACAAAGCTTCTTGTTTCCTGCCATGGAAATTACACTTGCATTGCCAAAGGCACCTTGCACGGGCACCTGACCTTCAAGGTTGTTAAATGAAAGATCGAGACTCTCTAGCAACTTTAAGTCTCCCAAAAGCTTGGGAATTTGGCCACTCAAGTTGTTGTGAGAGAGATCGAGAACTGCAAGTGCTCTCAAAGAACTCAGAGACTCAGGAATGGACCCTTTGAAAAGATTCCCCTTCAAACTCAGAAGCTCTAAACTTGCGCAACTACCAAGACTATGGGGAATCTCACCGGATAACCTATTTTTGGAAACATCTAGCGCACCAAGATGAAACAGATTACCCACTTCCAGGGGAAGAGAACCTGTCAGATGATTCTCAGATAGGTTCAAGTAGAATATTCCTGATGGGATATTTAGTAATTCCTTGGGTATGGAACCGCTCAAATTATTATTAGAGAGACTCAACCCCAACAAGTTTCGGCAATTTCCAAGATTGGATGGGATACTTCCATGTAAATTGTTGAGTTCTAAATTAGCTACAATTAACGATGTCATATTGCCTACAGATGAAGGGATACTGCCTGAGATTTTATTATCATCTAGATATAAATAACCTAAATTTTGCAATTTACCAATAGAACTTGGTATCATGCTGCTCAATTGATTTGACTCCAAGCCCAAAGAAGCCAAGCTGATGAGATTTCCAATCCCATCTGGAATTGTTCCACGTATTTGGTTTCTCCCAAATCCCATAATCCTTAAGTTTTTGGAGAAGTTGCCGAGTATTTCAGGAAATACCCCTCCTAAATGGTTGCCAGTTACCTCAAAAATTTCCAAAACGGTGTTGTTTTCCAGGGGATAGAGAAAACTGAGGTCACCGTCCTGGCCACTTCCAAGATCATTGTAACCAATTGACAGGTGCCGCAAGTTAGGCAAGCTTCCTAGGCTAGGTATTTTCCCAGTGAAGAAGTTGTGTGAGAGTTGAACATCAGAGAGATTTGAGGCATTAGAGATTGTCATGGGAATTAGCCCACTGAAGCGGTTTGTGAAAACCAGAAGGATTTCGAGATTTGGAAGGGTGTGGCCCAAGTCAGGAGGCAGAGTCCCATGAAGTTGATTCATTGGAACAGCAAAAGTAGTAAGAGTAGAGAGATTGAATATGGAAGGAGGGATTGTACCACTCAGATTATTTTCACCGAATGAAAAGATTTCTAATCTTTTCAATCGCCCTATACTATGTGGAATAACTCCTTTCAAACCATTCCCCATCCCACGAATTTCTACGATAGATGAAAGGTTTCCAAATGAAGCTGGTATTTCGCCGACCAGATTATTCAGTCTAAAAATGAGTACTTTCAATTTTGATAATGATTCTAGCTGTTCAGGAAGCTTACCGGTGAGATTGTTGCCCTCTAAACGAAGGGCAATGAGATTTGCGCAGCTTGAAATGTTAGCAGGGATTTCACCGCTAAACAAATTGTTACCCAGCCTCAACATCTGTAGCCGAAACAGACGACCCAGTTCTCCAGGGGATACTGCTGCTCAAGCTATTGTTTTGCAGGTTCAGTAGCCTAAGGAAACTCAAGTTGCCAATGGAGGGAGATAGGCCGCCGACGAGTTTATAAGAGTGCAGGTCAAGCTCGACAACTCGCTGATGGCGTCGTCCACATGCAACACCAGACCACTCGCAGAAGTGGAAGGATTCGTTCCACGAGTTAAGAGCACCAAAGGGATCATCTGTAATTTGAGCCCTGAAAGCTAGCAAAGATAGCTTGTCTGTCTCATTTCCTCCGTGTAATGTGAAGGCAAACGAGTGCCCAATCACTTGCAACAAAAGTATCCACAGCATGCATGAATTCATGCTTTTTTGGTAGCTTTCTCAGTTTGATGCATCTACACAGGGGAAGTGCAGAGGTAGAATGACAATATAATTGTGCCTGCTCTTATAATCAACAATGCCGTTGACTCGGACGCGTTTTCTACCGTGCAAAAGACTGTGGACCAGGGTTTTCCAAATTTCCAAACAAATTAAGCATTTGAGAGATGCTTTTGCGTCTGCGGACACCCCATGAGGCCATCGACCATCATTTTTGACCAGACCATCACCTTCTTTCCTTCTCGTTTCCACCATCTGCCCAAAGACCTCCAAGACAGTCCTCTCTTGCCTCACCGACAGTCCCCCCTCACCTCCCTCTCTTGCAAATCTGTATCCTCTAATTTAGCTAACAACTTGCCTGTGGTTGCGCCCACAAAATAGAATCCTCTCCTCTTGTTTTTATCCTTTTTGAAAAAATTGCATTTTATTTGTATTTTTTTATCTTAAATAATTGATTAAAAAAAAATTAGGATCTAACATAAAAAAAAAGTGGGATATTGAATAATTGATAAAATAAAAAAATGGGGTATTTAATCATTGACATAAAAAACAAAAAAAAAATGTACTTGATTAATTGACTAAAAAACAAGCAAAAAAGGTGAGAATAAAAATAATTGATAAAATCAGAAAATAAAAATTGGGATCTTGAATAAATAACATAAAAAATAATATATTTTAATTATTTCAAACATTTTATTTTTATAATTATTAATAAATATATGAAATTATTCCAACAAAATATTTATATATATGTATGTATGTATGTGTGTGTATACATGTGTATTTTTAATTAATTTCACAAGTTGACTGCAATATGAAAAGTATGGTAACCAAACACACAAAATTGTTTTTTTCATTAAACTCAATTTCAACCACAGCTTTTAACCAAATACTTAAATTTCAGCTTATGAACCCTGCAGTTAAAAGCTTTTCATAAAACTACTTTTTTTTCAACCTCAACCACGCAGCAGAATCAGTTGTGCCAAAACAGCACCCTAAAATGAATAAAATCCCAATCGGAGGAAGAACACTATGTACCCTCACTCTAAGGAGAGGGTGTGCATTGTTTGAAAATTGGCATAATGATATGTGCACTATAATTTAGCTTGTTTCTGACCTTTTTTTTTCCTTCTGATTGAAGCTTATATATATATATATATATATATATATATATATAAGTTTATTTAAATTATGGTGTGATATACACATTAAGATAAAAAATTATTATGTTGAAAAACTATTATTTAGTTTAGTCCCTCAAAATTTTAGTTTATATTGGTATTCATTTTAAAATTGAGTTTTATTCTTTCTTCGCTTTGTTCTTTGTTTTTTAGTATTTTCTGTTGTTTTTATTTGTTTTTCAGATTAGATAAAAGAATTTTTATTTGTTTTTTAGTATTTATTTTGGTTTTATTTTTTTGTTGTTGTTTTTGTTTGCTCTTTTGTTAGAATTTATGTTTTGTTTATTCTTCAAAATAATTTTATGGCTTTCATTCTTTACACAATAATAATGATAAATTTAGTCATTGTTTTTTTTTTAATTGCTTTCATGTTTGCTCTTTTGTAAAAATGTTTTGCTTTTTTTTTTCGTGGCAATTTAATAATTTTCATTACTTGGGCAGTAATGGTGATGATAATTTTAATTGTTATAATCATGATAATAATATTGATGTACAAATGGATTTTCAATTATGTTTTTTTTTATAGATAGAAAATCAACGACTTATTTTTGTTATTTAGTTATTGCATGTGTTTACAGAATTTATATTGTATTATTGTGTTTAATTTAAGTTAAATTATTAAATGAGTTAATCCTAATACAGTGAATTAAATGATTCAGATATCCGAATCTTCTTGTTTTTTTAATGGCAATGATAATTTTATGTTGGTTATTTTGTTGAAACCAATTAAACAAATAAATTCATATCGATTTAAAATGCATATATTTTTTGTAAACCAGTGCTTCACAAAAATTCTACACAAATTTATTATTTTATCCAAATTTATAGTGTTCTAAAAAAATCTCACACTCTTAATATTTTTTTTTTGCATTGAAAAAAATATGGTTCTAGCTGCATTCATTTTGATTGTTTTTATTTTCTCTTTTGTTAAAGTTTTTTGGTTTTTTGTTTTATTCTTCAAGAACATTTTATGGTTTTCATTGTTTACACAATGATAATAATAATAATAATCTTATTGGTTTTTTTTATAATTGTTTTTTTCTTAATCTTCTGTTATAATTTATTATTATTATTATTATTATTATTATTATTATTATTATTATTATTATTATTATTATTATTTTTCGGGATAATTTAATAATTTTTATTGTTTAAACAGTATTAATAATGATAATGGTGATAACAATAATGATTTATTACAATGATTGTTATGCTTATAATATTAATAATTATGGCTATGATGCTAATATTAACAATAAATCATAAAATAATATCAAAAATATCAACGATAACAAATTTTATTATAATCCAAATGATTATAATAATTATATTCATAATGATAATAATATTAATTTTGCTTATTTCCTTTAATTATTTTCATTTATTCTTCAAATCAAATAAAAAATTTTATGTTGCTAATATTTTTTTAGATTTTGTCTTGAATCATAATAATAACAATGAAAAATAATAATTCAAATAATTTATCATTCAATGTAGTATTTATTAAGAACTAAGTTTTGCAACTTCTCTATATATAATATTTTAGATATAATATCTCGGATTAATGATTTGGAAAAATTATGGGAGTCAATAATGTCTTTAACTTTTTGAGAATAATAATTCAACTAATTTAATGTCGAAAAAATAAACATGATACTAATTGAATGATTAGCCAAACAGTTAAAACAAGCTTAACAATCAATTAATTTGATATAGAAAGCAAATGACTCATTTTTAATGGATTTTATCAGTTGCATTTTTACTATCTACCAATTGAATAATTATTCAAACAATTAAAACATGTCCAACAATCTATCAGTTTGCTACAGAAAGCAAATAATTCATCTTTAATGGATTTTATCAATTACTGTTTTAAAAGAAAAGAATATACATTGTTATTATGAAAAAGAAGATTGATAAATTTAGAAGCTCTTTCAGCTTCATGCAATACATTGTTATTATTAAAAAGAAGATTGATAAATTTAGAAGCTCTTTCAGCTTCATGCAATACATTGTTATTATGAAAAAGAAGATTGATAAATTTAGAAGCTCTTTCAGCTTCATGCAACGGGGTGTATGACACGCAAAAGCATTATTGTTGAAGCTAAATAAATAAATAAATAAATGTGCAAGGGATCATAGCATAGCAAAAATTATAGTAATTAATTAACTACTCATTAAAATAAAATGATATTATATTTTTTTAACGGAAATTACTAGGGGATTCTGCTACATTTGGTGGGTTTTATAAATTGTTTTTATTCAAAATTCTTTTCTACATTATACATAAAGCTAAAATAGAATAATAAAGTAATGTTCATCTACACTCATTTAAACTGTGGATTGTAATAGTTATTGGGGCAGTAATTCATTTGCACTCTTCTTCCTGTTTTTCGTTCAACTTTTAATGGGGGTAACAATTAATTTTCACTCTTTTCACTGTAACTGTTATTAGGGCAACAAAGCCAAAATAGAATGATAAAGTAATGTTCATCTGCACTCATTTAAATTATGGATTATAAGAGCATCTCCAATGCATTAGGCATTACAAAAGGCAAAGCTTAAAAAATATCCTTTTAGTTTTTGTTTATAATTTTAACTTCTCCAACCGGAAATGCTAAATGAGTTGCTAAAATGGCTCTTATTTGTTCAGCTATTATTTCTATTCATTCAAACAAAAAAGCTAAAATATAAAAATAATGTTATATATTCGTTATCACCGTCTTTCACCTCAGCTCAACTCTGTTTCAATTCATTCACTCATGTTTATTTTGGTAAAACTCATCAAAACTTGTTAACTCGGGAAGAAAAATCGATTTTTGGTCAAACTCAATCAAAATCGGTCAAAAATCATAAAATCAAACCCGGATCGGGTCCGATTTTACGATCCGGCTGATTCATCATTTTAAAGCCAAATCATTCACTGATTCACCTCTTATATTTATACACAAAAAAAATTTATCTTCTCATTACTTATCCGATGTGGGATAATTGAAGGAAACATTTAAACTTTGTTGCCTCTAGCCAAGAGTGGAGACTGAGACTCAAGAGTATTTAACTCGAGAAGAATTGAGGAACAATGGTATTTGTCCCGATGTGGGATAGATTGCATTGTCCCACATAGGACAAATTATATATATATATCATGGAATCACTCTAGAAAATCAGTAATATTAACTTTAAAATTTATACTTAAATTTTTTTTATTTTTTTACTTTAAATTAAAAAAATTTTTGATGTTTTTAAATCATTTTCATATCCTCGTTGTCAAAATAATTTGTTGGAGTTGGAGCTAGTACTAGTAATATTAATGTTGATCTGTTGATACCCAAGTATTAGTAATCGATAATCCTTTCAATAATAATACTTTTGATAAATGTATTAAAAAATAACGAGGAAAAATGACTGGATATGAGACTCGATTTTAATTTATATAGCATATCATCAAAAATATTTATTTTAAATTTGTTAGTTTTTACCTAATGAAATTCTATGGACATAATTGTTTTGTAATGTATTTTTAAATTATTTTGAATTATATATGAACCTTAACTAATGAAGTTTTATAGCCATAATTATGTTGTATTGTATTCGAAATATTTTACTTACGATTTTACTGATTTTTTTCTACCTACATGATTTTTATCTCGTGATTTTACTGATTTTTTGTAACGGAAAAATTCATGTACGATTTTATGATCCCGATCTTACGATCCGAAGTTTTCAAACCCCTTTTCAGTGTCGTGGTCAAAATCGCGATTTTGACAACCATGCCTGTGGAGTGTTTTCACATGGATTACAATAATATTTTTTGGGTTGGTTTGGTTTGGTTCGATCGAGTCATGATTTATTTGATATTTTTTATATTTCTTTGCACAAGTAAAAATAATATTTCTTCCCTCAAATATGACAAAAACAACAGCTTGCTCGGAGAGGGTGCCACGGTAATTTCACATTCCATTGCACAATAAAATAACCCTTTTACCCTTAAATAAAACAAAAAATCATGATTTGCCCACGGGGTGTTTCTGATATTTCACATTTTTTTTGAAAAATATCTAAATACTAATCTGCCCCTCCCAATAAGATGAAATTTAAGAGTGTAGGGGTGTTCTGGTAATTTATCATTTTATTATTATTATTTTCCTCTCGAATATTGTGTGCTGTCTAGCACGCGTGCGCCAAGATTCAACTCTTCCACATCTTTTGGATAGCGGCATGGCGTGTTCCTCGTGGCAAAAAAATATCCATCGGGTGTCTCTTTGGATGCGCCACCATTTTTCTCGTTCCTCATGGTGTGATGCGTGGCTCTCACAAGGTGGCCGGAGACGCTACAGTGGTCGAATGAATTTTTTTTTCCCCCTTTTCTCTCCTCCACGCTTAAACTACACAACAACCACCCAATTTTATGGTTGTTTCATTTTGGTCCTTGATCGCTTAATCGTGTTGTATGGTCCTTATTAATATTATGTAAGTTTTGATTTGTTTCAATTTCTGTTTTTCGATTGAAATTAATTATATATGACGCTCTCATTTCAATCCTTATTCTTTTAATTTTTGGTTGGGTTTTGTTTTAAATCCCTTAATATTTTCAGTATAGAAGATTTGATTCGGTTCAATTGTGTATTCGATTGAAATTGATTATATATTAAGTTTTCATTTCAGTCCTTATTCTTTTAATTTTTTGGTTTAGTTTTAAATCCCTTTAATATATTCGATAGAGAAGATTTGATTTTTTCAATTTTGTCTTTTGATTGAAATTGATAATATATTTGGTTTTCATTTGGCCCTTATTCTTTTAATTTTGTATTTTAATTCTTTTATTTTTTTATATTTCTTAAATAATCCTTATTTTTGTCCATGTTTATATATATATGCTCTTAGCTTTGATTTTTAATTTTTATTATTTTCTCTTTTGTTGAGGTAGCATTTTTTTGAAAAAAATTGTTCTGAAATTTTAGTTTGTGTTTATGATCATTTGAAAATTAATATTATTTTTTTTCCTTTATTCTTTCTTTTGGTTTTTTTATTAGTTTATTTTCACGTCAAATGATTTTTTTAGCTAATAGTTTTTATTTTTTTTGCTTGCTCTTTTGTTAAAGTTTTTTGGCTTTTTTATTCTTTGATTGATTTCCCCCCATTATTAACTCAATAATAATAATAATAATAATAATTTTAGTTTTTTTTCTTGCTTTCTCTTTTGTTAATGTTTTTGAGTTTTTTTTTCCTCAGAGTAATTTAATCATTTTTATTGTTTTAGCACTAATAGTAATAATATTTTTAGATGTTAAGGCTTCAATGTCATTATTGTTGTTATAATAGGGTGTGTTGATATGTTTCATTATATCAAACCTTGCATGTGTAGATGTTATATTTTATTTTTAAACTAGCAAAACCTATTAATTATTTCAATCCCAACAGTTATAAAAATTGTTTACTCAGCGTGCAACGTAGTGCGGACAATTTAACTAGTATGTCCTAAAGTAGGACAAACTAAATGATAAAAATAATTGAAAGACCATACTAATATAATATAAAAAATTACAGGGACCAAATAAAATGCTATCATTAATTAGAAAAAAAGTATAAATAAATAGGGTTTTCCCGGAAATACCCGGGTGTCGTGTTAGAGATGGTACAATGAAAGCACCAAACAAATCATTGACCTCAAGTGATAAAGCTTTTTTGGCTACTGACTAATGAAGCCAGCAGCAAGAACCACCTCCATTCAAAAGTCCTCATTAGTTTTAAGTGAATGACGATGACATATATGTGCCATGACCCGCAGTCGTTTAATATATAGATTATTCAATTTCTTATTCAAATTTCTAGCATGATGGTTTTGGTATGAAGACCATATTGCCAGCAGATTTCGAGTGATCGGGGCCGGTAGATTATTCAATTTCACTCGATCACGATTAATTTTATGTGAATCTGATTTTTTCTAATTAGTTATTTTCTATACACGCATATATATATATATATTAGCCACTTACACAAAAAAAAATATTAATTGTGTGATAATTTTTTTTATAATATAAAATTTGGGACAAAATAATAAAATTTGTGCAGGGATTTCGTGAAGTGCAACTTTTCTATAAAATATATGAATTTTAAATTGATATAAATTTATCTATTTGGTAGGTTACAATGAAATTACCAGCATAAAATTATCATCATCATTAAAAAAAATAAGAAAAATTCGGATATCTAAATTATTAAATTCATCTGTATTTAGATTAGTTCATTTTATAATTGAATTTAAACTAAACACAATAAACAAAATATAAATTCGAAAAACTGCAATAATCAAATAAAAAAGAAATAAGTAGTTAATTTTCTATCTACAATTAAAAAAAATCATTGAAAATTCATCCTTATATTATCGCCTGCTATAAATTTTTTTTATTTATTTTTTTTATTTTTTCAATTTCATCCCTTAAAATATTATGTAATTTGATTTTATATCAACTTTTAGATATTATTTTTTTTCTTATTATTTTTCTTAATTGAAATTTTCCTATTGATCAAATTTGGTTTTTTTTTATTGCTTCTTATTTTATTTAAATAATTTATTAAATTAAATTTGTTTTCCAATTACATCATCTTTCAACTTTGTTTTTATCTAATCTATGTTTTTTATCGCTCTTTATTTTATTTAAAGAAATTATTTATAATTTATAATAATTTTATTTGTGCTTTTAGTTCATTTTAATGTGTTAATGTCAAACATAATTTTTTAAAATAAATAAATATATATATATATATATATATATATATTATTTTAATTTATTTATAAACAAAAAATACTTTAAAACAAAACTCACTAAATCAATAAAAATCAACACTTGTAAGTGTTTAGTTTGCTCATCATGGAATGTACATGAGAAAAAATTGCAAGTGCATAGTAGCATTAGAATTCAAGTGTTACTAATTTTTTCAAAAACTATTCTAAGTTAGAAGTCACAAAAATTAATTGAAACAAACTGCTAGAATAGAACCTTAGTAGCTTCAAAATAATTGTAGATTGAAATGGTCTAAGAACTTGATGAGATACTCCAAGAGCACCATCAACCAAGTAACGCTTTCGAAATCACATTTCACTATATTTTCTCTGGCTACCCTCTTGACCAAGTTTCTATCTATCGGCATCAACTATAAGCAGATTCTTGAGGCAAATGGCATAAAGTGCCCGTTTGGTATTGCTGTGGGTACCGGAGATTTGAGAAAAACAGCTTGAAACACGTGTTTGGTTACTTGTAAAACATAGGTGCAAAGCATGGGTCCCACGCTCAATTTGTTTTGAAAACGTCGGTGCATGAAAAGCAGCAAATTCAAACGTAGGGTGCAAGGCATGGGTCCCATGTTCAATTTGTTTAGAACGTCGGTGCAAGAAAAAGCAACAATTTGTCGCTTTTTCTTGTCATGCGATTCAATGGGGGGCCTACTGGGTATATATATATAATCTAACAATTAATTAAAATTTAAATAATGTTTATATAATATATGTTTATTAATATAAAAAAATATATGTTTAATATTAAAATAATCTAAAAAGTAATTAAAATATAAATTATTTTTTTACATAATATATGTTTATTAATATAAAAAAAAATATATATATTTTTAATATTAAAAATAATCTATAATATAAATTAATTAAAAAGCAATATAAAAAAAAGCATGATAACCAAACACACAAAACAACTTTTTTTCAACCTCAAACTCAACCACAGTTTTAACCAAACACTTCACAACTTATTTTGAATCGCAGCAAAAGTGTTTTTTTTTAAACTGCTTTTTTCAAACCTCAACCACAAAAGCAAAAACAATACCAAACAAGCTCAAAGACACCATGAGAAAGGAAGAAGAAAAAAGAAAAGAAGAAACACAGGAACTGCAACATCTCTGGATGATGAAGAATTTAAAGAAAACTAGTCAGTTCTTGTCTCTTCGAGAACCCGAACTCTTCATTTGCCAACGTAATGAGCTCAAGCACCCTGCAGAATGCAACAGATGTAATTAGAGATTAATATTCATTAATAATCTTGATTTCTTCAGGAATTATACTAAAATAAAAGGAATTTACCTTCATGCATCGAGACGTATTCATGCTCGTCCCACGGATCCGGGTTCCGTAAAGGATGTCCCTAACTTCGATGCAATTCGGCAACAACATCGCCAATATCCATCCTCTCTCGAGGCAACTCTACAGTAACAAGCAACTCCTATCTTGATAATTGAAATTAGACATTCCGGGGTTTTTTCCAGCTTTCAAGTATGGTTCATCCCGTGAGAGGAATGAATACTACTTTCCACATCTTCTCGAGAAGTGTTGGTTCCACAACTTCGAAACTTCGGCCGTGCAATGCCATTTCAAAGCATAATTGTGAAGGTTCAGCCCATCTTTAAACATGTCATCTGTAGGTCTTTTCCCCAAGTAAACATCTCCAACAACAAGATGCCAAAGCCGTACACATCCCCATAAGTAGACACATCGCTGCCCACACCATACTCCGCAAAAATTCACATGAACAGATGCGAATAGTTGTTTACTGACCTTAGCTTAGATCATAAACTGATAAAAAAAAATAGAACTTGACACCAATGAAAATACGCCTAATCGTACTCGGTGCTGCGATAGCCAACGGTGCCTTTCAAACCAACGGAGCTGGGTCCGTCCCCGAAGATAATTGATGGGAAACTTCGGGACGAAGCCTTGCTAATCCGAAGTCACCAACACAAGCAGTCATTTCAGCATTCAAAAGAACATTGCTAGGCTTCAAATCACAATGGACAACAGGGTGTTTCGCAGTCGTTTGGTGCAAATAGTTGAGCGCATTAGCTACATCAATTGAAATATTTAACTTCGAATGAGATTCAAACTTCTCATCTCTTGTGCGTTGTTTGGTCGATGAACTGGATGCAACCATTCTTCTAGACTTCCATTGACCATGAGCTCGTAAACTATAGCCTTAAAATCATTTCCTTGGAAATCAATGCTAGAGCATGAAGTTACTACTCTAACAAGATTTCGATGCCCCGATGTTTACCAAGGCTGCGCGATTCCGCCATGAAACTTCGGGAGCTCCTTTTGCGTAAGAGGTTAAGTACCTTCACCGCAATGACCATTCCATCCGGAGGAAGGATTCCTCTCGAGATCGAACCAAAACCGCCAACGCCGATTAAACCCGGGCCGAAGAGAATCCATTAGTCGCTAGAAGGAGATCCCTCGGTAGGCTACTCTCCTAAGTTGTATCCCCCCATGAAGATGTACTAGAACCCCCGCTTATCTTTTGTTTTTTCTAAAGCAATAGAAAAGCACGGAAGAGGCCACCAAGATTACTACGAGCAAGCCCCCGGGACATTGTGGCAATCAATATCTTAGTAGAAGATTTCAGTTTTGCCGACTCATTGGTTGTGCATCCGACAGATTCAACCGAGGTATACCTCCACAAAGCTTCTTGTTTCCTGCCATGGAAATTACACTTGCATTGCCAAAGGCACCTTGCACGCGCACCTGACCTTCAAGGTCGTTAAATGAAAGATCGAGACTCTCTAACAACTTTAAGTCTCCCAAAAGCTTGGGAATTTTGGCCACTCAAGTTGTTGTGAGAGAGATCAAGAACTTCAAGTGCTCTCAAAGAACTTCGGGAGACTCGGGGAATGGACCCTTTGAAAAAGATTCCCCTTCAAACTCGGAATCTCTAAACTTGCGCAACTACCAAGACTATGGGGAATCTCACCGGATAACCTATTTTTTGGAAACATCTAGCTCACCAAGATGCAAACAGATTACCCACTTCCGGGGAAGAGAACCCGTCGGATGATTTCTCGGATAGGTCCAAGAATAATATTCCCCGATGAGATATTTAGTAATTCCTTGGGTATGGAACCGCTCAAATTATTATTAGAGAGACCCAACTCCAACAAGTTTCGGCAATTTCCAAGATTGGATGGGATACTTCCATGTAAATTGTTGAGATCTAAATTAGCTACAAATTAACGATGTCATATTGCCTACAGATGAAGGGATGCTGCCTGAGATTTTATTATCATCTAGATATAAATAACCTAAATTTTGCAATTTACCAATAGAACTCGGTATCATGCCGCCCAATTGATTTGACCCCAAGCCCAAAGCAGCCAAGCTGACGAGATTTCCAATCCCATCTGGAATTGTTCCACGTATTTGGTTTCTCCCAAATTCCATCATCCTTAAGTTTTTGGAGAAGTTGCCGAGTATTTCAGGAAGTACCCCTCCTAAATGGTTGGCAGCTATGTACAAAAATTTCCAAAACGGTGTTGTTTTCCAGGGGTATAGAGAAAACTGAGGTCATCGTCCTGGCCACTTCCAAGATCATTGTCATAAATTGACAGGCGCCGCAAGTTAGGCAAGCTTCCTAGGCTAGGTATTTTCCCAGTGAAGAAGTTGTCTCAGAGTTGAACATTAGAGAGATTTGAGGCATTAGAGATTGTCATGGGAATCAGCCCACTGAAGTGGTTTGTGTGAACCAGAAGGATTTCGAGATTTGGAAGGGTGTGGCCCAAGTCAGGAGGCAGAGTCCCATGAAGTTGATTCATAGGCACAGCAAAACCAGTAAGAGTAGAGAGATTGAATATGGAAGGAGGGATTGTACCACTCAAATTATTATCACCGAATGAAAAGATTTCTAATCTTTTCAATCGCCCTATACTATGTGGAATAACTCCTTTCAAATGATTCGCCTCCCCACGAATTTCTACGATAGACGAAAGGTTTCCAAATGAAGGTGGTATTTCGCCGACCAGATTATTCCGATTAAAAATGAGTACTTTCAATTTTGATAATGATTCTAGCTGTTCAGGAAGCTTACCAGTGAGATTGTTGCCCTCTAAACGAAGGGCAATGAGATTTGCGCAGCTTGAAATGTTAGCAGGGATTTCACCGCTAAACGAATTGTTACCCAGCCTCAACATCTGTAGCCGAAACAGACGACCCAGTTCTCCAGGGATACTGCTGCTCAAGCTATTGTTTTCCAGGTTCAGTAGCCTAAGGAAACTCAAGTTGCCAATGGAGGGAGATAGGCCGCCGACGAGTTTATAAGAGTGCAGGTCAAGCTCGACAACTCGCTGATGGCGTCGTCCACATGTAACACCAGACCACTCGCAGAAGTGGAAGGATTCGTTCCACGAGTTAAGAGCACCAAAGGGATCATCTGTAATTTGAGCCCTGAAAGCTAGCAAAGATAGCTTGTCTGTCTCATTTCCTCCGTGTAATGTGAAGGCAAACGAGTTCCCAATCACTTGCAACAAAAGTATCCACAGCATGCATGAATTCATGCTTTTTTGGTAGCTTTAATTTCTCAGTTTGATGCATACACACAGGGGAAGTGCAGAGGTAAAATGACAATATAATTGTGCCTGCTCTAATAATCAACAGCTCGAGCCCACAATGCTGTTGACTCGGACGCCATTTTCGTGGTGCTGAGCTCTGTGAAAATGAAGGCCAAGTCCCTTCAACGCGTTTTCTACCGTGCAAAAGACTGCAAGGAATGGAATTTAACGTGGACCAGGGTTTTCCAAATTTCCAAACTTGATTTCCGAATTTCACTCCCTTGATTTCAGATGGTAACATATTTTAGGTAGAACTCAATGCTGTTATGACACTGTGAAAACATGAATTTTCTACACCTTTGAGGTGACAGAAGCAGACCCAGAAGAGACTCACGAAAATATGGAGAAGGAACCGCAGAATCTATAGCTAAGATATGTTAGATATACTTTAAATAATCAAATGCTAAATTCATATATAGCAGCAGCGAAATTTAGATTATAAATACCTTTAGTCATTGATGCTCAAGTACCGAAAGAATAATCCCAATAGCAGCAGCAACAAAGCTTTTCCCAAAGCGGCAACAACAATACAAAATAATAAAATATTTTTACGAGAGCAACCTTCTGATCTATGCCTACCAGTAGCCATAGACTGCAAGGAATGGAATTTAATTAACGTGGACCAGGGTTTTCCAAATTTCCAAACTTGATTTCGGAATTTCACTCCCTTGATTTCAGATGGTAACATATTTTAGATATATTTGTTTATATAGATATATTTGTTTATATATATGTATAACCAGCGCTGGCTTTGCAAGCCAGCGCTGGTGATGAGAACTGGCAGCCCGTTGGCTGCCAGTAAAGTAAATGAATTAAACTGGCAGCCTACGGGCTGCCAGTAAAGCAAAGATCCAACCAGCGCTGGTTGCATGAATAAAACTGGCAGCCCGTAGGCTGCCAGTGAAGACAAGAAATAATAAGCCGGCGCTGGTGAAGAATTCACCTGCCAGTGTAAGAAAATCAGTGGCCAACGCCGGTGACCAGTGCAGCAATGCCTGGCAATAATAATAATAAAAAAAAAGGGGGAACTGAAACGATTGCACTGGCAGCCGTTAGATTGCCTGCCAGTGCAATTGTAGAATTAAGGGCAGCTGTTACAAAGCTTTGTAACAGCTGCCCGAGGCTTGGAAGCTGCAGCCGTTACATTTAATGTTACGGCTGCAGCAGCAATTTATTTCCCATGTCGTAACCAAGGTTGTCAAAATCGCGATTTTGACACGAAAGAGAAGAGGCTTCGAAAAATCGGATCGTAAGATCAGATCGTAAAAATCGTAAGATCGTACCCAAATTTGTCCATACAAAAATCGTAAAATCACAGCTAAAATCGTGTGAGAAGAAAAATCGTAAAATCGTATATGTAAAATATTTTTCAATACAATATAACATAATCATTGCCATAAGACTTCATTAGTTAAGGTTTTTTTGTTGAATAGTGTATATATGGTTTTTTTGTTGATGTGTTCTCCAATGGTAAAAGCTATTTTGGAGAACCATTTTTTATCTTATTTTAAATAAAGTTCAATTATTTTATATATATTTTAATTATGCAATTAATTATATAATTAATAGGAGGAAGTTATATAATTAAATAATTGCTTTTAAAAAACCCTCTAACAATAAAATTATTTTTTTTAAAATTATATTATTATTATTATTATATAACTTATTTCCCAATAAGTTATTAATTATTATTATTATTATTATTATAACACACACACACACACACCCCCCAGAAACGTATTATTATTATTATTATTATTATTATAAAAGCCCCTCAACCCTAATTCCCTTACTTTGCCCCCCCCACACATCTGCGTTCAAGCATTCGAGTCTCCCTTTGGCTCAATCCTATTCCAACCGGCATTTCAAATGGTAAATAACACCTATACATCTACTTCTTCAAGTCTTCCCTCTACTCTCTATCTCCCCCGCTGAAAACATTTTCACAGCTTCTTGTCTTAACATTCTCTCTTCCGACATTCCTTCATATACCCCTTTTCTCAGTCCCCGAAGCCATTTAACTTCACCTTTGATAAATAATCTTTTGATATCTTACCAACTCCATCTCTTTCCTTGTACATAGCAAGAAAAACAGAAGAGCAACCATCCATGGTCTGGTAACAAGTTTGCAACCATGTCTAACGTAAAACATCCTTTTCTTGTTCATTCGGAAATGGAAAATTTAGTTTGTTTTATGATTCCAAATTATCTGGTTCCGGTTCTTTATCTGGTTATGATAATCTTTATTTGATTGATACAATTGCTTCATTTAATGAATCCCTGCAATTAAGTACACGAGGTACCAAGAGAAAATTAACTACCGAGAATTCAGGTGTATTATGGCATAAACGATTAGGTCATATCTCTAAAAAGAGAATAGAGAGACTTGTGTCAGATGAAATTCTCGATCCCTTAGATTTTACAAATTTTGACATTTGTGTTAATTGTATTAAGGGTAAACAAACCAATACAAGGAGATTTGTAGTCATTGCACCCCCAAAAAATGAGCTGCAGCGTCAGTGATTTCGATCCCTCTCGCGAGGCGGGGGAATATTCAATGTGTCGGGGGGATTATCTTTATTTTTTTGGAAAAAGGGAGTCGCCACCTAGTATTATGGTTACTAGGAAACCTAAAACCGGTCTTTCTCGAGATTCTAGGGCAAGGGACTGGCTATGCAAAGGGAAGGTTTTAGCACCCTCTAGTACGCCCTCTACCCTAAGGTAAGTCGCTTGGTGTTTTTGTTTGGTTAAGATTTGTTATGATTTTTGATCTTTCAAAGAATATGTTGGTTAAATGATGAATGGGATATTACTCCACTGAATATTTAGGAAATTAACCCCTTATGATTTATTTATCTAAATACCAACAAGTGAATAATAGAATATCATTCCCGGTCAATATTTTGGATACTACCCCTTAGGATGTGGTTATCCAAATACCGACAAATGGGAATAATAGCATATCATTCTCGTCTAATATTTTTGGATACTAACCCCTTAGGATTTAGTTATCCAAATACCGACAGATGAATAATAGCATATCATTCTCGTTTGAAGATTTTGGATACTAATCCCCTTAGGGATGTAGTTATCCAAATCCCAACAATGAATAATAGCATATCATTCTCGTCGAATATTTTGGATACTAACCCCTTTTAGGATTTATTTATCCAAATACCAACAAGGAATAATAAATTCAAAAAAAATAAGATTTTTATATTTTTTTTGAAATATTGGCTAATACTCTTTGGATTTTACAAACATGTTGTAAAAATCTCAAGATGCAAGAAATGATTTTTTCTTCTTTGCAAAATCCATGCTAAAAACTCATTTTCTCTTAAAAAATCCAAGATAATATATATTTTTTTGAAAGAAAAACAATTTTAAAAATATGCTAGTGTATTGGCCGTATGCAAGAAAACAACATATATTTTTTATAAAAGTATTTTTGCAAATCATGTATTTTTATATATTTTATTATTTTCTTTTTCCCGTTTTTATTTTATTTTTTTTGTTATGGGTGGGTCGGGTCACTCTTCTCCATAAATGTGGCTGCCCATACTATCTTTGGCTGAGCCGCCACCGCCTTTATGGTCGGGTCGCCACCGCCCATCTGTATCGGGCTGCCAGCCCCTACCATAGGGTCGAGTCGCCGCTACCCCACTTTCACTGGGCCGGGCTTCCAAACGATCGTGGCCCTCGGAGCCCAGGTCTTTTGGTCGGGCCTCCAGACCGTGAGTCGGAAGCCCGAAAGTATTTTGGGTCGGGCTTCTAGCCATCGTGGGATCGGAAGCCCAAGGTCTTTGATCGAAGCCCGAAGGTATTTGAATGGGCTTCCAGCCCATCGTAGTCGGAAGCCCGAACATACATGGGTCGGGCTTCCAGACCATCGTGGGCTGAAAGCCCCTAACATACATGGCCGCCTAGAGCCCGACTTA
This sequence comes from Salix viminalis, assembly GCA_029228465.1. Taxonomy (NCBI): domain Eukaryota; kingdom Viridiplantae; phylum Streptophyta; class Magnoliopsida; order Malpighiales; family Salicaceae; genus Salix; species Salix viminalis. The sequence continues at coordinate 9,749,449 of CM055436.1, read as the reverse complement.
TTTCTTCTACCCTCGGCCCAGATGAACAAATTGGGGACGCCTACAACGCCCCCATCGCATGCACAGAGGTAGGGAGACGAATGAATAGTAAAATTTCAAGTGTGATGAAACTTGTACCCGTTAGTGTCTTTGGGTAGAGGAGGTCGAGGTGGTGATTGCGCGTGGTGGGTCGCCAATCGCGTGGCTTGTGGTGGCCTGTAGAAGTTTCCAAAGTTTCGGGATTTTTTGTTGCGATCCCACGGGAAACGTCGCCGGACTTCACCGAGGATGTATTCTTGTTGCCGGGTGAAGAGGGGAGGCTCACTGCGTGAGGATAAGGTTGAAGTTGGGATGGCCTCGAGCTTGTGGCCTGAGCTCGAGTCGAAAAGGGAGAGAGAGATGCAGGTCTGCTTTTTTAGAGTGAGAAGCAAAGGAGAACGAGAGAAAAAATGCTTTGGGGAGCAAAGAAGAAGATGAACTCGAGAGTTTTTTTTATGTAAATGGCTCGCCATTTTCCCTATTCCTCTGCGTTTTTTTTCACTATTTCTCACACGTAAAAATCTCTTCTCCGCTTTTTTTTCCGCTTTTCGTTTTCTTTTCTTCTCCTCCTCCTCTCTTTGCGGGTTGCGAACGGGTATTTATAGGGGATGAAGGCATGCATATTGTGTGTTATGGCCTCTGCATTTTGCGAAATCAGAGGGTTGCAAACGATCGCGCGTGGAGCCGCTGAGGATCTGTTCTCCTTGACTGCTCAGTGTCTGAACAATGCGTGGGATATGCACGATCGTGAGGGACATGCACAATTTGTGTGGTAAAAATACGCTTTAGTCCCTCAATGTATAATTGCTTTAATTGCACCCCCAATTGAACTTAAATTTATGATTTTGTACAATTATATCCTCCTTCATAATTTCAATACTAGCCTTGACTTCGTGCGCCTTTTTATTTTGGTCCTCGACTTTTTTATCTGCGCGATATAGTCCCCAATCAATCATTAAACTCTCAATTTGTTCAATTGGGTCCCCGATTTCGCATAATTGGCTTGGAAAAATTCCAATTGGTCCCCGAAAATTCAAATATCACCAATTGAACCCGAATTAAATTTAAGAACTTGATTTCTTATTGACTAAGCCCTTAATAAAAATTAATTTGATCAATTTAAAGTATAATTAAGTCACCAAGCTTAATTAAACCCTTCAATTGGACCTAAATTAATTCTTGAACATAATTACGCTTTTATATTAACCAATGACTAAATCAAATTGGTCCATAAAAATATAATTATATCTTACGACTTAGTTTATACGCAGATTTATCTGATAATAAATTATTTTAACCTTAAATCTGCGATTTCCTTCATTTTCGAGTACAAAAGAGGTACGATCGAACTCTCAAAAATATTCAAAATTTCACCTTGATTTTCCTACCGACACCAGCCCCTTTTATTATATTTTTTGTTATTTTCGGGTAGTTTTGGGGAATGACCCAAAATTGGGTTATGACAGTTGCCCCCTTCTTTACAATGCTTACGACTAAAGTCTTATAAGAGACTTTAAATAGTAAGCGTTGTAAAGAAAAAAAAATAGAACGGTGGAGACGGTCTCATTGTGACGGGCGACCTACCCGGGTCTCGTTATGACGGGTGACCTACCTGGGTTAGTATGGTCTCAATGGTGACGGGTGACCTACCCGGGTTAGTACGGTCTCAATGGTGACGGGTGACCTACCCGGGTCTCGTTATGATGGGTGACCCTACCGGGTTAGTATGGTCTCAATGGTGACGGGTGACCTACCGGGTCTCGTTATGATCGGGTGACCTACCCGGGGTTAGTATGGTCTCAATGGTGACGGGTGACCCTACCCCGGGTCTCGTTATGACGGGTGACCTACCCGGGGTTAGTATGGTCTCAATGGTGACGGGTGACCTACCCGGGTCTCGTTATGACGGGTGACCTACCCGGGTTAGTATGGTCTCAATGGTGACGGGTGACCTACCCGGGTCTCGTTATGACGGGTGACCTACCCGGGTTAGTATGGTCTCAATGGTGACGGGTGACCTACCCGGGTCTCGATATGACGGGTGACCTACCCGGGTTAGTATGGTCTCAATGGTGACGGGTGACCTACGGGTCTCGTTATGACTGGGTGACCTACCCGGGTTAGTATGGTCTCAATGGTGACGGGTGACCTACCCGGGTCTCGTTATGACGGGTGACCTACCCGGGTTAGTATGGTCTCAATGGTGACGGGTGACCTACCCGGGTCTCGTTATGACGGGTGACCTACCCGGGTTAGTATGGTCTCAATGGTGACGGGTGACCTACCCGGGTCTCGGTATGACGGGTGACCTACCCGGATGAAATTGGTGAGGAGGTGAAGGTCTCTTTATAACGGGTGACCTACCCGGTGGAAAATGGAGGAAAAGGGTCTCATTATACCGGGTGACCTACCCGATTGAAAAAATGATGAAGATGGGGATGCAATGCATGATGATGCATGTATACTTACCTGAGAAATATAGGTCCCCTTTCTTTGATGCTTCATTGTCATAAGATGTCTTTGTCTAATCTCAAAAGCTTTGTTGTCATTCATCCACCGAACTTAAGCACATTGCTTATTATGGGGCTATATGCGATGATCTCTACTCTCATTGTTTATCTAGTCTGACCTTGCCCCCAAGTGTGGTGTTGCTCGATTCATCGTGAAAGAGTGTAACAAGTCATCATCTTTCTTGGATTTTCTCAACAACAACTCTTTGGTTTGCGGGTGTTCTGCTAACAATCATTGCAAGGCTTGCTAGTGCTGACCTCATCTTCGGTTGTCGATCAATCATGGAGTTTTTTCATCAATTGAATCATATTTCTTCTAGCATATGTCATCATCAATCTTGAATTAATGCAACTGCGATCATGCAATCTGAAATTCTTCGTCATAGATTCAATTCCTTCTGAATAAATTCTTCTTAGTCCATGCGAAGAATTATAATGTTGTCATTAACAAGATTATTATTTTTCTCTGCGGTGAATTGAACCTTGAGTCGATGTGCTGTTAAAGTCGATTATCCCCCCATTAGTCTTGGTGGCACAATACTTTTCAACATTTATCAATAATGCGACTCATGTGATGACATCTTTCTTTTATCACTGACATGTATGTAGTGAAGCAGAGCTTGAATCGACAACCTCAAAACATACATTTAACCTCTATGGCGCGCACATTCTTCAACATTTATCAAAATATACCCATGTGACAATTTTTTTTTTTTTTTTTTTTAGAGACATTCAAATCTGCGGGTAAGCCAATATTCCAAAATCTGAAGATGCCCTTCAAATGCAATCTTATTTTCAATTACTGTTGGAACTTATCAAACCATCACTCTCTATTAAGCAAAGTTGCCCTGAGTTAGATCTGTTGGTGCTCATTGATGAATTTCACTAAATCATTATTTGCTTGTGCTTCTTTGCCCCCAAGCATGATGTGGAACTGCTTGCAAGATCCATATTTTTAGCCTCTAATCATAAGCTTCCCAATGATAATGAAGAACTGTCAATGTCAAGGATTTTGCAAATCTGACCAATGTTTTCTCTGTTTATAAATCTTTCTTGTTCTGACATTAAGTCACCAGTTTCAAAAGAGCATGTGCATCCAAAGTCTAATCCTTGAAATAAACTAAAAGAGACGTCATTTGTTGAAAATCAAATTCATTTGGTCAAATTCCCAATTCAATGCATGCAAACTCGTAATTATCTTGTACTTTTTGCAAACAATAATTGACCCATTATGAGATTGAAATCTTTTTTTTATGGGTTTATTTTTGTTTCAATTCTAAATCTTTGATTTTGGGGGTATGTTATTTGACAGTACATGATGAAGTGATAATTTGGTTTCCAAATAATTAGACTGTCTAGTAAAGACCCGAGATTCTGTTGAAAATTTGTCTCATTTTTCAATACTTACTTTATCCATATGCATAACAACTTACTTCATGAAATTATAACCCTTATGGAAAAACTCTAACAATTTTGAGAGCGTCACTTATCAGTTAAAATTGCTTGCTTGATCAAGAAGGACTTTTACAAGCATGTAATGAGGCTATGGTTCATGGCTATAAAAGAAAGGATATTCATAGGCTCAAAAAAGTGTTTAAGGGTTTCAAAGACCTAGGATCACCATCATCTAGTCGTTAACTCCTTTTCTCTTGTTGGCTTTGTAGAAGAGATGACATAAAAAAGACGTTAATTATCTTAACGTGATTTTTTATCAATCAACCAATTCTCTAAAAAGCTCCATAACCATGTCATTCCTTTCATTGAAAATTCCAACCTTAAAAGGGAAATACTAAACTCGAATCATCATTTGTCATCTAATGTTATTTCAACTCTTGTTGCACTCAATATAGTCTAACAAAACAATTCTGCAAGATCTTCATTTGATGGTTAAATTATCTTGAAGACTCGGTAATCTTAATAACATTTGTTCCCACATGAGGTTTGACCACAGATACCAACGGACATGGTATAGTTCAATATTCTTTTTTCTTTTTTTTTTTTTTTTGAACTTGTCCTTAGCATTGACTCTTGGTTGTGTCATGTCCTATCTCAATTTGATTGTTCTCTCATGTTAGGTTTTTGTTCTTAAACATCCTCCCTTCTGTTGATTCTCATGTTGTCACTGTATCCCTCAAACTACAAATCTCTTATTGGCCCCTTCATGTGTTTGCCCCCAGTGTATTTGCCCCCCAGTGTGAGGGGTGTGATCCATGTCGGGTGGTTTTCAAAGAAATATAATATCAGGCTCAAATTGCGGTTAACAAGGGATAAATATTTCAAGAATAGTGAAGGAAATAACAAAGATGGCGTTTTGTCATTTCAAGCAAAATTGGTTTTAACTGATAAATTTTGACCTCGTCCAATGTAATGATTTGGACGTGCAAGAGTCATGATTCGCGGGTCCATAACTACTGAATCCATTACATGTCAATATGCATACTAATAAAGCTTAGTTCTATGATGTTGTTCAAAAACTCGGTGCATAGGCTCAAAAAATTGTTTGGTCACCTGGTATTGGTCATCATGTCTTTTAACAAAAGTTGGGTCAATTATGCAATCAAAATACTTTTGATTTTCAAAAATGATAAACTTTAAATTTTGCATGTTGGAGTTTGATCAAAAATATTTTGTCCAAAATAAGAATGTCAAACATCTCTTGATTTCAAAACAACAAAAAGACAAGGAAAACACATGCTTCAATGAAATGATGATTTAACCCCAAAACAAAGTGATAGCCAATGAGATTCCATAGGATAATTATTGACGGTGCGACATTTTTCTCAGACTTTTCAAACAACCATTTATGTATTGTCGCTGCTCATTGATCTTGCTTATGCTCGTGATGATTTATTGTTAATACTGCTGCTGATAACATCCTCCACAAACTTGACTTGCCTTTTGCTGATTAGCTTTCACACTTGATCAATGATATTCTTGCAACTGTTCATCTCTCTCATCGATTATTTTTTTTTGCTCCACCACGCTTCTCATTGGACATAAAAAGTGAATCAAGCTTGGAAGCACTCTTGTCAAAACAACAAAGTGCGCAAATCATAAAAAATTTCATCATACGACGAAAAGACTCTTTTTGCGGCAAATTCACTTCTTCGAGCAATGTAATCTTGCAGTGCACATGCTTTGACTTCTTAGATATCGGAATAGATTCAACAATCCCATATTATGTTTCCACCCTCGGGATATTTTATCTTTGCTCGCAAAATAACATGGTCTAATGTGCGTGGCAGCATAAAACTCCTTAATTGATAGTGCAGCAAAAACTCCACATGATCAGGAGAGAAATCAATTGATACTTGAACAGGCTGACAACTTCTTTGATTGATGCTTGCTTTCTGAAAATGGACTACTTGAACTCCCTCAAAAGAGAACCCGAATTTCCCACGATCCCCATTGATGATTGCATTAACACTTTGCAGAATACCTGGGCATATGTCCCACATGATTTCACTAGAGAGCAGAGAACTTTATTGTGGAGTCGCAGAAGACGAATGATGGCTCTCTATCGATGTTAGTTCTTCTCAGCAATGTCAAATGTCCATGACTCTTGACCCTTCGGAGGATAACAAATTGAGGGACCCCTATTTCAAAACTATGGGAATGCATGTTGAAATGCATATGCATGTTTTTTAGTTTTTTTTTTTTTTTTTGAAAAAAATTGCCCTTTAAAGAGCGACATGTGATCGTAATGACTGCATGCTAACCGAAACTGTGAGAATGCATGTTGAAATGTATATGCATTTTTTTTTTACGGACTCGATCTCCTAGGAGGGACACGTGATCGTAACAATTGCATGATAAACAAAAACTGTGAGAATGCATGTTGAAATGCATATGCATGTTTTGACAAACTCGTCTTTCGAGGAGTGAGACATGCTTGTAACAATTGTATGATACACAAACTATGGGAATGCATGTTAAAATGCATATGCAATTTTTTAGACTCGTCTTTCGAGGAAGTGACACATGACTGTAGCAATTGTATGATAAACAAAAATTGGATTTTTGCTTAAACCCTACAATGAAAATTTCTTACGTGATGGCCACTGTGTCACTCAAAAATCTTAAATTCAAAATGCTTCGAGAAGAGTTTGTCTTAATGCAAAACAAAATAGAGGGAGCATACACCTTAATGATTGGTTCTAGTTCCTGTACGTGAGACATAGGGTAAGTTTACTACTTAGTCTCTAAAGAGGGTCTCTTCGTCGTCCCAATGATCACCCTCGTAAAAGGCGATATGGGGGTTTAGCAGATAGCGGGATGGCACGTATACCAATCACTACCAGTCTAAACACTCAACAAAGAGTTGGGGTTTACACAAACTTCAACCTTGACTCAAGCCATAGGTAAGCTGCTAGTCCCCCCACTTATCTTAAAGTTTAGTGTGTGCTCTCTGAAATAATAAAAGTGATGCATGACAAGACATATGATGATAGAATGCAAAGATACATGTCAAAGACTTTGATAAAAATAAATCATTCATAGCAATATGAAAAAAACAATAACATATCATAAACAAACAAAATTATCAAGCCTAGTCCAAAGTCCCCGATTGGAGTCGCCATTCAGTCGCGACCCCAAAAATGAGCTGCAGCGTCGTGACTGACCCTCCCCTCGGCTGAGGGAATATTCAATGTGTCGGGGATTATCTTTATTTTTTGGAAAAAGGGAGTCAGCCACCTAGTATTATGGTTACTAGGAAACCTAAAACTGATCTTTCAGAGATTCTAGGGCAAGGGACTGGTTGCGTAAAGGGAAGGTTTTAGCACCCCTAGTACGCCCTACCTAAGGTAAGCTGCTTGGTGTTTTTGTTTGGTTAAGATTTGTTATGATTTTTGATCTTTCAAAGAATATGTTGGTTAAATGATGAATGGGATATTACTCCGCCGAATATTTAGGAAATTAACCCCTTATGATTTATTTATCTAAATACCAACAGTGAATAATAGAATATCATTCCTGTCGAATATTTTGGAAACTACCCCCTTAGGATGTGGTTATCCAAATACCGACAGTGAATAATAGCATATCATTCCCGTCGAATATTTTGGATACTAACCCCTTAGGATTTAGTTATCCAAATACCGACAGTGAATAATAGCATATCATTCCCGTCGAAGATTTTGGATACTAATCCCTTAGGATGTAGTTATCCAAATCCCAACAGTGAATAATAGCATATCATTCCCGTCGAATATTTTGGATACTAACCCCTTTTAGGATTTATTTATCCAAATACCAACAGTGAATAATAAATTCAAAAAAATAAGATTTTTATATTTTTTGAAATATTGGCCAATACCCTTTGGATTTTACAAACATGTTGTAAAATCTCAAGATGCAAGAAATGATTTTTCTTCTTTGCAAAATCCATGCTAAAACTCATTTTCTCTTAAAAATCCAAGATAATATATATTTTTTTGAAAGAAAAACAATTTTAAAAATATGCTAGTGTATTGGCCGTATGCAAGAAAACAACATATATTTTTTTATAAAAAGTATTTTTTGCAAATCATGTATTTTTTATATATTTTATTATTTTCTTTTTTCCCGCTTTTATTTTATTTTTTTTTGTTATGGGTGGGGTCGGGTGCCATCTTCTCCATGGAGTCGGGTCGCCCGACCACTCATTGGTCAGGGCTGCCGACCGCCTTTGTAGGGTCGAGCCGCCACCCGCTCTATCGTGAGTCGGGCCTGCCCAGCCCATTATGGTGAGTCGCCGACCCACTCACTGGTCGGGCTTCCGACATCGTGGCTCGGGAGCCCGAGGTCTTTTAGTCGGGCCTCCGACCGTGAGCTGGAAGCCCGAAAGTATTTAGAGTCGGGCTTCTAGCCATCGTGGGTCGGAAGCCCAAGGTATTTTGAGTCGGAAGCCCGAAGGTATTTTATGGGCTTCCGACCCATCGTGAGTCGGAAGCCCCGAACATACATGGGCTGGGCTTCCGACCATCGTGGGACTGAAAGCCCGAACATACATGGGCGGGCCTAGAGCCCGACCTATTTCTTCTACCCTCGACCGCATGAGCGATGGGGACGTCTACAACGTCCCACTGCATGCAGCCGAGAGGTAGGAGACGATGAATAGTAAAATTTCAAGTGTGATGAAACTTGTACCTGTTAGTGTCTTTGGGTAGAGGAGGTCGAGGTGGTGATTTCTGTCGTGGTGGCGCTGTCAACGGTGGCTTGTGGTGGCCTGTAGAAGTTTCCAAAGTTTCGGGATTTTTGTTGCAGTCACGGGAAACGTCGCCGGGACTTCGCCTGAGGATGTATTCTTGTTGCTGGTGAAGAGGGGAGGCTCACGGTGAGGATAAGGTTGAAGTTGGGATGGCCTGAGCTTGTGGCCGGAGCTCTGAGCCGAAAGGGAGAGAGAGACAGAGGTCTGTTTTTTAGAGTGAGAAGCAAAGGAGAACGAGAGAAAAAATGCTGGGGGAGCAGCAAGAAGATGAACTCAGAGTTTTTTTATGTAAATGGCTCTGCCATTTTCCCTATTCCTCTGCGTTTTTTTCACTATTTCTCACACGTAAAATCTCTTCTCCGTTTTTCCGTTTCTTTTTCGTTTTCTTTTCTCCTCCTCCTCTCTTTGCAGGTTGCGAACGGGGTATTTATAGGGGATGAAGGCATGCATATTGTGTGTTATGGCCTCTGCATTTTGCAGAAATCAGAGGGTTGCAGCAGACCGCAGTGGAGCCGTTGCAGGGACTCGTTCCTGCGACTGCTCAGTGTCTGAACAATCGCGTGGGATATGCACGATGCGTGGACATGCACAATTTGTGTGGTAAAAATACGCTTTAGTCCCTCAATGTATAATTGCTTTAATTGCACCCCCAATTGAACTTAAATTTATGATTTTGTACAATTATATCCTCCTTCATAATTTCAATACTAGCCTTGACTTCGTGCGCCTTTTTATTTTGGTCCTCGACTTTTTTATCTGCGCGATATAGTCCCCAATCAATCATTAAACTCTCAATTTGTTCAATTGGGTCCCCGATTTCGCATAATTGGCTTGGAAAAATTCCAATTGGTCCCCGAAAATTCAAATATCACCAATTGAACCCGAATTAAATTTAAGAACTTGATTTCTTATTGACTAAGCTCCTTAATAAAAAAATTAATTTGATCAATTTAAAGTATAATTAAGTCACCAAGCTTAATTAAACCCTTCAATTGGACCTAAATTAATTCTTGAACATAATTACGCTTTTATATTAACCAATGACTAAATCAAATTGGTCCATAAAAATATAATTATATCTTACTGACTTAGTTTATACGCAGATTTATCTGATAATAAATTATTTTAACCTTAAATCTGCGATTTCCTTCATTTTCGAGTACAAAAGAGGTACGATCGAACTCTCAAAAATATTCAAAATTTCACCTTGATTTTCCTACCGACACCAGCCCCTTTTATTATATTTTTTGTTATTTTCGGGTAGTTTTGGGGAATGACCCAAAATTGGGTTATGACAGTAGCCAATAAGACTATGAACATCTTAGAACTAATACATACGGATATTTGTGGGCCATTTCCTACGGTCGCTTGGAATGGTCAACAATATTTCATAACGTTCATAGATGATTTTTCCAGATATGGCTATGTATATCTCATAAGTAAAAAATCACAGTCACTGGATGTGTTCAAAAGCTATAAAGCTGAAGTTGAAAATCAACTCAGTAAAAACATTAAAAGCGTCAGATCTGACCGTGGTGGTGAGTACTATGGTAGATATGACGGTTCAGGAGAACAACGTCCAGGACCATTTGCTAAATTCCTAGATGAATGCAGTATCGTCCCACAGTACACTATGCCGAGTTCGCCCACTATGAATGGTGTTGCTAAAAGACGAAATAGAACGCTTAAGGACATGGTAAGGAGTATGATTAGTCATTCTACCTTACCAGAATCACTCTGGGGAGAAGCACTTAAGACTGCAGCATATATCCTTAATCGAGTACCCACTAAAGCCACTACCAAAACCCCTTATGAACTTTGGACAGGTAAGAAACCTAGTCTAAAACACTTGCATGTTTGGGGATGTCCAGCTGAGGCAAGGCCTTATAGGCCTAATGAAAAGAAACTGGACTCTAGGACGGTAAGTTGCTATTTTATTGGATACTCGGAAAGATCCAAGGGGTACAAATTTTATGATCCCACAACAAAGTCGATTTTCGAGATGGGAAATGTCCGATTCTTTGAGGATGTCGAGTTTGCGGGAGGTGATAAAGATAAAGACTTTGTCTTTGAAGAGGAATATATTGATATTCCCACAGGTGTTATTAGCATTGGTCAAGATTCTATTTTTGACCATGTTGAAAACATAACAAATCAAGACAATGTCGAAGCACCTCCTATTCAAGAAATTGTTCCAGAAGAACAACCTCAAGCACCTCTAGAATCTATGCCATTAAGAAGATCCACTAGAGAGAAGAGAAGTGCAATATCAGATGATTGTATTGTATTTCTCCAAGAACATGAGATAGATATTGGTGTGATGGAAGATGATCCTATCAGCTTCCATCAAGCCATTGACTAACTCTCAAAAGTGGATTTATGATATGAATGAGGAGATTAAGTCAATAAAAGACAACAACGTGTGGGATCTTGTCCCATTACCTGAAGGTGTGAAACCCATTGGTTGCAAATGGATATTTAAGACCAAAAGGGATTCGAAAGGTGATGTAGAAAGTACAAGGCACGTCTTGTTGCAAAGGGCTTTACACAGAAAGAAGGTATCGATTATAAAGAGACTTTCTCTCCGGTATCTTCGAAAGACTCTTTCAAAATTATAATGGTATTGGTGGCACATTTCAATCTTGAGTTACATCAGATGGATGTAAAGACAGCGTTTCTCAATGGTAACATTGATGAGACGATCTATATGTTGCAACCAGAAAACTTTGTGTCTGGAGACCCAAAGAATATGGTTTGCAAACTTAAGAAATCCATCTATGGACTCAAACAAGCATCTCGACAATGGTATTTCAGGTTTCATCAAGTGATCATCTCGTTTGGTTTTGAGATGAATTTGGTCGATGATTGTATATACCATAAGTTCTGTGGGAGTAAATATATTTTCCTGGTTTTGTATGTCGATGACATCTTGCTTGCCAGCAGCGATATGGGCTTATTGCACGAAACCAAGAAATTTCTAGCTAAGAATTTTGAGATGAAAGATCTTGGTGAAGCCTCTTTTGTATTAGGTATTCAGATACATCGAGATCGCTCTCGAGGTATTCTTGGATTATCACAAAAGAGCTATATCGAAAAGGTTCTTAAGAGATATGGCATGCAAGACTGTAAACCAGGAGATACCCCTGTGGCTAAGGGAGACAAATTTAGTCTCAATCAGTGCCCTAAGAATGATTTTGAGAAAAGAGAAATACAGAAGATTCCTTATGCTTCAGTAGTAGGGAGTCTAATGTATGCTCAAGTTTGTACGTGTCCGGATATTGCATACATTACTGGGATACTGGGCAGATATTTAAGCAATCCAGGAATAGACCATTAGAAAGCAGCTAAACGGGTCTTACGGTACTTACAGAGAACAAAAGACTACATGCTCACATATCGGAGTTTGGCTAAACTGGAGATCATTGGGTATAGCGACTCCGATTTTGCTGGATGCCAAGATAGCATGAAATCTACATCAGGCTATATTTACATGCTAGCTGGAGGTGCTGTCTCTTGGAAGAGTGCTAAACAGTCACTTATAGCCTCTTCCATGATGGCAGCTGAGTTCATAGCATGTTATGAGGCATCCAATCATGGAGTATGGCTGCAGAATTTTGTCACGGGGCTGCGCATAGTGATTGAAAGACCACTAAAATTATTTTGTGACAATAAGTCAGCAGTTTTATATTCCAATAACAATAGGAGCTCGTCGAAGTCGAAACACATCGACATCAAGTTCCTAGTTGTTAAAGAAAGAGTTCAGAGTGGACAGTTGTCTATAGAGCATATCGGTACAAACTCCATGGTTGCGGATCCGCTTACTAAGGGATTGCCACCCAAAATGTTTCATGAGCATACTGCTCGTATGGGTGTTTTGGCAATTGATAGTACTCAATTTTAAAAGGAGTTTGTAATTTCAGATGCTTTTATAATATAGACAATTTTTCAGTTTATGGATATTTATGAGGTTATTTTCTGCAGAAATAAAGTTTTTGGTTTAATTTACACTCTGATTTTAGTATGGTTTGATCTCACTAAGGTTTAAGGGTGGACCAGTTGGAAATAGGCATGTTAAGATCATATTGCATGAAATTTCCATGCTACGCATCCACATCATGATCCATGTCATTTAATTATATTGGCATACGTGACCTTTGATAGGTTGAGTTACGATAATTGTAACGAAAACAGCTTAGATCCTATGTTGGTATGATTATTGGACCAGATTGGTTATAGATACATTTGTTAATGACAGCAAAGATTGAGCTCATTTGGTTATTTTTGCAAAACATAATTATAAGGTTATACATATAGCCCATATGGGAGATTGTTGGATCATTAATCCAACGTTGGGCTTATATGAGAATAATTATGTGTTTGTGGACTGTCAAATACGGTGAAGCCTAATTAAAAATGATCTGCTAAGTATTTTTAGGCAATTGGGTTTTGGTGTATCTAATAGGGTGTGGACCTTTAATGTGTAGAGATTACGGGGTTATTCATATTTTAGTGATGGGCTAAAATAGGAATACCAAAGGATGGGAATGCCAAAAGGCATGAATACCAAAAGGCACTTGGTTGCCTATATATATGGTCATGGTCCCCAGATTACACGTTCGACATTCTCACACTGACATCCCATTATCAGAGAGAAAATAAGGCTAAGGTTAAAGAGAACAAAAGGGCTCTCTAAGGTGAACGTGTTAATCTGGAAGGCCATCCGTACGACTCTAGATAGCAACTTCCGGATATGGATTCAGTGCAGCTTTAAAGCTTTATAGTTTATGCAGTTTATTCGTTCTTGATAATTCGACATGAATACAATTTCTATATGTTATGAAATGCTAGATTTAACACTCAATGCTGTTATGACACTGTGAAAACATGGATTTTCTACACCTTTGAGGTGGCGAGTAGACCCGGAAGAGACTCACGAAAATATGGAGAAGGAACCGCGAGAATCTAGAGCTAAGATATTCATCTAAAATGAATAAAATCCCCATTGGAGGAAGAACACTACGTACCTCACTTAAGGAGAGGGTGTGCATCTCCTCACTACGTACCAAAATTGAACTTAAAAAAAAATTAAAGAGTAAAAAGGAAGAACAAGCATCTTCCTTAAAAAGAAGCCTCGAAATTTTTGCTACATGTGAGCACCCTACTGAAGTTTTACGTGGGCATGGTACTGTCAAAAGAACACAACACGTATCTTTTAAAAAATAAAAAAAATAAAAAATATACTATTACAGACATATTACATTAAAGAAAAAAAGATAAACCTTGTTGGCTAAAATATCTGTTCAATTAGACATATGTAACTGTTCATTCAAAGCAGTTCTACATCTTTCGTTTGTTTTGCATGAATTAAAGCTTGAAAAGTTTACTCCTCCATTGGCTTAATTCCAAAGTTTGCACAATGATATGTAAAAAATTCATGGTAATTGATTAGCGACATCCCGTTATACACGATATATATATATATATATATATATATATATATATATATATATATATATATATATATAAGTTTATTTAAATTATGGGGTGATATACACATTAAGATAAAAAAAATTATTATGTTGAAAGCTGTTATTTAGTTTAGTCCTCAAATTTTAGTTTATATTGGTATTCATTTTTAAAATTGAGTTTTGTTCTTTCTTCAGCTTTGTTCTTTGTTTTTTTAGTATTTTCTGTTATTTTTTATTTGTTTTTTCAGATTAGATAAAAAGAATTTTTTATTTGTTCTTTGTTCTTTCTTCAGCTTTCTTCTTTGTTTTTTTAGTATTTTTTTTGTTATTTTTTATTTGTTTTTTCAGATTAGATAAAAAGAATTTTGCTCATAGTATTTATTTTGGTTTTATTTTTTTATTGTTGTTTTAGTTTGCTCTTTTCTTAGAATTTATGTTTTTTTATTCTTCAAAATAATTTTATGGCTTTCATTCTTTACACAATAATAATGATAAATTTAGTCATTGTTTTTTTTAATAGCTTTCATGTTTGCTCTTTTGTAAAAATGTTTTGCTTTTTTTTTCGGGGCAATTTAATAATTTTCATTATTTGGGCAGTAATGGTGATGATAATTTTAATTGTTATAATCATGATAATAATATTGATGTACCAATGGATTATCAATATGTTTTTTTTTATAGGTAGAAAATCAACGACTTATTTTTGTTGTTTAGTTATTGCATGTGTTTACAGAATTTATATTCTATTATTGTGTTTAATTTAAGTTAAATTATTAAATGAGTTAATCCTAATACAGTGAATTAAATGATCCAGATATCCGAATCTTCTTGTTTTTTTAATGGCAATGATAATTTTATGTTGGTTATTTTGTTGAAACCAATTAAACAAATAAATTCATATCGATTTAAAATGCATATATTTTATTGAAAACCAGCGCTTCACAAAAATTCTACACAGATTTATTATTTTGTCCAAATTTATAGTGTTCTAAAA
>CM055436.1:9587468-9733769 GCA_029228465.1 Salix viminalis | reverse complement strand
GTATTTATATATCTATATTCTTAGTTTTGACTTTTAATTTTTATTATTATTATCTTTGTATTAAATGTACTTTGCGTTAAAAAAAAGAATAAATTTAGCTTTGATGACATGAAATGAGAGTGAAACTATCTCTTATGCATGTATAGTGAATCTTCTGTTGTTAGTGATTTGTTATCTGTGTTTTTTTAATCTGTTTTGTTTATGTGTGACTTGATATATTTTTAGTTTAAAGTGTTTTTTATTTAAAAAGAAATTAAATTATTTTGTTGTTTTTTCAAATTTATTTTTCATATTATTATATTAAAAGTATTTTAGAACGCCGAGATTAAATTAATTTGAGATTTGAAAAAAAACTTAGTTTATTTTTTATGTATATTTTAAGGCGTTCATATTAAACAAATATCCCAATATATAATTAGCCTCATATATTTTTTAGAGAAAAAACCTTACAAATAATCATTATCATTATTTTAAATGTCTTATCTATAATAAAATGACTATATAAAAAAACTAAATAACCAAAAGTTTAGTAGGTTGATTATTTCGCTCAGATGTATAGCATCATAAAAAAACTATGACCATTATCTTTTTTTTATACATGTTAAAAAATTTGGATCTTGTTGCGGTGAAGTGTATGGCAAGTGACTCATATATTTTTTCATTTTAGAAAATTTGGCTCAATTTTCCCACTCATTTTATCTACATTTGGCTTCATATATATTTTTGTTTATGTAATATTAAATCTGAAATATCATACATAAAAAAGCCACAAAAGTCAATTTTGAACAAAAATAGCATCGACCAATTAATTATTTCAATTATTATTCTCATTTTTATTATCATGATTGTTAAATTATCACAATTATTATAGTTGTCATGATAACTATTATTGTAAATAATTAATGTTATGATTATTATTGGCAATGTCATAACTGCCACAATCATTATTGTTATAAAAAAATTAAATTATTTTTTTTTTTTTTATTTTTTAAGATTTATTCTTCATATTATTATATTAAAAGTATTTCAGAATACTAAAGTTTAATTAATTTGATTTTCTTTTTTAAAAAAAAAACATAGTTTATTTGTTTATTTTATGGCGTTATATTAAACAAGTATCAAAATATATCATCAACCTCACATATTTTTAAGAAAAACAATATCTTAAAAGTAATTGTTTTTATTATTTTAAGCGTCTTATCCATATTATAATAAATATATAAAAAAAAACTAAATAATCAAAAGTTTTGTAGGTTGATTATTTCGCTTAGATGTATATCATCATAAAAAATATAGTACCATAACATTTTTTTCACATGTTATAAAATTTGGTTCTGGTTGCGACGAAGCGCAGGGCAAGTGACCCGTATACTTTTTTTATTAAAGATAATTTGGCTAAATTTTTCCACCAGTTTTATCTACATCTCACTTTGTATATTTTTTATTTACATGATATTAGATCTAAAATATCATATATAAAAAAGCCGCAATGATCAATTTTTAACAAAAATAGCATCAACCAATGAATTATTTTTATTGTTATTCTCATTTTTTCTATCATGATTGTTAAATTGATTAAATTTAATGATACTACAAAATAAAATCAACATTTATTTTGTTTAAAACAAAAATTAGTCCAATACACAGCAGAGCATGAGAAATTGGGTGCCCTATAACTCCAAAACGTGTAGTAGGTTGGTTAAGAAAGTTTTTTCCTTCTTTAAATTTTAGATTTCAAATATTGGAATAAGCATTTAAGAGAATATGCATCATAGTATATAAATAAATTGTGAAAAATAAAGGAAAATGAGAATGTGTTCTTAAAATTATTTTGTTCGACAAAATTAATTTTAATTGGTGACTGGTGTGTGTGGGTGTAAATTTGTTGCAGCATATACCTCACTAGTAATGCAATGTTATGTCAGTATAAAACCTAGAAGATCCTATAAATCAATTTGTGTTAAAAAAATTTAATTATTTTTTTTTATCTAAAACCCACCAAATGTAGCAGAGTCCCCTAATAATTGCCGTTAAAAAAAATATAATATCATTTTATTTAATGAGTAGTTAATTAATTACTATCATTTTTGCTATGCTATGATTCCTTGCACATTTATTTATTTAGCTTCAACAATAATGCTTTTGCGTGTCATACACCCCGTTGCATGAAGCTGAAAGAGCTTCTAAATTTATCAATCTTCTTTTTCATAATAACAATGTGTATTCTTTTCTTTTAAAAAAAAATCATATCTTCCATGTATTATTGCAAGCTGTGGATTTCGTTGCAAGTTGCACGCATCTCTAGAGTGCAACTGCTTTGCCTCCACATGCATACATTAGAAAAGTTGCTCTGCCTATCCTATCATATTTGTTTATTTTGATCTTTTAAGCGTTAATTTCAACATAGATTTATTTGTTTTGTCAAACCAAAGATCAATCTATAGTGGATTTTTCCCAATTATTTACCAAAACAAACTATGAAGTCAATTTCTAAATAAATATAATGTAAAAAATAAAATTATAAAATAATAATTAACTAAAAAAACAATGATTTTTCTCCAATTATACAAATCAATCCTTGTTTTTTTTTTTTATTATTATTAGACACACACACACACACACACCATGTATAAATAAAGGGGTTGGAAATTAAGTTTTATTTTGCTAAATCAAGCATTAATTGAGCAACATAATATTTTCTTGATAATGAAAAAAAAGTTAGGGGTCAATGTAAGAAAACCCTGAGAATAAGAACAAAAAATTTATAATCCATAATGATTTTACTTTATATATATACGAGATACTTGTCTTGTGCTTCGGCACAAATATTTTTTTAAAATGTAAAAAAAATGAGTTTTTTATAATGCTATATATTTGGCAAAAATAATCAACCTGAACAGATTTTTTATTAAGTAATGTTAAAAAATTAATTATAAAACAATTTCTTGTGTTTAATACTAATGTGAAGTAATAAAATTTTATAGAAATAAGATGAAAAATTAAACACAACTTCACTGGCAGAATTATGTGCAAACAATTGATAAAATCTATTAAAGATGAGTTTTTTTGTTTTCTGCAGTAAACTGATTGATTGTTGCTTTAACTATGCAATTAAATATTCTATTGACAGATATTAAAACTGCAATTGATAAAATCCATTAAAGATGAGTTATTTGCTTTCTGCAGCAAACTGATTGATTGTTGGACTTGTTTTAACTGTTTGGCTAATCATTCATTTAGTATCATGTTTATTTTGGCAGACAACACAGAGAATATGCATGAAATGTATTGCCACAGTAAAATTGTAATTGATAAAATCCATTAAAGATGAATTATTTGCTTTCTGCAGCAAACTGATAGATTGTTGGGCATGTTTTAATTGTTTGAATAATTATTCAATTGGTAGAGAGTAAAACTGCAACTGATAAAATCCATTAAAAATGAGTCATTTGCTTTCTATTGCAAACTAATTGATTGTTAAGCTTGTTTTAACTGTTTGGCTAATTATTCAATTAGTATCATGTTTATTTTTTTGACATTAAATTAGTTGAATTATTATTCTCAAAAAGTTAAAGACATTATTGACTCCCATAATTTTTTCCCAAATCATTAATCCCGAGATATTATATCTAAAAATATTATATATAGAGAAGTTGCAAAACTTAGTTCTTAATACTACATTGAATGATAAATTATTTGAATTATTATTTTCATTGTTATTATTATGATTCAAGACAAAATCTAAAAAAATATTAGCAACATAAAATTTTTTATTTGATTTGAAGAATAAATAAAAATAATTAAAGGAAATAAGCAAAATTAATATTATTATCATTATGAATATAATTATTATAATAGTTTGGATTATAATAAAATTTGTTATCGTTGATATTTTTGATATTATTTTATGATTTATTGTTAATATTAGCATCATAGCCATAATTATTAATATTATAAGCATAACAATCAGTGTAATAAATTATTATTGTTATCACCATTATCATTATTAATACTGTTTAAACAATAAAAATTATTAAATTATCCCGAAAAATAATAATAATAATAATAATAAATTATAACAGAAGATTAAGAAAAAAACAATTATAAAAACAACCAATAAGATTATTATTATTATCATTGTGTAAACAATGAAAACCATAAAATGTTCTTGAAGAATAAAACAAAAAACCAAAAAAATTTAACAAAAGAGCAAATAAAAACAATCAAAATGAATGCAGCTAGAACCATATTTTTTTTCAATGCAAAAAAAATATTAAGAGTGTGAGATTTTTTTAGAAGACTATAAATTTGGACAAAATAATAAATCTGTGTAGAATTTTTGTGAAGCGCTGGTTTTCAATAAAATATATGCATTTTAAATCGATATGAATTTATTTGTTTAATTGGTTTCAACAAAATAACCAACATAAAATTATCATTTCAATTAAAAAAACAAGAAGATTCGGATATCTGAATCATTTAATTCACTGTATTAGGATTAACTCATTTAATTCACTGTATTAGGATTAACACAATAATAGAATATAAATTTTGTAAGCACATGCAATAACTAAACAACAAAATATGTCGTTGATTTCCTACCTATAAAAAAAAAACATAATTGAAAATCCATTGGTACATCAATATTATTATCATGATTATAACAATTAAAATTATCATCACCATTACTGCCCAAATAATGAAAATTATTAAATTGCCCCTGAAAAGCAAAACATTTTTACAAAAGAGCAAACATGAAAGCAATTAAAAAAAACAATGACTAAATTTATCATTATTATTGTGTAAAGAATGAAAGCCATAAAATTATTTTGAAGAATAAAAAAACACAAATTCTAAGAAAAGAGCAAACAAAAACAACAATAAGAAAATAAAACCAAAATAAATACTATGAGCAAAATTCTTTTATCTAATCTGAAAAACAAATAAAAATAACAAAAAATACTAAAAAACAAAGAACAAAGCGAAGAAAGAATAAAGAACAAATAAAAATTCTTTTATCTAATCTGAAAAATAAATAAAATTAACAGAAAATACTAAAAAACAAAGAACAAAGCGAAGAAAGAACAAAACTCAATTTTAAAATGAATACCAATATAAACTAAAATTTGAGGACTAAACTAAATAACAGTTTCAACATAATAATTTTTTATCTTAATGTGTATATCACACCATAATTTAAATAAACTTATATATATATCATTGTGTATAACAGGATGCTGCTAATCAATTACCATCAATTTTTACATATCATTGTGCAAACTTTGGAATTAAGCCAATGGAGGAGTAAACTTTTCAAGCTTTAATTCATGCAAAACAAACAGCATGTAGAACTATTTGAATGAACAGTTACATATGTCTAATTGAACAGTATTTTAGCCAACAAGGTTTATCTTTTTCTTTAATGGAATATGCTGTAATAGTATATTTTTATTTTTATTTTTAAAAGATACGTGTTGTGTTCTTTTGATAACAAGATGCCCACAGTAAAAACTTCAGAGGGTGCTCACATGTAGCAAAAATTTCGAGGCTTCTTTTTAAGGAAGATGCTTGTTCTTCCTTTTTACTCTTTATTTTTTTTAAGTTCAATTTTGGTACGCAGTGAGGAGATGCACACCCTCTCCTTAAGTGAGGTATGTAGTGTTCTTCCTCCAGTGGGATTTTATTCATTTTAGATGAATATCTTAGCTCTAGATTCTCGGGTTCCTTCTCCATATTTTCGTGAGTCTCTTCTGGGTCTACTGCTCACCTCAAAGGTGTAGAAAATTCATGTTTTCACAGAGTGTCATAACAAAGCATTGAGTGTTAAATCTAGCATTTCATAACATATAGAAATTGTATTCATGTCGAATTATCAAGAACGTAATAAACCGCATAAACTATAAAGCTTTAAAGCTGCACTGAATCCATATCCCTGAAGTTGCTATCTAGAGTCGCATCGGATGGCCTTCCGGGATTAACACGTTCACCTTAGAGAGCCCTTTTGTTCTCTCTAACCTTAGCCTTATTTTCTCTCTCGATAATGGGATGTCAGTGTGAGAATGTCGAACGTGTAATCTGGGGACCATGACCATATATATAGGCAACTAAGTGCCTTTTGGTATTCATGCCTTTTGGCATTCCCACCCTTTGGTATTCCTATTTTAGCCCATCACTAAAATATGATAACCACGTAATCTCTACACATTAAAGGTCCACACCCTATTAGATACACCAAAACCCAATTGCCTAAAAATACTTAGCAGATCATTTTTAATTAGGCTTCACCTTATTTGACAGTCCACAAACACATAATTATTCTCATATAAGCCCAACGTTGGATTAATGATCCAACAATCTCCCACATGGGCTATATGTATAACCTTATAATTATGTTTTGCAAAAATAACCAAATGAGCTCAATCTTTGCTGTCATTAACAAATGTATCTATAACCAATGCGGTCCAATAATCATACCAACATAGGATCTAAGCGGTTTTCGTTACAATTATCGTAACTCAACCTATCAAAGGTCACGTATGCCAATATAATTAAATGACATGGATCATGATGTGGATGCGTATGCTCATGAAACATTTTGGGTGGCAATCCCTTAGTAAGCGGATCCACAACCATGGAGTTTGTACCGATATGCTCTATAGACAACTGTCCACTCTGAACTCTTTCTTTAACAACTAGGAACTTGATGTCGATGTGTTTCGACTTCGACGAGTTCCTATTGTTATTGGAATATAAAACTGCCGACTTATTGTCACAAAATAATTTTAGTGGTCTTTCAATATCATCCACTATGCGCAGCCCCGTGACAAAATTCTGCAGCCATACTCCATGATTGGATGCCTCATAACATGCTATGAACTCAGCTGCCATCGTGGAAGAGGCTATAAGTGACTGTTTAGCACTCTTCCAGGAGACAACACCTCCAGCTAGCATGTAAATATAGCCTGATGTAGATTTCATGCTATCTTGGCATCCAGCAAAATCGGAGTCGCTATACCCAATGATCTCCAGTTTAGCCAAACTCCGATATGTGAGCATGTAGTCTTTTGTTCTCTCGTAAGTACCGTAAGACCCGCTTTAGCTGCTTTCTAATGGTCTATTCCCTCGATTGCTTAAATATCCGCCCAAGTATCCCAAGTAATGTATGCAATATCCCGGACGCAGTACAAACTTGAGCATACATTAGACTCCCTACTATCGAAGCATAAGGAATCTTCAGTATTTCTCTTTTTCTCAAAATCATTCTTAGAGCATCGATTGAGACTAAATTTGTCTCCCCTTAGCCACTGTGGGTATCTCCCTCGGTTTACAGCCTTGCATGCCATATCTCTTAAGAACCTTTTTCGATATAGCTCTTTTGTGATAATCCAAGAATACCTCGAGAGCGATCTCGATGTATCTCGAATACCTAATACAAAAGAGGCTTCACCAAGATCTTTCATCTCAAAATTCTTAGCTAGAAATTTCTTGGTTTCGCGCAATAAGCCCATATCAGCCGCTGGCAAGCAAGATGTCATCGACATACAAAACCAGGAAAATATATTTACTCCTCACGTAACTTATGGTATATACAATCATCGACCAAATTCATCTCAAAACCAAACGAGATGATCACTTGATGAAACTTGAAATACCATTGTCGAGATGCTTGTTTGAGTCCATAGATGGATTTCTTAAGTTTGCAAACCATATTCTTTGGGTCTCCAGACACAAAGTTTTCTGGTTGCAACATATAGACCGTCTCATCAATGTTACCATTGAGAAACGCTGTCTTTACATCCATCTGATGTAACTCAAGATTGAAATGTGTCACCAATGCCATTATAATTCTGAAAGAGTCTTTCGAAGATACCGGAGAGAAAGTCTCTTTATAATCGATACCTTCTTTCTGTGTAAAGCCCTTTGCAACAAGACGTGCCTTGTACTTTCTACATCACCTTTCGAATCCCTTTTGGTCTTAAATATCCATTTGCAACCAATGGGTTTCACACCTTCAGGTAATGGGACAAGATCCCACACGTTGTTGTCTTTTATTGACTTAATCTCCTCATTCATATCATAAATCCACTTTTGAGAGTTAGTCAATGGCTTGATGGAAGCTGATAGGATCATCTTCCATCACACCAATATCTATCTCATGGTCTTGGAGAAATACAATACAATCATCTGATATTGCACATCTCTTCTCTCTAGTGGATCTTCTTAATGGCATAGATTCTAGAGGTGCTTGAGGTTGTTCTTCTGGAACAATTTCTTGAATAGGAGGTGCTTCGACATTGTCTTGATTTGTTATGTTTTCAACATGGTCAAAAATAGAATCTTGACCAATGCTACTAACACCTGTGGGAATATCAATATATTCCTCTTCAAAGACAAAGTCTTTATCTTTATCACCTCCCGCAAACTCGACATCCTCAAAGAATCGGACATTTCCCATCTCAAAAATCGACTTTGTTGTGGGATCATAAAATTTGTACCCCTTGGATCTTTCCGAGTATCCAATAAAATAGCAACTTACCGTCCTAGAGTCCAGTTTCTTTTCATTAGGCCTATAAGGCCTTGCCTCAGCTGGACATCCCCAAACATGCAAGTGTTTTAGACTAGGTTTCTTACCTGTCCAAAGTTCATAAGGGGTTTTGGTAGTGGCTTTAGTGGGTACTCGATTAAGGATATATGCTGCAGTCTTAAGTGCTTCTCCCCAGAGTGATTCTGGTAAGGTAGAATGACTAATCATACTCCTTACCATGTCCTTAAGCGTTCTGTTTTGTCTTTCAGCAACACCATTCATAGTGGGCGAACCCGGCATAGTGTACTGTGGGACGATACTGCATTCATCTAGGAATTTAGCAAATGGTCCTAGACGTTGTTCTCCTGAACCGTCATATCTACCATAGTACTCACCACCACGGTCAGATCTGACGCTTTTAATGTTTTTACTGAGTTGATTTTCAACTTCAGCTTTATAGCTTTTGAACACATCCAGTGACTGTGATTTTTCACTTATGAAATATACATAGCCATATCTGGAAAAATCATCTATGAACGTTATGAAATATTGTTGACCATTCCAAGCGACCGTAGGAAATGGCCCACAAATATCCGTATGTATTAGTTCTAAGATGTTCATAGTCTTATTGGCTACAAATCTCCTTGTATTGGTTTGTTTACCCTTAATACAATTAACACAAATGTCAAAATTTGTAAAATCTAAGGGATCGAGAATTTCATCTGACACAAGTCTCTCTATTCTCTTTTTAGAGATATGACCTAATCGTTTGTGCCATAATACACCTGAATTCTTGGTAGTTAATTTTCTCTTGGACCTCGTGTACTTAATTGCAGGGATTCATTAAATGAAACAATTGTATCAATCAAATAAAGATTATCATAACCAGATAAAGAACCGGAACCAGATAATTTGGAATCATAAAACAAACTAAATTTTCCATTTCCGAATGAACAAGAAAAGGATGTTTCTGTTCAGCATGGTTGCAAACTTGTTACCAGCCATGGATGGTTGCTCTTCTGTTTTTCTTGCTATGTACAAGGAAAGAGATGGAGTTGGTAAGATATCAAAAGATTATTTATCAAAGGTGAAGTTAAATGGCTTCAGGACTGAGAAAAGGGGTATATGAAGGAATGTCAGAAGAGAGAATGTTAAGACAAGAAGCTGTGAAAATGTTTTCAGCGGGGGAGATAGAGAGTAGAGGGAAGACTTGAAGAAGTAGATGTATAGGTGTTATTTACCATTTGAAATGCCGGTTGGAATAGGATTGAGCCAAAGGGAGACTCGAATGCTTGAACGCAGATGTGTGGGGGGGCAAAGTAAGGGAATTAGGGTTGAGGGGCTTTTATAATAATAATAATAATAATAATAATAATAATAATAATAATAATACGTTTCTGGGGTGTGTGTGTGTTATAATAATAATAATAATAATAATAATAATAATAATAATAATTAATAACTTACTGGGAAATAAGTTATATAATAATAATAATAATAATATAATTTAAAAAATTAATTTTATTGTTAGAGGGTTTTTTAAAAGCAATTATTTAATTATATAACTTCCTCCTATTAATTATATAATTAATTGCATAATTAAAATATATATAAAATAATTGAACTTTATTTAAAATAAGATAAAAAATGGTTTTCCAAAATAGCTTTTACCATTGGAGAACACATCAACAAAAAAATCATATATACACTATTCAACAAAAAAACCTTAACTAATGAAGTTTTATGGCCATGATTATGTTATATTGTATTCGAAAATATTTTACATACGATTTTACGATTTTTCTTCTCATACGATTTTACGATTTTTCTTCTCACACGATTTTAGCTGTGATTTTACGATTTTTGTACGGACAAATTTTGGTACGATCTTACAATTTTACGATCTGATCTTACGATCCGATTTTTCGAAGCCTCTTTTGTTTCATGTCAAAATCGCGATTTTGACAACTTTGGTTACGACATGGGAAATAAATTGCTGCTGCAGCCGTAACATTAAATGTAACGGCTGCAGCTAATGTTACGGCTGCAGCTTCCAAGCTTTGTAACAGCTGCCCTTAATTCTACAATTGCACTGGAAGGCAATCTAACGGCTGCCAGTGCAATCGGTTCACACAAACCGCTTCAGTGGGCTAATTCCCATGACAATCTCTAATGTTGAACTCTCAGACAACTTCTTCACTGGGAAAATACCTAGCCTAGGAAGCTTGCCTAACTTGTGGCACCTGTCAATTGGTTACAATGATCTTGGAAGTGGCCAGGACGA
The DNA here is from genome assembly GCA_029228465.1 of Salix viminalis. Classification (NCBI taxonomy): domain Eukaryota; kingdom Viridiplantae; phylum Streptophyta; class Magnoliopsida; order Malpighiales; family Salicaceae; genus Salix; species Salix viminalis. The sequence goes on along the minus strand of CM055436.1, from coordinate 9,722,961 downwards.
TGACCTCAGTTTTCTCTATCCCCTGGAAAACAACACCGTTTTGCAAATTTTTGAGGTAACTGACAACCATTTAAGAGGGGTACTTCCTGAAATACTCGGCAACTTCTCCAAAAACTTAAGGATTATGGGATTTGGGAGAAACCAAATACGTGGAACAATTCCAGATGGGATTGGAAATCTCATCAGCTTGGCTGCTTTGGGCTTGGAGTCAAATCAATTGAGCAGCATGATACCAAGTGCTATTGGTAAATTGCAAAATTTAGGTTATTTATATCTAGATGATAATAAAATCTCAGGCAGTATCCCATCATTTATAGGCAATATGACATCGTTAATTTCAGCTCATTTAGAACTCAACAATTTACATGGAAGTATCCCATCGAATCTTGGAAATTGCCAAAACTTGTTGGAGTTGGGTCTCTCTAATAATAATTTGAGCGGTTCCATACCCAAGGAATTACTAAATATCTCATCATTTTCCTTAAACCTATCTGAAAATCATCTGACAGGTTCTCTTCCACTGGAAGTGGGTAATCTGGCGCATCTTGGTGAGCTAGATGTTTCTAAAAATAGGTTATTGCTTTAACTATGCGGTTAAATATTCAATTGACATATATTAAAACTTCGATTGATAAAATTCATTAAAGATGAGTTATTTGTTTTCTGCAACAAACTGATTCATTGTTAGACTTGTTTTAACTGTTTGGCTAATCATTCATTTAGTATCATGTTTATTTTTGCAGACAACACAGAGAATATGCATGAAATGTAATGCGACAGTAAAACTGTAATTGATAAAATCCATTAAAGATGAATTATTTGTTTTCTGCAGCAAACTGATAGATTGTTGGACATGTTTTAATTGTTTGAATAATTATTCAATTGGTAGAGAGTAAAACTGCAACTGATAAAATCCATTAAAAATGAGTCATTTGCTTTCTATAGCAAACTAATTGATTGTTAAGCTTGTTTTAACTATTTGGCTAATAATTCAATTGGTATCATGTTTATTTTTTTGACATTAAATTAGTTGAATTATTATTCTCAAAAAGTTAAAGACATTATTGACTCCCATAATTTTTCCAAATCATTAATCCGAGATATTATATCTAAAATATTATATATAGAGAAGTTGCAAAACTTAGATCTTAATAAATACTACATTGAATGATAAATTATTTGAATTATTATTTTCATTGTTATTATTATGATTCAAGACAAAATCTAAAAAAATATTTGCAACATAAATTTTTTTATTTGATTTGAAGAATAAATGAAAATAATTAAAGGAAATAAGCAAAATTAATATTATTATCATTATGAACATAATTATTATAATCGTTTGGATTATAATAAAATTTGTTATCGTTGATATTTTTGATATTATTTTATGATTTATTGTTAATATTAACATCATAGCCATAATTATTAATATTATAAGCATAACAATCACTGTAATAAATTATTATTGTTATCACCACTATCATTATTAATACTGTTTAAACAATAAAAATTATTAAATTATTCTGAAAAATAATAATAATAATAATAAATTATAACAGAAGATTAAGAAAAAAACAATTATAAAAAACATACAATAACTAAACAACAAAAATAAGTCGTTGATTTTCTAACTATAAAAAAAAAAAACATAATTGAAAATCCATTGGTACGTAAATATTATTATCATGATTATAATAGTTAAATTTATCATCACCATTACTGCCCATATAATACAAATTATTAAATTGCCCTGAAAAAAAGAAGCAAAACATTGTCACAAAAGAGCAAACATGAAAGCAATTAAAAAAACAATGACTAATATATCATTATTAATGTCTAAACAATGAAAACCATAAAATTATTTTGAAGAATAAAAAAAACATAAATTCTAAGAAAAGAGCAAACAAAAAAAAAAAAAAACCAAAATAAATACTATGAGTAAATTTTTTTATCTAATCTGAAGAACATATAAAAATAACAAAAAATACTAAAAAACAAAGAACAAAGCGAAGAAAAAAGAAAACTCAATTTTAAAATGAATACCGATATAAACTAAAATTTCAGGATTAAACTAAATAATAGCTTTCAACATAATAGTTTGGCGGATTGAAAACCCTGGTCCACGTTAAATGGAGATTCCTTGCAGTCTTTGCACGGTAGAAAACGTGTTAGAGGGACTTGGCCTTCATTTTCACAGAGCTCAGCACCACGAAAATGGCATCCAAGTCAACAGCATTGTGGGCTCGAGCTGTTGATTATTTTAGCAGCCACAATTATATTGTCATTTTACCTTATCACTTCTTCCCTCGTGTAGATGCATCAAACTCGAAAGCTACCAAAAAAAGCATGAATTCAGGCATGCCGTGGATCTTTTGTTGCTAGTGATTGGGAACTCGTTTGCCTTCACATTACACGGAGGAAATGAGACGGATAAGCTATCTTTGCTAGCTTCGTGGGGCTCAAATTACAGATGATCCCTTTGGTGCTCTTAACTCGTGGAACGTAATCCTTCCACTTCGCGAAAGTGGTCCGGTGTTGCATGTGGGACGACGCCATCAGCCGAAGTTGTCGAGCTTGACCTGCACTCTTATAAACTCGTCGGCGGCCTATCTCCCTCCATTGGCAACTTGAGTTTCCTTAGGCTACTGAACCTGGAAAATGTTGAAACCTGAGGTGATTCCAGAACTGCTCAAGTGTACCGGTCGACCACTTGGGTGAACCGGTCGACCGGCAGCAACATCAAAGCTGACAGGTTGAAGCAGCTGAGAAGATTCGAAGACTGAAGGTTATTGTTTAAGGTTTAGTAATCCTTTTTGTATTCAGGATGATTATAAATCCTTTAGAGTTTAGGAATCAAAAGTGTGTCAAATCAGTTATAAGTCCTGTCAAGAAATCTTGTAAATAACTGATTTTAGAAAATATTACCGTTGATAGTTGTTGGTTATAGCCGTTGTAAGTTTTCTGGTTCTATAAATAAAATGAGTGGGATGGCAGTAACCACACTTGAAATTCTGCCAATGTTGATGTTCTTTTAGCTTGAAATTACAAAGCTTATTGTTCTTTCTTTTCTGGAAAAATACTTCAAAATTCTGGAAAAAGTCCCGAATGCAGTTCTTGATTTCAACAGTACCTGTTCTCAGGTTTTTTAACAATCTGTCCATACAGATTAGAAGTTTGATATTTTCTAAAATTTCCACATGGTATCAGAGCAGAATTAGGTCTTTGAAAAGGGATTTGAGTGAAACACGAGTGATCAAAGAAAAAGTGAGATTTTTTCCAAAAATTTTCCGAGAGAATTTGCAAAAAAAAGTTCTTTTGAAATCAAGGAATTTGCCTTGGTTTGTTCTTTAATCTTGCTCTCCGTATTGTGAAGTCTTGAAACAAATCACAAGAAAAAGAAAAATTCTCCAGCTGACAGTTCTTGACAGAGATGGAGGCATCATTCTCTTCGAAATCACCAATCTTCACAGGTGTTAACTATGGAGTTTGGGCAGTGAAGATGAAGATATACTTGAAAGCATTTGACCTATGGGAAGATGTGGAAGATGACAGGGAACCAGCTCCCTTGAACAACAACCCATCAATGACCGAAATCAAGTATTTCCATGAACAAAGAGCAAAGAAATTCAAAGCTCTTACTTGCATTCACAATGCGAGTAAAGTGAGGAAATCTTCTCAAGAATCATGGCATGTGAAAGCGGCTAAGGATGCTTGGGACAAATTGAAGGCTGAATTTCAAGGTGATGAAAAGTCTAGGAGAATGCGATTTTGACATTGAAGAGACAATTTGAAGGCTTGAGGATGAAAGAATCAGAAACCATCAAAGAGTTTTCATCAAATGTATCCAAGTTAGTAAACCAAATGACTCTACTTGGAGAAGAAATTCAAAAGCAAGGGTAGTGGAGAAAGTACTAGTCGACTGCCCGGGAAAAGTTTGAGAACAAAATATGCTCTTTGGAAGATTCAAAGGACTTCACGTCTATGAGTCTTCAAGAGTTGATAAATGCATTTCAAGCCGTGGAACAAAGGCAACAAATCGGAACAAGAAAACACCGGTGAAGAGGCATTTGCAGCAAGGTTCAAAGGAAGATCAAAAACTTCGGAATTTCTACAAGAACTCGGAACCAAGAGCAAGTTCAAGTTACGGAAAAGCAGTGAGCGAGAACAAAAAGCGGCAAAAGCAATCAAACACATGCAAATAACTTCAATGCAAGGGGAAAGGAAAGGAGAGAGCAATTTCCCGCATGCAAGTACTGTCAGAAAACAAACCATCTTGAGTCATTTTGTTGGCTCAAGAATGCTCAATGTCGAAAATGCAAGCAATTTGGACACATCCAAAAGTTTTGCAAAAACAACACCTCAAATGGGAAGCAAGCACATGTAGCTGAGGCTGTGGAACCAAAGGATGTGCAATTGTTCACTGCTATCATGGATCACAGCTGCAGCAAGTCTGAGGTTAGTAAGCTAAATTGGCTAATTGATAGTGGGTGTACAAATCACATGACAGCTGAAATTAGCATGTTTAATAACTTTGATGAAAAGTATAAATCAAGGGTTAAGGTTGCTAATGGGACGGTATGTAAGTGTAGAGAGAGAGGGAAGTAGACATTGAAACCTTGGCTGGAACTAGAAATTTTAAGCATGTGTTATATGTTCCAGAAATTGACCAAAACTTGATTAGTGTAGGTCAATTACTTGAAATTGGATATTCATTGTTCTTTGATAAAGGCATATGCACAATAAAGGATGATCTAGGAACACCTTTATTTGCTGCTAAAATGAATAATAGGTGCTTTAGCATTGAAGAAAAACAAGCACACATAAGCATGAATATCAGTGCATCAGAAAATTCAATTCTGTGGCATAGAAGAATGGGACATTTTAACTATGCTACATTGAAGAAAAATGGCTGAACTACAAGTAGTAGAAGGATTACCTGTTATACATGAACAAAATGAGGTTTGTGAAGCATGCCAACTAGGAAAACAAGCAAGAATTAAGTTCAATAAAAGTGCATGCAAATCTACCACTAAGCTGCAAATTGTTCATAGTGATGTATGTGAGCCCCTATGCATAATGAATCTTTGAATGGTGCTAGATATTTTGTGTTGTTTATAGATGACTTCAGTAGATTTTGTTGGGTTTATTTCCTTAAGACCAAAGGGGAAGTTTTTGAAGTGTTTTTGAGGTTCAAGGCTGCGGCTGAGAAGGAATCCAGCTGCAGCTTGAAGATTTTAAGGTCTGATAATGGAGGGGAATTTACCTCCCATAAATTTGAAGAATACCTAGCTAAAGAGGGTATTAAGCACCAACTTACCATCCCTTACACCCCTCAACAAAATGGTGTAAGTGAGAGGAAAAATAGGACCTTGATGGAGATGGCAAGGTGCCTTCTATGAGAAGAAATTGCCCTTGAAGTTTTGGGCTGAGGCTGTGAGCACAGCCACTTACCTCCTAAATAGGATGATGACAAGGTCATTAGGAGATAAAACACCCTATGAAGAGTGGCATGGACATAAACCTAGCATAGATCATCTAAAGGTATTTGGCAGCCCCTGTTATGTGCTTCAACTCGAGATTAAGAGAAGGAAGTTGGACCAAAAAATCTGAGGTTGAATTTTGATAGGTTATAGCTCAAACTCTAAGGGCTATAAGGTTTTGATTTGAAAAACAAACCAAGCTGTAATAGCTAGGAATGTTAAGGTGGCTGAGAACCAAATTTGGAATTGGGATGATGAGAAAGTTGAAAATACCAATTTTGAAGAAACTAATGATCATGCACCCGAGACTGATGAAAGTGAATCTGAGGATGAAGACCAATCTGTGAGGGGGACTAGGTTGCTTAGTGACATCCATGATAGATGTAATTTGGTTGAAATGGAACCACATAATGTAGAAGAAGCCATGGATTCTCAAACTTGGGTGGCAGCAATGAAGGAGGAGTTAATGATGATAGAAAAAGAATGAAACATGGCGACTTGTTGACGATGACCTAAGCATAGAAAAGTCATTGGTGTTAAGTGGGTTTTTAAGACAAAATTAAATGCTGATGGAAGTGTCAATAAGAACAAAGCTAGACTTGTTGTTAGAGGATACTCACAAGAGCAAGGGATAGATTATCATGATACTTATGCCCCTGTTTCAAGGATGGATACTATCAAGTTGCTGCTCATGTTGGCTGCTCAAAAGGATTGGTTGGTTTGGCAAATGGATGTCAAATCAGCATTTTTGAATGGCACCTTGGATGAAGAAATATATGTGGAACAACCACAAGGTTTTGAGGATGAATCAAATGTGAACAAAGTGTACCTTCTAAAGAAAGCTTTGTATGGCTTGAAACAAGCTCCTAGAGCTTGGTATAGCAAATTGGATGATTATTTGACTAGTTTGGGGTTTGTGAAGAGTTTGAATGAAGCCACTCTATATGTGAAGAAGGTGGATGATCACATCTTGATAATTTCAGTATATGTTGATGATTTGTTAATTACGGGTGACAATCAGAAATTTGTTGATGAATTCAAGATGAACATGAAGAACAAGTTTGAGATGAATGAACTTGGATTATTAGCATATTTTTCTTGGAATGGAAATAACACAATCCAAGGAAGGTTGCTTTGTATGTCAAAAAGCAATTTACAACTAAGATGCTAAACAAGTTTGCAATGGAAAATTGCAAACCAGTTAGCACCCCAATGGTGCTAGGTATGAAGCTCACAAAAGCTGATGGGGCTCCCACTGCAGATGGAAGAGTTTATAGAAGTTTGATTGGAAGTTTATTGTATTTATCTTCCACACGACCTGACATTGTGTTCACTGTCAACTACCTCTCAAGATTCATGCAAAATCCCAGCCAAATGCACTACATTGCAGCCAAAAGAGTGCTGAGATACTTAAGGGGAACACTGGAATTTGGCATGTTTTTTGGCAAGATGAACACTGTCAAATTGAAGGGATTTTGTGGCACGATGATTGGGGGAGGAAGTGATGAAGAGATGATGAGCACTTCAGGGTATTGTTTTTCAATGGGGGAATGCATTTTTTGTTGGAATTCAAAGAAACAATCAGTAGTTGCACATTCAACTGCTGAAGCCGAATATATTGCAGCATTTGTGGCTGCCAATCAACTTGTTTGGTTGAGAAAAAATTTTTGAAGGATCTGGATTGTGATCAACTGGAACCTACCGAAGTTGTTTTGTGACAACATGTCTGCAATTGCAATTTCCAAAAAACTCGTGTTCCATGATAGAACAAAACACATGAAAATCAAGTTTCATGCTATTCTGACAATTCCGAAAGAAGAAGGAGAACTGGAGATGAAGTATTGTCGTTCTAAGGAGCAACTGGTCGACTTGTTTACCAAAACACTACCAAAGGAAAGGTTTGAGGAGCTAAGGAACATGGTGGGAATGTGCAGCTCAGGAATCAAGGGGGAGTGTTGAAACCTGAGGTGATTCCAGAACTGCTCAAGTGTACCGGTCGACCACTTGGGTGAACCTGATCGAGCCGGGCAAGTATCAACATCAAAGTGACGAGTTGAAGCAAAACAGAAGATTCGAAGACTGAAGGTTATTGTTTAAGGTTTAGTAATCCTTTTTGTATTCAGGATGATTATAAATCCTTTAGAGTTTAGGAATCAAAAGTGTGTCAAATCAGTTATAAGTCCTGTCAAGAAATCTTGTAAATAACTGATTTTAGAAAATATTACCGTTGATAGTTGTTGGTTATAGCCGTTGTAAGTTTTCTGGTTCTATAAATAAAATGAGTGGGATGGCAGTAACCACACTTGAAATTCTGCCAATGTTGATGTTCTTTTTAGCTTGAAATTACAAAGCTTATTGTTCTTTCTTTTCTGGAAAAATACTTCAAAATTCTGGAAAAAGTCCCGAATGCAGTTCTTGATTTCAACAGTACCTGTTCTCAGGTTTTTTAACAATCTGTCCATACAGATTAGAAGTTTGATATTTTCTGAAATTTCCACAGAAAACAATAGCTTGAGCAGCAGTATCCCTGGAGAACTGGGTCGTCTGTTTCGGCTACAGACGTTGAGGCTGGGTAACAATTCGTTTAGCGGTGAAATCCCTGCTAACATTTCAAGCTGCGCAAATCTCATTGCCCTTCGTTTAGAGGGCAACAATCTCACCGGTAAGCTTCCTGAACAGCTAGAATCATTATCAAAACTGAAAGTACTCAATTTTAATCGGAATAATCTGGTCGGCGAAATACCACCTTCATTTGGAAACCTTTCATCTATCGTAGAAATTCTTAGGGTGAGGAATGGTTTGAAAGGAGTTATTCCACATAGTATAGGGCGATTGAAAAGATTAGAAATCTTTTCATTCAGTGCCAATAATTTGAGTGGTACAATCCCTCCTTCCATATTCAATCTCTCTACTCTTACTAATTTTGCTGTGCCTATGAATCAACTTCATGGGACTCTGCCTCCTGACTTGGGCCACACCCTTCCAAATCTCGAAATCCTTCTGGTTCACACAAACCGCTTCAGTGGGCTAATTCCCATGACAATCTCTAATGCCTCAAATCTCTCTACTGTTGAACTCTCATACAACTTCTTCACTGGGAAAATACCTAGCCTAGGAAGCTTGCCTAACTTGCGGCTCCTGTTAATTGGTCTCAATGATCTTGGAAGTGGCCAGGACGATGACCTCAGTTTTCTCTATACCCTGGAAAACAACACCGTTTTGGAAGTTTTTGGGGTAGCTGGCAACCATTTAGGAGGGGTACTTCCTGAAATACTCGGCAACTTCTCCAAAAACTTATGGGTTATGGGATTTGGGAGAAACCAAATACGTGGAACAATTCCAGATGGGATTGGAAATCTCGTCAGCTTGGCTGATTTGGTCTTGGAGTCAAATCAATTGGGCGGCATGATACCGAGTTCTATTGGTAAATTGCAAAATTTAGTTTATTTATATCTTAATGATAATAAAATCTCAGGCAGCATCCCTTCATCTGTAGGCAATATGACATCGTTAATTGGAGCTAATTTAGAACTCAACAATTTACATGGAAGTATCCCATCCAATCTTGGAAATTGCCGAAACTTGTTGGGGTTGAGTCTCTCTAATAATAATTTGAGCGGTTCCATACCCAAGGAATTACTAAATATCTCATCAGGAATATTTTTCTTGAACCTATCTGAGAATCATCTGACAGGTTCTCTTCCTCTGGAAGTGGGTAATCTGGTGCATCTTGGTGAGCTAGATGTTTCCAAAAATAGGTTATCCGGTGAGATTCCCCATAGTCTTGGTAGTTGCGCAAGTTTAGAGCTTCTGAGTTTGAAGGGGAATTTTTTCAAAGGGTCCATTCCTGAGTCTCTGAGTTCTTTGAGAGCACTTGCAGTTCTCGATCTCTCTCACAACAACTTGAGTGGCCAAATTCCCAAGCTTTTGGGAGACTTAAAGTTGTTAGAGAGTCTCGATCTTTCATTTAACGACCTTGAAGGTCAGGTGCCCGTGCAAGGTGCCTTTGGCAATGCAAGTGTAATTTCCATGGCAGGAAACAAGAAGCTTTGTGGAGGTATACCTCAGTTGAATCTGTCCAGATGCACAACAAATGAGTCGAAAAAAATGAAATCTTCTACTAAGATATTGATTGCCACAATGTCCGGGGGCTTGCTCGTAGTAATCTTGGTGGCCTCTTCCGTGCTTTTCTATTGCTTTAGAAAAACAAAAGATAAGCAGGGTTCTAGTACATCTTCATGGGGGATACAACTTAGGAGAGTAGCCTACCAGGATCTCCTTCTAGCGACTAATGGATTCTCTTCGGCCAGTTTAATCGGCGTTGGCAGTTTTGGTTCAGTCTACAGAGGAATCCTTCCTCCGGATGGAATGGCTGTTGCAGTGAAGGTACTTAACCTCTTACGCAAAGGAGCTCCCAAGAGTTTCATGGCAGAATGCGCAGCCTTGGTAAACATCAGGCATCGAAATCTTGTCAGAGTAGTAACTTCATGCTCTAGCATTGATTTCCAAGGAAATGATTTTAAGGCTATAGTTTACGAGCTCATGGTCAATGGAAGTCTAGAAGAATGGTTGCATCCAGTTCATCAGCCAAACAACGCACAAGAGATGAGAAGTTTGAATCTCATTCAGAAGTTAAATATTTCAATTGATGTAGCTAATGCGCTCAACTATTTGCACCAACACTGCGAAACACCTATTGTCCATTGTGATTTGAAGCCTAGCAATGTTCTTTTGAATGCTGAAATGACTGCTTGTGTTGGTGACTTCGGATTAGCAAGGCTTCGTCCAGAAGTTTCCCATCAATTATCTTCGGGACAGACCAGCTCCGTTGGTTTGAAAGGCACCATTGGCTATGCAGCACCAGGTACGATTAGACGTATTTTCATTGGTGTCAAGTTCTATTTTTTTTATCAGTTTATGATCTAAGCTAAGGTCGTAAACAACTATTTGCATCTGTTCATGTGAATTTTGCAGAGTATGGTGTGGGCAGCGATGTGTCTACTTATGGGGATGTGTACAGCTTTGGCATCTTGTTGTTGGAGATGTTTACTGGGAAAAGACCTACAGATGACATGTTTAAAGATGGGCTGAACCTTCATAATTATGCTGAAATGGCATTGCCTGGCCGAGTTTCAGAAGTTGTGGAACCAACACTTCTCCGAGAAGATGTGGAAAGTAGTATTCATTCCTCTCACAGGATGAACCATACTGAAACTGGAAAAACCCTGGAATGTCTGATTTCAATTATCAAGATAGGAGTTGCTTGTTCTGTAGAGTTGCCTCGAGAGAGGATGGATATTGGCAGTGCTGTGGCCGAATTGCATCGAGTTAGGGACATCCTTTCTGGAACCCGGATCCGTGGACAGCATGAATACGTCTCAGTACGTGAAGGTAAATTCCTTTTATTTTAGTATAATTCCTGAAGAAATCAAGATTATTAATGAATATTAATCTCTAATTACATCCTGTTGCATTCTGCAGGTGCTTGAGCTCATTACGTTGGCAAATGAAGAGTTCAGTTCCTGAAGAGACAAGAACTTGACTAGTTTTCTTTAAATTCTTCATCATCCAGAGATGTTGCAGTTCCTGTGTTTTTTAGATTTTTAGATTATTATTATTGTTCATCGTTTATTTTAATCTGTTAACGTTGTTGTGGTTCGTGTGTTTGATTACTTCACTGACGCTACTGCTGTTGATTGGTGCACCCGACTATGGTTTAGCTTTGATCGAGCGTTTTCAGCCGTCCGATCTGCAAGGTGGTTTTTGAATGTTAAATGAATGTGTGTGTATGTCTATGCCCTTTAAAGTAATTTCACAAGTTAAAAGCAATATGAAAAGCTAGGTAACCAAACACTTAAAACTGTTTTTTTTCAACCTCCAACTCAACCACAGTTTTAGCACCCGTTTGGCGCACCAGTGCGTTTGGCGTTTGCCGTTTGAGATGGAGTTTTGGTGTTTGGTAACAACCAAACACCATTTCAAATGAGTGGGTCCCACCCTTTTTTTAGTCCCAAACGGCGTTTCAAGAAAAGCACCTGGGAGGTGCTTTTCAAACGCCGTTCGGGACTGCGTTTTGTTTTCTTTTTTGCCTGCACTCCTTTCATCTTCTCCATTTCTCATCGTAAATTTTTGTTTTCTTTTTTGCATGTAACATGCATCTCTCTCTCTCTCTCTCTCTCTCTCTCTCTCTGCCCACAAAACAGACATGGTGGCCGGAGCTTCCAACGCTGACTCCGGCCACCACAGGCCACCATTTACGATGAAACCACCACAGGAAGAACCACCTCGTCCTCCTCTACCCGTAGGTATCCTCCATTTTGAAGCCCTCGATCGTGGTCGATTGAACAGTGACCGCCACCTTCCAAAGGCTGTTTCCGGCCACCACAGGGCCACCATTTCAGGCGCCACCACCACAGGGAAGAACCACCTCGGCCTCCTCTGCCGTGAGGTATCCTCCGTTGAAGCTCTCGTCGTGGTCGGGTCGGGAAGGCACTATTACACGTGAATTATGTGCTTGCACTGTCGCGAAGAAGACGCGCACGCAGTCATGCGTACGCTCGATTTTCAGTTAGTTGGGCTTGGGGTTAGAGCTGCTCTCGGCCCAGTCAGATCAGCAAAGATTGGGCTTAGGCCCAATTTGGTTGAGCGTCCTCGACCACCAAAATTTTAAAATATATATTTTTTTAAAAAAAATGTGTAGATACAGATCAGTCTTAATGGAAGGAAAATATATGTTCGTGATGAAATTGCAAATAGTTTGATGGGAGAATAAAAAATAATATTTGTTTTTTCATGAATTATTAATTTCATAATATTATTATCATTATTAAATTTACAATATTTAAAAAAATTATATATATATACCCTTTTAAGTAATTGCACAAGTTAAAAGCAGTTTGGAAAGTTTGGAAACCAAACACCAAAACTCCTTTTTCTTCAACCTTCAACTCAACCACAGTTTTAACCAAACACTTAACTGTTTTTTTTGAACCACAGTTGAAAACTCTATTTTTTCAACCACAACCGCAACCGCTACCGCTATACCAAACAGGCCCTTAACCAAACACTTCACAGCTTATTGTGAACCGCAGTAAAAACGCTTTTTTTTTAAACTGTTTTTTTTCAATTTGAATCGCAAAAGCAAAAGCAATGCCAAACACACCCTTAGTTAATGGTGCTCTTGGAGTATCTAATCAAGTTTTTAGACCATTTCAATCTACAATTATTTTGAAGCTACTAAGGTTCTATTCTAGCAGTTTGTTTCAATTAATTTTTGTGACTTCTAACTTAGAATAGTTTTTTGAAAAAAAATTAGTAACACTTGAATTCCAATGCTACTATGCACTTGCAATTTTTTCTCATGTACATTCCATGATGAGCAAACTAAACACTTACCAAGTGTTGATTTTTATTGATTTAGTGAGTTTTGTTTTAAAGTATTTTTTGTTTAGAAATAAATTAAAATAATATATATATATATATATATATATATATATATATATTTATAAAAAATATGTTTGACATTAACACATTAAAATGAACTAAAAGCACAAATAAAATTATTATAAATTATAAATAATTTCTTTAAATAAAATAAAGAGCGATAAAAAACATAGATTAGATAAAAACAAAGTTGAAAGATGATGTAATTGGAAAACAAATTTAATTTAATAAATTATTTAAATAAAATAAGAAGCAATAAAAAAACCAAATTTGATCAATAGGAAAATTTCAATTAAGAAAATAATAAGAAAAAAATAATATCTAAAGTTGATATAAAATCAAATTACATAATATTTTAAGGGATGAAATTGAAAAATAAAAAAATAAATAAAAAATTTATAACAGGCGAGGCGATAATATAAGGATGAATTTTCAATGATTTTTTTAATTGTAGATAGAAAATTAACTACTTATTTCTTTTTATTTGATTATTGCAGGCGTTTTCACAATTTATATTTTGTTTATTGTGTTTAGTTTAAATTCAATTATAAAATGAACTAATCTAAATACAGTGAATTTAATAATTTAGATATCCGAATTTTCTTATTTTTTTAATGATGATGATAATTTTATGCTGGTAATTTCATTGTAACCTACCAAATAGATAAATTTATATCAATTTAAAATTCATATATTTTATAGAAAAGTTGCACTTCACAGAAATCCTGCACAAATTTATTATTTTGTCCCAAATTTATATTATAAAAAAAATTATCACACAATTAATATTTTTTTGCGTTAAGTGGCTATATATATATATATATATATATATATATATGTCTGTGTATAGAAAATAACTAATTAGAAAAATCAGATTCACATAAAATTAATCTGTGATCGAGTGAAATTGAATAATCTACCGGCCTGATCACCCGAAATCTGCTGGCAATATGGTCTTCATACCAAAACCATCATGCTAGAAATTTGAGACTGGTGAAGAGATTGAATAAGAAATTGAATAATCTATATATTAAACGACTGCGTGTCATGGCATCGTCATTCACTTAGAGCTAATGAGGACTTTTGAATGGAGGTGGTTCTTGCTGTTGGCTTCATTAGTCAGTAGCCAAAAAAGCTTTATCACTTGAGGTCAATGATTTGTTTGGTGCTTTCATTGTACCAAAATGAAAACGTAATATAATCAATTTAAATTGAATGACACAATTGAACCAAATCAAATCTTCTGTACCGAAATATTAAGGAATTTAAAACCAAACAAAAAATTAAAAGAATAAGTAAAAAAATGAGAACGTAATATATAATTAATTTCAATCGAAAGATACAATTGAAACAAATCAAAACTTACATAACAGCAATAAGGACCATACAACACAATTAAACAATCAAGGACCAAAATGAAACAACCATAAATTGGGGGGCTGCTGTGTAGTTTAGCGTGAAAGAGAGAGAAAAGGGGAAAAAAAGTTCAATCGACCGCTGTAACGTCTCCGGTCACCTTGTGAGCCACGCGTCACACCATGAGGAAACAAAAAAATGGCGCGCGCATCCAAAGAGATACCCGATGGATATTTTTCGCCACCAAAACACCCCGCACGCGCCGCCCAAAAGGCATGGGAGGCCAAATATTGGTGGTGCGTGTGCTAAACGGGCACACAATATTCGAAGGAAAATAATAGTAAAAATATGGTAAATTACCTGAATATCCTTACACTTTTCAGTTTTGTCTTATTAGGTGGTAGATTAGTATTTAGATATTTTCAAAAAATATGAAATATCAGAAACACTCCCGCAGGCAAATCATGACTTTTGTCTTATTTGAGAGTAAAATGATTATTTTATTGTGCAATGAAATGTGAAATTATCTTGGCACCCTCTCCGGCAACTGCTTTTTTTGTCATATTTGAGGGCAAAAAGATTATTTTACTTTTTATAAAAAATATAAAAAAATCAAATAAATCATGACTCGACCGACCCGACCCAAAAACCAAATCAACTCAAAAATATTATTATAATTCATAGTAAAAACACTCACAAGCTATAGTAACCGACAATAGACTCTTTTAGTATATAGTATAATATAATAATAATAATAATGTATTAACAATTTGGGTATCAGTAAATTTTGCCCGCGTGCAGCTCCTTCCAATTTTCTAGCGCCGCCCGAGTCCAATCCTACTCGTGTGAACAACATGTGACTGGACCTGGACTAAGTCTTTGGAGAGATATTAAAGGTGTAAGAGTTAGGGGTGAGCAAACCGAACCGAATAACAGATTTAACTGAGAAAACTGAAAAATAAATACCGAAAAAAAACGAACCGAAAAAAAAAACCGATTAAACCGATTTCAAAATTATTAAAAACTGTCCGGTTTGGTTCGGAATCGGTTTTATACGGACAAAACTGATTAACCCAAAACGAACCGGTTCGGTTCGGTTTGAAGTATTAGTATAAAAAGAAAATTAAGAAACCCTAACCTAAGAAACATTACCGTCTCCGCCTCTCGCCTCTCGCCTCTCACCTCTCTCTTCTCGCCTCTCGCCTCTCTCCTCTCGCCTCCCTCTGGCTCTGCCTCTCTGCAACTAAACTAAGCCTCTCGGTTCGGTACTAACAACTTAGCAAGCAGCCTCTCGCCTCTCTACCTTAGCAAGCAGCCTTTTGCATCTCTGTATCTGCATCATAAATCTCCGTTCATCTCGCCTCCCTCTGCATCTTAAATCTCATCCCTCTCGCCTCTCGCTTCTCGGCCTGTCGCTGTCTTTCAGGTCTGACTCTCTACTCTTTATCTTGTTTATTTCTTCTCTCTCTCTCTCTATTTTATATATATATATATATATATATATATATATATATATATATATATATATATATATATATATTTTCATGTTTCACTGTTTGTGTACTTGATCATGATTCTGGATGTTAGGGTTTTCTTTGTGGTTCTCGGGATGTTAGAGATGTTAGAAGTCATTGTATTTGATGATGAGGATATTTATGGTCTTGACTGGTAAAATAGGGCTCCTACGTGTGCCTGTTTGTATGTTTGAGTTTTGATTTTATTTGGTGTTTATCTTTTTGATAAATTGGGGAAATGAAGTGAGATTTAAATCTAAGTGTTTTTCATTTTGGTGTGTGAAAATATACCTTCAACTCATCTCTTGAATGTCACATTTATATCTGCTTGTCGTGTTCATGTACACTGATGAGCACATGTTTGTTTCTGATTTAAGTTTCCATAGCATTACTGTCTTTGCTTCCTTTATCAAGTATTAATCCAAGCTGGAAGAGTGTCAAATTTTCAGCTTTTCATCACTTGTGCAATTCAGGGTTCTTCTGCTTCTTGCTTGAAATCAAACAGCTACTTGTGGGCTGTGGTATGTTCACTCTTCTTGATATTTACTTGTATATGCTTCCTTCTTGATCATTATGTGAACAATTACGTGTGTTTTTGCTTTGGTCCCAGTCTTATTATTGATGATTATGATGATGATGATATACAGTGGTAGATAATGATTGACAGAAATCTGCTTGGCTCGTTATTATTGTCCAGAACTGGGAGTTGCTAATACTTGCAGACAATCTAATTTACTTAACAAAATTCTTATTCAAGTTGAAATAGGTTTAGGACAAAAGTCTGCTACCAAATGTGATTGCTTCTGTAGGTTTGAACTCATATGTGTAAAAAGTACACAATGATTTTGGCTCTTAAATTTTGCATGCATGATATCCTTCTGTTTTATTTTGCTGTTTTTTACTGACTTCTAGTAGATTTTGATGTTGCTGGTATTTGAGCTTATATGTTCATAGCATGTCGTTGGTATTAGAGATTGATGTTGCTGCAGTATAATGTGAAAATCAGTATAATGTATTGAAATATGTTGTTGCCTTGCTGCTCTGTCATCGTGAAAGTGTGGATAGGAAATTAGGAATATTAGATGAAAAATCAGTATTATGTGACTAGACCATGCTGCAAATATAGTGTAAATTTATTATGAATATATTTGCTGCGAATATATTGTGGAATTATTATGAATATATGCTGCGAATATATTGTGGATTTATTATGAATATATGCTGCGAATATAATGTGCATTCTTAAAATATATATTATTAATATGTTTTGATCTTTTTCATTTGTTAATTACAGATGGAAAACCAAAACGTTTCATCCATCGACACTACCCCAACATCAACATTTAATGCCCTCGCTTCAAACACTCAGACTACATCAGCCACTGCAGGATCTGTCACAAATGATAGAGGTAAACAACCTGAAGTCCTTACATTGAGAAAAAGAAATGTTGATGATAGAAAAAAGTCACAAATTTGGGATCATTTTACAAAACTAGATGGTGATCCTAATAAACCTAAAGCTGCATTTAATTATTGTAGAAGGGATTATGCATGTCATACTATTTTG
Organism: Salix viminalis; assembly: GCA_029228465.1. Lineage (NCBI taxonomy): Eukaryota > Viridiplantae > Streptophyta > Magnoliopsida > Malpighiales > Salicaceae > Salix > Salix viminalis. Next base: position 9,705,598 of record CM055436.1, on the reverse strand, counting down.
AATGGAACAAGTAATATGTGGATTCATTTGAAAGTATGCAAAAAATTCCCTTTTGTGGTTGATAAGAAGCAAAAACTTTTGGTATAGAACCTAAGAAAGAGATTGATGAATCAGAAGACAAAAATATGGGCACTCTAAAGGCAATAGGTTATAATCATGAAGAATGTAGATTAGCACTAGCAAAAATGATTATAATTGATGAGTTGCCTTTTAATTTTGTGGAGGGAAGGGGATTTAAATCATTTTTGAGGACAATACAACCAAGATTTGATAGTCTTTCTCGTTTTACTGTTATGAAAGATTGTTTGAAAATTTATGTTGTCGAGAAGGAAAATTTGAAGATAGCACTTAGGGGTCAACGATTATGTTTGACAACAGATACATGGACATCAATCCAAAACATTAATTATATGTCCTTAACGGCTCATTGGATTGATAGTGAGTGGAAATTGCATAAAAGAATTCTCAATTTCTGTCAAGTTTCAAATCATACTGGTGAGGTAATTGGTCAAGTGATTGAGAATTGTTTGTTAGAGTGGGGGATTGATAAACTTTTTACTGTTACAGTAGACAATGCAAGCTCTAATAATGTGACTATTTCTTATTTGAAGAATGTGATGATAGATTGGCCATTTAATATATTGTCAAATGATCATTTGCATGTAAGATGTTGTGCACATATTGTAAATCTTATTGTGGGTGATGGCTTGAAAGAGATTCATGCTTCAGTTGTTAAGATTAGAAATGCAATAAGGTTTGTGAGATCTTCACCTGCGAGGCAGCTTGCATTTAAAAAATATGCAGAAAAATTGCATATAGATTGTAAAAAGTCATTATGTTTGGATGTTGCAACTTGATGGAATTCAACCTATCTTATGTTGGATGCTGCTGAAAAATTTGAAAAGGTGTTTGTGAGGTTAGGTGAGAGTGAACCTAGGTATATGGGTTATTTTTTAGAGGTTGATCTAAAAGGGAATAAAAAAAATATAGGGCCACCTAGTTCGGAGAATTGGGAAAATGGTAGAATTTTGGTCAAGTTTTTAAAGATCTTTTACTCAATTACATTAAAGTTTTCTGGCTCATTACATGTGACATCAAATTCTTTCTTCAATGAATTGATTTACATGCATACAAACTTGTTGAAATTGTGTAAAAGTAGAGATGATGTTTTAAGTGGAATGGCAATGAAAATGATGTTGAAGTTTGAGAAGTATTGGGGTTATGATGCAAATCAAATTTCATATTGTATGTGGCTAATGTTTTAGATCCACGTTTTAAGTTGAAATATGTTAAATTTTGTTTTGGTGAGTTGTATGATTATCACAAAGCACAAGATTTAACAACAAAGGTGAAAGATCATTTAGTAAGACTATATGAGTTTTATTTAAGAGTTGATGAAGTGGAGGATGTTAATAGACATATTCATGATGTTAATGATATGGATTGCAATGATACAGAGTTAAATGTTAATACTTTTGCTCGATTCAAAAGATATTTACAAGAGGAAGATAGTGTAGAAAATAAAATAAAGTGGAGAGGTATTTGAATGATGGTTGTGAGGATCCTGATGATGATAAATTAGATATTTTAGGTTGGTGGAAGGGTAATGGTTCAAAATATAAAATACTTTCGAAGGTTGCACAACATGTTTTAGCTATTCCTATATCCACAGTGGCTTCTGAATCAACTTTTAGCACAGGCGGTCGTATACTCGACCAATTCCGAAGTTCTTTATCTCCAGCAACTGTTCAAGCACTTGTTTGTTGTCAAAATTGGTTACATCATGGATCAATTCCGATCGACATTACAACCTTGATGAATGATTATGAAAAATATAAAAATCTTGAATCAGGTTATTTTTCTTATACGTTTGTATTTTTATTTTTTTAAATAATAATCAACTTATTTGCAATCTAACATTTCTATTATTTTTTTTGTAGATTTTGGTGGAAAGTTAAATCTAGCGACGGATGATAATTAGTTCAAACCCGACTGTATTTCTTGAAGTTTTTTATGTTAATGTTGCTTGTTTATTTTGAAGCCCTTTGAAGGCATTTTCTGTAATTTAAATTTAAATTTGTTCACTTGTGTAGTTTTAATTATTTCTCATCATGCTAAATTACACAAAACAAAAGTATTTGAAGGTTAAAAAAAACTTAATAAACACTATATTAACAATTTAATACATTAATATTTGTATTTGTTGCAAAACAAATTTAAAAATACTTTGGGTTCTGGTATGAAAATAGTTTTTCAAGCCCATCAGAAAATTTATTAGAAAACCCATAAAAAAGCCCATCAGATGGCCCAAAAACCAAATTCGGTTTTATGATTTTTCTAACCAAAAAAACCGGACCGAACCGAACCGAAAGTGGTCGGTTTTGAATAGATTCGGTTCGGTTTCAGTTTGAATTATTTTTTAAAAAAAATCGGTTTGGTTACTTTTTTGACAAAAAACCGGCCCGAACCGAAAATGCTCACCCCTAGTAAGAGTTATATATTCCACGTCAGCAGACATTAACTTCTTATGACCTTGACCTTCGTTCGACACTCTTTGCCTGTGATCTATCTATCTAGCTAAGGTAACCGTTGCTTGAGTCCCTATACGTATAGACGAGTCATTAGCATGCGTTTCGTTGGAGGAAGAAAAAGTTTTGTTTCGTTTTAATATATATATAATTTTTTATTTTTTATTTTAGTTCTTAATATTTTATTTTTTGGTTTAGTATCAATCTTTTTATTTCTTTGGTCTTTCTAGGATAGTTGTTAATTTTTTATTTGTGTTTATATATCTATATTCTTAGTTTTGACTTTTTAATTTTTTATTATTATTTATCTTTGTATTAAATGCACTTTTATGTTAAAAAAAAAGAATAAGTTTAGCTTTGATGACATGAAATGAGAGTGAAACTATCTCTTGTGCATGTATAGTGAATCTTCTGTTGTTAGTGATTTGTTATCTGTGTTTTTTTAATCTGTTTTGTTCATGTGTGGCTTGATATATTTTTAGTTTAAAGTGTTTTTTATTTAAAAAGAAATTAAATTAATTTTTTTATTTTTTCAAATTTATTTTTCATATTATTATATTAAAAGTATTTTAGAATGCCGAGATTTAATTAATTTGAGATTTAAAAAAAAATAGGTTATTTTTTATGTATATTTTAAGACTTTCATATTAAACAAATATCCCAATATATAATTAGCCTCATATATTTTTTAGAGAAAAAACCTTATAAATAATCATTGTCATTATTTTAAATGTCTTATCTATAATAAAATGACTAAATAAAAAAACTAAATAACCAAAAGTTTAGTAGGTTGATTATTTCTCTCAGATATATGGCATCATAAAAAAAATTCTAGGACCATTATTTTTTTTCTTACATGTTAAAAAATTTGGTTCTGGTTGCGGTGAAGTGTATGGCAAGTGACTCATATATTTTTTTATTTTAGAAAATTTGGCTCAATTTTCCCACTTATTTTATCTACATTTGGCTTCATATATATTTTTGTTTATGTAATATTTAATCTGAAATATCATACATAAAAAAGCCACAAAACTCAATTTTGAACAAAAATAGCATCGACCAATTAATTATTTCAATTATTATTCTCATTTTTATTATCATGATTGTTAAATTGTCACAATTATTATAGTTGTCATGATAACTATTATTGTAAATAATTAATGTTATGATTATTATTGGCAATGTCATAGCTGCCACAATCATTATTGTTATAAAAAAATTAAATTATTTTTTATTTTTTAAGATTTATTCTTCATATTATTATATTAAAAGTATTTCAGAATACTAAAGTTTAATTAATTTGATTTTTTTTAAAAAAAAAAACATAGTTTATTTTAAGGCGTTAATATTAAACAAGTATCAAAATATATCATCAACCTCACATATTTTTAAGAAAAACAATACCTTAAAAGTAATCGTTATTATTATTTTAAACATCTTATCAATAATATAATAAATATAAAAAAACTAAATAATCAAAAGTTTTGTAGGTTGATTATTTCACTTAGATGTATATCATCATAAAAATACAGTACTATTAACATTTTTTTTCACATGTTATAAAATTTGGTTCTGGTTGCGACGAAGCGCAGGGCAAGTGACCCGTATATTTTTTTATTAAAGATAATTTGGCTCAATTTTTCCACCAGTTTTGTCTACATCTCACTTTGTATATTTTTTTTATTTACATAATATTAGATCTAAAATATCATATATAAAAAAGCCGCAATGATCAATTTTTAACAAAAATAGCATCAACCAATGAATTATTTTGATTGTTATTCTCATTTTTACTATCATGATTGTTAAATTGATTAAATTTAATGATACTAAAAAATTAAATCAACATTTATTTTGCTTAAAACAAAAATTAGTCCAATACACAGCAGAGCATGAGAATTGGGTGCCCTATAACTCCAAAACATGTAGTAGGTTGGTTAAGAAAGTTTTTTCCTTCTTTAAATTTTAGATTTCAAATATTGGAATAAGTATTTAAGAGAATATGCATCATAGTATATAAATAAATTGTGAAAAATAAAGGAAAATGAGTATGTGTTCTTAAAATTGTTTTGTTCGACAAAATTAATTTTAATTGGCGAATGCTGTGTGTGGGTGTAAATATAAAATAACACAATAAAATCAAGAGGTACATGAATTTGTTGCAGCATATACCTCACTAGTAGTGCAATGTTATGTCAGTATAAAACCTAGAAGATCCTATAAATCAATTTGTGTTAAAAAATTTAATTATTTTTTTTATTTTAAACAATATTATTTTAATTTAAAAGACTATCCAAAATGGCATTCACAAGTGAACAACAACAAGAAGAGCGTTAATTAATTCTCCCTCAACTACTGTTACAATCCACTGCTGAATGGATGGGGATGAACAGTACGATGCTATTTTCATCAAATGAATTTTGCTGAAATGCAAGCAAAAAGCAGGAAAAGGATGCAAATTAATTTTGCTGCCCCCACGGAAAGTTGAGCCTAAAAGGGGAAGAAAAGTGCAAATGAATTGCTGCCCCTAAGAACTATAAGAGTAACTTTAATGATAAAAGCCATTTTAAAAAGTTAAATTGATAAAATGAATTTTTGAATAGTATAAATATGGTTTTTTTTTTCTTAATGTATATTCCAATCATAAAAATCATTTAAAAGAATCATTTTATGTATATCATTTTAAATATGTTCTTACTACACTTATAAAATCAATAAAATTTGAAATTCAATCCTTTCCACAAACTAATTAAGCAATTTGATCATCATCATGCGTGCATCCTTTCCACAAATTAAATCCTTCGCTACAAATTCACAAAACCAACTGGTTCGCCATTAATAAAATAACACAAACACAAACAAAATATAATAATAAAGCAAACTACAACCTCTTGACTCTACGCCAACTGAATGGATGGGGATGAACAGTACGATGCGATTTTCGTCAAATGAATTTTGCTGAAATGCAAGCGAAAAGCAGGAAAAGGATGCAAATTATTTTAGCAACTCATTTAGCATTTCCGGTTGGAGAAGTTAAAATTATAAACAAAAACTAAAAAGATATTTTTTAAGCTTTGCCTTTTGCAATGCCTAATGCATTGGGGATGCTCTTATAATCCATAATTTAAATGAGTGCAGATGAACAGTACTTTATCATTCTATTTTGGCTTTGTTGCGCTAATAACAGTTACAGTGAAAAGGGTGCAAATTAATTGTTACCCCCACTAAAAGTTGAACAAAAAACAGGAAGAAGAGTGCAAATGAATTGCTGCCCCAATAACTATTACAATCCACAGTTTAAATGAGTTTAGATGAACATTACTTTATTGTTCTATTTTAGCTTTATGTATAATGTAGAAAAGAATTTTAAATAAAAACAATTTATAAAACATACCAAATGTAGCAGAGTCCCCTAGTAATTGCCGTAAAAAAATAATAATATCATTTTATTTTAATGAGTAGTTAATTAATTACTATCATTTTTGCTATGCTATGATCTCTTACACATTTATTTATTTAGCTTCACCAACAATGCTTTTGCATGTCATACACCCCGTTGCATAAAGCTGAAAGAGCTTCTAAATTTATCAATCTTCTTTTTCATAATAACAATGTATATTCTTTTCTTTAAAAAAAAAAAGTCATATCTTCCATGTATTATTGTAAGCTGTGGATTTCATTGCAAACTGCATGCATCTCTAGAGTGCAACTGCTTGCCTCCACATGCATACATTAGAAAAGTTTCTCTGCCTATCCTATCATATTTGTTTATTTTGATCTTTTAAGCGTTAATTTCAACATAGATTTATTTGTTTTGTCAAAAAAAAGATCAATCTATAGTGGAATTTTCCCAATTATTTACCAAAACAAACTATGAAGTCAATTCCTAAATAAATATAATGTAAAATATAAAATTATAAAATAATAATTAACTAAAAAAACATTGACTCCAATTATACAAATCAATCCTTGTTTTTTTTTTTAATTATTATTATACACACACACACATCATGTATAAATAAAGGGGTTGGATTGTTCAAGCTTCAAACTTAGTCATGACACTTTAATTCTTTTAAATTGATGAAATTAAGTTTTATTTTGCTAAATCAAGCATTAATTGAGTAACATAATATTTTCTTGATGATGAAAAAAAAGTTAGGGGTCAATGTAAAAAAAACCCGAGAACAAGAAAAAAAAATTATAATCCATAATGATTTACTTTATATATATATATATGAGATACTTGTCTTGCGCTTCGTCACAAATATTTTTTTTAAATGTAAAAAAAAATGAGCTTTTTATAATGCTATATATTTGGCAAAAATAATCAGCTTGAACAATTTTTTTATTAAGTAAGGTTAAAAAATTAATTATAAAACAATTTCTTGTGTTTAATACTAATGTGAAGTAATAAAATTTTATAGAAATAAGATGAAAAATTAAACACTACTTCACTGGCAGATTTGTGTACAGACAAATGATAAAATCTATTAAAGATGAGTTATTTGTTTTCTGCAGTAAACTGATTGATTATTGCTTTAACTATGCGGTTAAATATTCAATTGACATATATTAAAACTTCAATTGATAAAATCCATTAAAGATGAGTTATTTGCTTTCTGCAACAAACTGATTGATTGTTAGACTTGTTTTAACTGTTTGGCTAATCATTCATTTAGTATCATGTTTATTTTTGCAGACAACACAGAGAATATGTATGAAATGTATTGCGACAGTAAAACTGCAACTGATAAAATCCATTAAAGATGAATTATTTGCTTTCTGCAGCAAACTGATAGATTGTTAAGCTTATTTTAACTGTTTGACTAATAATTCATGTTTATTTTTTCGACATTAAATTAGTTAAATTATTATTCTCAAAAAGTTAAAGACATTATTGACTCCCATAATTTTTTCAAATCATTAATACGAGATATTATATCTAAAATATTATATATAGAGAAGTTGCAAAACTTAGTTCTTAATAAATACTACATTGAATGATAAATTATTTGAATTATTATTTTCATTGTTATTAATATGATTCAAGACAAAATCTAAAAAAATATTAGCAACATAAATTTTTTTTTATTTGATTTGAAGAATAAATGAAAATAATTAAAGGAACTAAGCAAAATTAATATTATTATCATTATGAACATAATTATTATAATCGTTTGGATTATAATAAAATTTGTTATCATTGATAGTTTTGATATTATTTTATGATTTATTGTTAATATTAGCATCATAGCCATAATTATTAATATTATAAGCATAATAATCACTGTAATAAATTATTATTGTTATCACCATTATCATTATTAATACTATTTAAACAATAAAAGTTATTAAATTATCCTGAAAAATAATAATAATAATAATAATAATAATAATAATAATAATAATAAATTATAACAGAAGATTAAGAAAAAAACAATTATAAAAACAACCAGTAAGATTATTATTATTATCATTGTGCAAACAATGAAAACCATAAAATGTTCTTGAAGAATAAAACAAAAAACCAAAAAACTTTAACAAAAGAGAAAATAAAAACAAACAAAATGAATGCAGCTAGAACTATATTTTTTCAATGCAAAAAAAAATATTAAGAGTGTGAGATTTTTTTAGAACACTATAAATTTGTACAAAATAATAAATTTGTGTAGAATTTTTGTGAAGCACTGGTTTTCAAAAAAATATATGCATTTTAAATCGATATGAATTTATTTGTTTAATTGGTTTCAACAAAATAACCAACATAAAATTATCATTGCCATTAAAAAAACAAGAAGATTCGGATATCTGTAAACACATAATAAATTCACGGAAATAATAATTTAACTTAAATTAAACACAATAATACAAGATAAATTCTGTAAACACATGCAATAACTAAACAACAAAAATAAGTCGTTGATTTTCTATCTATAAAAAAAAAACATAATTGAAAATTCATTGGTACATCAATATTATTATCATAATTATAACAATTAAAATTATCATCACCATTACTGCCCAAATAATGAAAATTATTAAATTGCCACGAAAAAAAAAGCAAAACATTTTTACAAAAGAGCAAACATGAAAGCAATTAAAAAAAAACAATGACTAAATTTATCATTATTATTGTGTAAAGAATGAAATCCATTAATTTATTTTGAAGAATAAACAAAACATAAATTCTAAGAAAAGAGCAAACAAAAACAACAACAAAAAAATAAAACCAAAATAAATACTATGAGCAAAATTCTTTTATCTAATCTGAAAAACAAATAAAAATAAAAGAAAATACTAAAAAATAAAGAACAAAGCGAAGAAAGAATAAAACTCAATTTTAAAATGAATACCCATATAAACTAAAATTTAAGGACTAAACTAAATAATAGTTTTCAACATAATAATTTTTAGAACGGTTTGAATGAACAGTTACTTATGTCTAATTGAACAGTATTTTAGCCAACAAGGTTTATGTTTTTCTTTAATGTAATATGCTGTAATAGTATATCTTTATTTTTATTTTTAAATGATACGTGTTGTGTTCTTTTGACAGCGCATGGCCATAGAAACCTTATGTAGGTGCTCACATGTAGCAAAATCTCGAGGCTTCTTTTTAAGGAAGATGCTTGTTCTACCTTTTTACTCTTTATTTTTTTTAAGTTCAATTTTGGTACGTAGTGAGGAGATGCACACCCTCTCCTTAAGTGAGGTACGTAGTGTTGTTCCTCCGGTGGGATTTTATTCATTTTAGATGAATATCTTGTTAGAAATTTCCATTTGTGTCCCTCATGACACACTCATGTTCTTGATTATGCAAACCCATGACCATAAAGATAGGTCATGGGGTTTGATCATAGGGATCAATTGATTGATCATGGGGATCAATTAATTGATAATGACTAATTATCTCCATGATGGAAGGAGAAAATTGGAAAATAAATTAGTGAGTGGGGTCCCTGATCTACCTATAAATAATAGCTTGTGTACTCCATCTACGGCTATTGGTAGGTATAGATCAGAAGGTTCCTCTCGTAAAAATATTTTATTATTTTGTATTGTTGTTGCCGCTTTGGGAAAAGCTTTGTTGCTGCTGCTATTGGGATTATTCTTTCGGTACTTAAGCATCAATGGCTAAAGGTATTTATAATCTAAATTTCCGCTGCTATATATGAATTTAGCATTTGATTATTTAAAGTATATCTAACATGTGGTATCAGAGCCTACCTTTATGCTATTTTGCTCAGTATATTCGTTAGTGATTCTCGTATATTGAATCATTTATTTTGATTTTCGATTTATAAAGTAGTGTTGTTATTTTACGTAAAATGTTGTAAATGACAACGTGTGTAACTAAATTATACTTTATGACCTATTGTTAATGACAACATGTGTAACTAAAGTAAATTGAAAATTAAAATTAAAACTTAAGAAAGGAGAGGCCAGTCTAGTTACCGGCGACCCTTCAAGGGCCGTCTGCCACACAGGGAGGGGCCAGTGGCCTCTCCTAGCTGATGGAGGGAAAGGTCATTGACCTCTCCCCGTGTTGTCACTAGCGACCCATATGGGTCGCCAGTGAAAAACAGCAACGACGACCCTTCAAGAGTCATCTAACACATGGGAGAGGCCAGTGGCCTCTCCCCAGTTGATAGAAGGAGAGGCCAGTGGCCTCTCCCTCGCCGGTGAAAGTACCAGCGACCTTCGAGTCTCTGGGGACATAAAGAAAAACGGCGACCCATTGGGTCGCCGTGACTGGAAGGGGCGACGGCTTCTGTGGCCGCCGCATAAAGATTGAATCAGCTGTCGGTTGGTGGCCCGTTGCCGGCGCATAAGGGAGCCGGTGCAAGTTTGGGTTAAACGGGTCATCGGGTCAACTAACCGGGTAGGGTTTTTTCAAACCCATAAGGAACCAGGTTTAATAAAAGGGTCATTAAGTGGGTGGACCAGTTTGGTCCAACCCAATACAAAACCGACCCAATGGTTGACCCGGTCGTATAAAAAAAATTAAAATGGGATCGTGGGTGCAGGGAATCGAACCCAGGTCTCCCCAGTCCACTTCACAACTCTTCCACTGAGCTATGCTTCTTTTATGGCAAATTAATGCAGTTTTAATTGATTTTAAATTATACTATATAGTATATTATCCTGTGCATTTATTTTATGCTTACATGATGAAGTATTATGCTTTATGCTTATGTAATGTAGTTTTTATTCCTATTTGTTTTATGTTATGAGGTATTGAATTAATACAGTACATTAACTTAGGAATAAATCTTGTAATTTATATTATTTAAATGTAAATTAATTAATGCCTAGACATAAGAATAAACAATCAAACCATAAGTGTTAGTGAATTTAATGGTATTATCCATTTTTCAATGTCTAGGAAAGTTCTGTGTAGGAAAGTCTTGGTATTTAAGCGTGTCCATTGAGACCCACCTCACTTTCCTTGGAACTTACTTGGTTGTAATTTGGAAAAATACTGTTTAATTCATATTGGTTTGTTTGATTACTAAAGTATCTTATCTAGGCATTGATATAATTATTAGATGTTAATGAAGTAGTAATTATCATAATAATTTTAGAAATGCCACAGCGTCTGATTTTATAAATGATAGTTACATCAAGAAAATATATGTGAACTTCATAAGGAAAATTAACATCGGGTTGTAATTAATTCATAAATTTAATTGCTAATCCCCACAGGGACGTTTTTATTTTTATGACGTAATTAGAATAAGATAGTAAATTTAATATTTAAGAAATAAAATTTATCTTAGGCCCATAGGTACGGAAAATTTTATTTTTTTAAGTTTAAATTTATTAGACTTATTAATAAGTAATAAATTTCATGCGTGATGCAACCTTTGCCCACAGGTAGGTTGAAATTTTTTATTAAATTAACATTGGTTAATTTAAATAAAGTTATTTCATAGCAATAAAGTAATTTTTTAGTTTCCGTGATAATTGTAGTTATTCCTTCCGCTTTGATTGAAATAGTTCCAATGCTAAATGGTAATAATTTTTCTGAATGGAAAGAAAATTTGCTTTTTACATTGGGGTGCATGGAACTTGACTTGTCGCTCCATGAGGACAAACCACCCGTCCTGACGAACTCCAGTGCGACACTAGAGATTGCTAAACATGAACGGTGGGAGCGATCTAATCGCTTAAGTCTCATGTTTATGAAATCTCATGTCATTAAGGGCATTCGGGGTTCAATCCCAGAATGCACCAAGGCTAAGGATTTTATCAAAGCTGTTAAGGAACAATTTGTCAGTTCTGATAAAGTCTTAGCCAGCACTCTAATGAAAAGGCTATCAAGCAAAACCTTTGATAGTTCCAGAAGTGTTCGAGAGCACTTCATGGAAATGAGGGACATGTCTGCTCAACTGAACTCCCTAGAGGTTGATGTTTCTAAGAAAAAAAATATCATATCTCTAGTTTGTCATGATTTTTTTTTTGTTGAGGCTCCTAGTAATACATGGTGGATTGATTCTGGTTCTACAATCTATATTGTTAATACAATGCAGGGTTTTCTTAACACAAGGAAACCAGCAAGCCATGAACAACGAGTATATTCTGGAAATAAATCGTTTTCTCAAGTTGAGGCGGTTGGGACATTTAGGTTGATTTTGAAATCCGGATATATTTTGGATTTGGATAATGTATTTTTTATTCTGCATTTTTCAAGAAACTTAATTTCTGTTTCAAAATTGGATATTATTGGTTATGGGTTTTGGTTTATCAACTCAACCTTTAGTATTTTTAAAGGTGAAAACCTTGTTGGTGGTGGAATAAAAATTGATGGTTTATTCAAAATTGATTTAGATCCCAACTTTGAAAACAATTATTTATCCTTACATAGAAATATTGGCATAAAGAGGAGTCTTATGAATGAGAACTCTATTTGGTTATGGCATAGGAGATTGGGACATATCTCCATAGAGAGGATCAAAAGGTTAGTAAATGATGGAGTTTTAAAAACTCTTGATTTTACTAATTTTGGTACTTATGTGGATTGCATAAAGGGAAAGCAAACCAACAAGACCATTGTCATAACCCAATTTTTGGGTTACTCCCCAAAATCTACCAAAAAAATAACAAAAAATAAAATAAAAGGGGCCGACATGGGTAGAAAAATCAATGTGCAAATTTTGGTTCTTTTCGAGAGTCTAATTGTATCTCTTTTGTCCCCAAAAATAGAGGAAAATACAGATGTAAGGAAAAATAATATATCATCGGATAAATCTGTGTAAAAAGTAAGTCGAGAAATATATTATATTTTTATAGGCCAATTTGATTTAATCATCGGCCAATTTAAAAATATAATTATGTTTGAGAATTAATTTACGGTCCAATTGAAGGATTTAATTAAGTGCAAGGACTTAATTATACTTTAAATTGGTCTCATCAAATTAATTAAGGGCTTAATCGATAAAAATCAAATTCTTGAATTTAATTCGGGTTCAATTGAGAAGTTTGGAATTTTCGGAGACTGAATTGAATTTTTCCAAGCCAATTGTGCGAAATCAGGGGTCCAATTGGAAACAATTGAGAGTTTAATGGTCAATTGAGGGTCAAATAACATAAATTGGAAGTCAAGGACCAAAATAAAAGAGGCGCGCAAATTTAAGGCTAACATTGAATTTTTCATGGGGACGCAATCGCACAAAATTAAAAGTTTAAAACCAATTAGGGGTGCGATTGAACAAATTAAAAGTTAAGGGACCAAATTGATTTTTTCACCCAAACCCACAATCATCGCAGGCATGACTGCACTGTTCAGTCACCTGAACAGTGCAGGCACGCCACCTGCGGCAACCCATTGTTGCACGCAATGGGCAGCCAAAGGGTTGCCGTCCTTCGCTATAAATTTGCATGCATGCACTGGACGAATGGGGGGGAGAAAACGGGAAGAAAACTGGGCAGAATAATGGGGAGCAGAAAAAAAAACAGGAAGAAAACATAGAAAAATAAAGAGATTGTTGAAGCCAAATTCACGTAAAAAGATTGATTTAATCTTCATCCCTTCGTCTCTTGCCGTCAGCTCTCTCTCTCCCCGTCGTCTCTCCCTCTGCCAATTCGACCCTCTCTCTCACTAAAAAACCAGAAGCCTTTCTCTCTCTCTCAATCTCGGTTCGGCAACTCCAGTCATCAACACCGGCCACCCCTCACCACCATTTCATCACCATCATCTCTGCCTTCACCCCAGCAGCACGACCATCTTCTCCGGCGAAGCAACGGGACCAACAACCACGACAGCAACGTGACTAGTGCATCTTTCGACGTCCACTCCGGCCACCACGGTCCACCATTTTCGACGCCACCACGACAGGGAGAACCACCTCGACCTCCTCTAACCAACGGTGCTAACAGGTACACCTCTCGTCACACTCGAAAAATCACTGTTGATTGTCTCCTACATCTCGTCGTTCACCTGCATGCACATTTGAGTTGGGTCGGGCTTCGTGCCCGGCCCACATGCGTTAGGGAGGTGGGCTTACAGCCCACCCGGACTGGAGGCCCAGTTCATGAGAGGTGGGCTGACAACCCACCTAGGCTTTTATCCCAACCCATTAAAATTGGGCTTTGACCCATCTTGGCTAGCCGACCCATTTAGTTGGGCCCGACCTGAATTTATTTATTTATTTATTTTAAAAAAATATTACAAAAATTGCATTTAAAAAAAGGAAATAAAAAAATGTGTTGTTTTCGTGCATACAGCCGGATTCCAAGATTTTTTCCATCATATTTTTTTTTTCATAAAAAAAAAATATTTTGCATCTTCCTCATGTCTTAAAACAAAAAATTGGATATCGTAACCGGTTTATGATTATCCGTTGGAATTTGGCCAAAATATCAAAAATAATTATAAATATTTTTTGTTTTATCTATTATGGTGTAAATTTACATTGTAAAGTACACCCGTGAAAAAAAGGGTTTTATCTATTAGGGTGTAAATTTACATTGTAAAGTACATCCATGGATAAAAAAAAGGGTTTTTAAACTACGGTGTAAATTTATATTGTAAAGTACATCCGTAGATAAAAAAAGATTTTTACTGCGGTGTAAAATTACATTGTAAAGTATACCCGCAGACAAAAAAATGGTTTTTGAAAATGTAGTGCAAATTTTTTAACTTAGAAAAACAATCAAACAACAATGCAGCTTACCTTAGGTAGGGTGCACTGGGGGTGATGCGTCTTTCCCTTGCACAACAAGTCTCCTTACCTAGACTCTCGCAGACCAATAGGTTCCTAGTAACCTTAATACTAGGTGGCGACTCCAAATATTTATAGTCGTAAATTTTACGACTATAAAACACCTCATTTTCACCGCGCGTCGTTGTCTCTCCAGAGAGGGATGGCGGGGCCTGAAGCGCGTAAAAAAATCATCGTCGCGAAAGATGGCGACTCCACTGGGGACATTACTGGACTAAGCTTTGTTTGTTTGATTGTGTAATTTTTGAATTTGTTTTTGCACGCATTTTTACTGTTTTAACATGCATTTTTACCGCTTTAGCATCTATTTTACTTGCAACTTATGCATAACATTGAGCTTGAATTATTGGTATCATTCATTTTAATTTCCAGAGTAAACCCAATTTTAAGTTAGGTGGGGATTAGCGGTCTGCCCCATGACTTTCAGTCGGGGTTCAAATTCGTGAAACATCCAACTATGAACTGAGTGTTTACTTGATAATGGCGGTCATACTGTGCCCCAACCATTTCTTGTAAACCCCTATACCACCTTCACGTAAGGTAGTCACTGGGCAGTTCATAGACCTTCGAGACCAGGTAGAAAGCTTACCCCTCATGTAATGGCCTAGAACTTGTCTTTGGGTACAAACTCCCCGATAATTCACCCGATATGTATATACATACATTTGCATCCACATGTATCCATCATCGTGCATAACATATCATCAGCATATTGAAATATAGGTCCCCAAAGAGCTCCTACCACTAGACTTCGACAGAGAAATATGGTGTAACAGCCCGGCCCAACCTGCCATATATTGTCCGCTTTGGGCCTTACAGCCCTCCGCGGTTTTGTTCACGGTGACGCGAGCCCGCCGAGCCCTAACGCCCCAAAACGCGTATGACAAGTTAGCAACCAGCACTCTTAATAAGGCCATCTACCACTCCCTCACCCGCCGATGTGGGATATTACAATCCACCCCCCTTAAGGAGCCCGGCGACCCAGTCATCTACACCCGGACAACCGGTGAGTCGGCTCACGATACCAAATGTAACGGCCAGATTTTTTTCTAACATATGGTACCGGAAATCGAGCAAACCCGATTACCTCACATCATCAAAATACCATCCATACAATCAACATTTCATTAAAAGTGGATCTTACATAAACATGTAGTATTATGGTTGCATAATTAGAAAATTCATATTAAAAATATGCCTACATAGACATGAGTTTGCATTCCTATCGTAACTAATAGCCATTACAAATTTATACAGAAGGGTTTAATAAGAGTTATGTGTTCAGTACATTGTTTCATACGAAGTATATTGCGATTTAGTATGCATCTACGTGATTCCTTGCAAAAGTAGGTTCCTGTGTGTGTCGGGTTCCTAGACATCTGGTGGGTATGAGTCCCTGCACTAGTTGTAATATCCCACATCGGCGGGTGAGGGAGTGGTAGATGGCCTTATTAAGAGTGCTGGTTGCTAACTTGTCATACAGCGTTTTGGGAGTGTTAGGCTCGAAGTGGGCTCAGCGTCACCGAGAACAAACGCGAGTGGTAAAGGCCAAAGCGGACAATATATGGCGGGTTGGGCGGGTACATTACGGTTGGTATCGAGCCGACCTCAACGGCTGTCCGGTTGTGCCTGAGCGAGGGTCGTCCGGGCTCCTTAAAGGGGTGGATTGTAATATCCCACATCGGTGAGTGAGGGAGTGGTAGATGGCCTTATTAAGAGTGCTGGTTGCTAACTTGTCATACGCGTTTTAGGGCGTTAAGCTCAGAAGTGGGCTCGCGTCACCAGGAACAAAACCGTGAGGGCGGTAAGGCCCAAAGCGGACAATATATGGCAGGTTGGGCCGGGCTGTTACAGTCTGATTTACTTTAATTGATTCTGGAGCTAGTCATTCATTTGTATTATGTAAAATTGTGGAATGATTGCATGTGGTGCCTCACAAGTTGCGAATAGAGGTGACAATTAGTACCACTTTAGAAGAAAGCATGAATATTGATGATATCTATAGAGGAGTTAAACTATATATTGAAGGGTTGGGATTGAATGTAGACCTTATGTCATTAGAATTATATGACTTTGACTTGAATTTTGGGCATGGATTGGTTAAGCAAACATAAGGCACAAGTGGATTGTTTTACCAAAACAGTGACTCTCCAGGGGGTAGGAAATAGGAATGTTGTATTTAAAGGAGAGAGAAAAGTTCTTCCAAACTGTATGATTTCAGTCTTAAGGGCTAGAAGGTTAATGAGGAAGGGTTGTCCTGGTTGGTTAACTCATGTAATAAAAAAAAACAAGTATCTATTTCCACGAATAGATGAATTATTTGATCAGTTAAAGGGTGCTAAGGTATTCTCTAAGATAGATGTAAGGTCAGGGTATCATCAATTGAGAATTAAAGAACAAGATATTCAGAAGACAACATTCAGAGCCCATTATGGACATTACAAGTTCTTAGTGATGCCTTTTGGGTTGACCAATGCACCAGCGATGTTCATAGATTAAATGAATCGAGTGTTTCCACCTTACTTGGATAAATACATGGTGGAATTTATCGATGACATCTTGGTATATTCTAGTTCATATTCAGAACATGAACAACATTTGTGGGTCGTGTACAGACTTTGAGGGAGAATAAATTGTATACAAAGCTGGATAAGTGTGAGTTTTGGCTCAAGGAAGTGGTATTTTTGAGCCATGTGATTTCTGCAGAAGGAATATTCATGGATCCAAAGAAGGTAGAGGTTGTGTAAAATGGGTGAGGCCTACTAATGTGATAGAAATTCGAAGTTTCTTGGGTCTCGCAGGATATTACCGGAGGTTTAGGGAGGGGTTCTCCACCGTAGCATCACCTTTGACCAAACTAACTCGCAAATAAGTCAAATTTGTCTGGTCGGAGGAGTGTGAAGGGAGTTTTCAAGAACTAAGGAAAAGGCTCACTTCTGCTCCTGTGTTGGCCCTTCCATCAAGGAACATAAGGGTTTGCGGGTATATAGCGATGTTTCAAAAAGAGGTCTGGGATGTGTACTGATGCAACATGATTGTGTAATTGCTTATGTATCCAGACAATTAAAGCCACATGAGGAGAATTATCCAGTTTATGACCTGGAACTTGCAGCGGTAATGTTTTGCCCTAAGAATATGGAGACAATTTTGTATGGGTCACAACTGCAAATCTTCTCAGATCATAAGAGTTTGAAATATTTGATGTTGCAGAAAGAGTTAAACATGCGCCAAAGAAGATGGGTGGAGTTAATAAAAGATTATGATTGCGTGATTGACTACCATCCTGTAAGGCTAACATTGTAGCAGACGCTTTAAGTAGAAAGGGGTAAAGTAATTAGGAATAATATAGAAATTAAGAGACAAGGAAGTATAGTGGAAATGAGAAAAATGGGTTTGTGGCTAAGTCTGGGTCCTGAAGGGTCATTGTTAGCCAGTTAAAAATCTGATCTGTACTTCGAGATAAAGTTTTGGAGGCTCAACAAGTAATGAGAAGGTAAGGAAGGTTAAAGGGAATGTGAACCAGGGTATAGAAAAGCCTTTTCAGGTGTTATCTGATGGACTAATAGCTATGGGAAGACGAATTTATTTGCCCAATAATGAGATCCTTAAAGATGAGGTATTGAGAGAAGCTCATGAATCCCGTTTTGCTATCATCCTGGAAGTACAACGATGTATAAGGATTTAAAGAAATATTATTGGGGGCCAAATATGAAGAGAGAAATAACAGAAATTTATGGATTCAATATGTGTTTTCGGTTGGAATTTTGTTGAGGGATTATGTGTTGAAATTTATGTTTTCAATGTGTGATTTTGTTGGGATTTTGTTGATGGATTATATGCTGAAATTTATGGTTACAATGTGTGGTTTGTTGGGATTTTATTGAGTGATTGTGTGCTGAAATTTATGGATTCAATGTGTGTTTTCGGTTGGAATTTTGTTGAGGGATTATGTGTTGAAATTTATGTTTTCAATGTGTGATTTTGTTGGGATTTTGTTGATGGATTATATGCTGAAATTTATGGTTACAATGTGTGGTTTGTTGGGATTTTATTGAGTGATTGTGTGCTGAAATTTATGGATTCAATGTGGGTTTTCGGTTGGAATTTTGTTGAGGGATTATGTGTTGAAATTTATGTTTTCAATGTGTGATTTTGTTGGGATTTTGTTGATGGATTATATGCTGAAATTTATGGTTACAATGTGTGGTTTGTTGGGATTTTATTGAGTGATTGTGTGCTGAAATTTATGGATTCAATGTGTGTTTTCGGTTGGAATTTTGTTGAGGGATTATGTGTTGAAATTTATGTTTTCAATGTGTGATTTTGTTGGGATTTTGTTGATGGATTATATGCTGAAATTTATGGTTACAATGTGTGGTTTGTTGGGATTTTATTGAGTGATTGTGTGCTGAAATTTATGGGATTCAATGTGTGTTTTCGGTTGGAATTTTGTTGAGGGATTATGTGTTGAAATTTATGTTTTCAATGTATGATTTTGTTGGGATTTTGTTGATGGATTATATGCTGAAATTTATGGTTACAATGTGTGGTTTGTTGGGATTCTATTGAGTGATTGTGTGCTGAAATTTATGGATTCAATGTGTGTTTTCGGTTGGAATTTTGTTGAGGGATTATGTGTTGAAATTTATGATTTCAATGTGTGATTTTGTTGGGATTTTTGTTGATGGATTAGGTGTTGAAATTTATGGTTTCAATGTGTGATTTTGTTGAAATAAGTATGGTGACGAATGTGAAATTTGAAAATAGATATATACTGATTTTTGTGGACATTGATGTCATGAGGCGGTGCGATCGGGGATTGAATCATCGTCCAGACAAGAACAACCCAGAAGTAGATCAGGTAGGTGAATTACACCTCTCTTTTTATATGACACATAAGAAGTATTTTAAGTTGAATATTATTTGAATGCGATAGAGTTTATATTAGTTTATTGAATGCTTAAATGTGAATAATCGATTGATTAGCTTCGGCTAATGGCATCCAAAAGGATGACCGGAACAAATGATTGATTAGCTTCGGCTAATGGCATCTGAAAGGATGACCGGAACAAATGATTGATTAGCTTCGGCTAATGGCATCCGAAAGGATGGCCGGGATAAACGATTGATTAGCTTCGGCTAATGGCATCCGAATGGAGGGCCGGGACAAATGATTGATTAGCTTCGGCTAATGGCATCCGAAAGAATGGCCGGGATAAACGATTAATTGGTTTCGGCTAATGGCATCCAAAAGGATGGCCGGAACAAATGATTGATTAGCTTCGGCTAATGGCATCCGAAGGGATGGCCGGGACGAACGATTGATTAGCTTCGGCGAATGACATCCGAATTGATGGCCGGGACAAAAGAATGATTAGCTTCGGCTAATGGTATCCGGAACGGATAACCGGAGTGAATGAACGGTTAACCTAAGCAAATGATGTCTTATGAGGATAGTCGGGTTTGAGATTATGGTTAATTACAATAGTTACTGTATATATTTATTGCATTGCAAGCTATATGTGCCAAATATATGAAGTGATTATAAATGTTGATGCCTCATTTAACTGCCAGACCGTTTAGTCTTCATTATTATTATTATCATTAAGTAATTACATTCTCTTAAAATGTTTAATACTACTGTAACATCCCACATCGAAAGAAGAGTGTCCGGAGCCAGGGCATATTAAGGCAGTTGGTACCTAACCTTGTAGGACGTGTTTTGGGGCCTGTGGGCTGCCAAGAACAAAACCGTGAGGCGTGGACGCCGGGTTGGGCTGAGCCATAGCGGACAATATTCTGCAAGGGAGAGTGGGTCAGGGCCTTACATATGGTATCAGAGCCGAGGACGGCTCGTTCTTAAGGTGGGGGGATTGTAACATCCCACATCGAAAGAAGAGTGTCCGGAGCCAGGGCATATTAAGGCAGTTGGTACCTAACCTTGTAGGATGCGTTTTGGGGCCTGTGGGCTGCCAAGAACAAAACCGTGAGGCGTGGACGCCGGGTTGGGCTGAGCCATAGCGGACAATATTCTGCAAGGGGGAGTGGGCCAGGGCCTTACATATGGTATTAGAGCCGACCTCACTGGTTGTCCGGTTGTGCCGACGGGGTCGTCGGGCTCCTTAAGGGGGGTGGATTGTAATATCCCACATCGGCGGGTGAGGGAGTGGTAGATGGCCTTATTAAGAGTGCTGGTTGCTAACTTGTCATACGCGTTTTGGGGGGCGTTAGGCTCGGAAAGTGGGCTCGCGTCACCGGGGAACAAAACCGTGGAGGCGTGGGCCGGGTTGAGGTCTGAGCCATAGCGGACAATATTACTGCAAGGGGAGTGGGCGAGGGGCCTTACATATGGTATCGAGGCCGAGGGCGGCTCGTTCTTAAAGGTGGGGGATTGTAACATCCCACATCGAAAGAAGAGTGTCGAGAGCCGAGGGCATAATAAAGCGATTGGTACCTAACCTTGTAGGGACAGCGTTTTAGGGGCACGTGAGGCGCCAAGAACAAAACCGTGGCGTGGGCGCCGGGTTAGGGCTGAAAGCCATAGCGGACAATATTCTGCAAGGGAGTGGGCGAGGGGCCTTACATATGGAGGATGAAGAGCGTGCACACCGTGATGCTCATTTTCAAGAAGAACTGGATTCTCTAAAAGCTAGCGTGGCTAGTCTTACCAGCTTACTCGAGCAAGCACTAAGAAACACCTCTAGCGAGGGTCCTTCAGTTAGACCCGCTGCTGCTGCTCAAACACAAGGAATTAACCACCATGAAGAGGTGATAGGAGAAAGGGTTCGGGGATCCGCATGTAACCCGACTTTCATACAATCGTCAGCGTCGACACCCTGCGCCAACCCCAACAGTTATAGAAGCATCAGAGGGTATTGACCAAGATAAGATGGCGACGTTGGAAGCCAGGATAAGAGCCATTGAAGAGGTAAACTTATATGACCCAGTACAAGCTGCAGAAATGTGTCTAGTCCCGAACGTTGTAATACCAAAGAAGTTTCGTGTCCCTGAATTTATCAAATACACCGGGACACAATGCCCTGTCACTCACCTAAAATCATATTGTAACAAAATGGCGGAAGTAGTGCATGATGAAAAGATACTGATGCATTTTTTCCAAGACAGTTTGAGTGGGGCAGCATTGAATTGGTACATGAGACTAGACAACACCAGGATCCGTAGTTGAAAAAATCTGGTAGATGCTTTCATCAAACAAAATAAGTACAACATGGACGTCGCTCCCGACAGAACAAGTTTGTCCAATCTGGAGAAGAAAGACAGAGAAAGCATAAGGGAATATGCTCAGAGATGGAGAGATCTTGCTGCACAAGTACATCCCCCGTTTCTAGATAAAGAGATGGTGACATTGTTCGCCAACACGCTAAGAGCACCCTATTACGAACATGTGATGGGCGGGTTCAGCACAACAATTTATGGATCTTTGTAGCGCGTAGGCGAGCGAATAGAGCGAGGGAATTAGAAGTGGTAGAATTTCTGCACCTGTGGAGAAAAAGGGCTTTGAAGGCAAGAGAAGAGATACCGAGCATTTCGAAGATGACTATAAGGTTAGGAACAACCAATTCCAAAACTACAATAACCCTTCATCTCAAATTGCCAACATTAATTTTCAAGCCAAAAATCCACCTAAAAATTTCCCGAAAATAAATTACCAGAAAACCTAAGATCAGCTACCTCCATTATCATTGCCTTTAAATGAGATGTATCAAAACTTGGTAAGCATTGGAAAAATAGTTCCTGAGCCTTATGCACTTTTGCAGCCACCTTATCCTGATTGGTACAAGCCTGATTTAAGCTGTGAATACCATGCCGGTGTTGTAGGGCATAACATTCACACTTGTGGTGCCTTCAAGAAGATGCTCATGCAATTGATTAAAGTGGGGTGGATAACATCCGAAGGAAATCTAGGTCCGACACCCAAGTAAGCTTCACGGAAATAGGGTACCAAGTGTCTGCACCATTTAAAGTGAAATCGGCAAAAGCTTTTGAAAAGGGAATGTGCCGATATTGGGAGATGAAGTCTGCTTCCGTGATTTCCTTTTGTTTTGGTCATGTCCGCACATTATATCCACATTTTGACTTGTCAACAATTTTGCTTGTAATGCCACAAGACCTTTTTGTTGTTAAGCAAACATTTCCTTGCAGTGATTATGTATTCTCTTGTGTTTATGATGTGTTCTTGCTTTTTTGTCTAAATAACACAAGCACTCCATATACCCTTTCATCCAAAGTATACATGATCCCATGATTTCATAAAGATTTTTGGCAAATCAAAGTCTAGTACGAAAATGAATGCCAATTTGATGTTTATTTAATAAATGTGTTCTGGGAATTCAAAGGATTTCATTGAAAGGTGATCTCATACCACCAAAACCCACATAATAAAGCTAATCTCTTAGCCAAACAAATAATCCAAAAAATCAAAAACTTGTTTCGTATGGAAAAGCAAAGTTTATTGATTCAGATTGCATGTTTTTGAAATAAGGAAAGGCCATCTTTGATATGCCTTGACAAAGTCTCAAATATCCCTTGAAGTCCCTATTTGAAGTCCATATATAAAAAATCTTTTTGAAAAAATCTCAAATGATTTGATTGCAAAAACATTTAGAGTTTTGTTGGGGAAAAAATCTAGCATACTATTTAAATATCAAACAAAGGTATATAATTTTACTCTCTCAGACTATTTTTTTATATATAGAAGAAATACACTTGTGCAAGCATGTGTTCACAGCTAGTTTACTATTATAAAATAACTAAAACAATTCCAATTATAATCGATCATGTGCTCAATTCAGATTTTAGACATATATGATTCGCAAATAAGTATTAACTAAACAATCAATTGGACTGTTGGGATGAAACTTGGGATTGATAATTATGATGAATTCATTTTTTTTTATTAACGTGGGTGTTTAGGTCAGCTTGTGTATATCTTGACTAATCTTACAAACCCTAAAGTTAATGACTATGTAACAAACATTTTGCTCCATAATTTTATTTGTTGTCATATATGGAAGATCTATCAATTAACAAAACAATGTTTCTCATAAAAAAAAGTTTTCATCAACATAATAAAGAGATGTGTGTGTATAGGATTTCCGATTAATATATATATATAGTTTTTCTAAATATGTTTTCTTATTTTTATTCTCTAAAAAGAAAATTACATGAATAAATAAGTGACAATTTTGATGGGGAAAAAAATAATTTTGATCCATAATTTTATTAAGCTTACATTCATCATGTGAATATTTATTTTTTATTATTATGTAATTAAATAAAAAAAAAATTAATAAACCTGAATAGACCACATTACAGATGATAAATTAAGAAGGTTAACAAGCCAGCCTAAATTATCATTTCAATATTCAACCACTTTCTATTTTTTTCACATTACTTTCTCTCGTCTCAAAAAATGAGAGAGTAATAATGGTAAAAATAAAGCTTGGAAATAATATATAAATATAAAAATCAAATAATATGCAAACCGAGAGAAGTGAGAAAATTAAAACGACACCGTTCTGAATTCAGATTTTAGGGGTTATTTTTTTCTAAATTTTTGTTTCTTTAACACAATTTAAGGTTAAAAGAAAATTAAAAGAGTTGCTTGAAGAACGACACCGTTCTGAATCCAAATTTTGAGAGAGATGAGAAACGTCAAATTATAAATTCCTTGCTTGAGAGAGAGAGAGAGAGAAGTGTGATAATTTGAAATAAATAAATAAAATCGAGTTGCCGCCATTTCTTTCCTTCAAAACGCCCACACCACAAGCCAAGAAGACAAGAGAAGAAACGTTTCGAGCCAGTACTCTTTCAGGTTAGGAATTCGTGTCTCTTCAAATCACCTTTCACTGTTTCCGAACTAACAAATAAATTTGATTTTCGCAATAGAAATTGCTGCAGCTTTTTTATTTCGATGGTCACTTTGCTCGCGTTTTAGTTCTCCATATGATTAATTATGTTTATAATCTCTAGTTTCTCTAAGATTTTAGTCATTGATTTGTGATTTTCTTTAAGGAGAACGCCAAGGAGTGTAATTTCCAGGAAAACTTATCAATTCGATTCGCATGTATACCCTAATTTTACATGCTTTTCGTTTGGATGCTGAGAAAATTTGAGAATTGGAAAGGAGTTTCCGGAATTTGAATAATAAGACTTCACTTTTGGAACACGAGAAAATTGGTGGGTTTCATTCAAATTTTTGGGCTGCGCGGACTTTTTGGCTAAGAACCAAACTGAGGGTACTCTGGTCATTTTCATAATCTTGACTAAGTTTGCTTGATTACTGATTAAACACCACCTTGATCAATATTTAGACACTAGAAAATATGTGTAGCTCGATTTTTAGTGATGAGAATTTGTACTTTGCAGCTTTATATTTGACAAAATTTTATCAATTCTTTTGATATTGTGACAATGGAGTGTGTTTTATTTTATGAGGAAAACTTTTGTTCAAAAATATAAATATTTGCGCAAATTCTGTTTTTAAAACCATGTGGCTGATGATTTTCCCCAAGGTCATCTCAAAATTCAATTTTAAAACCATGTGGCTGCACGTAACAGTGATGCAGATTAGTTTGAATCTATGTGTCTGCATGTGGAGTTGTAGTTAACGCTAATGCTATGAAACTCCTTCTAAGGTGGAAACCAAAAAAAAATCTTTTTGAAAAAGTTTGATATTTTTGTTTTAAATTATTTTTTTTGTGTTTTTTAGATCATTTTGATGTGCTGATATTAAAAATAATTTTTAAAAAAAATAAAATTATTATTTTGATGTATTTCTAAAAAAAAACTTTGAAAAATAACTTTAATCACACTCTTAAACTAGCACTTAGTAGGTTCAGATATGTGGATAATATCTGGATAAAAGTCTCATAGTGAAGGTGAAAATGAGATGCAATTCATGCTGGCGAGAGTTGGAAGGGCGTGCTGTTTCTACCACTTGCGGTCACCTCTTATGTATCCAAGATCCGATTATGATTATGCTTTTTTTAGTTCCATGTTTTCTGGATTATCGTTGCATTCGCATATAGTCCCTTAACAGAATAAACAGGCACTGAAGATGCAAACAAGATCCTTAATAATGATGCAGCCTGTCCAATCTGTGATCAAGTGCTCTCTAAGAGGTGAGTGCTTTATGGAAATGCTTATTCCTTGAAATGCTTGTTGTGGCTTGGAATTGTTTCTTAACAAGCAGAATTTATTAGACATTTCCTTGGAATTGTCTCTAATATGAACTAATGATTTGGGTAATCTTTACTGATGTTTCTTGCTCATGGTATCCTGATTTCTGGCTTACTCTCTACAGCCTTATGAAACCTGTGGAGATCAATCCAAATGATGAATGGATAAATGTAAGCAAGGACTTAGCTTAGAATACTACGAATACCTTGCTTCTTCTATTACATCTTATTAAAGTGAAATCTAAACATGCATCATTATTTGGTCAAAACATTGCTATTTCTTTGTTTTACTGGTTGCCTTTATGATTTTATTCATAATGAATTTCTTGCAGATGGCCATGGCTGGAATATCTCCACAGATATGTATCCTTTATAAGTTAACACCATTTTTTCCTTAAATCCATCAACTACTAGTTTGAATACAAGTAGAAGATTTGAAATGATAAGACTGCATGGTGGTACTCATAATTCTTCTATTTCATTTGAGAGAATTACCAAACTGAATAGCAGAATGGTTCTTAGCATTCCCTGGCATGCAAAAACAGCCTTTTAATCCTTGCATCTTCCTTAAATGGCCCCAGTGATGAAAAGTGCATACAGAAGCGTGATGTTTTTTATTGGGCAAAGGGAACTTGAGATGCAATACAAGATGAATAGAATTGTAGCTCAGTGCCGGCAAAAATGTGAGTCCATGCAAGAAAAGTTCACGGAAAAACTGGAGCAGCTGCATACTGCATATCAGAAAATGGCCAAAAGGTGCCAGATGATGGAACAAGAGATTGAGAGCTTGTCAAAGGATAAACAAGAGCTCCAGGAAAAATTTTCTGAGAAAGCCAGGTCAGTTTATATCTTGTCCAAAGCCTTCAATTACTTCATCAGCTTATAATGTGAGCCTGGATCGTAATAAACACTGGTACTTTCAATACTAGGCAGAAGAGGAAACTTGATGAAATGTATGATCAGTTGAGGAGTGAGTACGAGTCAAATAAAAGATCAGCCATCCAACCAGCAAACAATTTCTTTTCAAGAAATGAGCCTGATTTGTTCTCAAACCCCGCAGCTACCATGATGGATAACAGAGACCCTATCAGGAAAGGTAATCATTTTCATTTTAAAATGGCAGTAGGACAGCATAGGCTCTTTGCGGTGCCTTAAAATGTTAATGTTTCTTGATTACAGCGATGAAAAATGATTGCTCTGTCATTGTCACGCTATAGATTAATAATGCTTTTTGCGTAAGCATCTCCAAAATTAGTTGACTTAATTTATGCAGATTGGACGGTTGTCACTCCCTCAACTCCAGGGCCTCGGGAGGACGTATGGGCTGCAAGACAAAACAGCTCTAATTCTGGTCCCTTTGAAATCTCTGGTGGCTCACCAGCGAAACAAGCAGGCATGCCGGTTGATGTTGGAAATAGAAGAACCGGTGCAGTCCCTTCCTTTCGAGCTGGATCTGGCAACCCCTCAATGACGCTAAGGAACTTGATTCTATCCCCGATAAAGCGCACTCAGCTTTCACGTAGCCGCCCTCAGATGTTCACGTGAGTGATGGACTGTGTTCATTGACCAGTTTTACTAGTAGCGCAGCCTAATCTATGTAATTTGATTCAAATTGCTAAATATATTTCTGGGTAATTTATCTTTTATATTTTCTTTTTCAGGCTGTAGGCTACAAGGCAAGGAACCTGCACTCGCCGGACTGCTTGGTTTCAGTGCAGTCCTGAGAAGGTTTTTCTTTCTATTTACCTGTCTTCCAAAAAAACAAAGAAAAAGGAAAAGGAAAGGAGAAAAAAATGATGACGTGACACAAACAAGAAACTATAATCCTGATATAATGCAAATGTAGATTTTGGCTTCCTTTGCTTGCCTGTGATCAACCTCATGTGCGGTGATTAACGACAGATACATGGAATTATGCTGTTTGGTATAATTAAAAAGGGTACATAGAAGTTTTCAAAGTGTGATGTTCATAGCTAGAATTTTCTCTTGTGACAGTAGCATCCTCTGATCAGTTTAACAGAGGAATCAAGCTGTGCTAGAAATATTGAAATGAATTTTAGCCTTGAGCTTGGATTTCTCGATCCAATTGCAACTTCTGTGCCTGTGTGCTATGAAAGAACAGCGGGAAGAGATTACAGGCTAGGGAATACCAGCTGCCTCATCTATTTCTAGTTTATAGATGCAAGATCTTAAGTAAAATAATAATCCATCCAAACCAATTTTACTGAAAAAATATATTAGCAACTAGATAAATTGACGAGGTTGCAATATATACTTCCAGTCAAGAGGAACCAAAAAATAGATGAAGCAATATATAAGAGTATTGAAATTAAAATTTATTATATTGTGGGCAATTAATTGTAAAATAGAATGCCAGATATATGTTTTACATATGTAAAAATATTCAATTTTCATCAGGTCTTTATTGTTTCTCAAAAAGTCCCGCAATGTATGTGTACATTGGACTTTTTAGGCAATTACAAATCTTAGGAGCCAATCCTAATTGGTCAATAAAAATATATTACAATGCCATTTTTTTTTCCAAACAACTTCACTTCATTGTCATTATTTAGAGTACATGATTTAAAAGAGAGAACAACAGCTCCTACATCTTGCTTGATACAAGGGCCTTGAGTTTCAATTATTTTGTCGCATTTGGTGCTTGAGGCCGGCACAAGCTTGGGTTCATAAGAGAATATGGACAGATGGACACAATAGAAATGGAGATCCTGCTTTTTACACTTCTCTGTAAGAAAAATATAATTTTCCTACAAAATTATATGATCTCTATCATGCATGCAAAATCTCTGTCCTTTCAGATATTTACACGCCCAGATCAGTTAACAAATCTTAAGGCAAAAAAACTTTCAAGACAAAACAGCTCTAATTCTGGTCCCTTTGAAATCTCTGGTGGCTCACCAGCGAAACAAGCAGGCATGCCGGTTGATGTTGGAAATAGAAGAACCGGTGCAGTCCCTTCCTTTCGAGCTGGGTCTGGCAACCCCTCAATGACGCTAAGGAACTTGATTCTATCCCCGATAAAGCGCACTCAGCTTTCACGTAGCCGCCCTCAGATGTTCACGTGAGTGATGGACTGTGTTCATTGACCAGTTTTACTAGTAGCGCAGCCTAATCTATGTAATTTGATTCAAATTGCTAAATATATTTCTGGGTAATTTATCTTTTATATTTTCTTTTTCAGGCTGTAGGCTACAAGGCAAGGAACCTGCACTCGCCGGACTGCTTGGTTTCAGTGCAGTCCTGAGAAGGTTTTTCTTTCTATTTACCTGTCTTCCAAAAAAACAAAGAAAAAGGAAAAGGAAAGG
The DNA here is from genome assembly GCA_029228465.1 of Salix viminalis. Taxonomy (NCBI): domain Eukaryota; kingdom Viridiplantae; phylum Streptophyta; class Magnoliopsida; order Malpighiales; family Salicaceae; genus Salix; species Salix viminalis. The sequence goes on along the minus strand of CM055436.1, from coordinate 9,676,319 downwards.
AGAAAAAAATGATGACGTGACACAAACAAGAAACTATAATCCTGATATAATGCAAATGTAGATTTTGGCTTCCTTTGCTTGCCTGTGATCAACCTCATGTGCGGTGATTAACGACAGATACATGGAATTATGCTGTTTGGTATAATTAAAAAAGGGTACATAGAAGTTTTTCAAAGTGTGATGTTCATAGCTAGAATTTTCTCTTGTGACAGTAGCATCCTCTGATCAGTTTAACAGAGGAATCAAGCTGTGCTAGAAATATTGAAATGAATTTTAGCCTTGAGCTTGGATTTCTCGATCCAATTGCAACTTCTGTGCCTGTGTGCTATGAAAGAACAGCGGGAAGAGATTACAGGCTAGGGAATACCAGCTGCCTCATCTATTTCTAGTTTATAGATGCAAGATCTTAAGTAAAATAATAATCCATCCAAACCAATTTTACTGAAAAAATATATTAGCAACTAGATAAATTGACGAGGTTGCAATATATACTTCCAGTCAAGAGGAACCAAAAAATAGATGAAGCAATATATAAGAGTATTGAAATTAAAACTTATTATATTGTGGGCAATTAATTGTAAAATAGAATGCCAGATATATGTTTTACATATGAAAAAATATTCAATTTTCATCAGGTCTTTATTGTTTCTCAAAAAGTCCCGCAATGTATGTGTACATTGGACTTTTTAGGCAATTACAAATCTTAGGAGCCAATCCTAATTGGTCAATAAAAATATATTACAATGCCATTTTTTTTTCCAAACAACTTCACTTCATTGTCATTATTTAGAGTACATGATTTAAAAGAGAGAACAACAGCTCCTACATCTTGCTTGATACAAGGGCCTTGAGTTTCAATTATTTTGTCGCATTTGGTGCTTGAGGCCGGCACAAGCTTGGGTTCATAAGAGAATATGGACAGATGGACACAATAGAAATGGAGATCCTGCTTTTTACACTTCTCTGTAAGAAAAATATAATTTTCCTACAAAATTATATGATCTCTATCATGCATGCAAAATCTCTGTCCTTTCAGATATTTACACGCCCAGATCAGTTAACAAATCTTAAGGCAAAAAAACTTTCAAACTCGGGGCCTTGGAAGACATTTCAATGCTATCCCCATGCTGGATAGAGTGGAAAACATGAGAGCCATCAATATATATTACTCCCTTCTTGGAAAACCATGAGGCCTTCATGGACTGACCAGATTTAATTATCCCGTGCATTAACCTGATTGCGGCTCCAGGTGAAATGGGTTCTCTCACCATATATTGAAGGTCCTCGGATAAAACAGGCATTGCAAATCCACCTGCCGAGAGCATCGCAGCTGTTGATCCAGCAGCAGTTGAGACTCTGAGACCACTTGATCGGCAGTTCACTAATGGTCCACACGATTCACCATCCCTCTGAATTCTGCCAACAAGAACAAAGGTTCAACATAGGCCATATCAACATGATATGCTATAATCAACGCATACTCAATGCCAAATCATTACCTGAAAGAGAAACGTGAAACTGTCGCGGGACAAGGGTCTGCGATCAACACGTCATTGAGGGCATAGGATGACAGTGGTTGTGAACTTACACTTAATGATATTCTCGACAGGTTAGAGGGAAGTTTTTGACCAGCTAGGATATCATCTAGCACCTGAGAGAAACCCACGTGAATGATGAACACGGGAAATTACTTGCTATGAAAAGAATTTGGTGATTTCTGCTGATTTAGGTGATACATATATTCTAAGAACAAATGACACCATTCAAAAAAATATATGCTATAACAAAAATGATAAGAGCACAGGCACATAAACTCAAATGAGAGTACAACCATTTCAAAAATTACAAATTATAAGACGAAAGTGTGTTTAAGTCTCTTCTCCAAGGAAAGCCTTCTAATGATTAGCAATCCAGTCATTAAAAAACTGCTTTTGTACAATTAAGTTAGGCTTTCAAGTCTTGGATACCCTTTCTGGATTGCTTAGTGATCAATCTAAGTTAGCACAAATGGTAGTATTTAACCTGGACATTACATGGCTACTAAGTTGTCCTTTAATCAATACCCAAACTTATGATTACAGCCTGTACATTATCAGAGTCACATTTATTGTCTATGCCTGCTTTAATTTCCCTTTATTAACCCTGTTGGTATTTCTTACTTGTTCAAAACTCTGGACATTTGCTGCACACAGATAGCCAGTGCTTCTAGTAGCATCAAATTCATTACTGAATTTTTCCACCTACACCAAAGAGAATACTCTGATTGGACATCCAGAAAACACAGACACACAAAAAAAAGAGAATCTAAGTAAACCCTTATAGACATAATGAACATAAATCTGAGCTCAGCCTGACAAATAAACTAACCTCTTTGAAAGTTTATACACCATGGTGCATCAACAGTGAGACTACAACCTATCATATTGCTTAAAAGTACAAGTTAGCAATAAATCTGTTAGAAGACTATTCCTCAACATTTGGGATGGATAATCGTTTTTTCCTTTCAGCCAAGGAGTCTTTAGAATATCATTAATGATAACGTTTTGGTCCTGTATAAAATAACTGATGATGAACTTATAATACCGAGAACTTAAAAAAATAGGTGTTTATAATGATATTTTGATTGACAAAAATTGTTATAAAGAATAAACATGAAAGAATAACAAATTTAAAGGCATATTGGATTGTTTCGGTGTGGTTATTAGCAGGGATTAGCAAAAAAAACGACCAACCAATTAAACCGAGAAAACTGAAACAAAAATAACTGAGAAAACTGAACCAATAAAAAACCAATAAAACCGATTATAAAATTCTAAAAAAAATCTGGTTCGGTTCGGTATCGGTTTTGTAAGGCCAAAACTGATTAACCCAAACCGAACTAAACCGGTTCGGTTAAAATACTTAATATAAATATAAACTTTCATTTATTTCCCTTTCCCTGAATCTCAATTACTTTGAAAAAAAAAACCTAGCAGCCCCCCTCTCACCTCTCATCTTCTCCCTCCCTCTCGCCTCTCGCCTCTTGGTCTCTCCCTCCCTCTCGCCTCTTGCCTCTCGACCTCTGTTTTATTTGAATCTATGTTTACAAAAGGTAAGTAAATATTTTACTTTGTTTATTTCTATGTTATAGTTAATGTTCATGGATAATTCATGGGTAGTTGAGCTCTGTGAAAATCGAAGCCTTGAACAAAATATGCATATTAATTGTTCATGGTTTTTAACTATTTTTATTTGAGATTATGATATATGTTAACGTATTTAAGTAGGAATTAGTTCTGGGTTGCTTACCATGCTGATGGTGTTAGAGATTGTTGGTAGTTCTAAGCTTAGCTCGAAGAAGAACTTTTAAATCTTCTCTTTTCCTTTTTTTTATATTTTTATCCCAGAAATGTAAAAAATTACAAAACAGCTAAAGGGCGTGCCATTTTCACTGTGCTCCCTCTCACAGATCACTGTGGATTCGAGCAGTGTAGAGGCGAAAATGGCCCTCGGCCGCGCGGCAAAGTGGGGCTGGCAAACGGGGCTATTTTGGGTTTTTCCTTTTCCCGTCCGTTTTTTTATAAAATATTTAGTTGTGAACAGTGCATTGACTATTTCGTCCATGGTAATAAGACAAAATAAGGGTTCCGGCTGAGGGGCACCGGCGTAATTGCGCGCGGTCGGACCGGTCCGCCGCAACTTTTGATTTTTTTATTATTTTCTGAAATGGCTAAAGACGGTTTTAGCCCCTAATAAGACAAAAACACTGACTTGGGCCCAGGGACAGGACGGTAATTGACCCTATTTTATCAATTTAATATTCGGTGTCTGTCAGGGCGTGAGGCGCACGCGCCAGATGGTTTTCCGCCTCACGCCCTGTTTAGGCGGCGCGTGCGGCGTCATACGGTGGCCCGGAAATTGGCTAACGGCGTCCAACCCGATGCGCCGCCGAGTGGTCTTCCTCCCGCGGTGGCGCGTGTAACCTAAAAAAGTCTGCCGACGCGGAGGAGGCCGGTTAAAGCCGCCGACCACATTTCTCTCTCTCCTGCACGTCAATGTGCAGGAGAGTCCCCCATGTTTGGTTTCTTTTCACTTCGGTCCCTCGACTTTTAATTTTGTTTTTGGTCCTGATTTCTGTTATATAAATTTTGATTTAGTTCGATTGGGTCCTCCGATTTTAATTAATTGAATAGCAAAGTTTCACTTCGGTCCTGCTACTTTCAATTTCGGGATTGGCTGTATATAACTCAATTAATTCGGTACACAGGTTCTGATTTTTGCAATTTTGTCATCTGATTTCAATTGAGAATAAATTTCATTTACATTTCAGCCCTTGGACTTTTAATTTTTTAATTTAAGCCCTTTATATTTGATTTTCATTTCAGTCCTTATAATTTTATTTTTTTATATTTCTAGAATAATCCCTATTTTTGTCCATGTATATATAAGTGTATTGAACACAATAATAATAATAGTATTATTAATAATAATAATAATAATAATAATAATAATAATTTAATTATTTTTTGTTATTACTCTTCTGTGTTTTTTTCCTTTCTCCCGATAATTTGATAATATTTTTTTTTTTGCCGGTAATAGCAATAATAATTGTTTTTTTTTTTATCTTTTGTTAAAGTTTCTTGCATATTTTTAGTTTTTCATTTATTTTTGTTTCTTTCATTATTAACATAATAATAATAATAATAATAATAATAATAATAATAATAATAATAATAATAATAATAATAATAATAAAATTGTTTTTCTTGCTTGCTCTTTCTTTAATGTTTTTTTTCCCTCCGAATAATTTGATAATTTTTTTTTTGACAGTAATAACAATAATAGTTTTTTTTTTAATCTTTTGTTAAAGTTTCTAGGATATTTTCAGTCTTTCATTTATTTTTGTTTCTTTCATTATTAATATAATAATAATAATAATAATAATAATAATAATAATAATAATAATTTAATTGTTTCTCTTACTTATTCTTTTGTTAATGCTTTTGAGTTTTTTTTTCCAAGATAATTTAATAATTATTTTGTCATTTTCAAGGGGTTGATTCGTGATTACACTGTGCACATTGCGACTAATTAAAAAAAAAAAACCAAGAACCGAAAACACCCCTAGGAAAAAAAAAACACGCCTGATCACCAAGCCCATTTTCTTTTGTGATCTTTTATAACGCAGTGTCTTTAGTCTAAAAAATGTTATTTATGCTTGCGCAACAAACTCTACTTAAAAATTGCTACATTTTATCTCATAATCTATAATTTTTCTTAATTATATCATATAAATTTATTGTTTTTGATTTAATTATGTTAAATTATATACACATAAATGCCCGCGGCAACGCGCGGTCAATATAGCTAGTATATATATAAAAGTCGTCTTTCACGATATGGCTCTTGAGTGATAATGATATTGATGATTTCTATCACACTTTTCTGAAAGGCAATCACGAAATATCTGTAGCATTATCAATTAATTAACCATTGGTTTATAATGTTGAAATATAATATAGAAATATTTAAATGCTCTGATCATCGTGAAAGTACGAATAGGAATATTAGGTGAAAAATCAATATAAAAACAATATATATATTTGTAAATTTATTATGCATATATGTTGCAAATATATTGTGAATTTATTATGATATACGCTGCAAATATATTGTGAATTTATAAAAAATATAAAAGACATTTGCAAGAGGAACATGTTAATACTTTTGCTCGATTCAAAGACATTTACAAGAGGAACATAGTGTAGAAAATAAAAATGAAGTTGAGAGGTATTTGATTGATGGTTGTGAGGATCCTTATGATGATAAATTAGATATTTTAGGTTGGTGGAAGGGTAATGCTTTAAAACATAAAATACTTTCGAAGGTTGCACAACATGTTTTAGCTATTCCTATCCATACAGTGGCTTATGAATCAACTTTTAGCACAAGCGGTCGTATACTTGACCAATTCTGAAGTTCTTTATCTCCAACAACTGTTCAAGCATTTATTTGTTGTCAAAATTGGTTGCATCATGGATCAATCCCAATTGACATTATAACCTTGATGAATGATTATGAAAATTATGAAAACCTTGAATCAAATTATTTTTCTTATACATTTGTACTTTTATTTTATGATTTATTACTCAACTTATTTTCAATCTAACATTTCTATTATTATTATTATTTTGTAGAATTTGGTGGAGAGTTAAATCTAGCAACAATTGATAATTAGTTCAAAACTCGGTGTATTTCTTCAAGTTTTTTTTATGTTAATGTTGTTTGTTGTTTATTTTGAAGCCCTTTGAAAGCAATATTTTGTAATTTAAATTTTTACTTGTTCACTTTTGTAATTTCAATTATTTCACCTCATGATAAATTAAACAAAACAAAAGTATTAGAAAGGTAAAAAAAAAACTTAATAAACACAATATTAACATTAACAAATAACAATTTAATACATTAATATTTGTATTAGTGGCAAAAAAATAAAAAAATACTTTGGGATCTTATAAGAAAATCAGTCTTTCTTTATATTAATTATAAGCCCATCCAAAAGCCCATCAGAAAACCCATCAAATAGCCCATCAGAAAGCAAAAAAAAAATTGGTTTCCCTAATTTTTTAATCATAAAAACTTAATCGAACTGAAAACGGTCGGTTTTTACTAGGTTCGGTTTGGTTCAGTTATTTTTAAAAAAAAATTATAATTTTCGATTTGGTTATTTTTTTGTCAAACACCGAACCAAACCAAAAATGCTCACCCCTACTTATTAGGAAGTGTATTGGTGGTTGAAAATGATATATGAGAATTTCTTGTACTTGCAGTAGGGACCACGAGTGTGGTGCAACAGCATCAACAAGGGACCACGAGCGACATCCACAGCAGGTAGGTGATTCATGCCTACGTTTCTGATTTAATTTTCATAATGAAAATATGTGAATTATGATTAAAGCTTTGGTGGAAGTTTAAAAAGATATGATTTATCAATAAGAATATTTAAGGCATGTGTGTTAAGGAAGTTTGAAAATGTCATGAACAAAACATGGTGATGGCTAGCATACAGATCCCAGATAAAGGGATCACCAAAAATGGCTAACATACATTTTAGTGCATGTTAGGATCCTGGATAAGGGGATCATCATGAATTACTGTCATACATTTAGTGTATGCCAAGATCCCGGAGATGGGGATCACTATGCTCAGACTAATATATATCGAGTGTATATTAGAATCTTGGATAAAGGCATTGTGGTGCAATGTTTAATACACATTCATGTATGTTGAAATTTCAAAAAAAAAATATAAAATGGAATCAAAGAACATCCTAAAAATATATAAGGAGGTATGTCAGGGACCCGAGAAGAGGTCTTCTCTAATTTCTGATGTCGATAGGGTGATAAGGGTATCAATAGTACTTAGTATCGGCAATATGTAAGTGGAGAAGTTAGTTTGTGTTTCAAATAGTTACCATGATTATTATAATTATTTATGATTGCATATTGTGATTTAATAGGTTTAATATTATTTTTTTCAAATTTTATTTAAGGAATTATCTTGTTTTTCCATTTCAGGTCCATCATCTTCATGTCAGGACTAAAGCTATTGTTTCTTAGTTTTTCTTTGTATCCAGAAGTATTTCATATAAATTAAATGTTAGTAAACTGATATGTATGATCACTATTTTTGGAAAAATTGGAATTTAAGAAAATTAACTTGTTTTGTCGTATTCTATTAAATGTATGGTTTATTTATTATGGTTGTGATGAGGATGATGTTTAGGGTTTTGTAGACCCAGGATGATTGGGTCAAGATTGAATTAAACATTATGTTATATGTCAAAAACTTGGGATCTACCAGTACTAGGGAGGTTCTGCCAAAATTTTGATAGAAATTTTAGCGAAACCTTATAGATATATATATATGTAAAAAAATTAATTACATCTTCTTTTCTTAGCGAATGTGTATTAGTAAGATAACTTGTTTGTCTCCCATAGAAAGGGACATTACATGAGGTGAGTATCATTTTACTTACTGTAAATTGATTATGGTAATGCACATGTGATCGAAGCATGGGGGATTGTTAGTACTTTTTTCTCGCCTTTTTGAAGAAGACATGAGAATAAATGTTTGCATGTTAGGGGATAGGTAGGCTTTTGATGATGCTTTGCAGCCGTTGGTCAGCTGGAGAACCATTCTATTCTAGAGGAAAATTTCTTGAATAATCCATGTCATGATAATTTATGACCCTGCTTTAAATTTTTGATAGATGGCAATGTGCAGAAAGTCACATATGACTTATTTAGTATAGTTGGGCATTGAAGGAAATTAAGATAAATATTTGTTGTATTATTTTGCTTCAATAATATTCTACTTTTTTAGACAATTGTTGGTGGAAAGAGAACAAATTCATGAGAGCAAACTTGTTTAATTTCCATTAAAAGTACATTGGACTCCTTTCATCCTGTGAAAACTTGATTTACTTTCAATTTCCTTCATCCGAACACTATATTTTCATGTTTTTGATAGTGGCGAAGCTTGAAATTGCTATGTAATGTTGCTTCATAGATTTCAAATTTTAAACTATCCTATGATTATGGGAAATTGCAGAAAGAGAAAATCCTTCACGTCATTGCAGGGAAGACTCTTTATGACTTGGTTTTGAGCAGTCCCAAGAATATACGGCGGATCCGTTAATGAACCAATTTTAAGAAGAGATAAATATTCAGAATATAAATTGATGTGTCGTTTCCATGATCAGTTCTGATTTCTATAGGTGGATGTTTACTTGCGACCAAAGTTTGTTTTATTGATAAATTTCAGCTTTATATAATTTTCACTTAGTTTGCTTAGTTTGCTTTAGCCTAGCCTAGACAACTTCCAACCCCTCCCCCCCAATTGCATAGCATATACCACAAAAATCTAAACTAAATCGTCCTCGTGGGATCGACCCCTTGCTTGCTCTATACTATCTTGTTTGATTTGTTTTAAGCTAGGGTAATTAATTTGTGCGACAGCGACATCGCAACATGTCCCTTTACCAAGACTCTCACAGACCAATAGGTTTTCTAGTGACCTTAATACTAGGTAGACTCTTATTCCCTTGGTTTCATTGATAAAAGACAAAAATTCCTAGTTCTTTTAACCTACATTTTTTCTCGCTAGAACCTACTCTAGAAGAACAATTGTCACAACATCGCACACATGTGATAATTAAAATGAAAGAAATCAAATTAACAATAATACATAACGGAAAAAATTAATAATACAAGCATATGATCAATATAAAGATATTTTTTTACTTGAAAACTCTAATCTGGTAAAAAATTAGTTCATCACAACTTTTGTACTATCTAAAATAACAGGATTACAAAGTTTATATCCTAACTCAATAAAAGGATATGCATATCATAATCAAGCAACTAGCTTATATCACAACAACAACAACAATAATAATAAAAGAAAAAAATAAAAATATATCAACAATAATAATGAAATAAAGATTGGCAAAACTAACCAAATGGGTTTTTAGAAAACACATAAAGATAAAAGTTATTCAACTATCAACACTATTCAAATTAATGAATTCATCGTGGATGTCATAACATATTTTTGGGTTATTACCTAAATTCACATAGAATAAAAATAAAAGGGACTAACATGGTAAAGAAAACAAGAAACAATTAAGTCAAAAATTTAGAACAAAGTTGGGAGCTTGATTATACCCGTATTGCACCTAAACCTGATCAAACAATGCACATTCAAGGTCAAAATAAATTATTATCGAACAATTCTGCATAAAAATAAAGTTCAAAGACATAATTAGATTTTTAATAGGTGAGTTTCATTTAATCAAGGGCCAAATTGAGATTTTAATAGCGTTTAAGAATTAATTTCAGACCAATTAAAGGATCTAATTAGATGCTAGGACTTAATTTTATATTAAATGGGTCAAATTAAATGTATTAAGGACTTCATTGGTAAAAATTAAGTTTAAGAGCCCAAGTGGAGTTTAATTGAGAATATTCAAATTTTAAGACACCAAATATAAGTTTTACCAAGTTAATTGATAGAAATCAAGGTTAAATTGAAATAAAATTAAAAGTTTAGCATCAATTAGGGGTTATATTGAAGAATTTGCAGCCAAGGACCAAAATGTAAAAGGTGTCGAACAATAAAGACCTAATTGATTGAAATCAGGGGTAAAATTAAAGAAAAATAAAAGTTTAATTGTTAATTATTGTCGCGACGGCGATTTTTTACGCGCTTCGCGCCCCGCCATCTCTCTCTGGAGAGACAACGGCGCGCGGTGAAAATGAGGTTGATTATAGTCGTAAAATTTACGACTATAATTCTGAGGAGTCGCCACCTAGTATTAAGGTTACTAGGAACCTAGTGGTCTGCGAGAGTCTTGGGTAAGGGGACTTGTTGTGCAAGGGGAAGACGCATCACCCCCAGTGCACCCTACCTAAGGTAAGCTGCATTGTTGTTTGATTGTTTTTCTAAGTTGATATTTTTAAACTGCATTTTCAAAAATACATTTTTTTTGTGTCTGCGGGTGTACTTTACAATGTAATTTTACACCGCAGTTACATTTTTTTTTTTTTATCTACGGGTGTACTTTACAATGTAATTTTACACCGTAGTAAAAATCTTTTTTTTTTATCTACGGGTGTACTTTACAATGTAAATTTACACCGTAGTAAAATTTATTTTTTATCCGCAGGTGTACTTTACAATGTAAATTTACACCCTAATAGATGAAATAAAAATATTTATAATTATTTTTGACATTTTGGCCAAACTCCAACGGATAATCATAAACCGGTTACGATATCCAATTTTCGTTTCAAAATATGAGAAAGATGCAACATAATTTTTACGAAAAATATGTATGGAAAAATCATGGAATTTGGCCGTATGCATAAAAAAAAACAAATACATTTTTTATATTTTTTTGTAATAATAACAGTAGTAAAAAAAATAAAAATACTTTTTTTTTAATTTGTATTTTTTATTTTTTTAGTTTTTTTTTTGGGCTGGGCTGTCATCCACAATGGGCTGCCAGCCAGCCTTAGTGGGCTGGGCTTGCAGCCTCACGGGCTGGAAGCCCAGAAGGTTGTTGCTGGGCTGTCAGCCACAGTGGGCTGACAGCCCAGTCTTAGTGGGCTGGGCTTCCAGCCATCGTGGGCTGGAAGCCCAAAGGATATGGACTGGGCTTCCAGCCATCATGGGCTGGAAGCCCAAAGGATATGGGCTGGGCTTCCAGCCATCATGGGCTGGGAGCCCAACTCATTCGGGTCTGGGCCGAAATGACGGCCCAGACTATCGGGCCGGGCACAAAAGCCCAGCCCAATACACTTACGCCCGGCCCTGCATGAACAGTGGGACGATCACGTCCCACTGCATGCAGGGACGAGGTTGAAGGCGATGAATAGTGCAAAATTCAAATGTGGCGAAAAGCGCACCTGTTGGTATGGTCGGGTAGCTGAAGTCGAGGTGGTTGTCCTGGTGGTTGTGGCGTCGTCAACGGTGGCCTGTGGTGGCCGGAGGAAGCCTCCGAAGTTGCCGGAGTTTACGTTGCAGCTGCTGCAACGGTGGCCTTTGCTTCGCCAGAGATTATCGTTTAGTTGCTGTCATCGAGGGGAGGTTAATGGTGGTGCTAAGGGTGGTGATGGGTGGTCAAGCCATCGTCACTGGTGGACAGAGAGACTTTGACGGGGCTGATTTTTTAGAGAGAGAAGGGATATGCAGACCGAGAGAGAGATGAAGAAAAACTCGTTGTCGGGGAAGAAGATGGTGAGGGTTTTATTGCATGTGATTTTCTCTTCTTCTTTCGTTTCTTTCTTTGAAAATTTTCAGAATTCCTTCTCTCTTTTGCTCTCGCTGTTGCTTTCTTTTTCTTCTCTGTTTTTTTTACGCAACTCCTTTTCTCTTTTCTTTTCTTGCTTAAAACTCCCCTCCTTCTGCGTAATACCCCTCTCTATTTATAGGGCAGCTTGAGGGTGCCTCTGCAGGTTGCAGAGGCAAATTTGTTGCAGGGGCTGCAGCCTCTGCAACAAATTCGTTGCAGAGGCTGCCTCTGCAAATTCGTTGCAGAGGCTGCAGTGCAGTGGCTGCAGCCTCTGCAAATTTGTTGCAGAGGTTGCCTCTGCAAATTCGTTGTAGAGGCTGCCTCTGCAAAGAATTTGCAGAGAGGCCGTGGGTTGCCATGGCTGTATTGTTTTTTACAGTTCAGTCCTTCAATGTTTGATTGGTTCAATTACACTCCTAATTTAATTTTATGCAATTGTATCCCCGTCAAAATTTCAACAGCATCCTTAGCTTTGTGCGCCTTTTATTTTGGTCTCTGGTTTTCGATTTGTTCAATTTGGCCCCTGATTTCGCGTAATTGACTTAAAAATTCAAATTGGTCTCCGAAAATTCCTTTCTCATCAATTGAGCCCGAATTAAATTCAAGAAGTTGATTTCTCATTGACTAAGCCCTTAATAAAATTAATTTGATCAAATTAATGTATAATTAAGTCCTTGCACTTAATTAAATCCTTCAATTGGACCTTCAATTAATTCCCGATCATAATTAAACTTTAAATTTGTTGACGATTAAATCGAATCAACCCATAAAAAATATAATTATGTCGTTTAACTTAGTTTTTACACAGATTCATCCAACGATAAATTATTTTTGCCTTAAATCTGTATTTTTCTCTATTTTTGGAACCAAAGAGATACGATTGGACTCGCGACAACAGCCAAAATTTCCAGATTGATTTTTCTACCCGCGCCGGCTCCTTTTATTTTATTTTTGTTATTTTTATTTTATTTTGGGGAGTAACCCAAAAATTGGGTTACGACAATTATGGGTTAAATTGAAAAAGTTCAAGACCAAGGACAAAAATTAAAAAGGCTCCAAAATTCAAAGGTGATATTGAATTTTAAAAGGGGCAAAATTGCACAAAATTAAAAATTTAAAGTCATTCAGGGTTGTAATTAAAGCAATTAGAAAAAGGACTAATTTAAACTTTTTCCAAACCCTACTTTAAAATAGTATCGTTTTGAAGAAGAAAAATAATAAAAGATCAAACAACGTGTCGTTTAGTTACCATTCAATTCACTTTTTCTTCATTTGTCCGAAAAAGACAACTTAGAGGGTTACTTTGCACGTACTTTTTAATGTCTAGGTAGCCTTCCTCTCTTTTACTCTTCTAGTGCACATCGTTGCTAATGCATACATTACATGCAATGACAAAATTAATTAACCTCATGGTCACTAGGTTGAGTAGTGACCAAGTGGGCCTCGGCTAGACTCAACCTAAGGCCAAGAAAAAAAAGAGAAGGAGAAAGTCTAGGTTTGTTAGGTTTCCATGTGGCCTAGCCGAACCCGATTGGGTTTGGCTCAGATTGATTGGTCAAACCTAACCCTTAATATTATATTATAATAATAATAATAATAATAAAAAAATTCAGAAAACTTAATATGAGCATTTCAAGATATTTATGACTTTCTCGCATGTTTTTTCAACAATTCTATTCAATATTGAATCAATAAAAATTCCAAAATGTTTAATGGATATTTTAAAATATCTTTGGTTTTATCACCTACTTTTCTAGTAATTGTTTTCAATATTGTACCGTAGATTTACACTATAAGATATAAACTCGGTATAAAATACCTTATTTTCTTTGAAATAAAAAAAAAACTTATTTTAAAAATACAAAAAACAAAATGTGGGTCAGATCCAAAAAGTTTTCTAAGCATATTTTCATAGAAAAAAAATGCATTTTTCCATGATTTAAAATGCAAAATAAATATCGTAACAAGTTTATGATTATCAATTAAGATTTGACAAAAATACCACAAACTTTTCACCAATCATTTTGTTCACTTTAACATTTAAAAGTGTTAGTATTTCGTTGTAAACTTTAATATTTGAGGGTGTAAAACTAACATTGTAGAGTACGCTCTCATGTATTAAAGATACAAAAAAATAAAGGTGATGCTAAGATTTGAGTTTAGAACAACTAGGTTTTCACTTACTAATGTAGAGACTTCCTCATGAAACCAACAAATAGAAATTTAACCTGAAAAATAATCAAATAATAATGTGGTTTACCTTATGTAAAGTGCACTGGGATGATACATCTTCCTCTTACTCAACAAGTACTCTTACCTAGATTATCGTATACTATTATATTTTTCTAGTGACCGTAATATTAGGTGACGACTCCTAAATCATATAATTATAATTTTATAATTATATCCAAAACTTATTTTCTACGTTTCAAGAGACTAACTTGTCAGCCAACATACTAAAATTTCAATCTATTTAGATCTTCAATCACTGTATAATTAAGGCAGGAAAGGTTAAGGCTACTCTTTCTTTCTCACCAAACTCTCTCATTTTCTTTTAGTTTTTGCTGTTTGTCTTTTACTAACAAAGAAAAGTCAAGGTTGCCTTTGGAACAAGTCATTAGGTGACTTTGTCTTCTATTTCTTTGAAATTTACATACACATGGATTTCTAAAAGCAATGTATCTAGAACCAGTACTTATAGACAATCCACCGATTTGAATAACATGTTTGGTGTTACAGTGATAATAATTTTTTGAAGTTTATTTTGTTTAAAATAATTTTATACATAAAAAAATATTTTTTAAAAACACCAAATAAAATATTAATTTAAACTCAAAAAAAACAATTAAGTTTTTTGCCAAGATATTCTAAAGACACAAAAATAAAAAGGATAGAGCTCGGATTAGTATGCTTGTAATAACTATCTAATGAGAAGTGGTTACATGGATCTTATTTTAATAACTACTAATTCATGCATTTCCTTGAGCACTTGAAAAACATATGATATGGACTTAGATTAAAAGGATATGTCACCCTAAAATTTAAAATATTTATTTGTAAGATATCTGCGTAATTTTTATATAAGCTCTTATAACATGGTGTTTTTCAATAATCAAACTTAGCTATTAATCATCATGGACTCGCAATCTTTTTAAAGGTAATGTTAAAATATCACCGATTTTACAAAGATAGAAGATGTACAAAAAATCATGTTTGTCACTTGAAGAACTAAAATAACAATAATAATAAATAAATATGTCAAAACTTTTTAAAGTCGTCAATTCCATCTTGGAAATTAAATGCAGCAATTCAGACTTCTCCAATGTGGAAATACTACAATTCCATGGCATCAACATCACTTGATGGGTGATCATCGACAAATTGTAGGTGGGTCTTAGTCAACCTAAGTCCACTCAATCATAAAGCTTAGGGGTCGGGCAATAATTTCCATGGCATCACCATCACTTGATGGGTGATAATTGAAAATGTGTAGATGGGTCCTACAAGTTGGTCTTCGTCATCTTAATATCAATTGTTTTCAGACTTCTCCAATGTGGAAATACTACAATTCCATTGCATCACCATCACTTGATGGGTGATCATCGACAAATTGTAGCTGGGTCTTTGGCAACTAAAGTCTAGTCACTCATAAAGAATTTTTATGGATCAGGCAGTAATTTCCATGTGGAAAAAAAATGAAGTGTCCTACAAGGTAGTTGTCATCGTCATCTTAATATCAATTGTTAGAGTTTTTTTATTTCATACAAATCTCCTATTAAGATGTTCTTACAAGTAAAGCATTTATTTTTTAAGATTTAACTAAAAATAAAAATAAAATTTTTTTGTGATGTGTTTGCTTAGATCGTTATGTAGAGTGGAGCAGTCTTAATTTGGGGTTGTAACTTGGCCTACGTTTTATACGTCGTCCCCGGCCAGTTTGTGTTTAGAAGATTGCTATTGCAAGTATCATCCACCAAATGATCATGGAATATAAACAATATATGTGAGTTTCTACCCGACGAGAACTAGGTGACGACTCCTCGACTCCCGGCACCTCTTGCACTCGTATGTGACAGAACGTATGAACAATATATGTGAGTTTCTACCCAACCAACTAGGTAATGACTCCTCGACTCCCAGCACCTCTTGTACTCGGATGTGACAGAACATATGATAACTAGATTCTGTATTTGAGTCACATAGATTGAAACCTACTTGATATTTGCGTTTCAAAAGCTTTTATTGAAAAAAGTTGAAAATTTTTATTTTTATTTTTTATTTGACATTAAATTTTTTTGGTGTTCTTAGGTTATTTTCATATGTTTATGTCAAAAATGATTTTTTAAAAAATAAAAAAAATATTATCTTAATACATTTATAAACAAAAAATACACTTTTAAAAAAAAATTAACAACATTCTCAAATAGATAAACTGGTGGAGAATGCTTATTTCCCAGCTATCATCCATCAAGTTATGCTAAGTGCTAACGTAATTGAAGCATTAACTTTTTGACTGGAAAAAAATGGCTATGCACTTTCCATCAATGTTGACTGACTGGGCATCCCTGGGACACGGTGTTTTGATTTTCCATCAACACTGTTAATCCCAGTTGAAGAGCACCAGCGCCAAAAGTGACGTGCCATTAATCAAAGAGAAAATACAAGCATATATCTAGCCAAGACTACCTTTTTTTTATTTAATTATATAATATTTTTTTATAAGGTGCTGAAATAAGAAATTCATTATCAATATCTAATTAACTTATAACTTAGCTGTTATAACAGGATAATGTTATTGATTTAAATAATAATAGAAAACTTTGAATAATTAATTAATCAATTTACATGACTAGCTTCTTAATTTAAAAATGATAATTTGTTTCAATTTAATTATAACTTTTTAAAATAGCTTTCATTTTTTAGTAAATTAAAAACATGGAACCACCCATAAATTATACACTATAAGGATGGTTCGCATCCATCATAATATGCATCCTCCAATTAATCCTAGCAAGGATCAAGTTGCAATTTTTTCAGTGGCTAAGACCAATTTTACATTATTATTTAGAAAAATCAATTTTAGTCAAATTAATATAGCCACAAAATTAATATTGTAAGATGGTCCTTCAAAAACAATCACATGGAAAACAAATTAACCCCTACAAGTCTCGGTTTGCATATTATTTGATTTTTATAGTTTTTAATTTTATATATTATTTCCAATCTTCATTTTTACCATTATTACTCTCTCACTTCTTAGAAACTAGAGAGAAAGTAATGTGAAAAAAAATAGAAAGGAGGGATTGAATATTGAAATGACAATTTAGGCTGGCTTGTTAACCTTCTTAATTTATCATTTGTAATGTGGTCTATCCACGTTTATTTTTTTTTATTTAATTATATAATAATAAAAATAAATATTCACATGATGAATGTAAGCAAATTAAATTATGGATCAAAATTATTTTTTCCCTGATCAAAAAATTGTCACTTTTTTATTCATGTAATTTTCTTTTTAGAGAATAAAAATAAGAAAAACATATTTAGAAAAAACTATATATATATATATATATATATATATATATATATATATATATATATATATATATCGGAAATCGTATACACACATCTCTTTATATGTTGATGAGAACTTTTTTTTATGAGAAAAATTGTTTGTTAATTAATAGATCTTCCATATATGACAACAAATAAAATTATGGAGCAAAATGTTTAAACTTGGTACAAATACATACTTTTATGCGAAATACTTTTTAAGAAAAGTATTATTATTATCATGAAATAAATTTTCATTTGAGAAATTATATTTTGATCATTTTCACGTATCAATATGAGAAAATATAAAATAATTAAATTTATGAAATTATATAAAAATACAAAAATATAAAAATACATAATAGACATTTAATTTCAAAAACAAATGAGAAAAAATATATATTAAAAATAGAATTTTTATTTTTGTTGAATATTCATGAATATATTGTTGATTAGTTTTTTCTCATATTAGGAAAAAGAAAAGAAGTTTTGTTGTTTTAGTGTGATAATTTTGTTCTCTACTGTTTCAATTTTTTAAGATTGATACAATAAAATTCAATTTTGTGAAATTAAACATCAATTTAATATCAAGGTAATTTTTTTTTACTTTGCAAATACTATTTACTTTACAAACCAAGACCACAAACTATTAGGCTTAAAACCAAGTGAAAATGATATGGAATGATAAAATTGTAAAGAAATAGTTTGGTAATCAAATTGAATACTTTTTCAAGGATCAAGAAAAAAAGAGAGACCAAAATCAAGAGCACAATAGAAGTTCATAGTACTGCGTGTCTAGCTACAATAAAAAAAATCCTTCTCTTTCTCATTATTATCAATAATTATTACCTTAATGTAATATATAAGTATTATACAATATTTTAATCTCATCTTTCTCTCGCCCTTGTTACAGCGAGATACGCATGAAAGATCTTGATAATATAACATGTCCTACAAATTTAATTTCCAGGATTATAACCATATTTTATTTAGGATTATAATTTATATTTGGATCAACTCATTAGACAACCTAATAGGTCACACACATAAAAAAATCATTAGTAAGAAATTAAAATGGGATGATTAATCAAGTTTGATTTGATTGTAAATCAATTTTAAAAATTATAGACTATAATGTAATTAATGCAGAGGATTACAAATAAATTTATAAAACTATTCTAAAATAATATATCTTATATTATTTAGGAGGGATATATATATATATATATATATATAGATAGGTCCCCAATTCAGACTTTTCCAATGTCTACAATTCCATGGCATCACCATCACTTGATGGGTGATCATCGACGCATTGTAGCTGGGTCTTTGGCAACCAAAGTCCAGTCACTCATAAAGCTTATGGGTCAGGCATTAATTTCCATCTGGAAAAAAAAGTGAAGTGTCCTACAAGTTGGTCTTCGTCATATTAATATCAATTGTTAGAGTTTTCTTATTTCATAAAAAACCCTATACTATTGTTATCGACCTATAATTAAAAATTATAAACCAACTTGAGAACCTATTGATACTCAATATACTATAAGTATCCCTTAAGCAAAAGTAGAAGAAAAAAAACAATTACTACGAGTATCTATTAACTATTGTTTTATGGTATAGAAACACTATATATACGGATTGATAGTATAAATACACATTCATCAAAATTATATATTGTTCTTCCTAGTTATTTAGTGGTATAAAGCCTTATGTTCATTATCCGTCTAAGTTTGTGTGATGAAATTAATAAACTATCTTTCCTTGTAAAATTGAGGACAATTTTTTGTTTGTCAAGATTTTACTTGTATCCTCCTCAAGTGTAAGAAAATCATGTGCACTGGTAATACACAAAAGAACAAATAAACCATTTGGGCCTACATCACCAATCCTTCCAGGAAACTGTTTTTAAGCTGCTTTATACTTGGAAGCTTCACCCAACAAAATTAATTTTTAATAGCAAACAAATAAAAATAAAAAATCGAAACATATCAAAAATCAAAGATCTTTCACTGTTCTAATATATATACACACTAGCCATTTACCTATGCTTCACCGAGGTCAGAACCATATTTTTTTCCGCGCAAAAAAAAAAGGAAGAGAGAATGAGATATTAAGATTGTGAGATTTTTTTATTATATTATAAATTTGGGCAAAATAATCAATTTGTGCAAAATTCCTACGGAGCGTGACTTTCAATAAAATATATGCATTTTAAATTGATATAAATTTATCTGTTTAACAAGTTTCAACGAAATCACCAGCATAAAATTATCATCATTATTAAAAAAGCAAGAAGATTCAGATACCTAAATCAATCAATTCAATGTATTAGGATTACTTCATTTGATAATCTAATTTAAATTAAATACAATAATAAAATATAAATTATGGAAACACCTTTGATAACTAAACAACAAAAATAAATCATTGATTTTCTACCTATAAAAAGAAAAAAATATCATTGAAAATCCATTGCTAAGTTACCATCATTCTCATGACTATAACAACCAAAATTATTATCATCATTACTGCCAAAACAATTAGAATCATTAAATTGTCCTGAAAAATAAAATAAAAAATCATTTTTACAAAAAAGCAAGCAAGAAAACAATAAAAAAAACGATAACTAAAATTATCATTTTTATTATGCAAACAATGAAACCATAAAATCATCATGAAAAATAAAATAAAAAACATTAACAAAAGAGCAAGCAAAAACAACAACAAAAAAGAAAAAATTAAAATAAATATTATGAGCATAAAAAAATAACAGAAAACACTAAAAAAAAGAGAAAAGAAAGAAATATTAATTTTAAAATGATTACCAATATAAATTAAAATTTTATAATTGAACCGAATAAGAATAGAACCCCAATAAAAAATAAAATGACAAAAATTAAAAGCACAGATGCATAAATATGGATAAAAAAATAAACATTGTCCAAGAAACCCCGAAAAAACCAAAAGAATTAATACTAAATAAAACATTAAAAGAATAAGTACCAAAATAAAAAACAAAATATATAATTAATTTCAATTGAAGGACAAAACCCAACAAATCAAAACTTTGGGACCAAAAAAAATAAAGGGATCTTTTAAAAAATATGTAGTGTAATTGGTTAAAAAAAATTAAAAGAATAGGGATAAAAATGAAAAATACCATATATGACCAACCAATTTCAATTGGAGGAAAAAATTAAAAAAAAATAAAATCTGCAGACTGAAAAAATTAAAGGAACAAATATCAAAAGATTAAGGACTAAAATCAAACGTACCATATATTATGAATTTTAATTGAAGGGTATAATTGAAAAAAATTGAAATTTCCATTGAAGAAATCAGTAAGAAAAACAAAATCAAAAGAATAAGGACTGAAATAAAACAACCAAAAACTTTAAACGACCGTCATGGATTTCCGGCTGCAGGAGAGAGAAAAGGGGGGGAACAAAATCGTCCACCGGCGATTCCACGACCATCTTCCCACAACACACGCCGCACCGGGAGGAAGAGGACATATCACCTCACTGAATGACACGGCAAATGATAAATGAGCTGAATTATTGATTCTTATTGTTATTATTATGATTGAAGGTAAAACCCAAAAAAATATTATCGGCATAAAAAAAGTTATTTGATTTGAAAAACAAATGAAAAACATTAAAGAACAAAAAACTAAAGGAAAAAAGCAAAATTATTACTATTATTATTAAGAATATAATTATTATAATAATTTAATTATAATAAAATTTGTTATTATTGATATTCATAATACTATTTCATGAGTTATTGTTAGATATTCATAATACTATTTCATGAGTTATTGTTACTATTAGCACCATAGTCATAATTATTAATACCATAAGCACCACAATCATTATAATAAATTATTCTTGTTATCCTAAAGAAAACTAAAAACTGTAACAAAAGAGTAAGCAAGAAAACAATCATAAAAAATAACCACTAAGATTATTATTACTATTATTATTATTTTGTAAACAATGAAAACCATAAAATTATCTTGGAGAATAAAACAAAAACCAAAAAACTTTAACAAAAGAGAAAATAAAAAAAACCAAAATAAATGACAAAACCAAAATAAATATTATTAGCATTTAAAAAATCATTTCATTTGAAGAATAATTAAAAATAAGAATCAAGCAAAAAAAAGGAACAAATGGAAAAAAGAAGAATTATCAATTTTAAAATGATTATCAACATAAATTAAAACTTCAAGACTAAATTGAATAAAAATAAAACCTCAATAAAAGAGAAAATGATAGAAATTAAAAACCAAAACTAAGAGTATAGATACATAAATATGAACAAAAAATAGGGACTGTCCTGAAAGGACTGAAAAAATTAAAGGAATCAAAACAAAAAAATAAATTAATGAATAAAGGCCAAAATGAAAAACAAAATATATAATCAATTTCAATTGAAAAACAAAATTGAAACAAATTAAAACCTTAAGAACAAAAAAATTACAGGAATGAAAAACAAACCAAAAATAAAAAGAATAAAGACCAAAATAAAACATAACATTTCCGATCAATTTCAATTGAAGGAAGAATTTGAAATAAACCAAAACTTTTATAAAAGAAATCAGGACGAAAAAAACAAAAAAAACCAAGGACTGAAATGAGAAAACCATAAACAAAACAAGATTGCACTGCATCTTCAGCTGCAAGAGAGAGAAAAAGGAGAAAAACAATCAACCAAACACCAACAAGTTTTTTGTTATCATGAGACGACAAGCGCACCACCATGTGAAAGAGGCCATAGCGACGCATCCAGTGAGATGGATGATGAACATTTTTCACCACCGAACGACATTGCACGCGTTGTTTATATGGCGCAGACAAAAGACAAATATCTGTAGGGTAGACACGCCACCAGTTTATGCAAAAAAAGAATTAAAAAATCTAAAATTAGCTAAAACCATTTACTTCAAACACTTTGCTTTTGTCTTTTCAGAGGGCACATTAGTATTTTAATTGTGTTATAAAAACTTGAAAAAACAAAAACACCACCAACGACAACTCTAAGTTTTTGTCTTATTGAAGGGTATGATGATTATTTTATTGTTCATCAACCATGCAAAAAATAAAAAAATACCCCTATACAGTCAATGTGTTTTTGTCTGTTAACAGGGGTAAAACCATAGTTTTATTTATTAAGGAAAAACCAAATAAGACAAAACAACCCCAAACAATTAGATAATGATAAAAGGTGAGTGAAATAGTCTAAAATATCCTCATAGTCAAGAGTTATTTTTTATAAACTAAAAGATAAAATAATAATTATACTATTAAAATTCATAGTAAATTGTATTTAGAGCTACAGTAACTTCTCGTCTATATATAGACTACATTTTAAGAGAGCACTTATACACGGGATGATGGGATCTGTGTTATTGCTCTCTCAAATTCTCTGCCTCCTTTTCTTCCATTCGCACTTCCAACCTTCTCTTTCTTCTTCCAATTTCTCCTCTCCAGTACTATTATGCCCCGCTGACCAGAGCCTGGCTTTGCTTCAATTCAAAAACTCCTTTTCCATGATGTCTTCTTCTCCATGTTATCAACCCAAAAGAGTGCTATGGAGAGAGGGTACAGATTGCTGCTCTTGGGATGGCGTGACATGCAACATGAAAACTGGCCATGTAATTGGCCTTGACCTTGGTTGCAGCATGCTTCATGGCACCCTCCATTCTAACAGCACTCTCTTCTTCCTTCATCATCTTCAGAAGCTCGATCTCTCTCACAATGACTTCGATGGTTCTGTCATTTCATCTTCCTTCGGTCAGCTCTTGCATTTGACGCATTTAGATCTAAGTTCATCGAATTTTGCAGGGCAAGTGCCCCCAGAAATCTCCCATTTATCCAGATTGGCGTCACTTGATCTCTGTTACAACAACCTGATGCTGGAACCGATTTCTTTCAACAAGCTGGCTCAAAACCTTACCCAGCTAAGAGAGCTCTACTTGAATAGAGTGATCATGTCTTTGGTGGCACCCAGTTCCTTCATGAACTTGTCGTCTTCTTTGACATCTCTCCAGCTCCGGGACTGTGGATTGCAAGGGGAACTCCCTTTCTCGATGGGAAAACTCAAGCAACTCGAGTACTTGGATCTTGCATCCAATCATTTTATTGGTCCAATGCCTGACGATTTTGCTAACCATACGCGATTGGCGTGGTTGGACCTCTCAGGCAACAGTTTTCAGGGTCATCTCCCATTCTCACTTGGAAACCTGAAGCAGCTCAGTAACTTGCGTCTCTCAAGCAATGAATTTACCGGCCAAATTCTGAATCAGTTTTCTAACCTCACACAACTCATTCAGTTAGACCTCTCATATAACAAATTTGGTGGTAAGATTCTATCCTCACTTGAAAACCTTAAGAAGCTAAATTTCTTAGACCTTTCTTCCAATAATTTTACTGGTGAAATTCCAGATTGTTTGTTTAACCTCACACTACTCAGTTGGTTGGGCCTCTCAAATAACAAGTTTTATGGTCAGATCTCATCCTCACTAGGAAACCTTGAGAAGCTATATTACTTGACACTTTCTTTCAATGAGTTTAGTGGAGAAATTCCGGATGGTTTGTTTAACCTCACACAACTCCCTTCGTTGGACCTCTCAAATAACAAATTTAATGGTCAGATTTCATCCTCACTTGGAAACCTCGAGAATCTACATTACTTGATACTTTCTTTCAATGATTTTACTGGAGAAATTCCGGATTGTTTTTTTAACCTCACACTACTCAGTCAGTTGGACCTCTCACTTAACAGATTTGATGGTCAGATTCCATCCTCACTTGGAAACCTTGAGAAGCTAAATTACTTGATACTTTCTTTCAATAATTTTACTGGAGAAATTCCAGATGGTTTATTTAACCTCACTTTGCTGGAACTCTCGAACAATAGACTGACAGGCCTCCCTTCTCAAATAAATAGGCTTTCACGTTTAAGCAATCTTGACTTATCTCATAACCTGCTCGATGGAACAATCCCATCCTCCTTGTTTTCTATGCCTTCTTTGTTGTTTCTTTCTCTTCGCAATAACCATTTCAGTGGCCATATAAGTCCTTTCCTTTCTAATTCATTACAATATATCGATTTCAGTCGTAACAAGTTGTACGGCCAGATTCCACCTTCAGTTTTCAAGCTTGAAAATTTGAAAACTCTTATGCTTTCCTCCAATGATAAACTGACCGGGAACATCTCTTCTGTCATTTGCAAGCTGAAGTCCGTAGAAATTCTAGACTTGTCCAACAATAGCTTTAGTGGATTCATCCCACAATGCTTGGGAAACTTCAGTGATAAACTCTCAGTGTTGCATCTTGGTGTCAACAAATTCCAAGGAAATATCCCTTCAGTGTATTCAGAGGGGAACAATTTGAGATATCTCGACTTCAATGGCAACCAACTGAAAGGGGTGATACCACCATCTGTCATCAATTGTGTGAATTTAGAATTTCTGGACCTCGGCAACAACATGATAGATGACACATTCCCTTCCTTTTTAGAAAAGCTTCCAAACTTGGGGGTTATTATTCTAAGGTCCAATAAACTCCATGGTTCTTTGAAGGGTCCAACTGCCAATGACTCTTTTTCTAAACTCAAGATTTTTGACCTCTCCAACAACAGCTTGAGTGGTCCTTTGCCAACACAGTATTTAAACAACTTCAAAGCCATGATGAGTGTTGATCAGGATATGGATTACATGAAGGCAGAGAATGTTTCTACTTCTTATGTTTATTCTGTTACAATGACATGGAAAGGTTTGCAAATTGAGTTTACAAAAATTCAAATTGCCCTCACAATAGTTGATTTATCCTGCAATAAATTCACGGGAAAGATTCCAGAGTCCCTCGGGAAGCTCAAGTCTCTGATACAGCTCAACCTTTCTCACAACAGCCTCATCGGTTATATCCAGCCATCATTGGGAAATTTAACTAATCTGGAATCGCTGGATCTCTCTTCAAATATGCTTGCTGGAAGGATTCCTCAGCAATTGGTAGATTTAACATTTCTTGCAGTCCTGAACCTTTCGTATAACCAACTTGAGGGATCCATACCTCAAGGAAAACAGTTCAACACATTTGAACATGGTTCATACGAGGGGAACTTGAAATTATGCGGACTTCCCTTGAAAGTAAAATGCAACAATGGTGAGGGGCAGCAACCTCCACCATCAAACTTCAAGAAAGAAGATTCAATGTTTAAAGAGGGATTTGGATGGAAAGCTGTAGCAATGGGTTATGGATGTGGATTTGTATTTGGAGTCTCCATGGGATACGTTGTGTATAGAACAAGAAAACCTGCATGGTTTGTGAAGATGGTTGAACATGGTGGGCATCAAAATACAAAAAGGCTTAGAAGGAAGAATGCTCCCAGAAATGGTGGAAGACGACACTAGCTATTCAAGGAGGTGTGAGAAGGTAAGTTTTGATAATGCTTTTAGCGCAATTGTTTTATTCCATAATCCATCTCAAGTTTAGCTAATTAACTTGCTTTGTTGACTAGCTACGTCTATAATGGCAACTGCCCAGAAAAGGGGATCATCTTCCAGGCTGGTGTTTGTTGCTTCTTTTTTCTTTTTAAATTCGTGTGTTTGTAATTTTTCTTTTTTTTACAAGTAGAAGTTTTCATATACCACATTTTAATATGAGGTTAAATATTATGTAATAATTCGTGTGCCTCCATTTTAATGATTATTGGGAACATGACTCCTGTCATAAGGAGTCATCTTGCATTTATAGAACTGCACTGAATGTGGGTTATTATGAAATTTAACAGACTTTGTATAAATAGATTACTTACATTAAATTAAGCCTATAAAATATGTAACAAGGCTAAGAAAAAGAATTTTTTATAAAAAAACACAAAAAAAGTCAAGACACAAAACTATCTATTCCATATATAAAAAATATTTTTGAAAAAATCTTAGATGATTTGATTGCAAAAACATTTAGAGTTTTGTTGGGAAAAAAAATCTAGTATTCTATTTAAATATCAAACAAAGGTATATAACTTTACTATATCAAACTATTTTTTGTATAAAGGAAATACACTTGTGCAAGCATGATGAACTAATTTTTTGTATTATTAATGTGGGTGTCTAGGCTAGCTTGCGCGCATCTTAACTAATCCTACGAGCATCAAAGTTAACGACCATGTAAGCCTCCAATGACCATCATATTAGCAATCACAAAACATAAATCTAAGACCTTAGAGGGAGCAAACCCCTTAACCCTAAGCTCTTATCCTTGGACCACCTACTGGTTGGTTATGATGAACTCATTTTTTATTAGTACGTGTGATAGGTCTCGATCGGTATGTAGTATACGGAATGCTCAATGAGGAAAGATATTATAATGGAGTTAAAATCTAATATGAATACGTTGATGAAAAACATTGTTTGAATGACATGATGACAGTGACAATATGTGGAATAGTGTTAAAATTAGTAAAAATGAGATTAAAATATTGTATAATATTCATATATTACATTAAGGTAATAATTATTGATAAAAATAATGATAAAAGAAAGATTTTTTTTATTATAGCGCTAGACACAAGAGTACTGTGAACTTTTATTGTGCTCTTGATTTTGGTCCATTTTTTTTCTTGATCCTTGAAAAAGTATTCATTTTGATTACCAAACTATTTCTTTACAATTTTATCCTTCCATATCATGTTCACTTGGTTTTAAGCCTAATAGTTTGTGGTCTTGGTTTGTGATGTAAATATTATTTGCAAAGTACAAAAAAAAATACCTTGATATTAAATAGATGTTTAATTTAAGAAAATAGAGTTTTATTGTATCAATCTAAAAAAATTGAAACAATAGAGAACAAAATTAACACTCTAAAAAAACAAGACTTATTTTTTTCTTTTTCCTAATATGAGAAAAAAACTAATAAACAATATATTCATGAATATTCAAAAATAAAAATTCTATTTTTAATATATTTTTCACAATAGTTTATTGCATTAGTTAATTTGTTTTTTCTTTCAATTGCATACAAAATATTGAGATGTTATTATAATTTTTTTTATGAAAAAATAATTTTGAGATCATGATAAATATTTATTTAAGAATAATGTTTTTAGTTTATAACAAACCTTCTTTAAAATAATAAATATATGCATTGTTAAGGAAATGGAGTTTCAATTGAAGAGATACATTTTTTCCTAATTATAGCTACCTTTTATTATACATACATACATACATACATATATGTATATATATATATATATATATATATATATATATATATATATATATATATATATATATATATATATAGTTTTTCTAAATATTTTTTCTTATTTTTATTCTCTAAAAAGAAAATTGCATGAATAAAAAGGTGACAATTTTGACGGGGAAAAAATAATTTTGATCCATAATTTTATTTGCTTACATTCATGATGTGAATATTTATTTTTATTATTGTATAATTAAATAAAAAATAAATTTTAAAATAACCGTGGATTACAAATGATAAATTAAGAAGGTTAACAAGCCAGCCTAAATTATCATTTCAATATCCAACCACTTTCTCCCTCCTTTCTATTTTTTTAACATTATTTTCTCTCTTGTCTCTAAAAATGAGAGAGTAATAATGGTAAAAATGAAGCTTGGAAATAATATATAAAATTAAAAAACTATAAAAATCAAATAATATGCAAATAGTAATGTAAAATTGAAAATACAGTAAAACTTTAGAATTTCATGATGTCTTAAAATATGGTAAAGTTCGTGTTGACTTCATATAGTTTGATTCCTGTTGTTTCTTGAAATGTTAAACTTAGTCTTAGCCACTGAAAAAATTGCAACTTGATCATTGCTAGGATTAATTGGAGGATGCAAGCCATCCTTATAGTGTATAATTTATGGGCGGTTCCATGTTTTTAATTTACTAAAAAATGGAAAGCTATTTTAAAAAGCTATAATTAAATTGAAACAAATGAATTTTTAGAGAATAATATAAATCATATTATGGGATCTCACTTACAAGCTTAAGCTTTTAGGTGAGATCCTTCCTTAACATGAATTATCATTTTTATGTAAATTGATCAATTAATTATTCAAAGTTTTCTATTATGATTTAAACTAATAACATTAACCTGTTATAACAGGTAAGTTATATGTTAATTAGATATTGATCCTGAATTTCTTATTTCAGCAACTTATAAAAAAAGTATTATATAATTAAATAAAAAAAACTTCAAAATAAATCTGGATAGGCCACAATACAGGTCATAAATTGGGAGAGTTTTCAATATTAAAAAAAAAGGTAGGCTTGGCTAGATATATGCTTGAATTTTCTCTTTGATTAATGGCACATAACTTTTGGCACTGGTGCTCGTCAATGCTGGGATTAACAGTGTTGATGAAAAATCAAAACGCCGTGTGCTTAGCAATCTTCTAAACACAAACTGGCCGGGGACGATGTATAGAACGTAGGCCAAGTTACAACCCCAAATTAAGACTGCTCCACTCCGCATCACGATCTAAGCAAACACATCACATTAGTAAAAATATGAAATTTAATGTAGGTCTCCAGTAAGGAAATTTCCACAATCACTTGCATTTCTTCATGAACTCGAGAGGCAAAAATATTTACAATCATGCAAAGTCACCTCTCTAGCCAATCCATCTCACCAGGGAAAGCGATATCAACAAGTCTTCCACCGTACTATCTATCATCTGGATGGCCAAACATTTATTTCTGGTTAAGTACAAATTCAACAATCTCATTTCTTCCACCTCAAATTTTAATTCGTTGAACTCGAAAAAATAAGATAATCTAAAGCTGCATTCCATTTTCCTATTTAGTTTTATTGCAATTAATTAAAATAGATATTTATAAAAAAGATAATGATTTAAAATATGACAAAAAAAATCATTAGGTGTAAACCCCGGGAAATAAATGTAAGTGTTAAATTAAAGAAATAAATTAAAAGAGAAATAAAATAAGTTGAGGGGAGGGTGGAATTGAAATAAATGTAAAGATTATGATTTAAATTATAAGAAGAGAAGATGTGGGGTAAAAAAGAAAATATTTAAAAGAAATGGGGGGCCTTAGTGCAATAAGAGAAATTGAGGAGTATAAATACCCCTCTTTTCTCTCATTTCCAGCAGAAGGAGAGGAAGAAAGGGAGGGAGATTTTGATATTCTCTTACCCAATTGAATAAGAATTTCAAAATGAAATTGAGATTAAGGGTTACCAAAACATTTAAACATAAAAAACCCAAGGATTTGGATCATTATTGGAAGAAGAAAGTGGAAAAAAAGGAATATATGGGCTGGCAGTAGTAGGAAGAGAAAGAGGAGAGGAGGAGATTGTGATTTCACAAGCTATTAGGATCTTAAATCTCTCTTGGTATGGTGTTTCTCATATGCATCTAAGAGATTCTTGACTTTATGGTTAAATTGCATGATTTTTCTTTATGAATTTTAGGTTAGAGTTCTTGAAAATTTTTGGGGGAAATGTGGAATTGGGTGTAATTGATGAATGTGGCATGAAAAGAATGAGGGAAGTCTTGTTTTCCCAAGGCCAACTTTCGGCCAAATGCATATGTTGCCAAAGTAACAACTTGACAAATTCATCTCTTGACTTTCAGAGAGAATTTGAGTGAGAAAACAAGGGAATTAGGATCGGTTTCCTTGGTAAGAGTTGCAGTTCTGGATGTCTACTATCTAAGGAAACTTGTTTCATTTAATTTTTAATTTTATAACTCTAGTTAAGGGTCACCTAACGTGACTGTGCAGGGCAGACTCTGCAGAACAGTAGGTCTGTCATGTTTGTGATGTGTTTCGGGAGTTTTGGACGCAGAATTGAGTTATCTTCCCTTCATAAGAGTTGTAACCCTATATGTTATGTTTATAACGAGATACATTTTGTACAAAACGGAGTTCTACAACTCTCGTTATAGTGAAAAATCTGGGCAGAGGTCGGATTCTGACCTCTGCTCGCAGCTTTGAGAAAAAAAAAAGAAAGAAGTGGGAGGTCGTGAAATGATGAAGTTAGATGCATTAAAGGAGGTGAAACAAGTTATGTTTGAAAATGGATGTTTATAATTATATTTTGATTGACAAAAGTTATAAAGAATAACAAATTTAAAGGCATATAGAAATTGTTTGGTGTGGTTGTTATGAGGAGTATCGGTGGTTGGAAATGATTTATGAAAATTTCCTGTAATTGCAGGAGGGAACACAAGTGTGGTGCCACAACAGCAATAAGGGACCACGAGCAGAGCATCTACAACAAGTAGATGATTTATGCCTATGTTTCTAATTTAATTTTCATAGTGAAAATGTGTGATTTATACTTAAAGTTTTGGTGGAAGTTTGAGAAAATATGATGTATCAATAAGAATATTTAAGGCATGTGTATCAGGAAAGTTTGGAAATGTCATGAACAAAACATGGCAGTGGCTAGTATACATTTAGTGTATGCTAGGATCCCGGGTAAAGGGATCGGCAAAAATGGCTACCATACATTTAGTGTATGTTAGGATCCCGGATAAGGGGATCAACATGAATAACTGTCATACATTCAGTGTATGCCAGGATCCCGGATAAAGGGATCACCAAAGAAAATGACTAACATACATTTTAGTGTATGTTAGGATCCTGGATAAGGAGATCATCATGAATAACTCTCATAAATTCAATGTATGTCAGGATCCCAAATAAGGGGATCACTATGCACAAGCTAATATACATTTAGTGTATGTTAGAATCCCGGATAAAAAGATTGTAGTGCAATGCTTAAACACACATTCATGTATGTTGAACTTTCAAGAGTAAAATAAAAATGTATGAGGTATGTTACGGACCCGGGAAGGGGACTTCTCCGATTTGTAATGTCGGTAGGGTGATAAGGGTATTGAAAATGCTTAGTATTGGCAATACAAAGAGAAAAAATAATAAATTTCAATCTTCAAATGATTATCAACACAAATTAAAATTTCAAAATAAAATAAAAAACAATGTAAAAAGAGTGGGTCCGAGGATTATTCGTGGCGTGTGTAACCTACCCTGGTTATAAAAAAAATGTATACTTGAGCAAAATATCGTGGTGCATGTAAATTGACGCAGACATCGCGATTATCAAAAAAAAAAGGAAGCCCGAAAAAAAAGAGGGGGAAACACATTTTCAAACAGTAATGAACAGTGAAAATTGTAAAAAAAAAATAAGTTCAAAGATTTATCATTATGCATGTAAGCTGACCCGGACACCTTGGTTATAAAAAAAAAAGACGAAAAAAAAACCATGTCAAACATTAATGAACAGTGAAAAGCACTGTTCATTACTCAAAAATCATTTCGCTGGCAGGGAGATTCGAACTCCCGCGGTCCGCATGGACATGCCACCATCACCACTCGGCCAAGTGTCTTGCTTTGTCATTTGTAGGATACCAATATTAATAATATAATATTATTTTTAACTATTTCAAAAAATAGTTGCTACAGAGATTCGAACCCCTCGCCCCAATTCGCGGGGGCGCAGTCTTACAACTCGGCCAAGCGACTTCTTTAGTCAGTTAAAGGATACAAATAATGATAATACTATGTTCAAATTTAACTATTCCAAAACTTAGTTGTTTCAGAGATTCAAACCGTTGCGCACCGCCTCGCTTGGGCGCGCTCTAACCACTAGGCCAAGCGACTTCTTCGTTTAGTTCTAGTGTACAAATAATAATAATATGATTAAGTAATTTAACTATTCCCGTCCACAGTCATCTGAGTCTTGATGAACAGTGAACTGTTGAAATCCGTGAGCTCTTTTAGCTTTTAAGATAATAACCATGTAGATAAATCAAAAACTATCTTGGACACGCACAGCTAAAAGATCATTTGATCTCCCACATGCATTTTTTTGTAAAACAATCATATTTTATATTTATTAAAATACCTCATTGTCTCCTAGTAAAATTGATTATAATGAGAAAACATAAATGAAAATATTAAAAAGTCCCTAGATGCCAATTTACATTTTTTCCGTTTTCCTTTTATAGATAATTACATCATTTTATTGTGAAATATTTTTTAAGAAAACAAAAGCTATACATTTATTTTTTTTCTTTTAAAAGTAATAAAGTTATTTTATTGTACTAAAAAATATATACATATCAATTTATTTATAGTCAATTTGATAATAATAAATGTATTTTAAAAAAAAAAACATATACAATTTATATATATATATATATATATATATATATATATATATATATAACTCAATCACAAGAGAAGAATTAAACCTAACAATGAGATAAAAAAAAAACCATTTTAGTCTCTTTTTATGACTTCTACTTTTTAGACAATTTTTGGTGGAAAGAGAACAAATTTATCAGGGCAAACTTGTTTATTTTTCATTAAAAGGTCATTGGATTGGACTCCTTTCATCCTGTGAAAACTTGATTTACTTTCAATTTCCTTCATCCGAACACTTTATTTTCATGTTTTTGATAGTGATGAAGCTTGAAATTGCTACGTAATGTTGCTTCATTGATTTCAAATTTTAAACTATCCTGTGATTATGGGAAATTGCAGAAAGAGAAATCCTTCAGGTCATTGCAGGGAAGACTCTTTATGACTTGGTTTTAAGCAGTCCCAAGAATATACTTCTAGAGGTAAGCATAATTTCACTGTAACCATGCACCTCAAGTTTAAGTTCTGCAAGTTTGGATGGGAAAAAAATCACATTCCTAATTTAGGAGGGATGCATTTTAATGTTAGAAATGAGTGGTTATACAACTGATTTCCAAAACTAATATTTCTAGAAAATCCCAAAGATGTTAAGTCATTTTCATTACATTACAGTCTATTTCAAGTGAACTGCATCTTCTAAAGCCATATTCTTGTTGCTCTTGTCTAAAATACCATTAATGATAACGTTTTGGTCCTGTATAAAATAACTGATGATGAACTTATAATACTGAGAACTCTTCCTTTGTTACTATTAATTGTTGTAGGTGGACGACTATCCAACACTTTTATTTTATCCAGTTAGAGATAAAGCAAATCCGGTAATACTTTCAGGATATGTTCATTTCCATATCACTTGGGATTTTAATTCATATACTTTCAAGAAATCATCTCACCTAAAACTTAAATTATTAGGGAAGATTTTAAAATATAATTTATATTATTTTTTAACACACCCCTCAAGTGGAACCATTTGGACTTGAAACTTTTACGAACCTACATTATCTTGTACTAAATTTTTATTAATTAGAATAAGATGGTGAGATTCGAACTCATGACTGTTCAGTTAATAAGATTTTGATATCACATTAAAATATTATCTAACCTAAAGACTTAACCTATTAGGTGAGACTCTATTATTAAATATATACACACATATATATGCCATGAACAGGCCCATTTGACCTAGCAAATAGACTAGGAGTTCGAATTTTGCTGCTGCTTTTGTCGCCAGAGGGGAGAAAACTACAGCCTCTGTTACTGGAGGATACGAAGGAGTTGTCTTTGGTTGCAAGGAGTTGTTTTGTTTGTTGGTTGTCGGATGGAAGCGTAGGTGCTGCTGAGGGAGAAGAAAAGGTTGTTGGTGGCAAAAACGAAGGCTGAAAGCTGCTGTCTGGGAAAGTGGAAGGAACTGGACTCCTGCTGACGGTGAAGAAGAAGAGGATTGAGGTTGAGGTTGCCGGTGTTGGGGAAAAAGAAGTTACCGACCTGCCAGTGGTAGAGAAGAAGAAGACATGACAGTGGCTTCGGTAGGTTGCTTCACAATTTATTTTGTGTGTTTTTTCTTCGATTTTCCTTCCTTCTCCATTCCTTTGTTTCACTGCTTGGTTCTCTGTTTCTCCCCTCTGTTCTCTCGTTTATCCCTGTTCTCTCCTTGTGTGATCTTTTTTTTCTATTCCTCCTCCCTTCTCTCTTTATGCTCTCCCCCTTTTTATAGACTCAACGTGCAGGTTACAGGACATGGTATTGTTGTGCACGAGATGTTGTGTCGCAATGCAGGAAATGGAGGTAATGGTGTGATGCAGGTGATGACAATTGTAGTGTATGGTTACTGGTAAGGTTACGAGTAAGGCAATGTAGAAAGTGTTTTTTTTTAAATCCAATTTTTGAGATTACATTTAAAATACAAAAAGTGATGCATCTTTTAAAACCATATTCTTGCTACTATTGTCTAAAATACCTTATAGACCATAAGAATTAAGTGGATGCTGCAACTAGTATCTATCTCAACTTTCTCTTTGGAAAACATTAACAATAGGTGTATACACCATGGTGCATCAACTGTGAGACTACAACTAAGCAGATTGAGAAGTTGGCTAAGCATTTTAAGGGTGTAGACAATTTAGTTTTTGCAAGGATAGATGCTTCTGCAAATGAACATCTAAAACTACAGGTAAGAGATTTAAATAAATTGCTTCAACACAATTTTGATGCAAATTAAAGTAAACAGTTTAAAGCCATTGAAAGTTAGCAATCAATCTGTTAGAAAACTGTTCCTCAACATTTGGGATGGAGAAACTTTTTTTCCCTTTCAGCTAAGGAGCCTTTAGAATATCATTAATGATAACGTTTCGGTCCTGTATAATACTGAGAACTCTTCCTTTGTTACTATTTTAGTTGTTGTACGTGGACGACTATCCAACACTTCTATTTATTTTATCCAGTTGGGGATAGAGCAAATCCGGTAATAATTTTACTATATGTTCATTTCGATATTCATTCTTTTTGAATTGTATATGCAGATTCTTTTTGAATTGTATATGCAGTTTTAGTTAAGACTCATAGTTGAACAATTTTGAAAGGAATTAACTCTTGAGTTGGATATTAAAAATATAATAATAATTATTTTTATTTTTATATATTGTAGTTGAACAATTTTGAAATTAAAACTTTTATAAAAATAATTTAAGGATAAAATATAAAAAAAATATTATTTTTTATTTTGATAATATAAAAATTTACTTTCAAATTGTTTTAGAGATCAATTTTTATTTTATATCTCTGTTTCCATTTTCTCAATTAAATATATTTTTATTTTTACCATCTATATATTTTACGTCAAAAACACAATAATCAAACACGAAGAACGATGTCATCGAATCCCATGCACTCACAATGTTCAATCTTTTCAAACATTTTTGCTATACCGACTCCACCTGTTTGGAGAGGAAAACAAACCATTATTATTGAAAGGAAAAAGGAAAAAGAAAAGTCCACCAAGAAATCCATTTCTGTTATCAATCAATGAAAAACTGTATAGTGACAGCACATACCTAGTGATATTGCGCTCACAAAAATTGTGAAGGACAGGATGAAGTTGATGAGTGATGCCCTTCCTAGTAAATCAATTAGAGCTTTCATCATCACTCTAGCTCATTATTGATGGCAATTTAATCAAGATAAACAGGGAGAAAGTAAGGACCTTGGCAATTTAGTCAACGATGGGCAAATCCATTGTAGGATGCCTAAGCTTTAAATTGATGTATTCTGTTGAAGCTCCTGCACCTGTAATCATAACTATCCAAACAAATTCAAACTTCTACAACTAGAAGCCTTCATTTGACCTCCTAATTAAGCATCTTCCGTCCAGAAAATTAACAAAAATGGAATAGTGGCCCTAAAAATGCTCACCTGTCGTCTAGAATGACATTGATATTCAGCTCTATTTGACATTGTGTTTCAAAAAATTTTTATTGAAAAAAGTTGAAAATTTTTTATTTTTATTTTTTACTTTAAATTAATATTTTTTTGTTTTTAGATCATTTTCATATGCTGATATCAAAAATAATTTTTAAAAAATAAAAAAATATCATTTTAATATATTTTTAAATAAAAATCACTTTAAAAAATAAACTTAACAACATTCTCAAACACAAGCAAACTGGTGGAGAATGCTAATTTCCCAGCTATCATCCATCAAGAAAAAATGGCTACGCACTTTCCATCAATATTGACTGAATAGGCATCCCGGGGACACGGTGTTTTAATTTTCCATCAACACGGTTAATCCCAGCGTTGACGAGCACCAGTGCCAAAAATTTGTGCCATTAATCAATGAGAAAATACAAGCATATATCTAGCCAAGACTATTTTATTTTATTTAATTATATAATATTTTTTTATAAGGTGCTGAAAGAAGAAATTCATTATCAATATCTAATTAACTTATAACTTACCTGTTATAACAGGATAATGTTATTGGTTTAAATAATAATAGAAAACTTTGAATAATTAATTGATCAATTTACATGACCAACTTCTTAATTTAAAAATGATAATTCATTTGTTTCAATTTAATTATAGCTTTTTAAAATAGATTTCGTTTTTTTAGTAAATTAAAAACATGGAACCACCCATAAATTATACACTATAAGGATGGTTCACATCCATCATAATATGCTTTCTCCAATTAATCTTAGCATTCAGATCAAATTGCATTTTTTTCAGTGGCTAAGACTAATTTTGACATTTCAAGAAACAACAGTGATCAAACTATATGAAGTCAACGCGAACTTTACTGTATTATAAGACATCATGAAATTCTAAAGTTTTACTATATTTTCAATTTTACATTATTATTTAGAAAAATCAATTTTAGTCAAATTAGTATAGCCAGAAAATTAATATTGTAAGATGGTCCTTCAAAAACAATTGAAAGAGCACAGGGAAAACAAATTAACCCCTACAAGTCTCGGTTTGCATATTATTTGATTTTTATAGTTTTTTAATTTATATATTATTTCCAAGCTTCATTTTTACCATTATTACTCTCTCATTTTTAGAGACAAGAGAGAAAATAATGTTAAAAAAAAATAGAAAGGAGAAAGTGGTTGGATATTGAAATGATAATTTAGGGTCTGGGCTTGTTAACCTTCTTTTTATCATTTGTAATGTGGTCTATCCACGTTTATTTTAATTTTTTTTATTTAATTATATAATAATAAAAAATAAATATTCACATGATGAATGTAAGCAAATTAAATTATGGATCAAAAATTAACCCCCCCATTGTCACTTTTTTTTATTCATGTAATTTTCCTTTTTAGAGAATAAAAAATAACATATTTAGAAAAAACTATATATATATATATATATATATATATATATATATATATATATATATATTAATCGGAAATCCTATACACACATCTCTTTTTAATGTTGATGAAAACTTTTTTTTTTTATGAGAAACATTGTTTGGTTAATTAATAGATATTCCATATATGACAACAAATAAAATTATGGAGCAAAAAGTTTAAACTTGGTACAAATACATACTTTTATGCCAAATACTTTTTAAGAAAAGTATTATTATGATCATGAAATAAAGTTTCGTTTGAGAAATTATATTTTGATCATTTTTACTTATCAATATGAGAAAATATGAAATAATTAAATTTATGAAACTATATAAAAATACAAAAATATAAAAATACAAAATAGACATTTAATTTAAAAAAAAAACAGAAAAAAACATATTAAAAATAGAATTTTTATTTTTGTTGAATATTCATGAATATATTGTTTATTAGTTTTTTCTCATATTAGGAAAAAGAAAAAAGAAAAGAAGTTTTGTTTTTTTTGTGTGATAATTTTGCTCTCTATTGTTTCAATTTTTTTTAGATTGATACAATAAAATTCAATTTTGTGAAATTAAACATCAATTTAATATCAAGGTTTTTTTTTTTTACTTTGCAAATACTATTTACCTTAGAAACCAAGACCACAAACTATTAGGCTTAAAACCAAGTGAACATGATATGGAATGATAAAATTATAAGGAAATAATTTGGTAATCAAATTGAATACTTTTTCTTTTTTTCTTTTTAAATTCGTGTGTTTGTAATTTTTCTTCTTTTTTTTTACAAGCAGAAGTTTTCATTTACCACATTTTAAATGTGGGGTCAGAAAACAAGGTGAGAAGCATCCGCAGAAACTTCCTTTAAACTAAAAGTAATGCGCATCTTTAAGATGCATACATTTGAAGAGGTTGAGAACTAAAGAAAAAAGAAAGAGGATGTTGTTTTTATGTGTAGGGAAAGATAAGAACAGGAAAAACATTCAAACAATATTTTAGGTGACAGATTCAAGTCTCAACGACGCCCACGATTAGACCATAAAATCAACAACCAACCTGTTGGGTAACTTGATCAATATCAAAAACTCTGGTAGGACTGCTTTCAATCCAACTTAATTTTTCCTCAAGTGTCAAAGTCTCCATCAAATCTTCAGGTTCATACATGAAAGTTACAGTTGCAGCAGGAGACCATTTCGCATGATCTTTCCCAATCCCTTTCCTAGCTATCAGCAGGAGGCCATAGAATTGAAGTTTATTTTGTTTAAAATAATTTTATATATAATAAAATATTTTGATATTATTATATCAGAATAATTTAAAAATACTAAACAAAATATTAATTTAAACTCAAAAAGACATTTAAGTTTTTTTCGAGATATTCTTAAAACACAAAATTAAAAAGACATTCAAAATTGTTAATGGTCCTAAATTTTTATGTATATTATTTTCAGGACTTTTTCCTTAAACAATAGGAGAGATTAATTATATATTGTGATATGTTTTTGATATTAACGTCTTAAAATATGTATAAAAATTGAACGGACTTTTCTTTAAAATCTCACATTAATTTAATCTCAGTGTTTTGAATTTTTTTAATATAATAATATGAAGAAAAAATAATCTTTGATAAATTTGAGCAGTTGCATTTTTGTTATCTGTCAAATAAATTATTCGTCAAATAGTTAAAAACATATCCAACCAATAATTGGTATGTTACAAACAACAAATAATATATCTTTAGTCAATTTGATCAATTGTCGTTTTACTATCTACCAATTAGATTATTGCTAAAGTAGTTAAAAAAAACAACCAATCAAATTCTATGCTGCATAAAAGAAATCACTCATCTATGCTACAATTCAACGATTGTAATTTTACTATTTGCTAATGAAAGAATTCATGAAACAAATAAACACATGCACAACAATTAATTAGTATATTACACGGAGCACATGACTCATTTTAACATAATATTTTCAATTCCAATTATACAATCTATCGATTAAATAATTATCAAAACAGTTTTAACAGTAACAACATTCAATCACTTTTAGGCGGAAAAAAAAAACTCGTTTCTAATAGATTCTATAAATTATAATTTTACCAATTTAATATTAAAATTATCAATTACAACATATACAAAATCAATAAGTTTTCTACATAGAAAAAAAGCTCAGCAAAACACACGAGCAAGTTAGCTCGTGGATTTCTAAAAGCAATGTATCTAGACCCAATACTTATAGACAATCCACTGATTCAATAACATGTTTGGTGTTACAGTGATAATAATTTTTTGAAGTTTATTTTGTTTAAAATAATTTTATATATAAAAAATAGTTTTGATATTATTATATCAAAATAATTAAAAAAACACCAAATAAAATATTAATTTAAACTCAAAAGAACATTTAAGTGTTTTTCGAGATATTCTTAAAACACAAAAATAAAAAGGATAGAGCTCGGATTAGTATGCTTGTAATAACTATCTAATGAGAAGTGGTTACATGGATCTTATTTTAATAACTATCTAATGAGAAGTGGTTACATGGATCTTATTTTAATAACTACTAATTCATGCATTTCCCTGCGTAATTTTTGTATGCATATAAGCTCTTATGACATGGTGTTTTTCAAAAATCAAACTTAACTATTAATCATCATGGACTCGCAATCTTTTTAAAGGTAATGTTAAAATATCACTGATTTTACAAAGATAGAAGATGTACAAAAATCGAATCCTGTTTGTCACTTGAAGAACTAAAATAATAATAATAATAAATAAATATGTCAAAACTTTTTAAAGTCGTCAATTCCATCTTGGAAATTAAATGCAGCAATTCAGACTTCTCCGATGTGGAAATACTACAATTCCATGGCATCACCATCACTTGATGGGTGATCATCGACAAATTGTAGCTGGGTCTATGGATCAGGCAATAATTTTCATCTGGAGAAAAAATGAAGTGTCCTACAAGGTGGTGGTCGTCGTCATCTTAATATCAATTGCTAGAGTTTTCTTATTTCATACAAACCCTCTATATTATTTTATTTTGTTTGGATGCGATGAAATTATATTCTTCAAAAAACGTACTTTGTATGTTTAAATGATCAAGTAAAATTCCGGATGGAAACTAATGCCTAATCCATAAGCTAAAAATTATTAGAATTTATTTTTTAGCCTTTACTAAAAAGAAAATAAAAAAATTGATATTAAGATGTTCTTAAAAATAAAAATATTTTTTTTATGTGTTTGGTTAGATCGTTATGTAGAGTGGAGCAGTCTTAGTTTGGGGTTGTAACTTGGCCTACGTTTTATAAATCATCCCTGGGCAGTTTGTGTTTAAAAGATTGCTATTGCAAGTATCATCCACCACGTGTGTGACAGAATGTAGAACATGTAACTGGTGGAGAATGCTAATTTCGCAGCTATCATCCATCAAGTGATGCTAACGTAATTGAAGCACTAACTTTTTGACTGGAAAAAATGGCTATGCACTTTCCATCAATATTGACCGACTGATTGGACACGGTGTTTTGATTTTCTGAATCCCTCAAAGCACACGGCGTTTTGATTTTCCATCAACACTGTTAATCCCAGCGTTGACGAGCACCAGTGCCAAAAGTCATGTGCCATTAATCAAAGAATACAAGCATATATCTAGGCAACACTACCGTTTTTTTATTTAATTATATAATATTTTTTTATAAGGTGCTGAAATAAGAAATTCATTATCAATATCTAATTAACTTATAACTTACCTGTTATAACAGGATAATGTTATTGATTTCAATAATAATAGAAAACTTTGAATAATTAATTAATTAATCAATTTACATGACTAACTTCTTAATTTAAAAATGATAATTCATTTGTTTCAATTTAATTATAGCTTTTTAAAATAGCTTTCGTTTCTTAGTAAATTAAAAACATGGAACCGCCC
Source organism: Salix viminalis (assembly GCA_029228465.1). Classification (NCBI taxonomy): domain Eukaryota; kingdom Viridiplantae; phylum Streptophyta; class Magnoliopsida; order Malpighiales; family Salicaceae; genus Salix; species Salix viminalis. Next base: position 9,634,904 of record CM055436.1, on the reverse strand, counting down.
ATAAATTATACACTATATGGATGGCTTGCATCCATCATAATATGCATCCTCCAATTAATCCTAGCAAGGATCAAGTTGCAATTTTTTCAGTGGCTAAGACTAATTTTGACCTTTATTAATAATGAAAATATTTCAACCTTTATTAATCTAAATCTAGTAAATAAAAGATTTACACTGTAAACATAATCTAGTATATACACACACTAAGGCAATTTTCATGTGATTCGCCACTGACAGAAGTCACAGAACTATATTCTCTAAAATATTAGAAAAAAATATTAAGAGTGCGAAGATTTTTTTACAATGCTTAAACTGGGTAAGATAATAAATTTTTAATTTTTGCTCAGCGTGAATTTCTAATAAAATATATAAAATCTAACTTCATGTGAATTTATTATATTCTTATATACTTCAAACATAATAATATGAAGAATAAATCTTGGAAAATAATAATAAAAAATTCTTTTTATAACGATAATGGTAATGTCAGCAATAATATTGTAAGTAATAATTAGAATATTAATTATTTATAATAATTGTTACAATAACATCTCTAATAAATGTGACAATTTAATAATCATGATAATAACAATAAGAATAATAATCTAGACAATTCATTAATCGATGTTGTTTTTGTGAAAAATTGACTTCTGCAACTTTTTTATGTATGATATTTCAGATCTAATATTATATGAATAAAAAATATACAAAGCTACACATAGACAAAACAGGTGAAAAATTTGATCAAATTATTTACAAATAAAAAATATATGAGTCACTTGCCTCAAGCTTTATCAAAGACAAACACCAAATTTTATAACATGTTAAAAAATATTAATGGTTCTTGATTTTTTAAATAATGCTATACATCATAGCGAAATAATCAATCTACAAGACTTTCAATTATTTTGTTTTTTAATATATTCATTTTATTATAAATAATACATTTAAAATAATGAGAAATATTATTTTTAAGGTTTGTTCTCTTAAAAATAATTATATATTCTGATATTTGTTTAATATTAACCCCTTAAAAGTATAACAAATAACTAACAACTTTAGATTAACTATACATGCATAAGAGAGGGTTATACTTTCATTTCACACCACCAAATGTGAACTTACTCTGTTTTTTAACCAAAGATATATTTAATACAAAGATAAATTCTAATAAAAATTAAAAGTCAAAACTAAGATTATAGATACATAAATACAAACAAATTATTTAGAATTATACCAAAATTACAATAAAGAGACCAAAACTAAATCAAGAAATAAAAGAATTATTTATTTTTTCCTTACAACAGTTTTAATTTTTTAAATTTAATCCTTCGGTTTAAATTATTTACATATTTTATTTTCATTTCAGCCCATATACTGTTAATTATTTATTTTAATTCCTTTATTATTTAGATATGTTTCTAAATAGTCCATATTTTTGTCAATGTTTATATATATACGCTCTTAATTTTGGTTTTTTATTCTAATTATTTCCTCTTTTGTTTAGGTAGTATTCTTAGAAAAATTTAATTCTTATTTTAGATTGTTTTGGTTAAAAAATTACTTTTACAATATTTTTATGTATATTATTTCAGATCTAATATTACATAAACAAAAAAAAATACGAGGCAACACATAAACTAAATGGGTAGACAAATTTGCCCAAGCTATCTACAATAAAAAAATATACGAGTCACTTCCCATGTGTTTCAATTACAATGTTCCTTTTAGGTGAAAAAAAACTCATTTATAACAGATTTTATCTTTTATAATTTTACTAATTAAATATTAAGGTAACCAATTACGACATGTACAAATTCAATCGGTATTCTACATAGAAAAAAACTTAGCACATCACGCAGTCAAGTAATCTCGTATGAATAAAACATTAGTCAACTTAAATCAAATAATGCAATAAAAAAATATCAACCGATAGAGTAATAGAAAAAAAAAATACGACACACATATAAATTCAATAAAAACAAAGATTCTTAGTTTATGAAAATTTCAAAAAATCAGAGATTTTAATTAGAAGAAGAAGAAGAAGCATATCTAGTGTTTGTGGAAAACAATAGTTTCTTATAGAATTCTTTTCCAAGCTATACAAGTGTCTTTTTCATTAAACTTGTTCCTTACAAGTAACGATTTATTTTAGCCTTTACTAAAAATAAAAAATAAAAAAATTGTGATGTGTTTGCTTAGATAGTTATGTAGAGTGGAGCAGTCTTAATTTGGGGTTGTTACTTGGCCTACGTTCTATACATCGTCCCCCGCCAGTTTGTGTTTAGAAGATTGCTATTGCAATTATCATCCACCACATGATCACGGAATATGAACAATATATGTGAGTTTCTACCCAACGAACTAGGTGACGACTCCTCGACTCGCAGCACCTCTTGTACTCGTATGTGATAAAATACATGATAGCTAGGTTTTGTATTTGCATCTCCTATTTGATATTGTATTTCAAAAGCTTTTATTAAAAAAAATTGAAAATTGTTTATTTTTATTTTTTACTTTAAATTATTTTTTTTAATATTTTTAGATCATTATCATATGTTGATTTCAAAAATAATTTTTAAAAAATAAAAAAAATATCATTTTAATTAATTTCTAAATAAAAATCACTTAAAAAAAACAAATATTCTCAAACACAAGTAAAACGGTGGAGAATGCTAATTTCCCTATCATCCATCAAGTGATGCTAACGTAATTGAAACACAGTAAACTGGTGGAGAAATGCTAATTTCCCAGCTATCATCCATCAAGTGATGCTAACGTAACTGAAGCATTAACTTTTTGACTGGAAAAAATGGCTATGCACTTTCCGTCAATATTGACCGACTGGTTGGACACGGTGTTTTGATTTTCCGAATCCCTCAAAGCACACGGTGTTTTGAATGCTAATTTCCCAGCTGTCATCCATCAAGTGATGCTAACGTAACTGAAGCATTAACTTTTTGACTGGAAAAAATAGCTATGCACTTTCCGTCAATATTGACCGACTGGTTGGACACGGTGTTTTGATTTTCCGAATCCCTCAAAGCACACGGTGTTTTGATTTTTCATCAACACTGTTAATCTCAGTGTTGACGAACACCAGTGGCAAAAGTTATGTGCCAATAAACAAAGAGAAAATACAAGCATATATCTAGTCAGGACGACCTTTTTTTTCAGTTGCAATTTTTTCAGTGGCTAAGACCAATTTTACATTATTATTTAGAAAAATCAATTTTAGTCAAATTAATATAGCCACAAAATTAATATCGTAAGATGGACCTTGGAAAACAATTGAAAGACCACAGGGAAAACAAATTAACCCCTAAAAGTCTCGGTTTGCATATCATTTGATTTTTATAGTTTTTTAATTTTATATATTATTTCCAATGTTCATTTTTACCATTATTACTCTCTCACTTCTTAGATACAAGAGAGAAGTAATGTGAAAAAAAAAGGAGGGATTCAATATTGAAATGCTTGTTAACCTTCTTAATTTATCAATTGTAATGTGGTCTATCCATGTTTTTTTTTATTTAATTATATAATAATAAAAATAAATATTCACATGATGAATGTAAGCAAATTAAATTATGGATCAAAAAAATTAAATTTTTATTACACAAACAATGAAACCATAAAATCATCTTGAAAAATAAAATAAAAAACATTAACAAAAGAGCAAGCAAAAACAACAACAAAAAAGAAAAAATTAAAATAAATATTATGAGCATAAAAAAATAACAGAAAACACTAAAAAAAAAGAGAAAAAGAAAGAAATATTAATTTTAAAATGATTACCAATATAAATTAAAATTTCAGAATTGAACCGAATAAAAATAAAACCCCAATAAAAAATAAAATGAAAAAAATTAAAAGCACAGATGCATAAATATGGATAAAAAAAATAAACATTGTCCAAGAAACACCGAAAAAACCAAAAGAATTAATACTAAATAAAACATTAAAAGATTAAGTGCCAAAATGAAAAAAAATATATATAATTAATTTCAATTGAAGGACAAAACCGCAACAAATCAAAACCTTGGAACCAAAAAAAAATAAAGGGAGTTTTTTTAAAAATATGTAGTGTAATTGTTTAAAACAATTAAAAGAATAAGGATAAAAATGAAAAATACCATATATGACCAACCAATTTCAATTGGAGGACAAAATTAAAAAAAAATTAAAATCTGCATACCGAAAAAATTAAAGGAACAAAAATCGAAAGATTAAGGACTAAAATCAAACGTACCATATATTATGAATTTCAATTGAAGGGTATAATTGAAAAAAAAAAAATTCCATTGAAGAAATCAGTAAGAAAAACAAAATCAAAAGAACAAGAACTGAAATAAAACAACCAAAAACTTTAAATGACCGTCATGGATTTCCATTGCAGGAGAGAGAAAATGGGGGAAACAAAATCGTCCACCGGCAATTCTACGACCGTCTTCCCACAACACACGCCGCACCGGGAGGAAGAGGACATGTCACCTCACCGAATGACACGACAAATGATAAATGAGCTGAATTATTATTCTTATTGTTGTTATTATGATTGAAGGCAAAACCCAAAAAAATATTATCGGCATAAAAAAAGTTATTTGATTTGAAAAACAAATGAAAAACATTAAAGAACAAAAAACTAAAGGACAAAAGCAAAATTATTACTATTATCATTAAGAATATAATTATTATAATAATTTAATTATAATAAAATTTGTTATTATTGATATTCGTAATACTATTTCATGAGTTATTGTTAGATATTCATAATACTATTTCATGAGTTATTGTTACTATTAGCACCATAGTCATAATTATTAATACCATAAGCACCACAATCATTATAATAAATTATTCTTGTTATCCTAAATAAAACTAAAAACTGTAACAAAAGAGTAAGCAAGAAAACAATCATAAAAAATAATCACTAGGATTATTATTATTATTATTATTATTATTATTATTATTATTTTGTAAACAATGAAAACCATAAAATTATCTTGGAGAATAAAAAAAAACAAAAAAACTTTAACAGAAGAGAAAATAAAAACAACCAAAATAAATGACAGAACCAAAATAAATATTATTAGCATTTAAAAAATCATTTCATTTGAAGAATAAATAAAAATAAGAATCAAACAAAAAAAAGGAACAAATGGAAAAAAGAAGAATTATCAATTTTAAAATGATTATCAACATCAATTAAAACTTCATGACTAAATTGAATAAAAATAAAACCTCAATAAAAGAGAAAATAATAGAAATTAAAAACCAAAACTAAGAGTATAGATACATAAATATGAACAAAAAATAGGGACTATCCTGAAAGGACTGAAAAAATTAAAGGAATCAAAATAAAAAAAACAAATTAATGAATAAAGGGCAAAATAAAAAAACAAAATATATAATCAATTTCAATTGAAAAAAAAATTAAAACAAATTAAAACCTTAAGAACAAAAAAATTACAGGAATGAAAAACAAACCAAAAATAAAAAGAATAAACCAAAACTTGAAAACATAACATTTCCGATCAATTTCAATTGAAGAAAGAATTTGAAATAAACCAAAACTTTTATAAAGAGAAATCAGGACGAAAAAAAATAAAAAACCAAGGACTGAAATGAGAAAACCATAAACAAAACAGGATTGCACTGCATCTTCAGCTTCAGGAGAGAGAAAAAGGAGAAAAAACAATCAACCGACCACCTGTAAGTTTTTTGTTATCATGAGACGACAAGCGCACCACCATGTGGAAGAGGCCATAGCAGCGCATCCAGTGAGATGGAGGATGAATATTTTTCACCACCGAACGACATTGCACGCATTGTCTATATGGCGCAGATAAAAGATAAATATTTGTAGGGTAGACATGCCACTAGTTTATGCAAAAAAAGAATTAAAAAAGTCTAAAATAAGCTAAAACCATTTACTTCAAACACTTTATTTTTGTCTTTTCAGAGGGCACATTAGTATTTTAATTGTTTATAAAAACTTGAAAAAAACAAAAACACCATCACTGACAACTCTAAGTTTTTGTTTTATTGAAGGGTATGATGATTATTTTATTGTTCATCAACCATGCAAAAAATAAAAAAAATACCCCTGTACAGTCAATGTTTTTTTATTTGTTAACAGGTGTAAAACCATAGTTTTATTTATTAAGGAAAAACCAAATAAGACAAAAATATCCCCAAATAATTAGATAATGATAAAAGGTGCAATGACGAAGTCTAAAATATCCTCATAGTCAAAAGTTATTTTTTATAAACTAAAAGATAAAATAATAATTATACTATTAAAATTCATAGTAAATTGTATTTAGAGCTACGGTAACTTCTCGTCTATATATAGACTACATTTTAAGAGAGCACTTATACACGGAATGATGGGATCTGTGTTATTGCTCTCTCAAATTCTCTGCCTCCTTTTCTTCCATTCGCACTTCCAACCTTCTCTTTCTTCTTCCAATTTCTCCTCTCCAGTACAATTATGCCCCGCTGACGAGAGCCTGGCTTTGCTTCAATTCAAAACCTCCTTTCCCATGATGTCTTCTTATCCATGGAGAGAGGGTACAGATTGCTGTTCTTGGGATGGCGTGAAATGCAACATGAAAACTGGCCATGTAATTGGCCTAGACCTTGGTTGCCGCATGCTTCATGGCACCCTCCATTCTAACAGCACTCTCTTCTTCCTTCATCATCTTCAGAAGCTCGATCTCTCTTTGAATGACTTCAATGGTTCTGTCATTTCATCTTCCTTCGGTCAGCTCTTGCATTTGACGCATTTAGATCTAAGTGTATCGAATTTTGCAGGCCAAGTCCCCCCAGAAATCTCCCATTTATCCAGATTGGCGTCACTTGATCTCTCTAACAACAACCTGATGCTGGAGCCGATTTCTTTCAACAAGCTGGCTCAAAACCTTACCCAGCTAAGAGAGCTCAACTTGGATTTTGTGGACATGTCTTTGGTGGCACCCAGTTCCTTCATGAACTTGTCTTCTTCTTTGACATCTCTCCAGCTCCAGTACTGTGGATTGCAAGGGGAACTCCCTTTCTCGTTGGGAAAACTCAAGCAACTCGAGTACTTGGATCTTGCATCCAATCATTTTATTGGTCCATTGCCTGACGATTTTGCTAACCATACGAGATTGGCGATCTTGGACCTCTCACACAACAGTTTTCAGGGTCATCTCCCATTCTCACTTGGAAACCTGAAGCAGCTCAGTTACTTGTTTCTCTCGGGCAATGAATTTACCGGCCAAATTCTGAATCAGTTTTCTAACCTCACACAACTCAGTTGGTTGGACCTCTCAGATAACAGATTTGATGGTAAGATTCTACCCTCACTTCAAAACCTTGAGAAGTTAGATGTCTTGAAACTTTCTTCCAATAATTTTACTGGTGAAATTCCAAATAGTTTGTTTAACCTCACACAACTCACTTCGTTGTACCTCTCACATAACAGATTTGATGGTCAAATATCGTCCTCACTTGGAAACCTCACACAACTCACTTTGTTGGACCTCTCACACAACAGATTTGATGGTCAAATATCGTCCTCACTTGGAAGCTTTGAGAAGCTAGATTTCTTACAACTTTCTTTCAATAATTTTAGTGGTAAAATTCCAAATAGTTTGTTTAACCTCACACAACTCACTTTTCTGGACCTCTCGAACAATAGACTAATAGGCCTCCCTTCTCAAATGAATAGGCTTTCAGGTCTAAACATGCTCCTCTTATCTGATAATCAACTGATAGGACCCATCCCATCACAAATAAGTAGGCTTTCACAATTAAACGATCTCGACTTATCTCATAACTTGCTCGATGGAACAATCCCATCCTCCTTGTTTTCTATGCCTTCTTTGTGGTCTCTTTCTCTTCACAATAACCATTTCAGTGGCCGTATAAGTCCTTTCCTTTCTAATTCATTACAATATATCGATTTCAGTCATAACAAGTTGTATGGCCAGATTCCACCTTCAGTTTTCAAGCTTCAAAAATTGACAGCTCTTATGCTTTCCTCCAATGATAAACTGATCGGGAACATCTCTTCTGCCATTTGCAAGCTGAAGTTCCTAGAAATTCTAGACTTGTCCAACAATAGCTTTAGTGGATTCATCCCACAATGCTTGGGAAACTTCAGTGATAACCTCTCAGTGTTGAATCTTGGTGTCAACAATTTCCAAGGAACTATCCCTTCAGTGTATTCAGAGGGGAACAGTTTGAGATATCTCAACTTCAATGGCAACCAACTGAAAGGGGTGATACCACCATCTGTCATCAATTGTGTGAATTTAGAATTTCTGGACCTCGGCAACAACATGATAGATGACACATTCCCTTCCTTTTTAGAAAAGCTTCCAGAGTTGGAGGTTATTATTCTAAGGTCAAATAAACTCCATGGTTCTTTGAAGGGTCCAACTTCCAATGACTCTTTTTCTAAACTAAAGATTTTTGACCTCTCCAACAACAACTTGAGTGGTCTTTTGCCGACAGAGTATTTCAACAACTTCAAAGCCATGATGAGTGTTGATAAGGATATGGATTACATGAGGGCAGGAAATTTTTCTACTTCTTATGTTTATTCTGTTACAATGAGATGGAAAGGTTCGCAAATTGAGTTTACAAAAATTCTAATTGCCCTCACAGTACTTGATTTATCCTTTCTCGGGAAAGATTCCAGAGTCCCTCGGGAAGCTCAAGTCTCTGATACAGCTCAACCTTTCTCACAACAGCCTCATCGGTTATATCCAGCCATCATTGGTAAATTTAACTAATCTGGAATCGCTGGATCTCTCTTCAAATATGCTTGCTGGAAGGATTCCTCAACAATTGGTAGATTTAACATTTCTTGCAGTCCTGAACCTTTCATATAACCAACTTGAGGGATCCATACCTCAAGGTAAACAGTTCAACACATTTGAACATGGTTCTTACGAAGGGAACTTGAGATTATACGGACTTCCCTTGAAAGTAAAATGCAACAATGGTGAGGGGCAGCAACGTCCACCATCAAACTTCGAGAAAGAAGATTCAATGTTTGAAGAGGGATTTGGATGGAAAGCTGTAGCAATGGGTTATGGATGTGGATTTGTATTTGGAGTCTCCATGGGATACGTTGTGTTTAGAACAAGAAAACCTGCATGGTTTGTGAAGATGGTTGAACGTGGTGGGCATCAAAATACAAAAAGGCTTAGAAGGAAGAATGCTCCCAGAAATGGTGGAAGACGACACTAGCTATTCAAGGCGGTGTGAGAAGGTAAGTTTTGATAATGCTTTTACCGCAATTGTTTTATTCCATGAGCCATCTCAAGTTTAGCTAATTAACTTGCTTTGTTGACTAGGTAGGTCTATAATGGCAGCTGCCAAGAAGAGGGGATCATCTTCCAGGCTGGTGTTAGCTGCTTCTTTTTTTCTTTTTAAATTCGTGTGTATTTTTTATTTTTTTTTACAAGCAGAAGTTTTCATTTACCATATTTTAAATGTGGGGTTAATTATTATGTGATTATTGTTGTAATAATTCGTGTGCTTTCATTTTAATGATTAGTGGGAACATGACTCCTGTTATAAGGAGTCATCTTGCATTTATAGAATTGCACTGAATTTTGGGGTATGATGAAATTTAACAGACTTTGTATAAATAGATTACCTACATTAAATTGAGTAAATTAGCCTATAAAATATTTATAAAGAGTTTTTTTTTTGTAATTATCGTGAGCGTTGGAATAATATGAGAATATGTAACAAGGCTAAGAGAAAAACAATTCTTATAAAACATAAAAAAAAATCAAGACACAAAACTATCTATTCCATATATAAAAAATCTTTTTGAAAAAATCTCAAATGATTTGATTGCAAAAACATTTAGAGTTTTGTTGGGGAAAAATCTAGCATACTATTTAAATATCAAACAAAGTATATAATTTTACTCTCTCAGACTATTTTTTTTATATATAGAAGAAATACAATTGTGCAAGCATGTGTTCACAGCTAGTTTACTATTATAAAATAACTAAAACAATTCCAATTATAATCAATCATGTGCTCAATTCAGATTTTAGACATATATGATTCGCAAATAAGTATTAACTAAACAATCAATTGGACTGTTGGGATGAAACTTGGGATTGATAATTATGATGAATTCATTTTTTTTTATTAACGTGGGTGTTTAGGTCAGCTTGTATATATCTCGACTAATCTTACAAACCCTAAAGTTAATGACTATGTAAAAAACATTTTGCTCCATAATTTTATTTGTTGTCATATATGGAAGATCTATCAATTAACAAAACAATGTTTCTCATAAAAAAAAGTTTTCATCAACATAATAAAGAGATGTGTGTGTATAGGATTTCCGATTAATATATATATATATATAGTTTTTCTAAATATGTTTTCTTATTTTTATTCTCTAAAAAGAAAATTACATGAATATATAAGTGACAATTTTGATGGGGAAAAAATAATTTTGATCCATAATTTTATTCGCTTACATTCATCATGTGAATATTTATTTTTATTATTATGTAATTAAATAAAAAAAAATTTTAATAAACCTGAATAGACCACATTACAGATGATAAATTAAGAAGGTTAACAAGCCAGCCTAAATTATCATTTCAATATTCAACCACTTTCTATTTTTTTCACATTACTTTCTCTCGTCTCAAAAAATGAGAGAGTAATAATGGTAAAAATAAAGCTTGGAAATAATATATAAATATAAAAATCAAATAATATACAAACCGAGAGAAGTGAGAAATTAAAACGACATAATCGCTCAATTCAGATTTTAGGGGTTATTTTTTTCTAAATTTTTGTTTCTTTAACACAATTTAAGGTTAAAAGAAAATTAAAAGAGTTGCTTGAAGAACGACACCGTTCTGAATCCAAATTTTGAGAGAGATGAGAAACGTCAAATTATAAATTCCTTGCTTGAGAGAGAGAGAGGAGAGAAGTGTGATAATTTGAAATAAATAAATAAAATCGAGTTGCCGCCATTTCTTTCCTTCAAAACGCCCACACCACAAGCCAAGAAGACAAGAGAAGAAACGTTTCGAGCCAGTACTCTTTCAGGTTAGGAATTCGTGTCTCTTCAAATCACCTTTCACTGTTTCCGAACTAACAAATAAATTTGATTTTCGCAATAGAAATTGCTGCAGCTTTTTTATTTCGATGGTCACTTTGCTCGCGTTTTAGTTCTCCATATGATTAATTATGTTTATAATCTCTAGTTTCTCTAAGATTTTAGTCATTGATTTGTGATTTTCTTTAAGGAGAACGCCAAGGAGTGTAATTTCCGGGAAAACTTATCAATTCGATTCGCATGTATACCCTAATTTTACATGCTTTTCGTTTGGATGCTGAGAAAATTTGAGAATTGGAAAGGAGTTACCGGAATTTGAATAATAAGACTTCACTTTTGGAACACGAGAAAATTGGTGGGTTTCATTCAAATTTTTGGGCTGCGCGGACTTTTTGGCTAAGAACCAAACTGAGGGTACTCTGGTCATTTTCATAATCTTGACTATGTTTGCTTGATTACTGATTAAACACCACCTTGATCAATATTTAGACACTAGAAAATATGTGTAGCTCGATTTTTAGTGATGAGAATTTGTACTTTGCAGCTTTATATTTGACAAAATTTTATCAATTCTTTTGATATTGTGACAATGGAGTGTGTTTTATTTTATGAGGAAAACTTTTGTATAGTCAATGTTTTTTTGCTTGTTGGCAGGGGTAAAATCATAGTTTTACTGTTTTAAAAAACGAAATAAGACACAAACACTCTTAAACAATCAAATAATGACAAAAGATGTAGTGGAAAAGTCTAAGAAAACCAAGACTTATTTTTTATAAACTAAAAGGTAAAACAATAATTACATGATTAAAATCTATAGTAAACAATGTACAGAGGTAGAGTAATTTGTCCACACGGTATAATTTCTTATATATATATATGAGAAACTGTCTATATATATATATATATATATATATATATATATATAGACTATACTAGTTAAATTGTCCGCACTACGTTGCGGGTCAAGAAAATAATTTCTATAACTGTTGCAATTGAAATAATTAATAGATTTTGCTAGTTTAAAAATAAAATATAACATTTATAAATGCAATATTTGATATAATGAAATACATCAACACACCCTATTATAACAACAATAACATCGAATGCTTAACATCTAAAAATATCATTACTATTATTGCTAACACAATAAAAATTATTAAATTACCCCGAGAAAAAAAAAAGCTCAAAAATATTAACAAAGGAGGAAGCAAGAAAAAAAAATTATTATTATTATTATTATTATTATTATTATTATTATTATTGCGTGAATAATGGTAAAATAAATTCAATAAAAAATCCTAAAAACATTAATAAAAGAGCAAAAAAAAATTGATAAAAAAATATTAGCTAAAAAAATCATTTGACGTGAAAATAATTTAAAAAACTAACAAAAAAACCAAAAGAAAGAACACTGAAAAAAATATCAATTTTCAAATGATCATAAACACAAACTAAAATTTAATGACAATTTTTTTGAAAAAAAATGATATCTCAACGAAAGAGAAAATAATAAAAATTAAAAACAAAAACTAAGAGCACATATATATAAACATGGACAAAAATAAGGACTATTTAAGAAATATAAAAAAATAAAGGATTTAAAATAAAAACTTAAAAGTATAAGGGCTGAAATGAAAACCAAATATATTATCAATTTAAATCAAAAGACAAAATTGAACAAATCAAATCTTCTGTACCAAAAATATTAAGGGATTTAAAAAGAATCCGGAAATGAAGAGAATAAGGACTGAAATGAAAATGCAATATATAATCAATTTCATTCGAATGTCACAATTAAATCAAATCAAAATTTACATAACAGAAATAAGGACCACACAACGCAGTTAAAAAAAAGGGACCAAAATAAAAAAGACATAAAACCGAGGGGTTGACGTGTAGTTTACATAGCAGGAGAGAGAAAAGGACAAAAAAGGTTCAACTACCCACTAGCTCGTCCCCGTGCACTAAATTAGGTCATGCACCACTCCATGCTAAAGAGCACACGACACGGCATCAACTAAGACGCTGCAAGGCCATTTTCTTCCTCTTGAAGAGGGTGTGAGGCCCAATATTGTCAGCTGCGTGTGCCACAAGTGCCGACAATAATCCAAGAAAAATAATAAAATAATATGGTCAATTTCTTGAATCTTTCTTTCAATAATTTTAGTGGAAAAATTCCAAATAGTTTATTTAACCTCACACAACTCAATTTGCTAGACCTCTCGAACAATAGACTGATAGGTCTCCCTTCTCAAATGAATAGGCTTTCAGGTCCAAACATACTCCTCTTATCTGATAATCAACTGATAGGACCCATCCCATCACAAATAAGTAGGCTTTTACGTTTAGGCAATCTGGACTTATCTCATAACTTGCTCGATGGAACAATTCCATCCTCCTTGTTTTCTATGCCTTCTTTGTATTTTCTTTCTCTTAACAATAACCATTTCAGTGGCCGTATAAGTCCTTTCCTTTCTAATTCATTAATATATATCGATTTCAGTCATAACAAGTTGTACGGCCAGATTCCATCTTCAGTTTTCAAGCTTGAATATTTGACAATTCTTATGCTTTCCTCAAATGATAAACTAACCGGGAACATCTCTTCCGTCATTTGCAAGCTGAAGTTCCTACAAATTCTAGACTTGTCCAACAATAACTTTAGTGGATTCATCCCACAATGCTTGGGAAACTTCAGTGATAACCTCTCAGTGTTGAATCTTGGTGTCAACAATTTCCAAGGAACTATCCCTTCAGTGTATTCAAAGGGGAACAGTTTGAGATATCTCAACTTCAATGGCAACCAACTGAAAGGGGTGATACCACCATCTGTCATCAATTGTGTGAATTTAGAATTTCTGGACCTCGGCAACAACATGATAGATGACACATTCCCTTCCTTTTTAGAAAAGCTTCCAGAGTTGGAGGTTATTATTCTAAGGTCAAATAAACTCCATGGTTCTTTGAAGGGTCCAACTGCCGATGACTCTTTTTCTAAACTAAAGCTGTTTGACCTCTCCGACAACAGTTTGAGTGGTCCTTTGCCGACAGAGTATTTCAACAACTTTAAAGCCATGATGAGTGTTGATCAGGAGATGGATTACATGAAGACAAGAAATTTAAATACTCCTTATGTTTATTCTGTTACAATGGCATGGAAAGGTTTGCAAATTGAGTTTACAAAAATTCAAATTGCCCTCACAATACTTGATTTATCCTCCAATAAATTCACGGGAATGATTCCAGAGTCCCTGGGGAAGCTTAAGTCTCTAATACAGCTCAACCTTTCTCACAACAGCCTCATCGGTTATATCCAGCCATCATTGGGAAATTTAACTAATCTGGAATCGCTGGATCTCTCTTCAAATATGCTTGCTGGAAGGATTCCTCAACAATTGGTAGATTTAACATTTCTTGCAGTCCTGAACCTTTCGTATAACCAACTTGAGGGATCCATACCTCAAGGGAAACAGTTCGACACATTTGAACATGATTCATACGAAGGGAACTTGAGATTATGCGGACTTCCCTTGAAAGTAAAATGCAACAATGGTGAGGGGCAGCAACCTCCACCATCAAACTCTGAGAAAGAAGATTCAATGTTTGAAGAGGGATTTGGATGGAAAGCTGTAGCAATGGGTTATGGATGTGGATTTGTATTTGGAGTTTCCATGGGATACGTTGTGTTTAGAACAAGAAAACCTGCATGGTTTGTGAAGATGGTTGAACGTGGTGGGCATCAAAATACAAAAAGGCTTAGAAGGAAGAATGCTCCCAGAAATGGTGGAAGACGACACTAGCTATTCAAGGCGGTGTGAGAAGGTAAGTTTTGATAATGCTTTTACCGCAATTGTTTTATTCCATGATCCATCTCAAGTTTAGCTAATTAACTTGCTTTGTTGACTAGCTAGGTCTATAATGGCAGCTGCCAAGAAGAGGGGATCATCTTCGAGGCTGGTGTTACCTGCTTCTTTTTTCTTTTTAAATTCGTGTGTTTGTAATTTTTTTTCTTTTTTTTTACAAGCAGAAGTTTTCATTTACCACATTTTAAATGTGAGGTTAATTATTATGTGATTGTTGTAGTAATAAATCGTGTGCTTTCATTTTAATGATTAGTTGGAACATGACTCCTGTTATAAGGAGTCATCTTGCATTTATAGAATTGCACTGAATTTTGGGTTATTATGAAATTTAACAGACTTTGTATAAATGGATTACCCACATTAAATTGAGTAAATTAGCCTATAAAATATTTATAAAGAGTTTTATTTTTTGTAATTATAATGAATGTTGGAATAATATGAGAATATGTAACGAGGCTAAGAGAAAAAGAATTCTTATAAAACAAAAAAAAAATTAAGACACAAAACTATCTATTCCATATATAAAAAAATCTTTTTGAAAAATCTCAAATGATTTGATTGCAAAACATTTAGAGTTTTGTTGGGGGGAAAATCTAGTATACTATTTAAATATCAAACAAAGGTATATAATTTTACTCTCTCAAACTATTTTTTTATATATAGAAGAAATACACCTGTGCAAGCATGTGTTCACAGCTAGGTTACTATTATAAAATAACAAAAACAATTCCAATTACAATCGATCATGTGCTCAATTCAGATATTAGACATATATGATTCACAAATAAATATTAACTAAACAATCAATTGGACTGCTGGGATGAAACATGGATTGATAATTATGATGAACTCATTTTTTTTTTATTAATGTGAGTGTTCGGATCAGTTTGTGTATATCTCGACTAATCTTACAAACCTTAAAGTTAATGACTATGTAAAAAACATTTTGCTCCATAATTTTATTTGTTGTCATATATGGAAGATCTATCAATTAACAAAACAATGTTTCTCATAATAAAAAAGTTTTCATCAACATAATAAAGAGATGTGTGTATAGGATTTCCGATATATATATATATATATATAGTTTTTCTAAATATGTTTTCTTATTTTTATTCTCTAAAAAGAAAATTACATGAATAAATAAGTGACAATTTTGATGGGGAAAAAAATAATTTTGATCCATAATTTTATTCGCTTACATTCATCATGTGAATACTTATTTTTATTATTATGTAATTAAATAAAAAATAATTTTTTTAATAAACCTGGATAGACCACATTACAGATGATAAATTAAGAAGGTTAACAAGCAAGCCAGCCTAAATTATCATTTCAATATTCAACCACTTTCTATTTTTTTCACATTACTTTCTCTCGTCTCAAAAAATGAGAGTAATAATGGTAAAAACTCAAGCTTGGAAATAATATATAAATATAAAAATCAAATAATATGCAAACCGAGAGAAGTGAGAAAATTAAAACGACACCATTCTGAATTCAGATTTTAGGGGTTAATTTTTTCTAAATTTTTGTTTCTTTAACACAATTTAAGGTTAAAAGAAAATTAAAAGAGTTGCTTGAAGAACGACACCGTTCTGAATCCAAATTTTGAGAGAGATGAGAAACGTCAAATTATAAATTCCTTGCTTGAGAGAGAGAGAGAGGAGAGAAGTGTGATAATTTGAAGTAAATAAATAAAATCGAGTTGCCGCCATTTCTTTCCTTCTAAACGCCCACACCACAAGCCAAGAAGACAAGAGAAGAAACGTTTCGAGCCAGTACTCTTTCAGGTTAGGAATTCGTGTCTCTTCAAATCACCTTTCACTGTTTCCGAACTAACAAATAAATTTGATTTTCGCAATAGAAATTGCTGCAGCTTTTTTATTTCGATGGTCACTTTGCTCGCGTTTTAGTTCTCCATATGATTAATTATGTTTATAATCTCTAGTTTCTCTAAGATTTTAGTCATTGATTTGTGATTTTCATTAAGGAGAACGCCAAGGATTGTAATTTTCAGGAAAACTTATCAATTCGATTCGCATGTATACCCTAATTTTACATGCTTTTCGTTTTGATGCTGAGAAAATTTGAGAATTGGAAAAGAGTTTCCGGAATTTGAATAATAAGACTTCACTTTTGGAACAAGAGAAAATTGGTGGTTTTCATTCAGATTTTGGGCTGCGCGGACTTTTTGGCTCAGTACCAAACCGAGCGTACTCTGGTCATTTTCATAATCTTGACTAAGGGTGTGTTTGGCATTGCTTTTGCTTTTGCGATTGAGGTTGAAAAAAAACAGTTTCAAAAAAAGCGCTTTTACTGTAGTTCAAAATAAGAAGTGAAGTGTTTGGTTAAAACTGTGGTTGAGTTGGAGGTTGAAAAAAAAGCAGTTTTGGGTGTTTGGTTACCAAGCTTTGCATATTGCTTTTAACTTATGAAATTACTTTAAGGGGTATATATATATATATATATATATATATATATATATATATATATATATATATAATTTTTTTTAAATATTGTAAATTTAATAATTATAATAATATAATGTAATTAATAATTCATGAAAAACCAAATATTATTTTTATTCTCCCATCAAACTACTTGCAATTTCATCACGAACTAAATCGATACGTGAATGCCTCTACGATCCCTTGCTATTTGATCGAGGAACAACATATGGTAACAATATCATTACTAACAACATTTGGGACCCAGTTGTAGGGATATAATTCCAATGCCAAATCCAGTTGCAAGTTTTTAATTCATAATCAATCAAAAAATAACAGGGTTGTGGGGTGCAACGAAGTCACGTGTCATTTTTTTTCATCAGAAAAATACATTTTTTTTGTTATTTTTAAAATATATTTTTTTAAAATTCGGACTGGGCCTCACCCAGCTAAATGGGCCGGCCCAGCTTAGTTGGACTTGGGCTGGGCCGAGAGCAGCCCAACCCATCCCAGCCCCAGGCCCATCTACACACGCGCGAAGTGAAAACGGTGCGCTGCACTGTGCGTCTTCTTCACGACAGTGCAGCGCACATAATTCACGTGAATAGTGACTTCCGACCGACCACGACGAGAGCTTCAACGGAGGATACCTACGGGTAGAGGAGGCCGGGGTGGTTCTTCCTGTGGTGGTGGCGTCTGAAATGGTGGCCCTGTGGTGGTCGGAAACAGATCTTGGAAGGTGGCGATGCATCGTTCACCCGACCACTGACGAGAAACTTAAACGCGAGGATACCGGCCGGGTAGAGGAGGCCGAGGTGGTTCTTCCTGTGGTGGTTTCATCGTAAATGGTGGCCTGTGGTGGCTGGAGGCAGCGTTGGAAGCTCTCGGCTTCCATGGTGTTCTGCATGCAGGGGGGGGGAGAGAGAGAGAGAGAGAGAGAGAGAGAGAGAGAGATGCGAAAATTACAATTTTTACTTCATTTTTCATTTTTCATTTTTCCCCTGCAAAGTGATTCTCAAAATTTGCAATCGGCGTTTCAAAAGCATCGAAGAGCTGCTTTTTTTGAAACGCCGATCAGATGTTAAAATCAAGTGGGACCCATTAAAAAAAAACTGTGTTTGGTAGAAACCAAACACTGAAATTGCGTCCCGTTTGGCAAACGTGGAACGCACCACATTGCCAAACGGGTGCTAAGTTTGCTTGATTACTGATTAACCACCACCTTGATCAATATTTAGACACTAGAAAATATGTGTAGCTCATTTATTAGTGATGAGAATTTGTACTTTGCAGCTGTATATTTGACAAAATTTTATCAATTCTTTTGATATTGTGACAATGGAGTGTGTTTTATCTTATGAGGAAAACTTATTTACAAAAATATAAATATTTGCGCAAATTCAGTTTTTAAAACCATGTGGCTGATGATTTTCCCCAAGGTCATCCCAAAATTCAATTTTTAAACCATGAGGCTGCACGTCACAGTTTGAATCTATGTGTCTGCATGTGGAGTTGTAGGTTTTGTTGAGATTAGTAAAAGAGTGAAGAAATTGTGCAGAGAAGAAGAGAGAGATAGAGAGTTCGGAGAGAGAATGGAAATTTAGAATATAATCTGTTGTAATGTTTCTACACACACATGCTGTGTGTTTAGCATCTTTATATACACATTTCAAATACCATATACTACTATCATGTATATTCTAGAATACACTTTCATTATTCTAGAATATACATTCATTTACACTCTAACAGGTTTTACTTGCGGTCACCTCTTATGTATCCAAGATCCGATTATGATTATGCTTTTTTAGTTCCATGCTTTCTGGATTATCGTTGCATTCGCATATAGTCCCTTAACAGAATAAACAGGCACTGAAGATGCAAACAAGATCCTTAATAATGATGCAGCCTGTCCAATCTGTGATCAAGTGCTCTCTAAGAGGTGAGTGCTTTATGGAAATGCTTATTCCTTGAAATGCTTGTTGTGGCTTGGAATTGTTTCTTAACAAGCAGAATTTATTAGACATTTCCTTAGAATGTCTCTAATATGAACTAATGATTTGGGTAATCTTTACTGATGTTTCCTTGGAATTGTCTCTATATGGTATTCTTATTTCTGGCTTACTATTTACAGCCTTATGAAATCTGTGGAGATCAATCCAAATGATGAATGGATAAATGTAAGCAAGGACTTAGCTTAGAATACTACGAATACCTTGCTTCTTCTATTACTTCTTATTAAAGTGAAATCTAAACATGCATCATTATTTGGTCAAAACATTGCTATTTCTTTGTTTTACTGGTTGCCTTTTTGATTTATTCATAATGAATTTCTTGCAGATGGCCATGGCTGGAATATCTCCACAGATATGTATCCTTTATAAGTTAATACCATTTTTCCTTAAAAGTCCATCAACTGCTACTTTGAATACAAGTAGAAGATTTGAAATGATAAGACTGCATGGTGGTACTCATAATTCTTCTATTTCATTTGAGAGAATTACCAAACTGAATAGCAGAATGGTTCTTAGCATTCCCTGGCATGCAAAAACAGCCTTTTAATCCTTGCATCCTCCTTAAATGACCCCATTTATATTGTCCAAAGCGTTCAATTTCTTTTCCAAGGATAAACAAGAGCTCCAGGAAAAATTTTCTGAGAAAGCCAGGTCAGTTTATATATTGTCCAAAGCGTTCAATTACTTTATCAGCTTATAATGTGAGCCTGGATCGTAATAAACACTGGTACTTTCAATACTAGGCAGAAGAGGAAACTTGATGAAATGTATGATCAGTTGAGGAGTGAGTACGAGTCAAGTAAAAGATCAGCCATCCAACCAGCAAACAATTTCTTTTCAAGAAATGACCCTGATTTGTTCTCAAACCCCGCAGCTACCATGATGGATAACAGAGACCCTATCCGGAAAGGTAATCATTTTCATTTTAAAATGGCAGTAGGACAGCATAGGCTCTATGTGGTGCCTTAAAATGTTAATGTTTCCTGATTACAACAATGAAAAATGATTGCTTTTTGCTTTGTCATCTCCAAAATTAGTTGACTTAATTTATTCAGATTGGACGGTTGTCACTCCCTCAACTCCAGGGCCTCGGGAGGACATATGGGCTGCAAGACAAAACAGCTCCAATTCCGGGCCCTTTGAAATCTCTGGTGGCTCACCAGCGAAACAAGCAGGCATGCCGGACTTTGGAGGTACCTCTTTAATCAAAAGAAAAAAAAAACAATTACTACAAGTATCTATTAACTATTGTTTTTTTGTATAGAAACACTATATATACGGATTGATAGTATAAATTGGATTCATCAAAATTATATATTGTTATTCCTAGTTATTTAGTGGTATAAAGCCTTATGTGATATTAAGATTGTGAGATTTTTTTTTATTATACTATAAATTTGGGCAAAATAATCAATTTATGCAAAATTCCCATGGAGCGCGAGTTTCGATAAAATATATGCATTTTAAATTGATATAAATTTATATATTTACAGGTTTCAACGAAATCACCAGTATAAAATTATCATCGTCATTAAAAAAGCAAGAAGATTCAGATACCTAAAATCAATCAATTCAATGTATTAGGATTACTTCATTTGATAATCTAATTTAAATTAAATACAATAATAAAATATAAATTGTGGAAACACCTTGGATAACTAAACAACAAAAATAAATCATTGATTTTCTACTTATAAAAAGAAAAAAATATCATTGAAAATCTATTGCTAAGTTACCATCATTGACATGACTATAACAACTAAAATTATTGTCATCATTACTGCCAAAAAAATTAGAATCATTAAATTGTCCTGAAAAATAAAAAAACAAAATATTTTTACAGAAAAGAAAGCAAGAAAACAATAAAAAAACAATAACTAAAATTATCATTTTTATTGTGCAAACAATAAAACCATACAATCATCTCGAACAATAAAAAAAACCTTTAACAAAAGAGCAAACAAAAGCAACAATAAAAAAGAAAAAAAATTAAAATAAATATTATAAGAATAAAAAATATTATGATTCAAATAACAAGGGTTATAATGAGCGCATGGATTTTGATAAATTCAAAGAAATTCAAGGTTTTCCCTGTTATAACATGGAAAAGAAGTGATAAACATCGTATAAATGAAAAACTCACTATCATAGGCTGTCTACTTTTTGCAAGATTAAATTTTACACTAAATGAACCCAATGTAAATAAAAACAATAAATAGCAGGGAAGAAACAGTTTTTTGAAAAGCATGAAAGAATATATTTTTTTGAATTCTAGTGGATAACAACATTGAGCAAGAGAATTAAGTTATTAGCACAGAAAAATATGTGTTAGGTGCTCATCACAAGCATCGCTCTTGTTTACCCTTGGCTTGACACTGGCTGTGAGCTGCACATGATACACGGCAGATAGAGTTACATGCATGAAGCCACACATAGCTAAAAAAACACACATAGAGGAAACGTGCGATGAAATAGCTATATGATGAGCGCAATGTGAACAAAGGCAGATAAAGGTACATGCATGAAACCACACGACTAAAAAAACACATATAGAGAAGCGTGCAATGAAATAACAACGTGATGAATGCAACGTGAACAAAGGCAATTATTGATTTGTGTACAAGTACACACAAAAAGAAGGGTGCATAGAGTGCAAACTCTAGTAGACAACCAGATTTGTAGATAATAGAAGAAACAAAGAGAATAAGCCCCGAACACAATCAGACATCTAGAAAAAAAACAGCATGGATGAATAGATATTGCAAGACCAACAACTTCAATTTAAGCACCAACGATGCAAGAGATGGTCTTAAGCTCACTACTAGCCTATCACATCCAGTAAGACCCTCATACAAAACAATTGAAGAATCATTAATAAAAAGAATCATGCTTCTCGATAATCTCTAATAGATAAAAAGGTTGAACAACTTCACCACTTACCCTCTGGAAATATAATTTTGTCAACAAGACAAGTGCAAACTTATAGTTGACTGGCCATTCAACCCATATTGTTGTTCCGCTCTTCCATGTTAAGCATTCTTGAACAACAAAACATTTCATGTTAGGCCAATCAATGCAAATACATAGCAGCAATGACGACAAGATCATATATGCTTGATGTTTTGAATTGTAGGATCATCTCATTTTATCATTAGCTGCAACTTTCTTTCCTGCAACTTATATTTAGGAAATTTAACGTCTAGAGAGAGAATTTTAGTTTATATTGTACAAGGGGGCTGAAACTAAGATCAATTGTTACTATTTATCATTACATGAAGAGTATATGAAATTCAACTAGTATTTCTTGGCCCTTAGAAATCAAAAAATGAAGCAGCATAGTGCATGATGTAAAAGTCAGTTCCAGCCAAACCGTTAGTGAGTATCCCCGGCAGTTGGATGATTCATCCATGTCCATCTGTTCTAACAATTGCAAGAGCCAAGAAAACATAAAATGAATAAAATGAGTTGCAGATTTAAAGTCTAGAGGTAACCCCAAGAATCTATTATTTGAAATTACCAAAAGACAACTAAGAAGATTTTCCTTCCTACTCTAGTTAGCAGCCTACTTTATAACACATTAGTCATCATAGCAACCAAGGTTAAAGTGAGCGCATGGATTTTGATAATTTCAAAGCAGTTGAAGGTTTTCCCTGTTATAACATGGAAAAGAAGTGATCAACAAACTATACATGAAAAACTCACTGTCATAGTCCAACTAATTTTTGCAAGCTTAAATTTTACACTCAGAAGCTAAAAAGTTTAAAGAAAAACTCAAAGAGACAACTGTTTATCTCTGATGAATTATCAATTGAAAGATTCACATAATAACTCCTTGTTTTACACATAACCAACTCTTATGTCTGTGAAAAGAGAAGGAATAGACAAGTTCAACTTTTATATCTTCACTAGACTAAATGAATCCAATGTAAATAAAAAAAATAAACAATAGGGAAGAAATAGTTTTTTTGAAAAGCATGCAAAGAAAGTTTATTCAGATTTCAAGGAATAACAATATAAAGCAAGAAATTAAGTTATTAGCATAGAAAAATACATGAGGAAATAGCTATTGATGAATGTGATGTGAACAAATACAGTTAGCTGCTCATCACAAGCATAGCTCCTGTTTACCCTGGTCTTGACAATGATCGTGAGCTGCATATAATGCACGATAGACAGAGTTACATGCATGCAGTCACACATAGCTAAAAAACAAACATAGAAGAGGTGCGCGATGAAATAGCTACATGATGAATGCAACATGAACAAAGGAAGACAGAGTTACATGCATGCAACCACACGCCTAAAAAAACATAGAAAGAAACGTAGCAAAGACAATTATTGATTTATGTACAAGCACACACAAGGTGTATAGAGTTCAAACTCTAGTAGACAACCAAAGACGTAGATAATAGAAGAAGCAAAGAGAATAAACCTTAAACAGATTCAAACATTTGGAAAAAAAATACAGCATGGATGATTAGATATTGCAACGCTATCAACTTCAATTTAAGCACAGAGAATGTAAGAGATGGTCTCAAGCTCACTGCCATCTATCACATTCCAGCAAGACCATTATACAAAATAATTGAAGAATCATGAATAAAAATAATCATGCTTCTTGATTATCTCTAATAGATAAAAGGTCGAACAACTTGAGCACTTACCCTCTAGAAATATAATTATGTCAACAAGACAAGCATAAACTTATAGTTGATTGGCCATTCACCCTATATTGTTGTTCCACCCTTCCATGTTAGGCATGCTTGAACAACAAAACATTTCATGCTAGGCCAGTCAATGCAAATACACAGTAGGGTTTAGGACAAGATCATATATACCAACAGGTTCATGTCATCTCATCATGAGCTGCTTCTTTCTGTCCTGTAACTTCTATGTAGGGTATGAAACGCCAAGAGAGAATTTTAGTTTAAACTCTAGAAGGAGGCAGTAACCAAGATCAATTGTTAATATTTATCATTATAGGAAGAGTATATTAAATTCAACTAGTATTTATTGGTCCTTAGAAATCAAAAGATGAAGCAACATGGTGCATGATGTAAAAGTCCGTTCCTACCAATCTAGTAGTGAGTATCCCTAGCATCTGCATGATTCATGCATGTCCACATGTTCTAACAAAACATAAGAGCCAAAAAACATATAATGAAATAAACAAGATATTACAATTTAAAAATGAGTTGCAGATTTAGAGGCTAAAGCCAACCACAACAATCTATCATCTAAAATTATAAAAAGGCAACCATGAAATTTTCAATCTACTCTACTTAGTAGACTGCTTTATAACACATTAGTCAATATACCAAGAGATAATCTCAAGCTCCCTACAATCAATCATATTGCATCAAACCATCATACAAAATAGATCATAAGGAGCAGAAGCCACAGACAATTAGAAATTTCAATAACTTTGGTTTCTAATAGAAACGATGCAAGAGATAGTCAACAAATTTTAAGAGGCATATTACCATCACATGATTGCACACATTTGCATAAATGATTTAACAAATTGGATTGACCATCATGCTAGTATCATCCTTTCCAATCCAGAGCAATCTCAACATAAACCAAGACCCTATACAACAATTATGATATAACAAACCACTTCAGAAGCTCAACCAAACTATAAAGACCCCACAAAGCAAAAAGTTCACCAAATTGATAAGAATTTTTTTAAGACAAAGCCATGTAACAATCCCTGCAAATGACATAAGCAAAGCTACATGGCACATAACATATGGAAAGGGTATCACATCCGCAACAATCCACCAAACGAATACCGCCATCAATTTAAATGAAGAAAAAAGGACATAAGCATTGACATTCTAAAAGGATTCGGTCATAGAAAAACAACAGGCAGCTGATACAAATTTCAAATGCTCCATTGGTGTACACTAATCTCTAAAAACCATATAGATAATTCATAAAACAAAGGCAACAAGTATTGAGAGAACCAAATACTTCTAGCACGAACCAAAGAACTAAAACAAAAAGTCCTTATCAATCATACAATCTTACTCCACGCGAGTATTTGTAAAACAATAATAAAACAATATCGATAGCAATTTATAAATTGAATAAAAAAACAAGGTATAATCTATATTTATATATATAAAAGCATAGATATAGACAAAAGCTTAGACTTGAATACGAAGTTAAAATCATAAATTGTCTTCAAAATGAGAGAGCATGTTATAATTTGTCTTGAAAATTCTCATCTTAAAAAATAATTCCTCCTCCCAAGAGCATATTATAATTTTTTAGAAGACCACTCGGTTACCCGATATGTATTTAATTAAAAAAGCCCAGGAGATTGGTTTTAGAAAAATGAGTAGATGAGGAATAGTCAACAAGGGTAAAAGTTTGTAGACTATGCAAAGTTAACACAACACAAGCATATGAACAATAGCCAACTTTGGTAAAAACTTAGGCCTAAAGTGGAAAAAACCATTAAAAATAAATCACTAGCTTAGTAGACAGTGCTAAGTTAAGATAAAACAATTGTAAATGAGAAAAAGCTACCAATGATAAATACTTATACTTGATACTAGAAGAACCATTAAAAAGGAACCATTATTGCGTTGAGTAAAAAGAAAACAAGAGTAGATGAAAAATAACAAACACTGGTAAAAATGTACTCCTAAAACTAAAACAACCAGTAATGAGTTATCACTTTAATGCACTAATTTAAAGAAAAAAAGTAGATGAAAAAATAGCCAGCACTTGTAAATGCTTGGAAATGAAACTGTAAAAACGAGTAAAACGTAATCACTGGATTAGTAGACTCGCTGAGTTGAAATTCCTTGTCCAATTTTAGACCATCCCCTACAATGATGCATGAGATACTACAAAAACATGTTATTAGAACTCAAACCCTTTCTCTATCAAAACAAGTAGATTTGTATGATAAAAACAATGCTTAGAAAATTTTTAGAGTGGTGAAAAGGTTTGAAACTTTACATATACAAAACAATTAGGATCTTATACCAAACACAATTTTTTTATTAACCTTTAAAATCATGACAAAAATGTCATTCATTGGATGCATAAATAAATTTGCAATGTAGGTCAATTAAAAAAATGATAGTATATAATAGAGATACTTAGTTCCCTACAGATCTATGAGGATCAAGGGTAGAAGATTCAATCAAAACTCATTATTCCTGGCCTGACAACCTAAAAATAAAGAGTTCAATAGTGAGCAAGGAATTGTTACGCAATACATTAACCACTCCTTGGCTTGACAGTCATTCATATATCCTTGATAAACATGAAGAATCATGGAAAATACAGAGAACAAAGCAGACAAATATCATATGTTGAAAGAACTAAATTGTAAAAATAAAATTACTGAAAATTTGGCACAACATTCTTGCAAATATTAGTTCAGAAACATCCACGCAAAAACAAAACAAAAATTAACAAAATTTTGAAACAATGAAAGTTTAATGGAAAGGAACAACAATAATATGAAAATAATGGAAAAGAAAAATGACTCCTCTTTGTAAAGCTTCTCTTGAGCTATAATTCCTTGTTGACTTTATGGCATTCCTTGATGCTTGATGTCATCCTAAAGTCAAAAAAATTGAGCTCAAACCCTAGAAGGTCTATTGAACAAGCTCAAAGAACAAAATTAAACTAGTTGACTAGAATGTAAAAGATAGGTTAATAAACACTTGCCTTTATAAAAAATCATAAGGCAAGTTAGGAAACACCTACGATTGAAAATATAATTGTCTAAATTCAGAAGGCAAAGTCACGTAACAATCCCTGAAAATGACATAAGCAAAGCTACATGACACATAACATATGGAAAGGGTATCACATCAAAAATAATCCACCAAACAAGTAACACCATCATTTTAAATGAGAAAAAGGGACATAAGTTAACATTGTAGAACAATTCGATCAAAGAAAAACTTCTAGCACGGAACAGAGCACCAGAACAAAAAGTCCCTATCAATCCTACAATCGTACTCCATGGGAGTATTTGTGAAACAATAAAAAAACATATCAATATAAATTTATAAATTGAATAAAAAAACAAGGTATAATCTATCTATATATATATATATATATATAAAGCATAGATATAGACAAAACCTTGGACTTGATATACGAAGTTAAAACTATAAATTTTCTTCAAAATGAGAGGGCATGTTATAATTTGTCGTGAATATTCTCATAAAGAGAAATCATGAAGCAAAGGCTGCTATATATATAAAACAAAACTTGAGCATAATCTCATCACTACAAATTTCCTCCTCTTTGATATTCATGTGATTTCACAAGTCTTTAGCATTATATGTAGTTGTGAGCATCTTAAGCTTTTATGCTCTTTTGTATTTCATAGTTTCCATTAACCCTAGATGTTTCATTGCATTAAATTTTCTATTTACTAGATCAAGTTTCACATGTCTTCACATTTTTTTATTTCTCTCCATATACATGGAATTTTTCTTAGGGACATGATTACGAAGAATTTATAAAACCAACAACCACTGACAATGAAATCCAGTTTGTTGAAGTGAGCGACTCTTTTGTTGCTAAAATTCTCTTCCCGAATATCAATGCTACAGACCATTTCATTGGAATCGTTAAAAGTGAGCCTGAAAAATACACAGCTTATGGTGAGTTGCTGATGTTCAACCAACTTGTACTTTGTTTCATCTTTGCAGAGATTGCCTTTCTGAGATTAATTTTGAAATGCGTTCGTTATTGTTTTTTATGTTCAATGAATTAATGCCAATCAGCCTCACTTTACTGAATTCAAGTATGGAAATTCGTCTGCCTTGTAGGAGAGATCTTTGAAAAGGACACAATATTAGAGATTATGGAATATAACAAGTTTCCCCTTGTTACCATTCTCACTGAGCTGAACTCAACCAGAGTTTACTCCAGTCCTGTCAAACTTCAGGTTGATACTACTAACTTACATGCATTGTAAATACAGAAACGTAGGATAAGGCAATGCTATAGCAGAACTTAGTTTTTTTATTCCATTGTACTAAATGCGAACTTTTTTATTTCGTCATGGATATATCTCGCTTTGTTCATTTATTTTTTAAGGCATACCAGCGCTTCTAAATAATTTATTTTCCCTTCATTTTTCCATATATTATGGGATAAGGAAGTTTATGCAGTGTGCAACAGTATAATATAGTGTGTATTGCACTGTCTTCTTTCATTTACCTCTTGGATTTTCTAGGATGAGAGAACTCACAAATAAAGCTAAACATGTACAGCCAAATCCAACCCATGCCTCATAGTACCATTCTTCCAGAAACTTTCATTTTTTATTATATATATATATATATATATATATAAATCTGTAATCAACTTGTATAAGTAGATCTGGTGTAAAGAGAGAAATAGATTGGACAGGGATATGCTTGAATAACTTATGTATTGTGAAATGCTCACTGTAATTGATACATTGTATGATTCTGCTAATGCTATTTATATACATTCAATTGACAGAGCCTTGGCTGATCTGTAGCTATAGTTTCCATATACAATACTATCCGTTGCATGATTGCATGATTGAGGGGACGTATTGATATGCTCGATCGAATCTTCATTAAGTCTGCATGATCTTCGGCTTGCTTGTGGATTGTCCGTTGCTGCATCTTTGGTGATCTCCTTCATACGCCCCTTCAAGATTGGGCTGCCATCGGCAAGACCAATCTTGAGTCGTAGGAGTTCAGTTCGTTGTCTGGATAAGGGCTTTGTAAGCAAGTCAGCCAACTGGTCATCTGTGTGGACATGGTGAACTTGCAGAACACCCTTATGGACAAGGTCGCGTACAAAATGGAGATCAATCTGGATGTGCTTCATACGGGAGTGGTTGACAGGGTTGTAACTGAGATGAGTTGCACCAAGGTTATCACAAAGTAGTTTTGGGGGAGACGATAATGGAGAGCCAAGTTCTTGCAAGAGATGAAGAATCCACATTGTTTCAGACGCAGCAGTTGCAAGGGCTCTATACTCGGCCTCAGTTGAAGATCGTGCGACAGCTCGTTGTTTTTTCGAGCTCCATGATATCGGTGTTTTCCCCAGAAATGTGACATATGCAGAGGTTGAGGTGCGATCGTCTAGGTTGCCTCCCCAGTCGGCATCAGTGAATGTGTGAAGAACAGGGGAACCATTTCGGCTTATCTGAAGGCCATGCAACAGTGTCTGCTTGAGATACCGTAGAAGGCGTTTTGTGGCTACCCAATGACTGTGTGTTGGTCTGTGCATGAACTGGGAAAGCCTATTGACTGCGAAGGAGATGTCAGGCCTTGTCAGGGACAGGTATTGCAGGCTGCCGATGACTCGACGAAATTCAGTGCTGTCTACTGGTGCACTGCCATCATCAAGCTTGAGGGAGCAGCTGGTAGATAGTGGCGTGAAAACATCTTTGGCACCACTCATGTTGGTGGTGGATAAGAGGTCACGGATGTATTGTTGCTGTGACAAGAACAACCCATCTGAGTTTGGCAGCACCTCAATGCCAAGGAAAAAATGAAGATGTCCCATGTCTTTGATGGAAAAACGGGAACTGATCTGTTGAATGATTTCTGACACGAAATGTGGCTTATTACCTGTAATTATGAGATCATCAACATAGACAAGCATAAAACACACATTAGATTGATTATTGTAAATAAATAAAGATGGATCGGCTTTAGACTGTATAAACCCCAGCTGTAGAATTGCATCTTTCAGTGTGTTATACCAAGCTCTCGGAGCCTGTTTAAGGCCGTAGATAGCTTTGTTCAATTTGCAGACATGAGAGGGACGAGAGCTATCCTTGAAGCCCTGGGGGGGGCGTCTCATATATACTGCCTCGTAAGGGGATCCATGCAAAAAGCAGCGTTATTGACGTCCCATTTGCCTTAATGTCCAACCATTTAAGACAGCTATGGTGAGCACTGTTCTAATAGTCGCAGGTTTTACCACAGGGCTGAATGTCTCTGTGTAGTCAATGCCGGAGACTTGATTGTAGCCTTTGGCGACAAGCCTGGCTTTAAACCGATCTATAGAACCATCGGGTTTACGCTTAACGCGATAAATCCATTTGCAACCAATTAAATTGCAGTGTGGGGGAGGAGTAACTAGATCCCATGTTCCATGACTCATGAGGGCTGTTAATTCACTGGACATGGCGTCACGCCATTGTGGATGAGATAAGGCTTCTTTAACACTGGTTGGTTCAATGGGTGTTGGGAGAGGGTGAAGAGTGGTGGTGTTTATGTGTTTGGGTTTATAGATGTTGTTCATGGATCTTGTGCACATGGAATGGGTTCGAGGTACTGGGATTGGGCTGTGGTGGAGGAGAAGGTAACTGGCGATGGTGGTGATTGAACAGTTATAGGGGATCCGAGCTGGAGAGGAATCAATAGAATTGCTTTGGTAAAGGAGAAGTTTGAGAAGAGATACCCATACCTGAGTCATGTGAAGAATCGGTGTGAACACTTTCCAATGAAGCTGCCTGACTGTCAAGGATTTGGAATGGATTGGTCACTGTTGGGGAAGATCGTGAGACAGGGGAATGAGAGGTAGGTGACGAGGACTTGTTAAAAATTAAAGAAGAGGAATTTTGACTCTCATCAAAAGTGACGTGGCGTGATATGTATATCCGATTGGTTGATGGGTCCAAGCATTTATATGCGTTTTGACTCTGAGAATAACCAAGAAAAATGCACATGATGGATTTGGGTTGCATTTTATTGGAGTTGTATGGTCTGGTCAATGGATAGCATAAGCAACCGAATTTTCTTAATTTAAGATAATTAGGTTGTTGTCCAAACAATGCTTCGAAATGGGGTTTTATGGGATAATAATGGGGTGGGCTGTCTGTTTATAAGGTAAGTAGCAGTTGCAAAAGCATGGGGCCAGTAGGATTGATGTAGAGAGGCATCATGAAGGAGAGTTAACCCGGTTTCAACCAAATGGCGATGGCGACGTTCAGACACGCCGTTTTGTTCCGGAGTATGTGGGGCTGTGGTGTAATGACTAATGCCATGCAAAGATAAATACTTTTGTAATGCAACATACTCACCACCATTGTCAGAGTAGAGATTGCGAATTTTGGCATTGAATTTTGTTTCAACTAAATTTTTGAATTGTGGAAAAATATGAGAAACTCCAGATTTGTTTGTCATGGGATAAAACCACATGTATTTAGTATAGTGATCAACAAGGAGTAAATAATATCTAAAACCATCAATGCCCATGTAGGAAGCGGGTCCCCATACATCGGTGTAGATGTATTCAAGGGGTTTTTGACTTTTAAAACTTGTGGTGCGAAATGGTAATTTATGCGCTTTATTGATTGAGCAAGAGGTACATAACGACTCTTCTTTTTGGGGACGTGACTTGGAAGTGAAAATTTATTGACTAGACCTCGTACTAGTTTATTGGAAGGGTGGCCTAGACGTTTGTGCCATCTATCAAGTGATGCACGTTCATGCATAAGTGCAAGTTTGGGATGGAAGACAGTGGACAACGTCTTTGGTAGAGTGTAGACTCCGTTTCTACACATGCCTCTTAGTAGTGTCTCCTTCGTGAACTTGTCCTTCACAAGAAAATAAAACGGGTGAAGCTCAACAAATACATTGTTTTGTTTTGTAAAACAATGAGCAGATATTAAATTTTTGTTTATATTTGGAACATAAAGAGTATCTTTCATTTGAAAAATTTTTGTTTGGAAATGGTAAATGTAAAGAACCAGTATGAGATATAACCAAACCTGAACCATCACCTAGAAGAATTTCATCAGTGCCATTATATTCTGAATGGAGTGACAAATTTTCCAAGTCGCCAGTGATGTTGTGAGAGGCTGCGGAGTCTAAGAGCCATGATTTGTCTTTACCTGTGGAGGATTGAGTACAATTAATAGTGGCTTTTGTAATCTGGGAGCAGTGTTTTGCCGTGTGACCTATGTGGTCACAAAGTTGACATTTGGGTTGATATCTCTTGTTGAATCTGGGCTGCCTGCTAGGACTGGAATTGTTCCAGTTATTGTCATACGAGTGTGATGCTCTGGGTGGGCTGCTGTTATGATACCTGGGAGGCCCATGGTATTTGTTTGGCCTTTTAGAAGGATATCCACGATGAGAGTTGTTTCTCATTTTATTCGTGTAGTTGGCAGTGATAAACTGCTGTTGAGAGGCATTGTCAAGACGCCGGAGGTAAGTTTCATGGCTGATGAGCAAATCATGAAGCTCCTCAAATGCCAGGGATTTTTCCCTTGCCCGAATGGGCGCAGCAATTTCTCGAAAATCTGGTCCTAGGCCATTTAGGACATACAAAGTGAGATCATCATCCGAAATGGGATGATCAATGATAGTAAGTTCATCACTTACTGCTTTGACAGTATGCATGTATTCCGAGATGGTTCGATTACCCCTTTGGACGAGGGTGAGTTCTTCCTTCAATTGCATAGCTCGTGTTCTCGAGCGACTCGCATAAAGCAAGTTTAATTTTGTCCATGTTGCGTGAGATGTCTTCGCAGATGCTATGAGTGGAGTTATGGCGGAGGAGGTGGGACGCCAAAAATCGCGACTCGAATCAACTTGTCCCTGTCGAACCCGATGGGTTTTGTATAGATCAACAATGGGTGTGCCTGCAGGAGAGGGACACACGGCAGATCCAGTTACATAATCAAGCAAATCGTATCCAATAAGCAATGCTTCGAATTGAGCACGCCATTGCGGAAAAGTGGATGGGGTTAATTTGTCACTGATTTGAGCAGATATGTTGAGTGAAATCAACGGTTTGTCTGTTGTGGATTGAGGCTGGGTGTTGAAACTGGTGTTTTGAGTTTGTTCTGAGGGAGATGACATATTTGGGATTTGAATCGTTTCCTCGTTTGAGTATGGAAGCTCTGATACCATAAAGAGAGAAATAGATTGGACAGGGATATGCTTGAATAACTTATGTATTGTGAAATGCTCACTGTAATTGATACATTGTATGATTCTACTAATGCTATTTATATACATTCAATTGACAGAGCCTTGGCTGATCTGTAGCTATAGTTTCCATATACAATACTATCCGTTGCATGATTGCATGATTGAGGGACGTATTGATATGCTGATCAGATCTTCATTAAGTGCTGCATGATCTTCGGCTTGCTTGTGGATTGTCCGTTGCTGCATCTTTGGTGATCTCCTTCATATGGTGCGCCTGCTGGAAACTTTGATTTTGACTCTTCCTCGAGCATTTGTTATGTGAGAAGTTAAACCCATGGTCACATTAGTAATCATGTAAATAGCAATAACGAGGTTACTTGCCTGCGTGCTGTGCTGGGTTTTTTTATGTAGAAAATTGATATTGATTTTGTACGTGTTGTAATTAGTTATTTTAATATTTAATTAGTAAAACTGTAATAGATAGAATTTGTTAGAAATGAGTTTTTTTTTTCCACCTAAAAAGAACATTGTAATCGAAACGCAGGGGAAGTGACTCGTATATTTTTTCATTGTAGATAACTTGGGCAAATATGTCTACCCATTTTCTTTATATGTTGCCTTGTATTTTTTTTTTTACATAATATTTGTCTACCCATTTTGATTATTTCGCTCTGATGTATAATATTATTAAAAAAATCAAGAACTATTAATATTTTTTGACATGGTATAAAATTTGGTTTTGTATGCGGCAAAGCGCAGGGTAAGTGACTCATATATTTTTTATCTGTAGAAAATTTGACAAAAACATTTCATCTTTTTTGTCTATATGTAGCTTCGTATATTTTTTATTCATGTAATATTAGATCTGAAATATCATACATAAAAAAGTTGCAGAAGTCAATTTTTCACAAAAACAACATCGATTAATGAATTATCTTGATGATTATTTTTATTATTATTATCATTATTGTTAAATTGTCACAATTATTATAGCTGTAATTATAACAATTATTGTAAATAATTAATATTCTAATTATTATTGACAATTTTATCGTTGTCAGTGTCATTATCGTTATAAAAAGAAATTTATTTTTTTTACTTTCCAAGATTTATTCTTCATATTATCATATTTGAAGTATTTCAGAACACTAAGATTAAACTAATTTGAGAATTTAAAAAAAAAGTTTCTTCATTTTATATATATATATATATATATATATATATATATATATATATATATATATATATATATTAAGGTGTTAATATTAAAAAATATCAAAATATATAATTATTTTTAAGAGAAAAATCCTTAAAAATAATCATCATCATTATTTTAAACGCATTTTCCATAATAAAATGAATATATAAAATATACAATTATTATTATTATTATTATTATTATTATTATTATTATTATTATTATTAGTTTTATTATTGTAAATAATTTTGCTATCATAATAACCGAAAGTTTTGTAGGCTAATTATTTTGCTCATATATATATCATTATAAAAAAAAATCTAAAACCATTAAATTTTTTTTGCATGTTAAAAAATTTGTCTATGGCTATGGCGAAGTGGAGGACAATTGGCTCGTATATTTTTTCATTGTAAATAAATTGCCCCAATTTTTTCACCCATTTCGTTTACGTGACTTCGTGTATTTTTTTGTTAATGTGATATTAGATATGAAATATCATACATAAAAAAGCTGAAAAAGTCAACTTTAAAGAAAAATAACATCAATTGATCAATTATTTCGATTATTATTGTCATTGTTATTATCATGATTGTTAAATTGTCACAATTATTGTAGCTGTCATTATAAATATTATTATAAATAATTAATATTTTAATTACTATTGTTCATACTATCGATGACGCCATAGTTATTGTTAGAAAAAAAATTATTTTTTATGTTATAAGATTTATTCCTCATATTATGGAAATTAAAAGTATTTCTGAACAATGATATTATTATTTTTTTCAAAAAAACTAGGTCATATATATATATTAAGGCGCTATATCAAAATATATAATTAGTCTCACATATTTATCAGAAAAAAAAACATACAAATAATCATTATCATTATTTTGAATGCCTTATCTATAATAATTAGAAATTTCTAGACCTAACAATATTAACAAAAAAGCAATCAAATAACAAAATAAATGACAAAACAAAAATAAATATTATTATATTTAAAAAAATTATTTGACTTGAAGAATAAATAAAAATAAAAAATAAAAATAAAAAGATAAAAAATGATAAATATCAATTTTCAAATGATCACCAACACAAATCAAAATTTAAAAATTAAATAAAAAAAACAACTTAATAACAATGGAAATAATAAAAATTGAAAACAAAAACTAAGAGCATGTACATATAAACATGGACAAATATAGGAACCATTTAAGAAATATATATATATAAAAAAATAAAGGAATTAAAATAAAATCCAAGATTAAAAGTATAAGGACCAAAATAAAAAACACAGATATAATAAATTTTATTTAAAGGACAAAATTGAAACAAATCTAAAATTTGGTACCGTAAAAAATAGAGAATTTAACAAAAAAAAATAGAAAACTAAAAAGACTGGGGACCCGAAATGAAACTGCAATATATAATCAATTTCAATTGAAGGATAAAATTGAAAACAAATCAAAACCTATATAACGTAAATAAGGACCATACAAAACAATAAAAAAGATCATGAACTAAAAGGAAATCACAATAAATAGCTGGGTCCGACGTGTACTTTCGCGACGCAGGAGAAAGAAAAATGGGAAGAAAAAACTTCAACTGACCACCCGACACGCCTCCCGGGCATCTTGGAACCCCATGCATCGTACCATGAGAAAGAGAACATGGTGGGAGAATAATTCTAGACGCAGGTTGGGCATTTTTTACTCATCGTAGAAATGCCGCACGCCACACCGAAATCCGTGTGAGCTGAAACGGATCGACGCGTCCCAAATGACGCGCAAACAAGCATACATCGCAATAAAATATAATAAAAAATGGTAAATGCCCGCCACACCCTACACAGACAATTCATGGATTTTGTCTTGTATGGGAGTATATACGTATTTGGCCATTTAAAAAATTGTGCAATGACCCTATTGATCTTGGTGTTTACTGTGCAGTTTTATCTTATATGGGGGTATTTTTTTATTTTGCCATTTTTAAAAAAGTGAAATAATCTTAATGCCCCCGGCGGTAACTATGCTATTTTGTCTTATATGTGTATTATAGTTATTTTACTATGCACAGAAATGCAAAAAATCATAAATACCCCTAGACCCAAGGTTAAAAAACATAGTAAACCGAGAAGCAAAATAGGAATTTCACTATTTTAATCTACAGTACCTCTAAGTCTAGATAAACAGTGAAATTCACTGTTCATTACTGTTTAAAACCCCGATTTCCTGTAGATTTTGTTTCATAAAAAAAAATCAGAAAATAAAACTTGAGGTGCCATTAATTACCTCGTTTTTCTCCATAAACCAATATACATTAAAATAAATAACTTAAATTAAAGGGATTTTTTAAAATACTTTTTTAAAAATATAAATAAACTACTCTTTTATCTTGGCGGTATTTGAAAGTTCGTTCATAATTGTTTTTATAAATACAATATTATTTTTTTAATATTATTTTTAAATTCAAAAATAATAAAATTGCTTATTTCAAGGTGAAATGCTTATAAGAAAAAAAAAATAGTGGTTGGGAAGGTTAGAGTAGCAAAAGCTGTTGGAATGATTACTTTAAGTTAAAATTCCTTTCTAAAGATCCAATAAAAAAGAAAAAACAAAAACATGATTTTTGTTTTTTAAAATGGAAACTGAACTTTTTAATGATCGGGAGAACCACATGACCCCGAAAGCGACTTTGTGGGCCCTGTGGCATGCGTGAAAACCCCCTACCGTCCCCGTGCTCTACAGTGTTTGGGATAGGGGAAGTCGGGACAGTTCTCGAACCCAAACTCTCGAAGATGAGAGCTAGGCACGCTGCCGCCAAGCCGCCCCCCTGGGGACGGAAACTGAACTTTCTTTTGGTTCTCTCCGAAAAGAACTTTCACTTTTTGAACCAATTTTTTAAAAATTAAAAAAAAATAGAAATTTGAAAAGAAAAAAAAATGGTTTTCTAACTCTTAACAATTTTAAAAGAAAAAAGAAAAATATTTCTACATTTACCGAAAGAGTTAATTAATATCTGAACTCTTTAGCTTACCTCCATCTATCTGAATGATGGGTCTCAATTCGGGAGGAAGAACTGGTAATAGACATAAAACCATCCATTATGATTCTATATTTGTTCGAATAAAATGCTGAGCTAATTCCACGCGCCTAACTAACAATAATCTTAAAATCCTTCTTCCAACTTTTCGATCTTCCCATTCAATCTTCCAATTCTTTCCATTCTAACGACGAATAATCTAGAATAACGTGCTCGTTGTGCGATAAACATGTAGGAAGGATTACAAAGATCTCTTTGTGTTTCTTCGGGTAAAACACACTTCGTATACTGCAATGGCGGTACTGGTTCTGTAATCTTGTTAAAAAGAGGCAAGCAATTTCAGGGAGGCACGCATCCATGTTGATTATGGGATGTCTGATGCAAATCAGGAGACAAATGCAGAGCAGATCAGGAGGCAGAGCAGGATCAGGAGGCAATTGAGGCAGATCATGAGACAAACAAAGTGCCAGTTATGGATACGATTGCGACATCAACATAGCTGCTGAAGTCTTGGAATTCTTTGCGTTTCAAGAAGTCTAAATTTAGTCAATTTCATTAATTGCTGAGATCATTTTATTTGTCCGAATTTATTTAAATTTCCTAATTTATTGCTTTCCTAGTTAAGATTGGAAACTGTAAGTTGTTATAGCTATTTAAGGAGAAGAATGTAAAAGACAAAGACAGTTCTTGCTATTTTCCAGTTGAATAAAATTCAGTTTGAGTTTACTATTGGAGAGATTCCAGTAATTGCAGACAGATTTTGCAACAAGCCTGAGCTGAATTTCTTTGAGATTCTGAAACCTGGAGTTCACGGCACCAATGTCTTCCTTATCAAACTTATCAAACAGTAGTAAACGAAGGTAGTGAAATTCACTATTCATATCCACAGTGAATTCAGTGTATATAAACAGTGATTTAACGATATGGTTTAGTTGTATACGAGGTTATTTGCCCGCACACTGTGCTGGGCTTTTTTTTATGTAAGAAACTAATTATTTTTTTGCATGCTGTAATTAGTTATTTTAATATTTAATTAATAAAATTGTAATAGAAAAATTATATTAAAAAGATTTTTTTTTCCGCCTAAAAGGAACAAAGTAATCGAAACGCAGGAGAAGTGATTCGTATATTTTTTATTTCGTCTAAAAGTGATTGAATGTTGCTACTGTTAAAACTGTTTTGATAATTCTGTTAAAATGAGTCATGTGTTTCGTATAACATACTGATTGATTGTTGTGTATGTTTTATTTTTTTATGAATTCTTTAATTAGCAAATAGTAAAATGACAATCGTTAAATTTTAGCACAGATGAGTGATTTGTTTTATACACCAAACAATTTGATTGGTGGTTTTGTTTTAACTACTTTGATAATGATTTAATTGGTAGATAGCAAAACCACAATCGATAAAATTGACTAAAAATATATTATTTGTTGTTTGCAACAAAAATGCAACTGCTAAATTTATGAAAGATTATTTTTTCAGATTTTTTCATTATATTATTATATTTAAAAAAATTTAGAACACTGAGATTAATTCAATGTGAGATTTATAAAGAAAAGTCAGCTCAATTTTTTTATATATATTTGAAGACGTTAATATTAAATGAATATCACAATATATAATTAGTCTCACATATCTATAAGAAAAAAAATACAAATAATCATTATCATTATTTTGAATGTCTTATCTATAAGAGTTAGAAATTTCAACAACTAATAATAATAATGAGAAAGCAATCAAAAAACTAAATAAATGACAAAACAAAAATAAATATAAGCAGATTTTAAAAAATTATTTGACTTTAAGGATAAATAAAAAGAATTTAAAAAATAATAAAGAGAAAAAATAATAAATATCAATTTTAAAATGATTACCAACACAAATTAATATGAAAAAAAAAATTAATAACAGTGGAAATAATAAAAATTGGTAAGACCATAATTATTGTTAAAAAAACCCATAATTATTTTATTTTATAAAATTTATTATTCATATTATTATATTAAAAATATTACAGAGCAATGATAGTATTTTTTTTCCAAAGAAACCTAGGTCATATATATATATATATATAATTATATTAGTATGACATATTTAAAAGAAAACACAACTAACAAATAATCATTATCATTTTTTTGAATGTCTTATCAATAATAATTAGAAAATTCAAGACCTAACAATATTAACAAAAAAAGAAATTAAAAAACAAAATAAATGGCATAATAAAAATAAATATTATTAGATGTTAAGAAATTATTTTACTTGAAAGAAAAAAAAAGAGCAATCATAATAATTATTCATTTTTAAATGATTACCAGCATATATTAAAATTTGCTTAATAACATTGGAAATAATAAAAATTGGTAAGACCATAATTATTGTTAAAAAAATCCATAATTTTTTTATTTTATAAGATTTATTATTTATATTATTATATTAAAAGTATTTCAGAGCAATGATAGTAATTGTTTTTTTCAAAATAAACCTAGGTCATATATATATATTAAAAAATTTATATTAGTATGACATATTTAAAAGAAAACAAAACTAACAAATAATCATTATCATTATTTTGAATGTCTTATCAATAATAATTAGAAAATTCAAGACCAAATAATATTAAAAAAAAAGCAATTAAAAATCAAAATAAATGACATAATAAAAATAAATATTATTAGATGTTAACCTATATAACAGCAATAAGGACCATAAAACAAAATCCAAAGTTAAAAAAAAACAGTTGCGCTGACGTCAGCTTGCATAGGAAGGAGAGAGAAAAGGGGGGAAATTTTCAAACGACCATTGAAACGTCTCCGGCCACCGTGTACACACACGCACCGCACCAGAGGGAAGAGAACATTGATGAAAATCATTCTAGACGCCGATTGGGTATTTTTTGACGCTTAAATAAACCGCACTAGCCGCCCCAAACATGCGTGAGCGTTGAAAATGGACGGCGCATCCAGCGACGTGCCAACAGTAAATCGGCGGGAAATGAATATAAAAATGGTAAATTACCGGGAGACTCCTCTCGAACAGACCTTGGTTTTGTCGTTTTCGAGGGTTAAATTGGTTATTTCATTGTGCAAAGAAATATAAAAAAATAAATAAACCGGTTAGCCGGACTGGACCAAAATTGTGCAATTACCTTCGAACCCCTCAGTCCAGTGACCTTTTTTGTCTTTTGCGAGGGATAAATTTGTTATTTCACTGTGCAAAAAAGAAAAAAACCAATGGACTGAAAGAACCGAACGAATCAAACCGAACTGGAAAATGAGTGTCATCCACAGTGATTTGTGTCACTGTGCACAACAACTCGCCCACGACACCATTTAGCTTATAAGATAATATGAGGTTATTTGCCCGCACATTGCGCTGGACTTTTTTTTATATAGTAAACTGATTGATTTTGTGCATGTTGTAATTGGTTACATTAATATTTAATTAGTAAAATTATAGTAGATTATGAGTTTTTTTTGCTTAAAAGGAATATTTTAATCAAAACACAGGGGAAATGACTTGTATATATTTTTTACTGTGGATAACTTGGTCAAATTTATCTACCCATTTTATTTATGTGTTGCCCCTTCTTTTTTTGTTTATGTTATATTAGATATGAAATATTATATATAAAAATATTGTAAAAGTATTTTTTTTAACAAAACAACCTAAAATCTAAGAATTTAATTTTTCTAAGAAATACAACCTAAACAAAAGAGCAAATAATTAGAATTAAAAACCAAAATTAAGAGCATATATATAAACATGGACAAAAATAAAGACTATTTAGAATATATCTAAAAAAAGATTTAAAAGTATATGGGCCGAAATGAAAATAAAATATGTAAATAATTTAAATGGAAGGATTAAATTAAATAAATTAAAAATATTGTAAGGAAAAAATAAATAATTCTTTTATTTCTTGATTTAGTTTCGATCCCTTTATTTTTCAGTAATTTTGGTATAATTTTAAATAATTTGTTTGTATTTATGTATCTATACTCTTAGTTTTGACTTTTAATTTTTATTAGAATTTATCTTTGTATTAAATGTAGCTTTAGTTAAAAAATAGAGTAAGTTCACCTTTGGTGGTGTGAAATGAAAGTAAAACCCTCTCTTATGCATGTATAGTTAATCTTCAGTTATTAGTTATTTGTTATCTTTTTTAATGTGTTAATATTAAGAAAATATCAATATATATAATTATTTTTAAGAGAAAAAACCTTTAAAATAATTTTTCTCATTATTTTAAATGCATTATTTATAATAAAATGAATAAATTAAAAAACTAAATAATTGAAAGTCTTGTAGATTGATTGTTTCGCGCTAATGTATAGCATTATTAAAAATATCAAGAACCATTAATATTTTTTGACATATTATAAAATTTGGTTTTATCTACGACGAATCGCAAGCAAGTGACTCATATATTTTTTATTTGTAGATAATTTGACAAAAAAAAATTCACCTGTTTTATCTATGTGTAGCTTCGTATATTTTTTATTCATTTTATATTAGATCTGAAATATCATATATTAAAAAGTTACATAAGTAATGTTTTCACAAAAACAACATCATTTAATGAATTATCTTGATTATTATTCTTATTGTTATTATCATGATTGTTAAATTAACACAATTATTATAGCTGTTATTGTAACAATTATTATAAATAATTAATATTCTAATCATTATTGACAATATTATCGTTCAACTATCATTATCGTTATAAAATGAAATTCATTTTTTTTATTTTTCAAGATTTATTCTTCATATTATTATATTTGAAGTATTCCAGAATACTAAGATTAAATTACTTTGAGAATTTTTTTAAAAAATTAATTGATTTTTATTATATATATTTTAAGGTGTTAATATTAAAAAAATATCAAAATATATAATTAGTTTTAAGAGAAAAATCCTTAAAAATAATCGTCATCATTATTTTAAACGCGTTTAGCATAATAAAATGAATATATAAAAATCTAATATACAATAATTATTATTATTGTAAATAATTTTGCTATATTAAGAACCGAAAGTTTTGTACACTGATTATTTTGCTCAGATATATAGCATTATAAAAACAAATCTAAGACCATTAACCTTTTTTTTTCATGTTAAAAAATTTATTTATGGCTATGGCGAAGTGGAGGGTAATTGGCTCGTATATTTTTTCATTGTAGATAAATTGCCCCAATTTTTTCACTTTGAAAATTGATATTTATTATTTTTTCTCTTTGTTTTTAAAATTATTTTTACTTATTCTTCAAGTCAAATATTTTTTTTTAAATCTAATAATATATATTTTTTTTCATTTATTCAGTTTTTCATTTCTTTTTTGTTAATATTGTTATGTGTTAAAATTTCTAATTATTATAGATAAGACATTCAAAATAATGATAATAATTATTTGTAAGATTTTGTTTCTTATAAATATGTTAGACTAATTATATATTTTTATATTTATTTAATATTAGCACCTTAAACTATATATATATATATATATATATATATATATATATAAAACTAAATAACTTATTTATTATTTTTAAAAAATAATAATTTACTATTAGTGCTCTAAAATATTTTTAATATAATAATATGAGGAATAAATCTTAAAAAATAAAACACATTAATTTCTTTTTTAAACAATAATTACTTTGTCATCGATAATATGACCAATAATAATTAGAATATTAATTATGTATAATAATATTTATAATGACAGCAATAATAATTGTGATAAAATTTCATTGGTCATTGTTATTTTTGTGAAAAATAACTTCTACGTCTTTTTTATGTATATATTTTAGATCTCATATCACGAAAAAAAAAAGTGAAATCACACGTAGACAAGTCATGTAGAAAAATTGAGCTAAATTATCTACAATAATAAAATAAAAAATTATCCGGCATTTCGCCACAGCCGGCACCAAATTTTTTAACATGTAACGAAATTGTTAATTGTCCTAAATTTTTATATATATTATTTTTGGAACTTTTTCCTTAAACAATAGGAGAGACTAATTATATATTGTGATTTTTTTTTTGACTGCTAAAAGGTGCAAGAAATAATGTTGGCATCGTGGGAATACATGGGATAGCTGGTATAGGGAAGACAACAATAGCAAAAGCTGTGTTTAACGACCTTTATTTTGGATTTGAGGGAAGCAGTTTTCTTTCGGATGTCAAGGAAATATCAGATAACCGAATGGTCTGGTTGAATTACAAGAGCGCCTTCTTCATGATATTCTGAAACCAAACGTTTGGAAGATCAGCAATGTTTATAAAGGAATGAATTTGATCAAAGAACAACTTCATCATAAAAATGTTCTTGTTGTTTTTGACGATATGGACGAAAGAGAACAACTGGAGGCATTGATGGGAGAGAGATGTTGGTTTGGTGATGGAAGTAAAATAATTGTTGTAACTAAGAACAAGCATCTGCTAACAGAAGTAGAGGT
This sequence comes from Salix viminalis, assembly GCA_029228465.1. NCBI lineage: Eukaryota > Viridiplantae > Streptophyta > Magnoliopsida > Malpighiales > Salicaceae > Salix > Salix viminalis. Next base: position 9,590,843 of record CM055436.1, on the reverse strand, counting down.
TGATGGGATGTATCATGCTATGGAATTGGATCGAGACCAGTCTCTTCAGCTTTTCAGTTTGCATGCTTTTAGGGAAACCCGATCCCAGACAAAGGATTATGAGGAGCTTTCAGAAAAGGTAGTGGACTACTGCGAAGGGCTTCCTTTGGCTCTTAAAATTTTGGGTTGTCATTTCTCCACAAGAGACAAAGCTGGATGGAAAATTGATATTGCCCATTGGCGAAATATTCCGCATGATGATATTCAAGCAAAGCTTAGAGTAAGTTTTGATGCACTTGATGTGGATGCAAGTGAGATATTCCTTGATATTGCATGTTTTTTTGTTGGTAAAGACAAGGACTATGTAGCAGATATAGTAGGTGCTCGTTACGGTTGCCATCCGGAGGTAGCTTTCAGAGCTCTTATTGGAAGGTATGTCATAACAATTAACAATAGTTTATGGATGCATGATATAGTACGAAACATGGGAAGAGAGATTATTCGTCAAAAGTCGCATAACCATCCTGGAAATTGCAGCAGAATTGTGCTTCAAAAAGATGCATACACTGTTCTCTCCAAGGAAATGGTAAGAACTCATTACATTGTATATATTTGTCTTAATTTCGTGTCAGATCTTTGTGCAATTTTAAGGAACTAGTTGCGTTGGAAAGTGCAGTTTTGCTCTTTATGGAAGTTTTTTTTTCATTTTACATAAACAAGTTAATAGTTTGCCAATACTATATCACTAAATCAGTGTTTATGGACTAATTCATAATTATCTTACAGCAATATATAATTCATCAACTTAGGATATCACATGAATTTTCTTTATGAGATTTCTTTATATCTCTTTGTGTCATTATAATAAGAATAATAGAAGTTTAAAAAAAACAAGAATATGCAACATAAATGTTAGGTGGTCGTGGGTTGTTACCTTAAATTGGTATCAACATTCTCATATTTATTGTCATGATATCTTAATGTTTCTTGGCTCTTTTCAGGGAACTGAGGCTGTGGAAGGTCCGACACTAGATGTACAGGGATCGTTCAGCACAAAATCGTTTACAAAAATGAGACGTTTACAATTACTCCAAATCATAGGAGCACATCTTGTAGGGAGCTACAGTCTTCTCCCTAGAGAGTTGATATGGCTTTCATGGCTTGAATGCCCTTTGAAATCTTTGCCACCTGATTATCACCTAAGCAAGCTTGTTATACTTGACATGCAAAAGAGTAAAGTCCGAAAACTTTGGAAGGGGACTAAGGTAAAATATATGCAATAAGCACTCAAGATTTTCCCGAATTAGATTTAATGTAGAGTTACATTTTTTCACTAAAATATTTTTATTTTATTTTCTGTTTTCTTTGACAGATTCTTAACAAGCTGAAAATCCTCAATCTTAGCTATTCCAAGTGCCTTGTTAAAACACCAAACTTCCGAGGACTCCCTAGTTTGGAGAGACTGATACTTGTAGAATGCACGAGTTTGGTTGAGGTACATCAATCTATTGGAAAGTTGAAGAGCCTTGTTTTGTTGAATTTGGAGAAGTGTTACAGCTTAAAGAGTCTTCCAGAAAGCATGGGTAGCTTAAAATCTCTTCAAACTCTCAATGTTGTTGAGTACTCACAACTTGAGAAATTGCCAGAGAATTTGGGTGACCTAGAATCCTTAACAAAGTTGTTTGCAAAGGGTACTGCGATTAAGCAACTTCCTACATCAGCTAGATATTTGAAGAAGCTAACAAAGTTATCACTTGGTGGATACAAAAATGTTTTCTACTCACCTAATCCACCATCTATATCTCGGTTTTCTAGATTTTCATCGTAGGTTTCACCGAAAAGCTGTTCTAACTCTATAGCTATGCTACCAGCTTCTCTCACTAGTTTCAGCTCATTGAAAGAACTAGATCTAAGTTATGCTTGATTTGTCCCGACGCTATAAGCTCCATTGATCTTGGGAGTTTGTCCTTTCTTGATGATTTGGATTTGTCCGGAAATGGATTCTTCAATCGCCTTTCCGGCATTAGCCGCCTTCCTAAGCTTCAGGTGTTTTTACTGGTTGAGAGATGCAAGAATCTTCTATCAATCTCGAGCTTCCATCAAGTGTACTATTCTTGTCTATCAATGACTGCACGTCCCATTGAAAGAGTAAGTGCACCACTCGCAGCATGAAGAACCACCATGTCCGAGTGTAATAGGGTGCTGAAATTTAATAGAGATTCGGGCATGGAATTTGCTCGACAATAGCTGGTACATTGTGAACTTAGATGATCGCAACAATTTATCCGAAAACTATAAGATGAGTCTTATTCGAGTTGTCTCTCTTTCTCATTCTCTTAACTTGAACAAAAACATTTAGCATGTACATATGGTAGTTTTTTCGAACTCAAATTTTAATTACTTTCCTTGAAACCAATAGGGATTATGCAAAGGTGAATTTTATGACATTTACCTTGTTGGTGGTGAGATACCGGAATGGTTCAGCCCATCGTGGAGAAGGATCTGCATTATCATTTCATTTGCCCTCGCTTTCAGTCCCGGGACGGTAATAAACTCCAAGCGCTTCTTTTTTGGGGTGGTCTTGGCCTCCACCAATGAAGCCACTCCAAAAACATCTCTTCCGCTTTTATGGTATCTCGTTTCGCTACTTTAAAAAAATAAGAGCAATGGTATTGAATTGTTTCACACGTCGGCGACAAGTTACTTTTTGGGCAGAAATTCCACTAAGCATTCTTGGATACATCGTGTACCGTTGAACGGGTTAGAGGAATCGCTGCAAGGTGTAGAGGAATTGGAACTGAATGTCCAAGTAAGTTTAGACAATGGTCGAAAATGTTGGGTTGAAAAAATGCGGGTGCATTTGATAATGGAAAAAAAGTAAAAGCAGATTCGGATATTCGTGGTGAGAAGTGGGATCATGAGATTGATATTCATGCTCTAGGCCCTTCAACTACTGATGATCAGCGGTTGGAAAGTAGTTTGATAAGAGAGTTGCAAAAGTGGAAAATCACCCGTTGCATAAATATTTGCAGAGACTTCTTCAGCGACGTCAATAGAATTGTATATTCGATGCTCACCACTTATTTATTTATTTATCACAGTAAATATTTGAAAATGTTGGGTGGTCCCGCACCATTTAAAATAAAAGGGGGGCTGCCACATCACTTAAATGTGGCATTAGGGTTTTATACTAAACAAGAGACAAAAAGAGAAAAGTGAGGGAGAAAAGAAAAAGTGGTGGCTGCTGAACAGTGCATCTTCTTTCTTTGATTGCCGGCTCGTTAACCGTTGGATCGAGCTGAGATTTGGACAGAGTCTTCTAGACATATCAATCTTCATTCTTAACGGTTGGATTGACGATTGGAGTTGTGGAAGTTGTCCGTTTCGACAGAAAAC